>JABCPV010000003.1:0-600000 GCA_016584345.1 Suillus ampliporus
TTCAAAGGTAAATATGGGCTCATACACGTTTGTGGGCTGCTTTGCTTGCCATGATTGCGGGGTCGATGGGGGCTGTGGAGAGTGGAGGAGTCGTGGATGAGAGCTTGCGGGCGGCTTATACTGGCTGGCAAACCACTCGGCACATCCAACAAACAAGTACAAATATCCCGAACAATCTTTGCCAGGGTTAAGGTTCCCGCTTTGACGGTTGTAATAATAGGCTATAGCCCTGTGCCAGCTGGCAAGCTCACCTCTAACAGCCTCTAACGTACAAGTTCCAACAGGTGTTCGTTGGCGTTCATACGCTGCTTCTTTGCAAAAATAGGAAACGATGCAAGTTTCGTACGTGGCCTCCACAGATTTGTGCCTGACGACGACGACCCTAGTGGCGCGTTCCTATCATATACATGGCACTTCAGGCCCCCTGAGGAGTCATGGAAATGCCGCGGACGTCATTGGTACGTTTTGAAGAAAAGACGTTTCCATGGTCTAATGCTCAGATCCTATGCCATGAAGTTTATTTTGTCAAGATCTAGATGGCGGGCAGGAGTGGCCTGGAGTGGCCAGCCGCCAATGAGATATCTTCTTAAACGCTTATAAGTTGGTTGATCCTGTCAAACTGTGTACACAATTTCGTAACAGGCTTTCTGCCGCTCTCTGCAGCCGATGACGATATTGCCGAGTATTACTTAGCGACTGCATCGTTATGCACGTTCAGCTCGCACAAGGTAGCCTCGCTATTGCAACTTCATACATCGCTATGGAATTCGATTTAACAACGTCCAAACTTTACACCTCTCCTTCATTGGTACAACAAGTATACGTGTATTCCGAACAAACACGCTGATTTGACGCATGGCAGGAGTGCTTAGCACTTGCACTCTCCCGACTTGCACTGGCACCTGCATATTCTGAATCAGACACCGTGCACAAGAACAAAAGACACGGTGTCACTTACGCGTCGCCGCACCCACAGGTGGACTTGTCGTTGTGAGAAACAGGGACTTCAGTGGCCTGCGAAAGGAAGGTTAGATAACGATGTGCCTCAAGAAGTCGGGCGTACAGTGAACATATTGGATGGATTCAAGTCGGTTGTTGTCAAATCTTTGGGTTGGTGCTGAATCACAAACGACGCGAGGAGGGTCTTTTATACGTTCGGAGGTATGGTCCTTGTCTGGCATTTTCTCGAAGAGGGTACTCTTTTTCTCGACTGACTTTGTTTCTCGAGGTGAATAACTGTGGATAATCATTGATCGGCCCTACCCACCGCTCCCACTCATCTATCTAATCGCGCAAATTGCCGTACTGATCCATCATCTATCAAATCTCATCAGGGACTCGCTCTCCATGAATGTCCCATACAGCGCGTGCTAACTTGTTTGACTGATCTAGTCTTAATCCTGGCCAACCTCTCGGGAGAACATGAGATGCTCCGCAACCAACCCAGTGGAACTGCGCTGGCGCATGCTTCCACGGAAGGGACTCGAGGCTCTGGCCCAGTCTTTGTGACCGTTAATATCTTACATGGGTTTGCCATCACCACATGACGAGGATTGCCGTCGCCACCACGACAGCATTGGTCCAAGAGGATGGTAAAGGTTGTCGGAAGATAATGGTCCCCTATTTTGAGATCGCTCTTACAAACATCCCAGTACTGATAACCGCAGCCCATGTAGTGTAATAAATATTCTTGGGTTCGGGTAGCAGGGAAGTATCACCGTGTTTCGATCGAATTTTCCTCGTTTGGGGTGCACTGCAATGGTGAATCAACCTCGTCTCGGTGGGGAAATACGACCTGGGCATTCTGCGGGCCCGTCCGTGCCCGTGCAGAACACGATCGAAGGAGCGTATATATTACTTCCTTGAGATTATAGGGATGTATGGACTCTCAGGGGCTTGTCATGGCTGCAGGCCATTCGCTCCTGGATCTCATGGTGGCACTGAGTATCTAATTATAACATTCTTTTGGAAATGACCGGAATCAACATGTTCCGGCCATGGAGCATCAATATCCCAAAGACTGAAGTCTCAGAGCGTCCGAGCTTTTAGATCGGTGGTAAGTACCTGATAGAAAACTAGACTCGTTCCCTCAACCTGCTGGATGTCGAGATGATGTACAAACGTCGAATTCCGCACGTCAAGATCTTGGTGGGGGTTGCAAACTCCAGCGAATCATCTGTTCGCTGAGGCTCACCGCGGCAATTGCCAATGAACAAAGACTACAATCACCGTGACATTATTAGATACAACAAGTCTGGTAACTCGATCACTACAAACAATATCCAGGGACCGCAATCTGTGGCAGGTGCTCCGAAAACCATCACATTACGCACTGACCAGTTTCTTGCCGGTCCTATTTCCGTCTTTGTCGAATACATCACCAAACTGAACCGCGAGATCCTCGATTCTGTCTTCCCGCCTTATATCAAGTTCAGGAAGCTGTCCTTCGAGTCCTCCGCGAGACGCGGCGGTGATGAGATGAATGGGGTTAGAAAAGTCGAAAGACGGATCAGAGTGATAGTATCTCTCTTGGATGAGGCTGTACCCGGCTGCCAACATGGTGGCTCCCCAGAACATGGTGATCATCACAAGCAGAAAGATATATGTAAGGCTGCGGCTTCGCCACCCGTAGGTCATGATATACATCGTGCCGCTCGTTGATCTTGTCATACTCGACGGAATGTCTCCTGTACCAGCAGAGTACCCGGAGCGAAGTTGCTATATGCAAATTTCAATAATATCCATGGAAGGCATGAAGGTCACTCACGGTAGAGGCGAACTCCGTAATACCACGCCAGTAATCTTCCTGCAGAGTAATCAGCCACGTTGATGCGAGAGGAAGCGGAAGTAGTCACCAGTGCGCTGTGCGTATTTGTCACATGACTGGTTCCGTACGCGGTCAAGAAGTCACCAATTGTATTCGACGTCATGCCTTGGTTTGACCCCGCTTGATAAGCCATCACAGCCGCGATGTATTGTGATAAAGGCAAACTTGGACTCTCTGTCGGGCCGGAAGATGTACTGATCCGATCGACAGATACGATGCCTCCATTATAGGTGACGTTGACTGTGGTCAGGTAGGGAAACCACCTCGCAAACAGTCGTCGGCAGGAAGTCGTACTTGTACTGGCCAGACATAAAAACATCTGCAAGGAAATTACTGCAAGACACCGGGGAATATAACAAGGGCCCTACCAAACTTAGATGGGTCTGAGCTGGGACACACAACAACGGGGAGAAATCCCTCGGATTCAGGGTCGATCTGACCATTCATGTTGCCACCAGTGAAGTAGGACACCCAATTTATATCTGAAGTTGATAAGATCGCGGACGAGTTCATGACAAAGATGAACGCACTTCCTGAACAATTCGCAGTGGCATTCCACGTGAAAAAAGAGATCACCGGTCCGTACGTCGTTGTTGAGTCGATAAAGAATGAATCTTTACTGCGGTCAATTAGCTGACATGTAACATTTGCTGTGACGCCCTGTTGTGCAACAGTGTAGTTCTTCGCAATGCCTTGAGTGTCTGCCTCGCGCCCGTGGCGCCCCCAGTCAAAAGTGGAATTAACTGATACATTGCCCCCAGAGAACGCCAGGCCAAATTGAGAAGGGTTTAATGACCCAGAGTATTCCTCTATCGCAGGAAGAACTCCACCTTTCAAGTTTCAAATTAGCCCGTGATCTTTAACTGCAAAGGTACTCACCAGTCGACTGACTGTACGAAACTCCGTTGAAGCTGAAAATACTACTCGTTTGCACACCCCCTTCAGCATCAACCGCGGCAATACCACTGAGGAGAGTCATGACACCGATGGTTTCAAACGCAGAGGCTTGCACTGAAATGATTCCTTGTGAGCACTCCCACTGTCGGTGTTTCACTGAGAATGAAACATTTGCATACCGCTGTTGTTCTGTTGCAGCGTGTTAAGGTCCACACTCAACTGATTTGTAAATGCCGCGGATCCCAAGTCCAGTTCTGTTCCGAACATTGGAATAGGCCAACGAACAATGGTAGGCAGGAGTAAAGTGCTCCAACTATACAAAAAGGAGTCAAACAGCTCAGCCGGGGTCATTGAAAATAGTGCAGACCTCGAGTTCAGAAATGTGGCCACCACATAAACCACCAATGTGAGGGCCGACAGCTGGAGGTATTTCCATCGCCACACCCAAGTCGGCTTGGTCAGCGCTATTGCAGTGCGAAGCCTGAACAGTGTAATCGGCCCTGAGAGGTGGTGCCGAAGAGCTTGTTTTACGGCAAGTGTGAAGAACCTGTGCAATAACGGAAGGGTGAGACGTCGGAAAGCACGAGTAGAGGGAGCCTCACATCGAAGTGATGATCGACAAGGCAGTTGAGATCAGCGTAACTACCAAGGTCAACACAGTCGGATACTCTACGATCAGATGAACGACATGATCAGGTAACGCGATAACTTCTTCGAGCAAGAGAGCTCCGGTGAAGCCCCATGCAAACCACAGGATCACAGTCTGGCCGAAGATAGTCAAGAGGAGCACCTGAGTGGTACTGAAACTCTGCGAGAAAACCTGATCAATGAGGTCCTGAGGAGCAATGGAGGTTGGCTCACGATGTTGAAACTTGGGCAGGGCATTTCGAAGGCAGGATCGCGGTATGGAGGTGGGTATGTCTGTCGATCTTAAGTGCCACAGTAGGCGCTATTACCTTAGTGCATGTGTACCATAGAAGGCGAAAAGCGATGAAGCAAATTAACCGGGCTCCTGCCACCGTAAAGAGGCGCTGAGAAGCAACGAACCGATTTCCTCGAAGAATCAAAGAGGCTGCTTACCACCTGTTTGGATATGCCCAATACGCTGCTCAGGGTCGCCCTGTGGGTAAAACCCCTTAACCATGAGCAATGAAGCGACTGAGGTCTAGGTACATTCTCTCTGAAGAGGCGGAAAGAAGCAACGAGCAGAATGAAAGAGGCTGCTTACCACCTGTGACCTATTTGGACCTGTACCATGCCCGTAAGGTCATGTCGAGATTGATGACAACGGCATTCTGGAATTGAGTGGCATGTAGCCTACTATAGCTCTATTAGCTACAGCCTACTTGCTTCCATTTTGACGTTTGGCCTCATTTCTTTCATAGAACTTTGTTTCCTCTTTGCTGGTCAGAAGGTGCGCACCTGTGTTTTTATTTATCAGTGAACCAAGGGACCGGCGGTAGGTTGGTCATGTCTCCTGATGTTTTCCGTGCTGTACGAAGGTGGCACCCGGGCCAAAGTGATTTGTGATGAAAAGAATCGAGATACCGACCAGTGTAAATTTCCGGGAAGGAGGAGGTCGGCTTTCGGGACAAAACCCGCTGGCTCTGATAGGCTTCCGAAGCTGTTATGCGGGTACTCCTTGACTAAGTGTGGCCCACCTATTAATTTAGGTCCTAACCGGAATTTGAAACCTAATAACACACCGCCGGTCCTCCTCCCTCACATTTCGTCACATCATGCACTCAGTCACTTTGTCACTTCTCCGGATTGATCCTTGGGTACCGGGTTCGCATGAAGCTGATAGCACCAAATCAGGGCAAAACAGGTGCGGGAGATGTAGTGCCGACTTCAAGCATTAAAAAAATGCCTGAATGTGTCGGCGTCAGCAAGGAAAACGAGGATGCTGTAGTACTTGCTTGTTTAACAACATCACCGAGGCTTGTTACTCATAGCGCTTAGCCATCAATAAGCTAGCACAAGGATCTATCGCAGAGTCACTGTGGGCAATGTTGCCGCTTGCGTGTAGTCCGAATTGAAAGTAAACAGGAAGTGCTCCGTGGTGAGCGCAAGGATGGTTTAGCATCGATCGATCAAGTGCTGTTGTCGCAAGCGTAAGGAAGCGCAAGTACGGTTGGCATTGAATCCCAGTCAGAAATGGATATTGTCGGAGCCAGGGAGATGTCGGCCAAGATTGGTGTCAGAAAAAAAGGGCTGATGTGGGCGTGATCTGTGTGAGCAGAACTCCATGGTGGAGCTGGGACACCCATTTTCGCGAATCTCTCACGACATCCATTGATGTTCGCAGAACTTGGCTGATGTTATGAGAACAAAGCTATACATTGTACGGCGGATATGATACAAGCAACGATGGTATGCGATGAGAGCTACAATTTGACAGAATCTAGAGACAATTCACGATGGTTTCAGCACTTTGCGCGACAAGGTTTAGGTAAGTAGCTTATCTCAGCGCAAGGTTTACTTAGTATTTACTTCTGTTTATTCTAGGTATGCTCATTTTCGATCACGAGGTTGGGCGTTTGGGCGTTGGGCATGGGCGTTGGGCGTCCAACTTGAGGGCCCCTAAGACTTAGAATGTTCGGATCATATGAATTCACTATGTAGTCACTGACTCACGTTCTGCTCCATTCGATTGTTGCGGTATTACATTGACTGGATGTACCATTCCTACCGCGGCGGCCCTAATGGTTCAGGTCATGGCTCTATATGAAGATAGGCTAGAAGCATCTGCGCACCGCATAGCAGAAGACGCCCGAGTCTCTTGTGCATGTCACAACACAATATTGCGTGCTTGCGCTCACTGTTTTTCCCAACACATTCCGTTGCGCACGGCTGCAGAACGTTCGTCATTGCTTCCGCCGGAGGATTTGACAATGCGACGCCTGCTGAAAGAATCTGATTAACGCCCGAGTGGAAGCGAACAGGGTCAAGCGTTCATTTGGCTCTTGGAAACTCATGTCGCACCCTGCCTACATGCGGCAGCGCAACCCACCTGCTGCTAATGGGTTTTATAAACTTGAGCGGACAGCCGAGTGAGTACTAGCTTCCTACCTCCGTTCTTCCTGAGCAGTTGTTGTCATGCATTTTTTACTGTACTTTTGGCTTTTAACCTCGATCTGTTCATGTCTGGCTGCAGCTCCCTCGGGGATCTTCGCCAAGAGAGGTAACAGCTCGTTTGTGAGCTCTAGTAAGGACGGATTTTCTGCCAACGGAAGGTAAGAGCAATCACTTTTATCAGTATCTGGAGTGCCGACGCATTGTTCCAATAGCTCACTTAGATTCGTTGGGACCAACTTGTACTGGCTGCCAACGTTGGAATCCAATGATGACATTTGGAATATCCTGAAGAACATCTCCGATACCGGGATTAAGGTCATCAGGATTTGGGCATTTAACGGTTCGTCCATTGCCTGTCTACTGAGTTTCGAGATTATTATGACTTGATTGACAGACGTCGAAACTATTCCGGAGAGTGGAACGTGGTTTCAGTTGGTACAGAATGGCACTACCACAATCAACGACGGACCTACTGGACTTCAGAAACTCGATACAGTCGTTCAAATGGCAGAAGAGCAAGGACTATATGTCATCATGTCACTGACGAATAACTGGAACCCAGTACCTAACACAACCACCAGCATTTCCTCGTCTCGTGTGCTTGCGTCTGTTACTCCGCCGCGTAACACTCTTTCCAATGACTATGGTACGCCAACACTCCACTTGGTGTTTATTCAAACGCTTGACAAATTGCCATTCTCACAGGCGGTATGGATCTCTATGTCCGCCAGTTCGCACTCCAGAATCACGACGATTTTTTCACGGACAACAACATCTTGACCGCCTTCCAGAATTACACCAAGCAGATCGTATTACGCTATGCCAACAGCCCTGCCGTGTTCAGCTGGGAGCTTGCAAATGATGCTAGGTAATCCACCGTCGGGTATTTACTGCTTTGGACCGTTTCACACACCATACGACAGATGCAACTCGACCATGCCCACTAGTGCAACATGCACTACACAAACCGTCACGAAGTGGCACGCTACGATGGCTGACTTTATTACGTCCCTCGATACCAACCACATGGTCTCCGCCGGGTAGGTCTTATGTGGTATCGCTTCAGAGTTGCAGTTCTCAATTTTCTTTAGAACATCTGGATTCCAGTGTACAGACTGTCCGAAGCTGTACCCCCTTACATCAACAGCTTCACTTATGCCCTCTCCCGCACCTGGCAAGAAGCGCAACAGAGTCACTCCGTTGACAACAGAGCAGGTCATAAAGCAGCGTGCCGAGTCGAGGCGCCGCAATCGGGAAGCTGCTATTCGTGCAGGAACCCTGAAGGAAGACGGAGTCATGATAAGGGGTCACTGGGCATCTACAGGTACCTTGGTCTATGCATCGAACTGCAAAGTTTCTGATCATTTTTCAGCAACGCGAGAGGTCTCTAGCTCGATTAGCTCCACAATGGATGGTTCATATGGTGTCGACAGCCAGGATATCCTTAACATTCCCAACATAGGTTTCGGTTCCTTACAAGTATTTCCAGACCAGGAATCGTATGGTCCCGATGACCCAAACCTTGACCCTGTCCAAAACAAAATCAACTTGGGTGTTGCGTGGATCCAACAATCGGCTCTGTCTGCTGCCGCGTGAGTTGAAGCTATGTGACTCAGGCGGCGATTGATTCCCATTCCTTTCAGCGTTGGGAAGCCTGTTGTCCTCGCCGCATTCGGTTTGGTCACTCAAGACAATTTGAACAACTTCGTCCCGTTCAACATGACTTACGCCCCTTATGCATCCAGTACAGGTAGCGTTGTCGCAGGTCAACTGTCGACAGCAACGATCTCATGTTCTTATTCCTGCAGCGGTCATGGACGTTACCGTCGCGACGACAAATTTCGCCAATAGCACGCAGAACCAAGCTGGTACCAGCACGTTTTTGTCCAGTACGTAAATACAGAGTGACAATGTCCAACTACACTCAACACTATTTCTGTTGCAGTGGGCAACAGCGCTGGGTTGGCAGGCATAAACCAGTACCAGGTCAATACTTCCCTTCATTGTGATGCATTTGACTGACGTCCGTTGTAGTTTGGCTCCAACAGCATTACCCCGCCAAGCAGTGGCACCCAGTTAGACAAAACCAACTCCACGACAGAGATGGGGGAGTCGCCTAATGATGGTTACTCCATGTACGCACTCCATTATGACATCAATAGACACCCCAACTCACTGATCCTTATAGTGCCAACAGCCCAGCCATTATACAAATCCTGCAGCAGGGCGCGCAGGCGATGGCTGTAGATTCCTGAAGACTGTGACGAAGTGCTTGTTTAAACTCTAGGTAATGGACTTCTTCTTTTTGTCTTGGTTCCTTTGCTCCAGAGACGCTGTTGTTTTCATATATATCGGATATCTGTTTCCAACATTTGATACGTGCGTCCTCGGGGTTGAGTCAGGTTGTACACATTCTTCGGATATTTCATGTAATTGGATTTTGTGACTAAGTACAGCGAATGGGAGCGTAAGCTAAGTATGCATATAGCAGGTGAAATGAGAGTCATAACCGTGACGAGATTTGATCGATAGCCGCATCTGGGTGGTGTCGAGGCCGCGCCGTTGGCCGTACGTGCGAACGGTGATATTGTCTGGGCAGCGAACTAGAGGCGTCCCCCGACGTCGTCTAGATTCTATTGAAAAAGATGGAGGACTTGGCCACCGAGAAGATTGTTTACGAGTAGCCTTCTTTAGCGAGAGCTCGGAACACAAGCCGGCACGCACAGCTGTCGAAGTCGCTCCAATTATTACTTCCAATTGAGCATGTTTTGTTCGAGATCGAGTGCAAACCCACGATTCCCTCGTCACTATCTCTTATTAAGGATTCTTGTATCTTGTAATGCTGTCTTCCGTGCGTCGAAAAAGCTTCGAGCTATAGGCTTCCTAATGTTGCTCCTTTCCCCACACACGCGTTGGGTAGCGCATAGGTCGGGTACAATACATCGAGGGTATACCTGCGGCAACCGTAACGAGGACTACGATCCAGTGACACTATGAGATATAACGGATCTAGTGATTCAATCACTACAAACAATACAAATCAAGGGAGCGCAATGTGTGGCAGGTGCTCCAAGACCAATGATCATATTACGTACTGACCAGCCTCCTGCTGGTCCTCCTTCCCTCTTTGTCGACTCCATCAACAAACCGAACTGTGATGTCCTCGCCATCGCCTGCCTGGCTGATATCAAGTTCACGAAGCTGTCCTTCTGGTCCTCCGCCAGATGCGGCGATGACGAGATGAATGGGGTTAGAAAAGTCGAAAGATGGATCGCAGGGATTGTATCTTTCTTGGATGATGCTGTACCCGGCCGCAAACACGGTGGTTCCCCAGATTATGGTGATCACCACGAGCACAAGGATAAATGTAAGGCTGCGGCTTCGCCACCCGTAGGTCGCGATATACATCGTGCCACTCGTTGGTCTTGTCATATTCGACGAAATGTTTCCCACAGAGTATCCGGAGCGAAGTTGCTAGATGCGGATTTCAAGAATATTCATGGAAGGCACGAAGGTCACTCACAGTAGACGCAAACTCCACGATACCACGGAAGTAATCGTCCTGCAAAGGAATCAGCCATATCGATGCAAGAGGAAGCGAAAATAGTCACCAGTTCGCTGTACAACTCTGATACATCACTGCTGCCGTACGCGGTCAAGAAGTTACCGATCGTATTATTTGTCATGCGTTGGTTTGAGTGCGCCTGATAATCCACCGCAGTCGCGATGTACTGGGATACAGGTAAATTTAGACTGTCTGTCAAGCCAGAAGATGTACCGATCTGATCGACAGATATGATGCCTCCATTATAAGTGACATTGACTGTGGTCAGGTAGGGAACGACCTCGCACACAGTTGTCGGCAGGAAGTCGTACTTGTATAAGCCAGTCAAAAAAATATCTGCAAGGAAATTACTACGAGACACCGGGGAATAGCACGAGCCATACCAAAGTTATATGGGTTGAATGATGTTGAGGATGGGCTGGGGCATACAACAATGGGGAGGAATCCGTCGGATACAGGGTCCATCTGACCACTCTCGTTGCCGGTGGTGAAGTAGGTCATTGAGTTTACATCTGAAGCTGATAAGATGGCGGACGGGGCCAATGGCAAAGACGAACGCACCTCCTGAACAATTTGCAACGGCTTCCCACATAAAGAACGATAACGAGTCCTTGAACACTCCTTGCGCCACTGTTGGGGTGACAATGAATGAATCTTTATTGGGGTCGATCGCCTGGCACATAACATTTGCTGTGACACCTTGTTGTGTAACAGTGTAGTTCTTGGCAATACCTGCACTGCCGCTTTCGTGGCGCCCCCAGTCGAAACTAGAATTGACTGGTACTTTGCCCCCAGAGAACGCCAGGCCAACACCAGAAGGCGGGTTTGATGCTCCAGAGTACTCCTCTATCGCAGGAAGAACTCCACCTTTTGAGTTTTAGATAGACCCAGGATCTTTAACTGTCAATGTACTCACTAGTCGACCGGTTGTACGCAGCTCCATTGAAGGTGAAAATAGGACTTGTTTCCACAACCCCTTTGACAACAACAGCAACAATGCCACTGATGAGGGTCAAGACATTGATGGTTTCAAACGCAGAAATTCGCGCTGAAATGATTCCTCTTGAGCACCCCCATTGTTCGTGTTTCACTGAAAATGAAACAGTTACATACCGTGGTTGGCATGAAGGTCTGCGCTCAACTGGTTTGCAAATGCGACGGATCCCAAGTCCAGTTCCGTTCCGAACATCGGCACAGGCCATTGAAGAACGGAGGGGAGGAGTAAAGTACTCCAACTGTACAAACCAGTGTCAAACATAGCTCAGCCGGGGTTCATTAAAATAGTGCAGACCTTGTGTTCAGAAGTGTGACCATCGCATAAACCGCCAATGTGAGGACCGACAGCTTGAGGAATCCCTGTCGCAAAATCCAAGTCGGTCTGCTCAACGCTATTGCAGTGCGAAGCTTGAACAGTGTAATAGGCCCTGATAGGCGGTGGCCAAGCGCTTCTTTTACGGCAAATGTGAAGAACCTGTGCAATCACAGAAGGGGTAAGACCTCGAACTACGCATGTAGAGGGAGCCGCACATTGAGGTGATGACCGACAAGGCAGTCGAGATCAGCGTAACTACCAAGGTCAATACGGTCGGATACTCTACGATCAGATGAACGATATGATCAGGTAACGGGATAACGTCTTCAAAAAAGATGCCTCCGGTGAAGCCCCATGCAAAGCCCATGACCACGGTCTGGCCGATGATGGTCAAGAGGAGCAGCTGAGTGGTACTACAGCGCTGCATTTCGAAGGTAGAGTGGAATGGAGGTGGTAGGTATGTCTGTCGATCTTAAGTGTCACGGTAGGGTGCTATTAGCTCAGTGCTGCAGTACATGTGTACCACAGAAGGCGAGAAACGATAGGGTGAATGAGGTCTAGATACATTCCCTGTATGAAGAGGCTTAAAGAAGCAACGGCCGTCGTCGAACAGAATGAAAGAGGCCGCTTATTATAGTAACCACCTGTCTGGACTGCCGGTGCATATCAACTCGACATTGCAGCGGCATTTCAGGCTTGAGCACGCTTCCATCTCTACGTTTGGCCTCATTTCTTTCATATCCGATTAAGCTGCTTGAACTTAGCTGAACGTTGTTTCCTCAAGTTGTTGGTCAGAAAGTCCGCACCTGCGATTTTATGTATCAGTAAAACCTTAGAAATCGTCGGGACTCGGTAAGTTGGCGGTGTGTCCTCATGTGTTTTCCGTGCTGTACGAAGGCAGCGCTCGGGTCCAGGAGGCGTGCGATGAAATGAATGGGGTAACCACTGATGAAACTGAAAGAACCGTGTGTGACCAGGAGTCCTGCCAGGCTTGTCCGTGTTTTACCAGGATCATCCAATTGGGAGATCATGTGGGTTTTACCAAAGCGGTAATGAGTCATGACTGAGTACCATGAGTAGGCTACGATTAATCGAGATTCTAATCAAACTCTCACATAGTTTACCGTATGCCATTCCGCCTGGCATACCCCTAGTTTATGTGCCCACCACATATGCCCACCACTGGACGCATCCCTCATGGCCACTGACTGCCAGTACTAGGATCCTCCTCATCATGTACCGTCCGGTTCGGATATGCCGTTACGCGTCTCTGATACCAGCTTCGATATCTTGCTCCTTCCTTGTCCCTTTTCTTTGTCTTTGCTTTCACGAGGCCATTCGCCCGGCTACTTCCCCTACATGGCGAATCTTGCTGGTTTTGCACCACCGCAAGCCTTGTTGGGTCGTTTCATTGCAATGTGTTTCGCGCTCGATTTTACTCTCTCGAGCTGCGTCCTCAATTTCACCATCGTGAGCCATGTACTCCTTTCCCTACCGTCGTGAGCTGCGTGCTCAATTCCACTGTCGCGAGCTGCATGCTCAATTCTAACTTCGTGAGCTGCATGCTCATTGTTACCGTTGCGAGCTACATAATTTATTGTCAGAGGCCGCTGTTGCTCAATACTTCGTCACGAGCCTTGTTGAGCCTTATTCCGCAATACTTCATTGCGAGCCTTGTTGCTCAATGCTCCGTCTCGAGCGTTGTTGTTCAATTCTTTGTCACGAGCTTTTACTGTCATGGACCTTGTCGCCTGATACTTCGTCATTAGCCTCACTGCCCTATCGTGACATTCTTACTCAACATTCCGTTATGAATGCTCGCTCGTTTGACCATCGTGCCATTGTGCGCGCCGTCACGACCCCCTTTTCGTTTGTGGCATTGTCATGGGGCATCATTGCTCATCGCGATTACATTGCTGGATGCGCTATTGTAAGCTTTCTGGGCACATTTTTCTGTCTCATGCGCTCTCTGTTGACCGCTATGGCACCATTGCATATATTTATCACTGCACTCGGTGTGCCCATGTGATGCACCTTGTAGTTACGCCTGCACTTACTGTTTGTGCTGGCGACTGACCACTCCCCATCCTTCGATCAACCGATGTGACTATACTAGCCAAAGGCTTGATTGTGTAGAGGAGGGTCCTGCGACATAGTAGGTGTACTTCCGGCTATAAGAATGCTGCTTGACTATTGCCTTCTATCGTGACTATGTCAGCCCCTGTGTTGTTTCATGACCGAAACGTGTAGCCCTGGGAGCAGTTCTTTGTCTAGTCATACCTGCTGGTAGGACCTCATGGTTCCGGGTCTGTTTTGACCCTCACTTTGTTCCAGACAGCCATTGTTGCCTGCAGTATGTGGCTCGGTCAGCTTGTGTTACAAGTTGAATTCAGATTTGATACTCGATCAGAACCTCCTGCTCATCAGCACCCTTCCAGGGCGTTCATAGCCGGCAGAAGTCCCAGTTGTAATTCATCTTCACCATTCCTGTCAGCGTTGAGAAGCCTGTTGTCCTCAACGCATTCGGTCTCGTTACTCAAGACAATTTGAACAACTTCGTCCCGTTCAACATGACTTATGCCCCTTACGCATCCAGTACAGGTAGTGTTGTCGCAGGGCAACTGTCGACAGCAACGATCTCATGTTCTAATTCCTGCAGCAGTCATGGACATTACCATCGAGACGACAAATTTCGCCGATAGCGCGCAGCAAGAAGCTAGTACCAGCTCGTTTTTAGCCCGTACGTAAATACAGAGTGACAATGTCCAACTATACCACACTATCTCTATTGCAGTGAGCAACAGCACTGGGTTGGCAGGCATAACGCAGTACCAGGTCAATACTTTCCTTCCTTGCGGTCCATTTGACTGACGTCCGTTGCAGTTTGGTTCCAACGGCATTACCCTGCCAAGCAGTGGCACCCAGTCAGACTTGTACACATTCTTCGGATAGTTTATATGTGATTAGATTTGTGTTCGTGGCACATAAGTACGGCGAAAGGGAGCGTGAACTAAGTCTTGTAAATACTGACCGTAGTGAGATCTGTCCAGGGTGTTTTCCAGGCCGTTGACTTAAGTGCGAATGGTGAGATTGTCTTAGAGGGCAGGGAACTATAAGCATCAGTATGCATTCTACGACGTCATCTAGATTCTATATCGCTCAAAATTGTGAGTCGATATTAATGGTGAACAATATAGAGGACTCTGCCACTGTCGACGCTGAGCTGTCGAACTTCGTCGCTCGACTTCCCAAGGTATCCTGTTGTGTTCATTCAAGATCGAATGCAGACCGATGATTTCATCTGTGTCAACACCTCTCATGAAGGACTTTTGTAACACCGTCGTCCATGTCGACAAAACCTGTAGGTTTCCTAATGTTGCTCCTTTCTCCGGACCCGCATTAGGGTGACAGGTACTGGTTGGGGGTAGAGCGCATAAGGTGCCGTGGGTACAACCCATCCAGGGTATACCTGCGGCAATTGTAACAAGGACTACGATCACAGTGTCACTATTAGATATAACAGATCTAGTGATTCAAACTACAGACAATTCAAGGGACCGCAATCGGTGAGAGGTGCTCCGAAGATCGATGATCATATTACGCACTGACCAGTTTCCTGCTGGTCCTCCTTCCCTCTTTGTCAACTCCATCAACAAACCGAACTGTGATGTCCTCGCTATTGCCTGCTTGGCTGATATCAAGCTGTCCTTCTGGTCCTCCGCCAGATGCGGCGATGACGAGATGAATGGGGTTAGAAAAGTCGAAAGATGGATCGGAGGGATTGTGTCTTTCTTGGATTATGCTGTATCCGGCTGCAAACACGGTGGCTCCCCAGATTATAGTGATCACCACAAGCACAAGGATAAATGTGCGGTACTGGCTCCGCCACCCGTAGGTCGCGATATACATCGTGCCGCTCGTTGGTCTTGTCATATTCGACGAAATGTTTCCCACAGAGTATCCGGAGCGAAGTTGCTAGATGCGTATTTCAATGGTATTCATGGACGGCACGAAGGTCACTCACAGTAGACGCAAACTCCGCGATACCACGGAAGTAATCATTCTACAAAGTAATTAGCCATGTTGATGCGAGACGCAGTCGAAATAGTCACCAGTTCGCTGTACATCTCTGATACATTGTTGTTGCCGTACGCGGACAAGAAGTCCCCAATTGTATTCAACGTCATGCCTTGGTTTGACCCCATCTGATAACTTATCACGTTCGCGATGTACTGG
Source organism: Suillus ampliporus (assembly GCA_016584345.1). Taxonomy (NCBI): domain Eukaryota; kingdom Fungi; phylum Basidiomycota; class Agaricomycetes; order Boletales; family Suillaceae; genus Suillus; species Suillus ampliporus. The sequence goes on from JABCPV010000003.1 coordinate 15,916, forward strand.
GATAAAGGAAGATTTGAATTGTCTGTCAAGCCAGAAGATGTACCGGTCCAATCGACGGATATGAGGCCTTCATTATAAGTGACATTGACTGTGGTCAGGTAGGGAACCACCTCGCACACAGTTGTCGGCAGGAATTCATACTTGTACAAGCCAGACAAAAAAATATCTGAAAGGAAATTACTGCAAGACATCAGGGAATGTAGCAAGAACTGTACCAAACTTAGTGGATGATGTCGATCCTGGGCTGGGGCATACAACAACAGGGATAAATCCCTCAAATGCAGGGCTAATCTGACCGGCCGCGTTGCCGATGGTGAAGTAGGTCTGCGAGTTTGAATCTGAAGGTGATGAGATGGCGGACGAGTCTATGGCAAATATGAACGCACTTCCTGAACAATTCGCAGTAGCGTTCCACGTGAAGAACGAGTACACCGATCCTTGCGTCGTCGTTGAGGTGATACCGAATGAATTTTGGCTGCGGTCGATCGGTTGGCATGTAACATCTGCTGTGACACCTTGTTGCGTAACTGTGTAGTTCTTCGCAATGCCTACACTGCCGTTCCCGTGGCGCCCCCAGTCAAAACTAGTATTGACTGGTACTTTGCCTCCAGAGAATGACAGGCCAACGCCAGAAGCTGGGTTTGATGATCCGGAGTACTCCTCTATCACAGAAAGAACTCCACCTTTCGAGTTTTAAATGAGCCAATAATCTTGAACTGCCGAGGTACTCACCAGTCGTCCGGTTGTACGCAGCTCCGTTGAAGCTGAAAATAGGACTTGTTTCCGCATCTCCTGGAACGACAATGGCAACAATACCACTGATGAGAGTCAAGACATTGATGGTTTCGAACGCAGGAACTTGCACTGAAATGATTCCTCATGAGTACCCCCACTGTTACTGTTTCACTGAAAGTGAAACATTTGCATACCGCTGTTCTCTTGTGCGGCATTAAGGTCTACGTTCAACTGGTTTATAAATGCGGGGGATCCCAAGTCCAGTTCCGTTCCGAACATTGGCACAGGCCATTGAAGAAGGGGCGGGAGGAGCAAAGTGCTCCAACTGTACAAACCAGTCTCAAACATAGCTCAGCTGTGGTTCATTGAAAATAGTGCAGACCTCGTGTTCAGAAGTGTGACCACCACATAAATCGCCAATGTGAGGACTGACAGCTTGAGGAATCTCCATCGCAATAACCAAGTCGGCCTGCTGAGCGCTATTGCAGTGCGAAGCCTGAACAGCGTAATAGGCCCTGAGAGGCGGTGGCCAAGTGCTTCTTTTACGGCAAATGTGAAGAACCTGTGCAATAAGAGAAGGGGTAAGACTTCGGACTACGAATGTAGAGGGAGTCGCACATCGAAGTGATGATGGACAAGGCAGTTGAGATCAGCGTAACAACCAAGGTCAACACAGTCGGATACTCTACGATCAGATGGACGATATAATCAGATAACGGGATAACGTCTTCGAACAGGACCCCTCCTGTGAAGCCCCATGCAAAACCTAGGATTACAGTCTGGCCGAAGATAGTCAAAAGGAGCAACTGAGTGGTACTAAAGCACTATGAGAGAACGTGATCAATGAGGTGCTGAGGAGCAATGGAGGCTGGCTCACGATTTTGACATTTGGGAAGAGCATTTCGAAGGTAGAGTGGAATGGAGGTATGAGTGTCTGTGGATCTTAAGTGTCATGGTAGGGCGCTATTCAAAAAGTTTGCAGTGCATGCATGTGTACCACGGAAGGCGAGAGACGATAGAGCGAATGAGATCCAGAATCTAGATACATTCCCTGTATGAGGAGGCGTAAAGAAGCAACGAACGTCGCCGAACAGAATGAAAGAGGCCGCTTACCACCTGTCTGTCTGGACTGCCAGTAGTAAGTACATATCAGTTCGAGATTAATGAGCGGCGGCATTCCAGACTCGAGCACTGGCATTGGCAGCACGGAATTACGTGACAACGTTTGACCTCATTTCTTTCATATCCGATCAAGCTGCTTGAACTTAGCTGAACTTTGTTTCCTCAAATTGTTGGCAAAAGGTGCGCACCTGTGATTTTATGCATAATCGTCGATAGGTTGGTGGTGTATCCTGTTCCACGCCACTAATTATATAACGATTATTACATAATGCGATCGCCGCTTGCTTTGCTTAATTCCAAATTCCGTTCACTATTTCTCAATTCTAGGCTATACAATATATCAAACTCTCCATCCCGCCTGGCATATCCCCAGTTTATGTAATTGCTGCCCAGCATCCCCCGGACCAAGTCTCACTGTAGTCCACCCACGCCTGGCAGCCCTAGCCTGTGTTGCATAGCTACCCTGGACGCACCCCTCATGCCAACTGCCAGTAGGATGTTTCTCATCCTCATTATGTACCATCCAGTTTGGTTCGGATATGTCGTCGCTGTCTCTGACGCCAGGCTCGATATCTCGCTGCTTCCGTGTCCCTTTTCTTTGTCTTTGCTTTCACGAGGCCATTCGCCCGGCTACTCCCCGGGCCCCGGTGCATATCTCTGCGCTGTTGCAGGCATTTCTAGTTAGCTCCCCCACTTGGCGAATCTTGCTGGTTTTGCATCGCTGCAAGTCTTGTCAGATCGTCTCATTGTAATATGTGTCGCGCACTCTATTTCATTGTCTTGGCTGTGAAGCTGTGTACTCAATTTCACCGTCATGAGCCATGTGCTCCTTTTGCTACCGTTGGGAGTCGCGTGCTTATTGCTATCATTGCAACGAGCTGCATGACTCAATTCTGCTGTCGTGAACCACATGCTCGATTGACTGTCAGGGGCCGCGATTGCTCAATACTTCGTCACGAGCGTTGTCGCTCAATGTTCAGTCCTCTATCCCGAGCCGTCAGCTCAATTCCGTTTCGTGGGCTGTATGCTCGTTTCGTCATCATGCCGCCGTGTCTCAGTGGGCCTTCCTTTTGCTCCTGGAACCTTTTGGGCTGCACGCTGGTCTTCCCTGTCGTGGGCTGCATGATCATCTCTACTGTTGTGAGCTGCGTGCCCAATTTTTACTGTCATGGACTGTATTGCCTGATACTTCGTCATGGGCCTCACTGCCCTATCGTGACATCCTTGCTCAATACTCCGTTATGAATGCTCACTTGTTTGACTCTCGTGCCATTATGAGCTTCGTTGCGCCTTTCATTTGTCATGCTGTCATGGATCATCATTGCTCCCAAGGCTGGGCACATTATTCTGTTGTGTGTACTCTCTGTTCACTGCGCAGTTTGATCTCCCCTATCGCACCATTGTGTAGCTTTCTCTCTGCACCCGATGTGCTCATGTGGCACATCTTGTACTTACGCCTGCACTTACTGTTTGTGGTGGCGACTGACCTTTCCCCATCCTTCGATCAACTGAGGCGACCATAGCGATCAAAGGCTTGATTGTGGAGAAGAAGGTCCCGCTATGCTTGCGTGGCTACATAGGAGCGTCCTGCGATATAGTGGGTGTACCAGAATTCTGCTCGACTACTGCCTTCTATCGTGACCATGTCAGCCCCTGTGTTGTTTGATGCCCGGAACGTGTAGCCCAGGGAGCAGTTCTCTTCCTTATTATGGGCCTAGCAATACCTGCTGGTAGGGCCTCATGGTTCCGCATCTGTTTTGACCCTCGCTTTACTTCAGACAGCCATTGTTACATGCAGTCCTTTGACTCGATCAGCTTGTGTTACAGGTTGAACCCAGATTTGATACTCGATCGGAACCTCCTGCTCATCAGCACCCTTACAAGGTGTTCGAGGCCGGCAGAAGTCCCAGTCGTAACTCCTCTTTACCATTCCTTTCAGCATTGGGAAGCCTGTCGTCCTAAACACATTCGGTCTGGTCACTCAAGGCAATTTGAACAACAACTTCGTCCCGTTCAACATGACTTATGCCCCTTACGTCTTCAGTACAGGTAGTGTTGCCGCAGGGTAACTGTCGACAGCAACGATCTCATGTTCTAATTCCTGCAGCAGTCATGGACATTACCATCGAGGCGACAAATTTCGTCGATAGCGCGCAGCAAGAAGCTACCAGGGTACCAGCTCGTTTTTAGCCGGTACGTAAATACAGAGTGACAATGTCCAACTATACCACACTATCTCTATTGCAGTGAGCAACAGCGCTGGGTTGACAGGCATAACGCAGTACCAGGTCAATACTTTCCTTCCTTGTGATGCATTTGACCGACGTCCATTGCAGTTTGTTTCCAACGGCATTACCCTGCCAAGCAGTGGCACCCAGTTAGACTTGTACACATTCTTCGGATAGTTTATATGTGATTAGATTTGTGTTCGTGGCACATAAGTACGGCGAAAGGGAGCGTAAACTAAGTCTTGCAAATACTGACCGTAGCGAGATTTGATCAGCATCTGTCCAGGGTGTTTTCCAGGCCGTTGACTTATGTGCGAACCGCGAGATTGTCTTAGAGGGCAGGGAACTATAAGCATCAGTGTGCATTCTACGACGTCATCTAGATTCTATATCGCTCAAAATGGTGAGTCAATATTAATGGTGATCAATATGGAGGACTTTGCCGCTGTCGATGCTGAGCTGTCGAACTTCGTCGCTCGACTTCCCAAGAAATCCTGTTGTGTTCAACATCGAATGCAGACCCATGATTTCATCATTATCACCACCTCTCATGAAGGACTTTTGTAATATCATTGTCCGTGTCGACAAAACCTGTAGGTTTCCTAATGTTGCTCCTTTCTCCACACCCGCATCAGGGGGACGGGTACTGGTTGGGGGTGGGGTGCATAAGGTGCCCCAGGTACAACACATCCAGGGTATACCTGCGGCAATTGTAACAAGGACTACGATCACAGTGTCACTATTAGATATAACAGATCTAGTGATGCAAACTCCAGACAATTCAAGGGACCGCAATCGATGGCAGGTGCTCCGAAAACCGATGACAATATTACACACTGACCTAGTTTCCTGCTGGTCCCCCTTCCCTCTTTGTTAGCTACATCAACAAACCGAACCATGATGTCCTCGCTATTGCCTGCCTGGCTTATATCAAGGTTCACGAAGCTGTCCTTCCTGGTCCCCCACCAGGATGCGGCGATGACGAGATGAATGGGGTTAGAAAAATCGAAAGATGGATCGGAGGGATTGTGTCTTTCTTGGATGATGCTGTACCCGGCTGCAAACACGGTGGTTCCCCAGATCATAGTGATCACCACAAGAACAAGGATATATGTGCGGCTCTGGCTTCGCCACCCATAGGTCGTAACATACATCGTGCCGCTCGTTGGTCTTGTCATATTCGATGGAATATCTCCCGTAGCAGAGTATCCGGAGCGAAGTTGCTAATGCAGATGTCAATAATATTCATGGAATGTATGAAGGTCACTCACAGTAGAGGCGAACTCCGTTATACCACGCCAGTAATCTTCCTGCAAAGTAATCAGCGATGATGATGGGAGACAAAGTCGAAACAGTCACCAGTACGCTGTACATATATGTCACATTACTGGTGCCGTACGCGGTCAAGAAGTCACCAATTGGATTATTCGTCAGGCCTTGGTTTGATACCGCTTGATAATTCATCACTGTCGCGATGTACTGGGATAAAGGAAGATTTGGACTGGCTGTCGAGCCAGCAGATGTTCCAATGGGATCAATAGATATGATGCCTCCATTATAAGTGACGTTGACTGTGGTCAAGTAAGGAACGACCTCGCACACAGTTGTCGGCAGGAAGTCATACTTGTACAAGCCCGACATAAACACTTCTGAAAGGACATTACTCGTAAGACCCCGAGGAATGTAACAAGGGCCATACCAAACCGATATGGGTTGAATAATGTCGAGATTGGGTCGGGGCATACAACAACAGGGAGAAATCCCTCGGATACAGGGTTCATCTGACCACCCGCGTTGCCGGTGGTGAAGTAGGTCATTGGGCTTATATCTGAAGCTGATAAGATGACGGACGAGGCCAATGGCAAAGACGAACGCACTTCCTGAACAATTCACAATTTTTTTTTTTTTTTTTTGATCCTTGTTTATTGTCTGTTGGGGCGATGCCCTATGGTAGACAATACGTACTGTATGTTTGGTATGTGTTAAGTATGTGCTGTTCTATAGTATGTCGTGCTCAATGGTTCAAGCCGGGGCGAGAACATTAACACCAACTGAAGGTAGTGTTGTGCAAAGCCCGGCCTGAAGCCCTAGGCCGAGCCGAGCCGAGCCTTGCTGGGCCTGGCCGAGCCGGGCTTTGGAGTAGGGCCTATGAGGGCTTTAGGCCCGGCTCATTGTCTGCACAGGCCTGGGCCTGGCCCTTGAGCCGCGGCTTGCAGACCTGTCAATCAACACAACTATCGCGGAATTCCCCTGCACTTCTGTACAGTACTAGTTGCACCTTTCAAACTCTAAGCTTAGATTGAATATGCCAGCAGGACCGGGGAATATTTTCACCCAAACGCCGCACGATGATTCCACGTGTTGACTCTCCCATCAGTGACTCTGAAAGCGAACAGGCGCCTCCCACACGTCCTAAACGAGCAGGTGCACCGACTGCTAAGGTCGTCAGTGCTGATAACACGGCTGATTTAGAGTTATCGTCACATCGGAGGGCTCACGAGGCTGCTAAAGTGTCACTTCCCACTGTGCCTGCCACAAAACCTACCAAACGCAAGGCTCCAGCTCCCATTCCACAAGAGGAAAGTTCCGTCCCTGCGAGACCAGCAAAGAAACGTGTCCATGAGCATGTTGATGATCTGCCTGCAGATGCCGTCGATGCAGATGGATTTCTCGAAGATGTCCAAGTTCTTGACATCGACGAACCATCAAAACCACATCGCGAGCAGCGGAGTCGAGACATCGATGCTCTCTTCTCGGCCCCTTATGCCAAAGATGGCAAGAAAGTGCGTGATTGTAACATGTGCACGTAAGTAAATCTCCCTCTCACTCTCACAGAATGCGAATTGATTATTGTATCAGCAAAACTCATAAACGCACTGTCCCATTTGTCAACGAGATTTCGACATTGCGTCGCCATCAACAAGCAGTGCACAGGGTAAGCACCAGAAGCTTTTCTGTCGTCTCGTGTCTCTAACTTTGACTTGTAGGCCGAATATCTCAAATGGGCTGAAAAAAATAAGTTCGAATCTATGCTCCCAAAAGATACGAAACGCCGACGAGAGGAAGCGGCCGCTGATAATCAGACTAACATTGATGGGCACTTGAAGCAGCGAGAGCTGAGAGAGAAGGTTGTCCAGTATTCAGACGTGCTATTTCGAGAGGCTGCACTCGAATGGCTGATAGAGACTGACCAGGTGATTTGATTCGTCAAATCGTGAATTGTGTAATGCATTCTGACTCTACTTTGCAGCCTATCGATGCACTTGAACATCCTGCGTTCAAAAACATGATTGATATTGCGGCTCGCTCGACCAATGGCGTCAAAATTCCCAATCGCAAGCAGACACGACGCGCCATCATCGATTTGTTCAAACAGAACCTCACCAACCTTCGAAAACGATTACTGGTATGTGCATTCGTTTTCAATGTAATTTCATACTATATTATTGTGTGCAGAGTGAAGCTGTGAAGGGTCGCGTCAATCTGACGTGCGATGCATGGCAGGCAACAAACGTCGATGGCTACTTTGCTGTAACCAGGCCACTGGATCGAAGAACTAACACTCGGTGCTTGGACAGTCCAGAGTGCACTTTTGGGATTCACACGCTTGAATAATTCGCACAATGGGAAACGGCTCGGCCAAGCTCTGTACAAGGTAGTGAAGCGTGTTGGTGTCGCACACAAAGTAATTATTTTATTGTCATCGTATTATCATATTGATTGTTTGAATAGATCGGTTACGTTACATGTGATAATGCAACCAACAATGACACGATGATGGAAGAATTTGGGAAGCATATCGAAGACCTTACTGCACAAGCCCTTTGAGCACAAAAAACGGAGGCTGTGGTAGGTACCCATATAAATACATTTGCGTGACGATTATTTACACTTGATACTAGGTGCCTTGCACACATAGTCAACCTGGCAACACAAGCCCTTCTGTCAACTCACAGCAAATCGAAGCACGTTGATGCTACCAAGCCCGATGATGACCTCGTGGCATCACGTCATGACCAGTGTGACGAAGTGGGTCTGGTCCTGCTCTATTTCGGTCAAGGAGCGCTCTTCAGCCTCCCGCAAGGAGCTTTTCCGTATGATCCAGCTCCGTGCTGAGAATGGACATGTCCCTGTCTCCAATGCTCGACAACTCCTTCTTGATATGAAAGTTCGGTGGTCATCCACCTTTGTAATGCTTCGTCGAGCTTATGAGCTTCGAGAGGTACGTTCGTCCATAGTGAGCTCTTTGTTTTTTTATCACTCACTATTCTTTTTAGGATGTGAATTATTTTGTCGGACGGATATCTTTACAAGAACGAGACCTTACTCGACGAAGAAAACTTGCTGAGCTGGAACTCTCAGATGATGAATGGTGTCGTGTGCAGAAGCTGTTGTCAATCCTCGGTGTAGGTTTGATTTTATATTACTAGAACTCGTTCAGTACTCATACTCTTGTGGATTAGTTTGCAGAATTGGCACAGCACTCGTTTTCAACAGATCAGGGACCCACGCTACACCTTGCACTCCCCACACTCGAAGGACTACATGCTGCTTGGTCCTCACGTTCTGGACGGGTCAAATACATCGATTTTCATGAAGGTTTGGATGCCGGCCTTCAGAAAATTTCGGAATATTACACAAAGACTGCCCACTCGGATGCTCATATCATGGCCATGTGTACGTGCTCTTGTTTTAGTTGTATGTGTACTAAACATTGAATGAAACATAGTACTTGACCCTACTCAAAAAGCAGCCCACATTCGATGCTACTGGGGTGAAGAACTGCTTCGCGGAGCTCTTGAGAATGCTGAACAGATGGTATGTCTCTTCTCACTGCCTACCAACTGTACCGTTTGCTGATGTGATGTGTTAGTATGAAGAGCGCTACACGCAGATGTACGGAAACAGTGCTGAGCAGTTACCAACATCTGCCGAGCTTCGCACTACCACCGGCAACCACAAACTAGATGCCTTGTTGGGCGAGCTTTCCGATGGTGAGGATGAGGGATCTGAAGAATCTTTTCGGCCTGTTCCCTCGGCAGTCTCACGGACACCTTCAGTCTCTCTTTTGGATCCTGCGGACCCATCAAAACCCTGGCAGGCTGATTTTCATGCCTACCTAAACTCCAAGGATCATCTCGGAGACTTGACGGTTACCCAGTGGTGGGGTATCAATGCTCCACGCTACCCAGTTTGGGCCTCGCTCGCACGAGACTTCCTCTCGATCATGGCAACATCTGTATCGAGTGAGAGGGCTTTCTTGTCAGCAGGTATCACAATCAGTAAGCGGAGGAACCGTCTGAAGGCTGACATCGTTGAAGCCCTTCAATGTCTCAAATGTATGTTCAAACGAGGTCTGCTATTTCGTGAAGACCCTTCGATCATGACCGAGTTGGAAGGATGAACTTGACAGCCCTAAGAAAGCTGATGGCGAATCAGGTGAACCTTGGGATACATTAGTTGAGGACTTGGATGCTGAAGATGAGTACAGGGATTCTGGAGATGACGATGAGATTTTTGTACAAATGTTAGACATACTCTAGTGCAAATGAATACAAAGCCCCGGCCTGAGCCTGAGCCTTGCTGAGCCGAGCCTGAGCCGTCGAGGAGGGCCCGGCCTGCTATCTGAGTAGGCCTCAGCCCTGGTAAGCCGAGCCCAAGCCCCGGCTTTTGGGCCGAGCCGGGCCTTGCACAACACTAGCTATTACTATTAGAACCCGCCTGTTCTCTCACTGACATCTCTTTCACTCATTATTTATAATCTGATACTATATATTTGTTGACCATCATCAATATATTTGAATATATATCATTTTAAATACTGTTGAAATGGCAGAATATTCTGAGCTCGCTGTTGTGCGCAGTGAGCACAAAGGTTTTGGCAATGGGTCACATGATGTATTGGTTTCACCGCCTGTAACGCTGAGAATGTGGCTTGTCACTTTGTTTGTCCGTGTGGTGACGAACGAAACAAACTGCGAAACAAACTGGGAAATAAACGGCAGCCGTCCAGGCCCTTATACTTGCCCACCATGCCTCCCATGGCACTGACCGGTATCGTCACCAAGGTCGGCTGTATGCACAAGACAGCCACCGTAACTGTTTCACGCCATATTATTCATAAAATAACCGGAAAAGTACACTTTCTCTTTTCCTTTACGAAGAATATACTCATCCTGCTTTCAGCGCATCGAACGAAGTAAAAAGATCCTAACACACGATGAACAAGATGGTCTGTCACCACCACGTTATTTTCCGCGTGTATGCTAAGTCGTGGAATAGTCCTTCGATTGAGTGATACCGTGTTAATTCGCAACTGCCCTCCGATATCTGCGCGGAAACGCTTTAAGTTGGAGAAGATCTTGAAGAGCCCGGAGACGGAGCGGGATTTGGCACACATGCAGGCTGCACAACAACAGTCATAAGGAGTGTGGTGGCATCGAGCCCATGTGTACGTTTGTTCACTCGTATAAACAGACTTGCTTGCCCAACGTGGTCTCCGTGATTTTGAACCTGGTGTTTCATGGATCATTTCCTGGTAAGCCAAGTCTCCAGGGTCTGCATGGCATTCTAGACTGCGCGTCGAGTCCTTGTTCATACCCATTGCCATGTAGAGGCACTCGTACAATAAGCATTCCTTTAAGATATTTGTGCTACTAACATGCTTTTGATTGGCCCAGCGTCGCGAATGTTTTACTCTCTTCATGCCCAAATGATGCAAAGCTTCACGTCTAGAGAGCCCTCTAAACGAGGGCTCGATGACATCAAGGCTGGGTTGCTTGAGTTGGTACACTTCACGAATGGGAAGGAACCACTTGAGGGCCCGGTCAAGAACGGAAAGCTGATGGGCTATCAATATCACACGTACTTAGTGTTTATTTATGCATTAATGAGCTCTGCTATGTTTGTAACCACTCAGTTGCTCCCTGCAAACTCCCCAATAATCCTGCACCATGATACGCCAATCTCAACAGAATTCAGAAAGGACTCAGGAGAAACAAATCATGGTATTGATTCCAAAGGTCCTGTATTGAAGCTTGAAGAATGGTCAATGTTACAACGTGTAACGTTCGAAGTTAGTCAGTCGCGACTTGAATTCATCTTATCCTTGTCACGATTTGCAACAGCCTGGGTCACGGCCACGGCGGTTTCAGCTGAATCGTCTAAACCTTCTATCTTGAGCGAGATTTCCAATCGTGCTTCTTTGGATGATCTTTGGATGATCAGTTCGATCCAGTTCGGCCTGCAATAACTTGGTCCCTACTACACATTTTTACGATCATCCTCATCCAGATTTTTTGAACTCACATCACCTAGGATCGACGTCTTGCACATACTTTGTGTATTTAAGGATGTCGAGGGACATGCCGCGTGCTTATTACCGCGAGGTAGAGGAGCCTACGGTGGATGAGTGGGAATCCGAAGAAGGTATGATTGTTTTCGATCTTGTGTTTTGCGCATGGAGTGACATAGTTATGCACAAGGACTGATTCCATATCATCGAGAGGCTGATTCTGCCATAATCCCTGCTGTCACGGTTCCAGTAGAAAGGAGCGCTTCCAGCGACTCGCTCTCATCAACCGTCAGTCTCCAATTAGCTCCTATGCGGGTTTCTTCCTCGCATAGCTAACATCGACATCAGCAATCATCCGTCTACTCTGGGCTGGAAGACCTGAGTGATATGATGTGCAATATGTCGGATGAGCGTGAGTCAACTCATTGTTGTTGTGGTCTGAGAGCTTAAGACTTGGTCACAGTCTTGAACGGTAGTGCGAAAAGCAACACCTCGAGAGTTGACATTTCGATGGTCACCAGTCCGACGATTGCGGCTCCTGGCGCCAATTCTGCCCAACCCCTTTCAGCTATGCCTGTTGACTCGCCAGATTCGGCTTCACCTTCGAGCAGTTGGTCTTCCCTAGGAAAACGGAAAGCAGAGGACCCGCCTGACACGTCCTTGTCTTCACGTAAGAGTGCGAGAATCGGCGATTCAAATATCAAGATTCATTCAATCGCGAGTGCTTCTCCCACAGCTTTGAGACTTTTACTGACGAAGTTCACAGGCTCACGATCGAAATCTACAGGCTTATTTTGACAGAAAAAACATTTGCTTTGGGGTACAGTGGCTCATTGCCAAGCTGGTCACTCATAATGTCCTTGCATATCCGGACATCAACATTCCCCACTTGGATAAGCTCCGCGGCACAAACCAAGAAGCTACCCAACGTGTGGCTCAGGTGTTCGCGCGAGAGACCTCCAAGGGTGTAGCAGAAGGATACTTCGTGAAGGAAAAGGCAGTTCTAGTACAGTGCTTCTTTGGTTTGCAATGGTGGATAGCTGATGGCATGACAAGTCGCCTTGGAAAGAGCTCGACCGCGAGTACGAAGTGGCTCTCGCAATGGGTAACAGTTTCGACGGATTCCAGCGACAGGCCGATGGTTGGTATGGGGGGAAAGTGCATTTTAGCGCGACTTTGAAGGCTATCGATAAGAACACTAGAACACCTGATTACCGCATTCAACTCAATCTGCCAGAACTTGGGCCCTCGTCGAGACTGATGCGACAGTATGGTTCCAAGAATTTCCTACGCGTGAAGGTGCCGAGGAATATTCTAAACAAGCCACAGCATGGCCTTGTGGAGTTTTTTTCGCAACACTTTCTCCTGTGTGGTGTGGTCTATCGAGCATTCTATGCGAAAGATGGAACTGTTTTTCTGGTGGCAACTAATGCGTCGACGGGATGCATTCGACTCCCTTCTCATGCTCACCCTCCACCACCGTCTCTGGAAGATTATCTCGACTGGCATAACCCCGTGTATTATAATACGGCTCAGGTTGGCGGCCGTTCCGAGAGTCCGAGAAAGCTACTGATGCATTTCAGACTGTGGCCAAATGGTCCTCGCGGTTTGCCTTGGGACTGTCGAACTCTGTCCCAGGTATTACCATTACGCGGGATAACATCATCTACTTGAAAGAAGAAGGTAGGCTAATCCCGCTATTGTTGATGATATTAAGAGCTGATTTTTGCGTCGAAGACCCAGGGGGTCCGGACATGACGGATGGCTGCGGGTACATAAATAAGACTGGCTTGAAGGCGTTACGCGAGCTCTTGCAATGGGACGTAATACCGACGGCAATCCAATGTAGAATTGCGGGCGCAAAGGTAACAGGCACTTTTGAATGTCGGGAAAGTCAAATACTTATCTTCCTACAGGGCCTCCTACTCCTGCATCCTGATCCATCGGAAAATTGTTCCGATGTTACTCGTGTCTGGTTGCGCCCATCGCAGATCAAAATCGAGTATCCTCAAACACAAGAGCTGTCACCTGGACATCTGATAATTGATGTTCTACGGTCGTCTCATATGAGCTCCCCCTCCCGCCTTGGTGCAGAGACCATAGTGAATTTTGCTGAAAATGGAGTTCCCCACCAAGTATTTATTGATCTGATGAAGGAAGGTCTGGATGCTATCGTTAACAGTTTGCTTGACTGGGACGGACCAGACGCCATGTTTCGCCTATGGGATAGTATTGCCAGAGCCGGTGCCGTGGTTTCATCCAGATTAGCTCGTGAAGCTGGCGGAGAGGCTCGATCAAGAGGTTTCGCCGTCAAAGACGACGACATTGAACATGGTGATGACGAAGACGATCTGGACGCGGTCATCGACATTCCCCGCTCAGTGGCTTGGTGGGGTGACGAGGTCTCTGGTTGCCCTTCTTCTCTTGAAGAGACGGTAATGGTCATGCTTGACTCTGGTTTCACTCCACGCGATTGCCCAGTCCTCGCTGACAAGCTTCGCCACGTTCTTAAGTCGTTGGTCGACAACTATGTACGTCGATACAAAATCGAGGTGCCTATGTCTTGTGTGGCATGGATCGTGCCAGGTGCGAGGTTATCAACTATCGAGACTTCGTTTATATGACTACTGTACCATAGACCCCTCTGGAACATTGGCTCCCGACGAAGTGCAGATTCTCTCTCGGGATTCGAAATTCCGCTGTCCTGATGGAACGGAGTCAAATGTTGTATTGGGTGATGTTTTGGTCAGTGTTACTGTCGTTCCTTGACTGGTCGCAGACGCTGAACATATCATAGCTAACACGGCATCCTTGTAAACTGCCGACGGACACTCAGAAGGCATGCTGATCGGCCGTCTACTCTGTTTAATTTGCATCTAAATGGTTTGGAGGCAGGTCAGAGCTGTCGAAAAACCGGAGCTCAGACACTACACAGATGTGATAGTGTGCTCTGTGCAGGGAACTCGCCGCTTTGCAGATCTTCTTGCTGGAGGTACGTCAAATACATGAAATTATATTTGTGTCAAGAAGCTGAGTGACAGTTAGGCGATTACGACGGGGACAAGGCAATTGCCATTTGGCAGCCGTCCATAGTGTCACACTTCAACAACGCCGACCTTAGATATTCTTATCCGCCCGTCAATTTCTTGGAGAAAAATTTCCATAAGAATACCCTACGAGTCGACGAATTCCTAGAACAACACCAAGGAATGAAAATCGATGACTTCATACCCCACCTGCAGTCATTTCTGTTGGGCGGATTGCGCGATATATCGTCGGTTGGGAGATACTCGAACTTACATGACCTGGCGGTGTACACCCTTGGGTATGGGCACGATGACACAATTCGCTTGGCTTACATGTAGGTCGCGATTACTGCAATGGCGGGGAAACATATTTTACTGTACTACAGGTTTTGCAATATTCTCGATGGAGCGAAGAGCGGATTGACTGTCTTACCGGAGGTCATGAAGAGAGATATAAAGCTCTATCAAAAGCGCTCCCCGGAATGGAAAGAGAATATAGAGGAGGCACCACCGGAAACCAATGAAATCAACGTCCAGCGTCCCAGAGGCATGAAAGAATTTGTTATGGATGCGATTTTGAGCCATGCTCGGAGCTATCGGAACCTGAAAATGCAACAGGTTGATGGCACTTTCTCCGAAATCCACGGTCACAGAGACTCCTCTCTCGAGAAGCCATGGCAGGATGCCGAGTCAAGGGTGCGGCGCGTGAAGTACAGCAACGGTGACGCTGCTTTGACAATGGAAGCGGAACTCTCCAAGATACGCAAACACGTCGACAAGATGCGTGAAGAGTACAAGAAAAGCATCCGTCGTAGTTTCTCTGGCCTTAAAATCGAACGGCGACAGGACATTCTTCGCTCCCTTGCTCGTGATTTCACCGCTGCCCCAGACCTGTCATCATTTCTCTTCTTCTCAGCGGAGGATGTGGCAAGGCTCAAGGCTTCCTACGCATATATTCACGATTCTAGCCAATTCCCGTGGGACGTTGCTATGCGAGAGCTTGGGATGATCAAGGCGAGGAGCCTCGGTCCGTCGAAAACTGTTGCACTAGGTTTCTACGATAGGTTTGTATTGAAGCGATCGGCCTTGCGTTGATAGTTCAGTACACGATTTTGCTATATGTAGGCTAGTATCTCTTTGGTAGCATTGGTGTACACTGTATCAGTAGCATTCGGAGTTAAGTACAAAGTGGTTCGGCACTCCTGTAGGGACCGCCAGGAGTAACTCGATTCCAAAGTTTCTTTACAAAAGCTTTCGTCTAAGCATTTGGCGTAGATTGAGCTTGCTGAAGCTTCGTTTGGATTTCGACGAGCTGCGATACGATGGGTCAAACTCATCACTGAGAAAGGCGGGCGAGCGGCAATACCTCATTCTTCTTTTTCTCTGACCTGTCCTCGCCATCTTTTATCTGTGCATCTACGCGTTTTCTGTGATGCTGATGAGTCTCGCATTCAACTCGGACATAAAACCAGTGACATTTCGCTCTTGATAAATTCTAGGCGCGTCTCCACATTGGTTTTGGCTTCATTCTGCTCTTGAGGCACCAATACGGGTCCCACAAGTTTATAGACAGCATTACTGGGGGTCAACTGTGCAAACTCCTGGATGATGGAGTTGGCGAAATGCGTCTGGCGAAGATGTTCAGCGAACCTTTTTGACCATCTCATTCTCGGAAAGCTGAGCATCGAGACGAGTGCGATTCTCCACTAAACTTGCGAGTTCTGTTTGTATTTTCTGGTAATCCGTTGATGCTGATTGGAATCGGAATTCCAGGGACATGATTGACTCAAATAGACCTCTGCGGCTCTGCCAAAGTGTCTGAAAACTCCTTTGATTGTTATGTAATAGTGGGCTTCCGGTATATCCATTGCTTCGGTGTTCCGTCAGGAATGTCGATCACATACATGTGAGCATCATGTGAAGCATACCGATCGGATAGTGTGTGAGCGCTAGGCCGGAGACAAGGATCCCCGTGCCTTTTAACTAACCAGAATCTTCAATGATTTCTCGTAGCTCCTCACCCCCTTTTTTTCATTACCTCCGCATTCCCCGCAATGAAAGTCGACTGGAGTAAGGTAGACCAACCTGATTTCGCGTTCCAGCCATTTCCAAGTCGACGATCCCAAGTCTATGGCACCAAGGGTGTCGTCGCATGTTCCCAACCTCTCGCAGCGGAGGCTGGACTCGAAATCCTGAGGAAAGGCGGAAATGCAGGTGAGTGTCGGTGCTCTCGGTCTCAGCTTCCACCGACAGTACATGCTCTTGTTCGTAGCTGATGCTGCTGTTGCAACCTCCGCCGCTCTCAATGTGACCGAGCCTAGTTGCTGCGGTATAGGAGGGTGGGTCTATTCCAAGAGCTACTGATAACCCCAAACTGAGAGTGAGATAGGGATGCTTTTTGCCTCTTCTACGACGCGAAAACGAAAACGATAAAGGCAATGAATGGTTCCGGTCACTCTCCTCAGAAGTTATCAATCGAATACCTGCGTCAACGTGGTATTAAAGGTGGCCAGATTCCTCTCACAGACCTGAACTCTGTCACCGTCCCAGGTTTATTTCATTTGGCATCTTAGATTATATGATGGGTGACAAAGCGAGCAGGTGCTGCTGCCGCGTGGGTTGATACTGTGGAAAAGCTCGGGAGTGGAAAACTCACCTGTCGCCGAAGTTCTTGAGCCTGCTATTAGGCTTGCCGAGGAAGGGTCCGTGATTATTTATCCCACTACTCATCGCCAAATTTATTGACCACTCTTGATGGTAGAGTTCCAGTATCCGAAATTCACAGTCATAATGTCAGTTCAGCTTTTATTCACGTTGAGCAAGTCACTGATCTATCTACAGTGGCAACGCTCGGAAACGTTGTTACGAAATGCGTCGCCAAACGGTAATGATATGCTTTTGAACGGAAAGGCACCTCTCCCAGGTCAAATCATGAAATTCCCAAATCTCGCCAAGACTTTCCGTGCTGTCGCGGAGCAAGGAAAGGATGGTTTCTACAAAGGTCGTATCGCAGAAGCTATAGTGGAGCTCATTCAAAGTAAAGGAGGCGCTATGGAGCTCGATGATCTTGCAAAGCACGAGACGTCATTCGTAGAACCCATCAAATACACTTATGCCGGAGATGTTACCGTTTATGAGGTGAGTCGTCAATGGTGTGGTTCACAGGCAGATACCAACTTTATCAAATGTAGTGTCCTCCCAATGGTCAAGGTAAAAATAAACAAGTCTCCGCCGAGCGTAACTAATGCTCACCGCCAGGTATCACTGCGTTACTTGCTCTCGGTATTCTCGAGCAAATGCAGGAGCAAGGAAAGATTCCGTCCCTCCTGGAATTAGAACACAACTCTCCCGAGTATCTCCATGCACTCATTGAGGCCCTGCGGTGCGTGCAGTGATCGAATTTCCTGTATACTTGTTCATCTACGTCTATTTTTTTTTAGTCTGGCCTTTTCGGGTGAGATCGTTGCATGGTTTACTTGTGTTTCGCAACTGACAGGCAGCAGACACACAATACTACGTGACTGATCCTGAGTTCAACAATATCCCGGTCGATGAGCTACTGAGCAAGGTCAGAATCAGAGCCTCCATCACTCCGTCGCATCTCATCTGGAGTGTAGGAATATTTATCCAAACGCGCAGCTCTATTCGACCCTCAAGCTACAAACCCCAAAGTGATCCACGTGAGTTGCGCTCGATGGCCATTAACATTTTAATTTACTCACAGATGAGTAGGGAAACCCAGTGAATTCGTCGGACACGGTTTACTTCACTGGTATGATAGAGAATGCAGCCTTGTGCAGTGTTCATTTACTAAGAGATCTCGTGTTTCAGCTACAGATCAGTGGGGAAATGCATGTAGTTATATTCAGAGCAATTATGCAGGTAGGCATTTCGTGTATCCGCGCGTGCACGGGCTGATACTTTGCAACAGGATTTGGGACTGGAGGTAACTCATCAATTCGCGCCACGGTTTAGGCGATGCTGAAATTTTGAAGCCATACCCAAGGGATGCGGCTTTACTCTTCAGAACCGGGGCGGTGGATTTCTTTTGATGGAGGGTCACCCTAACAGCTTGCAGGTATGTCATGCACTAACTCAACGGTACAACCCATCGAGATATGCCATTTCTGTAGGGCGGAAAGCGGCCATACCACACCATCATCCCTGCAATGGCGTTACGAGGGGACGACCTATTCCTGTCCTACGGTGTAATGGGTGGCTTCATGCAGGTATTTATTCACACCCCTCCAGTGCCTGAAGATATAGTGATCCAATCATCGCTGCAGCCCCAAGGTCACGTTCAGGTCCTGCTTAATATGTTGCGTGGTTTCACCGCCCAAGCCGCCCTTGATGCCCCCCGATTCTGCATCTCAGCTGGAATGCCTGACGCGGATGATAAGGATCCTGCTGCCTTTGGTGTAGTCAACGGTGGGGTTTTCTTTGAAGACACCATTCCCATGTCAACCATTCAGAAGCTCCGCGGTATGCTTTGAGTTCTGTCATGATAACTTTTCTAAATCTGTTGCTTCAGCCATGGGACACGATGCTAATGTCGTCGGTGGCTTCGAGAAGGGGATGATGGGCCGTGGACAGATCATTCAGAAGATTGCCGATGCGTCTGGGAAGCTTGTCTGGGCTGCTGGGTGTGACCCAAGGTCGGACGGCCACGCCGCAGCGCAAATCTAAATACCTCTAGGGACAGGGTAATGATTCATTGTACATCTACTATGTGTAAGGACGGAGCGTTTGGTCCTGTGGAACCAATTCGCGTGACTCCCATGTGCACGCCCTACTTGAGCTTCATTACTCGCCGTTTTTCTTGATATGCTGGGTACGCGCCACTCTTTGCAATACGGACCCACACAACTCGCGTTTGAGCCGCTTATCTGCGCCATGCTCATAGCGTACTTCAATGTTCAATCACCCTGTTGAGGGCCGTTGCACACTGTACATGTGGCCAAGGATCGATTGTGTCCTGTTCCTGTATGTCATCGACTTCATGCACCACGTACATCGTAAGTTGCCACGCGAAAAAAGTGGTCAATCGTCAACGTATGTAGTCTACCCCGATATGTTTTACACACCGCACGTCCGAAGGCGAGCGGATTGTTTGTGCCATGTAAGAACAAAGTGAAATAAATGTCTGCAATAAAATAGCAAATTACGTGCTCTAATGGAGGGTATAACTCATGAATCCTCTAGATCACATTCTCCTCTGACGCTCACTTCCAACTGCCGTGATGGTGTTAATCAGCGGGAAACAAGAAATGCTTGAAATGCTTACTCGCTTGCTCACTTCGATACTCGCGAAGAGCGCGGGTCCTGTCAGGTCCTTGAATATGTCCCCAGCCAGACAAGGGCACGACCACAACTGTTGCATTGTCTTCGCCACCTAACTCTTCAGAATATGATAAAATTTGGTCAGCAGCTTTTTTTGGACTAGGCGCGCCTCGGGCAACGTCAACAATTTCTTGGTCGGATAGTGTGGACGATACCCCATCCGAGACGATGATCATGTATGCCCATTTCTTGCCTGTCGAAAATGTCAGAGGCTATGACAACGATCCACAGGAAAGGATAGCACCTTCCAACAGCATGGTTCGAACATCTGGCTCTGGAGTCACGCCGTATGGCTTCCACTTGAGATCTCCAAGGCTAAGACCGACATCAGTAAGTTACTAGAAGCAGGCGGGTATGCTGCTCACGCTCTCGTATTTGCCAGAGCACCCATCCAGCTGCAAGGAAATGAAGGAAGGTGCGAAAATGGAGAACGCTGCTCTGCCTTACCGAGACTCACCGAACGAATCGGTGATAAGTGATGAACCCATCATACGTCGTAGACGTGCGGCCTCCATAAGGGTATCTGGGTGATGATTCTCGGTCATCGGGTGGACAAGACAGTCGTTGGTACGACAAAGGAGTACCCGAGCATCACTATTCGCATGTTCTCTAAACATATTTCTGCGTTCATTGAAAATGTGACTGACCCAACGTGAGCGACTGTCAAAACAAGTTTTGTGGACGAGAAGAATGGGTGGGTATCAAGGGAGTGGAGGATCGCGACGGACGCTGTCGCTCCACACGTTTTGGCTTCACTCTCAATGGAGAGGAGCCGGTCTAAACTTACCCATTTGTAAACATCAAACAGCAAGGAATTGTTGCTCACCGACTTCGAAGAACGCCTGGGTTGCACGTGCCTCAAGATCCAGCGGAGGTGTACCGTTTGACTTTGACTGATGTATCCAAGGAGCCAGGGCACCCCCTCGGAACCTCTTGAAATAGCCTCCTTGGTCCTTGATCCACAGATATAATTCCGGGATGTGAGTCTTGTCGACAGATTCGAACAACCCATGCAACTCCTGGCGCAAATACTGAGAAACGGTGGATCCGCCATGTCTGCATGGTGTCAATGACTACTGTGTATCAAGATTGATACGATACATACCCGTCATAAAGGCCGACAAAAACTACCTGACGCGTTAAGGGATCACTTATGTTCTTTGGGGTCCAGTCGATGCCGAGGGTTCTCTTCAAGCCTGCCCGTAGCCCTTCAGGATCTAAGAGTAATGATGCAAAAGCATAGTAGTCTTCCTGGTGACTGTGCAGACATAGACTCAGTTACGCAACGAGGCGTGAGGAAGAGTAATCACCCGCGAGTACCTCTTGACGATGCCACGCCTACGACGGTGGGGGAATGGAGTGGTATACGGCCAGCACCACCTGTACAAGATGACCTGCTCGTTGAAACTTCAAAACAAGAAAAAGGGAAGGAAGCAGACCTGGCGTAGAGAAGCGAAGAAAGTCATGGTACGGACGTGAGGGAATGATGGACGAGTAGGATGTCGTCTTGAAGATTTTTGACGACTGCAAGAGTAAGGAAGCTGTTCGTTGCATGCTCTGTTACTGGATGGAGAGCATTGCCTTGACACATAAAGTTGAAGCCAAAAGTCACTATATACAAACTACAAGCTCATTCTTTGCAAGTGGAAGCTTGTCAGCGCTTGTATTCACAGGTGGGAATTACAACCGACGCTCCGTTCCAACGCCATACATAGACTCTCTCGTGCAGAAATATAGGACTCTACAACTTACAAGTTCAAACCAGTCGTTTGGTCCAACGCGCTCGGCGACGTTGACCCTCATCGCGACGTGTCGTCAGGGCTACCCGACGTTAACCGCGCACTTTCGAAATGATTACTACGTATCTCCTATAATTCCGGGTCTATGGAGGCCTCGACATTCTCAGATCTGAGTTATTCCATGTCTCCACCATGCACGTTTCATGCGGAACTTCAAATCATCAATGTTCGGTTGAAGCTCGCTTGGAGGGATTGCCTAAAGGAAATCTCTAGAGCGCTTGCAGACCGACTCTACTTTCGAAAGTATACCTCCCTAATACCACTTTCCTATCAGTGATTCAATAGTAACCATCTGCCCGATGCGTTCCGATGGCGGCGACACAAACGCTTCGTATCTCGAAGATATCAGGCGTTTTATGAATCGGAGAAAAACTCCAGCGCGAGCGCTTCCTGCGAACGTTGGTTGTCGGGCTTCTATATCACGTATAAATTTACATAAAGTAATGGTGCTTCATTTTCCTTCTCCTCCTCCGGACTTAACTCTCTTTATCTCACTCACCTCCGAGTCTAACTTATCAAGCCATGCTTGCGGGCATTCTGTTGCTCGCTCTGCCCTTCTGCAAGCGCAGAGTTAGCATCCAGTTTTGCAGGATCAACAGCTGTTGCATCTTATCCCCCCTCTGGCGCCACCAACACTGTCATTGATTCTTACTTCCCGGATGCATCGCAAGTTGGTTATCCAGGCCCAACCCCTAGTCTGTTATAATGCTGTTTGCAATGTGTACCTGTGTTCTAATCAATTCTTTCAGCTGGTGCTGAACCTGAGGCTATTGTCACTGCCATTCCGTTCTCCAAGCTCGAAAACGCATTTCCCTTGTCAAGACCCAATTCTGCAGATGGCGCAGACATTACTTTCAACGTAATGCGTCGCTGGGGCAACTTGTCGCCCATGTACTCCGTGGGATCGTTTGGTCTTCCTGATGCATCTCCCGTCATCCCAGAAGGATGTGGTCTCAATGCAGTGCATCTCTTGATGCGCCACGGCGCCCGCTATCCAACCTCTGGCTCCGGACCTTCTACGTTCGCCGCTGCAATACATTCTGCTGCATCGAAAAGTGGCTTCAACGTCACAGGTGATTTGAAATTCTTGGCAACCTGGACATATAAGCTGGGCGCGGAGATCTTGACGCCTTTCGGCCGCGGAGCGCTGTATGTTCGATCTCCTTTACGATACTTCTCCTGACTCCCCGTCATCAGCTTCAGCAATGGCGTTGCCTTCCGCTACAGGTATGGAGAGTTACTCAATGGCTTCACGGACCTCCCAGTCTTCCGTACTACTTCTGAAGGTTTGTGGGCCCTTAACCTTTGTTTCACAATGCCCTCTGATGGTTTGTTTGTGGTGTATAGATCGCATGGTGGATTCGGCGTGAGAAACTCATTCATCTTTCTGCGTGTATTGTATCTCCTAATGCTACCTGCAGCCTGAACTTCGCTGCAGGCTTTTTTGAGGTCAGAACTTACCAGACCGACTACCACCAGGAGATCATCATCGAGGCGGACAATTTCAACAATACCCTTGCTCCTTATTCTGTGTGCCCCAACTCCAATACAGATGACATTGGTTACTTTGGTAGCACTCAGGCTAGTAAATGGGCGAATATCTATCTCCAAGACGCTCGAATGCGCTTACAGTCAATGATCCAAGGATTTAATTTGACCATCTCAGATTTAGTTGATATGCAGGAGATGTGCGCCTACGAGGTAATCACATCATCTATAAAATCTTGGTGAATTTCTGACGTCTTGCAGACTGTGGCCCTCGGGTTTTCCAAGTTTTGCGACCTCTTCACTGAGGAAGAATGGGAAGGATTCGAGTATTACATTGGTATGTTCCCTCAAATGATACTTGCTGAGTTTGGCGGTGATGTGTATTTGCAGATCTTGGTGAGCACATTTAGTGGTAAACATGCAGCCCGAGCGATAACTCATTTTATCTCAAACAAGGTTTCTGGTACAGCAATGGACCAGGTAATCCTACAGCAGCAGCACAGGGCCTCGGCTATGTCCAAGAACTAGTGGCACGCCTCACTCAAACTCCCATCACCGTGTGGAACAGCAGTACCAACAGTACTCTCGACTCGAGCAACATCACATTCCCTCTAAATCAACCCATATATGTGGATGCTACCCACGACGTAGTTATTGCCAACAGTATGTTGCCGCCTTCTCTTACAAGACTATACTGACGGAGCGCTCAGTCGTCACTGCCCTGAACTTTACCAGTCTAGCTGCAACTGGTCCTCTGCCAACCGACCATATCCCCCCTAATCGTGTACGCAGTCTTACAAAGCATCGCTGACCTCGATTTCTGACCAGTCACATCAGTCTTACATTTCTAGCCAGATTGCACCTTTTGCGAGCCAGCTTGTCGCCCAGGTTCTCAGCTGCCCAGCCTCGGAGGAGCCCACTCACATCCGATTCATTCTGAATGACGGCGTGGTGCCACTGACGGGTATCCACGGCTGCACGGAAGATTCGAACGGTCTTTGCGCGCTGCCCAGTTTCATCCGCGGAATGCAGGAACGAATTGGGCAAATTAACTTTGCGCATGATTGCTTCGCCAATTATACCATGCCCAACCCTGACAACATAATTGATGGAAGATACCCTGGTTAAAAGGACCTGGACTATTTAGTTTGTCGTGAAGTACATACTCAACATTGATGTTGTGTCGTCGTCTTGGAGAATCCACAAATTGTCGCGTGAGCAAAACCATATGAATGTCACATGCTCTCGCGCACGATCATTTCACGATCATAGAAGATTAAGGTTACGCATCATGCCAGATCACACCTTACTTCAACCCTTGCAAACCCTTGCTGATGTCTAAAATTTCGCCCTTTTTACTTTAACGCTTGGCACCGCGAGCGCGTGAGCCTTCGCTGCCGACCCTTAATATTTTTACCGTCGAATGGGTCTGGAACACATACATGTTTACCGCCAAACATATGCCAGCAGGCAACCAGCAAGTAGACTTTGTCACTTTTGATCGATCGACGATTTTTGTCTCACCTGATTTCCTAATTTAGTAAGTGTAATTTCCAAATGTGTAGTCTGCTGTTTACAAACCAACACCGAAAAGGAAAACCGGAAATCTGGTCAGCGCAATTTAAGCTGAGGATGAGTGGGCCCAATAAGTCTACATTACTTATTTTCCTTTCGCGCCTTCTTCGACAAGCATGGCGGTGAACCCGCAGGCCAGTGCGCCTTTCGACTTCGACGAGAGGTTGGGCCTCGCCTTCATCGTTGAGGCGGCAACATTGTCGGTACTGGCTATCACAAGTCTTCTGGCGTACATTACTGTAGGCATATCCGAT
The DNA here is from genome assembly GCA_016584345.1 of Suillus ampliporus. Lineage (NCBI taxonomy): Eukaryota > Fungi > Basidiomycota > Agaricomycetes > Boletales > Suillaceae > Suillus > Suillus ampliporus. Next base: position 40,777 of record JABCPV010000003.1, read on the forward strand.
CTCCGAAGCACAATGACTTACCCCAAGTTTCACTACTAGTATAGCGCTGTCACAATTCGATTAGGTGCCACCCGCAGATGGTCAACGGACACTCATATACATTATTACTTCCTCAATCTAATGTTTTTTGATCTCATTCAAGCAATCGGTGAGCCATCCGTTTCTAGACATTGCAGTATCTGACAGTGTTTCAGGAGGGATGTTTGATATCGCATGGATCGATGCTGCTGTGGGTTCGCACTTTGTATGACCGCTCAATAATGCTGAATTTAGTCTACAGCGGGTATACCCTGGCACGATCTGCACTGTGCAAGGTACTACCCTTCTTGAAGTAGGACCTTGCCGCCCACTTACCACATTCAAACTACAGGAGCCTTCAAGCATGTCGGGAATACGGGCGCAGCTTTCAGGCAAGTCTGATACATCATTTGATTTTCTATCTCGAATGCTAACCAGTTCCCAAAACAGCACGATGGTAATTCACTTATCGTCCTGGGAATATCTCCCGTGCTAATAAGTCTATGCAGGCTATCGCGTTGCACACGATGCAAGTGCTTGTATTGAAATGGAATACCCCTCCAAAGGCAGCGCTACTTGGCTCAGCTATCATATGGTTAACTGTTGGCCTGATGGTCGGAATACCGAATGCAGCGATTGATGATTTCTATGGACCCACTGGGCACTGTACGTCCAAAAATGTGGCGCGAGTCATTTCATCCATGTGGCTAAATAATTTTGCATCGGACAGGGTGCTGGATTGAACGTAATAACTTCCAACGGATGGGTCTTCAATACCTGTGGATGTGGATTGCAGCCTTCATCACTATCGTGGTTTACCTCTTCCTTGCTCTTGTGGTCAAACGGATCATCATCATTGATGGAAATAGAATTCGAATTCGTTGGGTGTCGGCTGATGCCCGAAGTGTCTCGGCCTCCGATGGTTCTGACCCCCGACCGCCGCGGGACGAAGGAACCATCGCGCTGCGAATGCTCTTGTGAGTTGACAAGTGGCCCAGAGTCAGTGGACCTTCCTAATCCTTACCTTTCCAGCTATCCTGCTGTCTACATTATCACAGTACGTAGAACATGATCATTAGCTATATTTTCTCTGACTTCTCAGCAGGTGTTGCCTATCACCGCCGCTCGTTTCACGGAGTTTCACAGTAACGACGTACCATGGGCAGTGACGGCCTGGGCTGACACCCTCCTTCTTTTATCGGGATTTTTCAACACGATCTTATATACGCTGACGCGTCCAAAACTCCTTCCGCATTCACGTCGGTCACGCTCGCGGGTTGTTATATCATCCATGGGCTCAACTCAGCACGTCGGTAGGATAAATCGGTTTCAAAACCACAAACACTATCCTTTCGATATCAAAATTGAAGATGGAGAAGGAGAAGGAGAAGGAGAGCTGCCTGCTATGAGTTTTGAACTCGGGCAACCCCAGCGCTCCTCGTCCGAGTTGCGCTTTGCTCACACTCTGAAATCAAGCAATGACTGATGTCTTGTATTTTTATGGGACATGATTCCGCCAGTGCTGTGCGTTGCTTCACGCATACCTATCATTACTTGCCAGTGGGATACGGCGGTCCCATATTCTATCCTTTTTATTGGAACACACTTACTGTCATTACACTAAGAAGATCACCGTCTTTGGTGTTGTTGTATTTGTCTGTGGTAGTAGGAATCCAATAGGAATCTAGCTATTTAGATAGCCGGTTCCAGTGTGGTGGCAGTGTACTTTCCGCTAAGTGTGCGCGGACTTCGCACAAGTGCTTGGACTGAACAGTCTCCACCACCACGTCAACACAGACATTAAGCCATGGGATTGAGTCAGTCGACACCCAAGGTCACTGCCCATGATCGAGCGATTCTCGAGTGCGTGGACTTTCGTGACTTCTCAACCAAACGGTAACGCCCAACAAGTGCATCCGTTCCGTAGTCTTAAACTTCAGCGCGATAAGCTAAAGCAATACCAGAAGAAGGTTTGACTACAGAGTCGCTCATCGAGATGCTGCGTCCATTATTCTTCAATACAGATACAAGTTATACTCGATCGCGAGCATGAAATTGCGAAAGCACATCTCGCCACGGGTCAGAAAGACCGTGCCGCCATAGCCCTCCGTAGGCGCAAGTATCAGCAGAGCTTGCTGCTAAAGACTGACAGCCAATTGGAGAACTTGGAACAATTAGTCCGTCTCATTCGTATTTCTCAGATGTATGCTGAAACCCCATGTTCACCGGATGATCGTGTAGGTGTCAACCATCGAGTTTTCTTTGGTCGAGGTTTCTGTCCTGCATGGTCTCAAGCAAGGCAATGAAGTTCTTCAAGAAATTCATCGTGAGATGAGCATCGAGAGTGTTGAGAAGCTCATGGACGAGACACAAGAAGCGCGAGAGTATCAGCGAGTACGTCATATTCTGTGCTCCTCGTGCTGTGCTGAGGATGGTGTGCAGGAAATCGGTGATTTGTTAGCAAACCGATTAACACATGATGAGGAGGACTCCGTACAGGCGGAACTCCTAGCATTACAAACGGAAGCGGTTAGTACGAGCTGTCGGGTATCCTTTTACGTTTCTCACTTAGGTATGATACCTAGCTTGGACAAGCAGAGCCCGAGGTGCGCGTGGAGTTACCATCTCCGCCAAGGTCGTTGCCTGTTTCAGAAGGTCAGGGCAGTTCACGATTGTCGGACGGCCGCGATCCTCATTTCTTTCCAGAAGTCCAGCGAGTGCCCCTAGAGACCAAGAGACAGCGAGTTGCTGTGCCTGGTTGACCAAGCTAGCACGCATTGTTAACCATGGACATGTTATTCATACCCTCCATTTTGCGACCTTCTCCCAAGCATCTACAGATACTACGACACTACAGTAGGATGTGCATGATAATGATACAGATATTAGAGAATAGAGCAACAACTGTCAGTCTACTACCAAGCGTCAAAGTTTCCAAAACCTATTTTCCGCTTCTTCTTGGCGTCGTCACCGACGTCATCGGCTTGTACGCCAGTTGCTTGATCCAATGGCCTCTTGATGCCTAGATACTTCCCCACTCCGGCACCTGCAGAACCCCCACCAAATGCTGAGTCCCCAGTGCCGACCTTGACCCCGAACCAATTAATGTCATCTCCTTGAGTCTTTTCAGGAGGTTTCTTGGAATCGTCCTGTGCTTCTGCACGCCGAGCGAGTTTTCTTGCAAGTCGTGTCTTGTGAACTTCAAAGGGATCCTGATGTCTAGAAGAAGAGGAATATAAACACATGTCTGGGCAAAGGGGAGAGTTGCGCACATAATAACTTCCGTTATCCGAACGGGCTTCGCAGGGCGTTCAGTTCCGTCCTTGCGAGGAAGTTTCTCCAAAGCATCGAGGACGTCGTCTCCCCCAACTAACTTGCCGAAGACAGTGTGCTTGTTGTCGAGGTTCGGGGTAGCTCTGAATGTAATATAAAATTGCGACCTGTGGTAGCACCAGTCAGTGAAACAGAAAAAAAGTATAAACTAGCAGACGAACCCATTCGTACCAGCACCCTTGTTGGCCATGGCGAGGATACCACGACTATCATGTTTTGCAGCACCTCTCATGTCATGCTCGTCTCGGAAAGGAGTACCCCAGTGAGACTCCCCACCAGAGCCTGTACCAGTTGGGTCCCCCGTTTGCACCTACAGTGATATGAGTATCCAATCTTACGAGATGATGAACGAACAAGTACCATGAAGCCGGGAACGAGTCGGTGGAAGAGGCAGTCGTCATACTTGCCTGCTTTCGCAAGCATGAGAAAGTTGTAACAAGTTTTTGGTGCCTATGGGGGAGCTTTAGCTACATCAATAAAAGCATAGGACACATAGCACTGACTTTGTCGCAATACAACTCCAGGTTCAACGAACCACCCAAACTGGTCACCACTCGGACATATGCTCTTCGTTTGCCGACATCTTTTTCTTTACCCTTACCCTTAGGAGGATTCGACATTTCTTCAAACATCAGTTCTTCCTGAGGTCACCATCAACAAAAATTATAGTTATCAGTGGTTCTCTTTGCGCACCTCGTCCCATAGTAGTTGTGAACTTTGTGTCTGAGGATCCACAGACGTTGACGTTAAGGATGCACCAGGGGCACCGCTAGAATAAGGAGAAATGTTCCCTGTCATGATACTTAGGCTGCATCCTGTAGTGGAGAACGGTGGAGCTCACATGGGACAGCGGCTTTAGCCTTCGCTTCGGAGACTGCTTTAACTGCTGGTTTGGGCTTTTCTTGCTCCTTCTTTGCGACAGCAGTAGCACCGGTATTGATTGTAGACGAGGCTGGGAGACCATGGGGGTTTTGCAATGTTATGACGTCCTCCCTGCAAGAGTACTGTTTAGTCCAGAATGGCGAAGTAAGACCCGTTCACAAACTTCTTGAATTTAGCGTCTTCAAGGAGATCCTTACCGCCTTTTATACTTTCTGCAAGGAAAACATTTCCTGTGGTCGCAATTGCTACGATATGCGAGTGCTCGCTGAACGGCTTGAATGAAATTGGATCATGGATTTCGCCAGATGGTTTGCGCGAATAGTGAAGTGTTATCAGGTCACCGGGGGCGAGGGGCTCTTTTGTGATGGGATTTGTATTGTTATGCTGCCTTTGAACGAAAGCGTAAGACAAACGTCACCTTGCAGGAAGAGAAGATAACTTGCTTTAGCCAAGGGATAATGTTTACAAGGTCAAACGCGAAGCCTGTCCCATCCGCGTTGCGAGCGCATACTGGATGATTAAATGGCTGAAAAGAAAGCGCACAACAGTCGAATGGTGTTTGCGCTCGAGGATGTGGTGCTTGGAGCTTTCTGTGCAGAACATGAGAGCAAACAATGATTTAGGTGTAAAAAGAACTTACGCTCTGTACCCAGACGATGCGGAGTGCTGTCCGAATTCGCCAGCATGTTCGGCATGTGTGATATAAAGTTTGTTAGAGTTCCCGTGGCCCATGTTGTGGTTCCTGTGTAATGACCTTCAAGTCCGAGAGTCAATCTTCCAAATCTAATAAGCGTAAACAACATAAATATTGAAAGATCTTCATCCTCTTCGTCATTTCCAGCTCACGGATGCTGCGCCATGCCACCGTAAAAACAAGGCGAACTGCCGCCGTGCTCGATTTCCTTGCCCCAACTGCGTTCGGATACCGTCTTGGTAGCTCCAAGGTGCAACCGCAACCTTCAGTGACGAAACCATCCACCAGACATGACACGGAGAAACTCGCAAAATTTCCAGTCTCCGTACGCACACAAAGCCCGGCAATTCTTTGTCAGAGCATCAAGCAACGTATCAGCTTACTGAGCCAGCCAGGCGTTGCGGCTGTATCTGACCCAGATATAAACTTCTTCGACGAAAAGGTTGTCGAGCTTCGCCTTGCTCTGAGGGCTGGTGATATCGCACGAGTGGGAGAGCTATGGTCGCAGTTGGACGATAGGAAGTTGTTGCGACTCCTAGGTCGAGAGTTGCGTGGCTTTTCCGAGCGCGCTGCTCGACTGTGCCCCAGAGACACCACTGAGGCTTGGGACGCAGATGAGAAGAGCGTCATCGAGGGCATAGCGGTTGCTGCTGCCTGTGAGGGTGCAGTCAATGCCCTCACGACTTGTATGATCACACATATCAAGAGAGGCGACTCGCAGGCAGCCCTTGGCCTGTATAGACGCTTTCTGGCCCACACTAGCAACCAGACCGCGTCTGAGCCCCTACCGTCCACATTGAGAGAAGATGTCGAGGACGCGAATGGGCTAGCTCTCAATATTCTAGGCGAACAGCTATCCCACCAACCCAGTTTCTCACTCGTTCTTGCGGCAATAGCTGCACATGCACTCGAAGATTCATTCGAGGCCGCACTGAGGATAATGCTCGAAAATCCTGTCCGCATAAACCAGTCCACCCAGAAGGAGTTCATGGCTTCATTTGATGACGTCTCATTCCGGGCAAAAGTGCAAAGCTATGTCCGCCGCCTCGACATCGCAAGACTCATCTCTCGTCATCACTCACTCAGCACTCATATCACCAATCTCGCAGGCAATCAAGATCTTTCACAGATCGAAAACTTATACCGGGCTATCATCGACGGATTGTATGGTTCAGAGCCATATCTCGCTGCCCACGATTCTCAGAAGTCCAGCCAGAGACCTGTCGTGGTCCAAGAGATTAATTGGGCAGCATTCTTGACGGGGTTCTTGCGGTGCCACCGTCGGGATCTGGCGGAGAAGCTCTGGAATGACATGCTCAAATATGGCATCCAGCCTGGTGTCATCACCTGGACAGCTCTCTTGGATGGGTTTGATAGCATGGGGGAAGCTGATGCCGCTTCCGCCAGTTGGGATAACATGATTTCCCAAGGCATTCGACCAGGGATCTTGACATATCGTGCTGTCATCTCGACATTATTCAACGCTCGTAGACCAGATGACGCTATCGAGAAATTCGGCAAATTTAAGCAAGAGCTGGCCAGTGGTTCATTGCCAGACGCTGAGGACGCACTCCCCGTATACAATACAGTGCTACATGGTCTCCTGAATAACGGACGACCGGGTGACGCCGATGCGCTGTTGCAGAACTTACGGCAGAAGGGCCCGAAGCCGGACATCGTTTCCTACAATACCTTCCTGCGACACCATGGCCGCAAAGGCGAATTCCGCGCTGTATCGGTGTTGCTTGAGCGTCTTCGAGAGGACGGGCTGACCGGTGATGCGTTCACATTCTCTTCCGTGCTTTCCGCTCTTCTCAAGGTTGGGCGTACCGACGCAACCAACCTCGTACTGAGTCTGATGAAAAAACAAAATGTGGAGCCCAACGTCGCGGTGTTCAGCGCGATCATAGACCAACAGCTTCGGGAGCCGTCGGAGCAAGGTCTCAGGACAGCAATGGAGCTGCTTCGAAAGATGGAGACGAATCCGGATGCTCAACCCAATGACGTGACCTACACGGGTGTCCTCGCATCCTTGCACCGCCGGGTATGGCCCGACACCGATCTAGCCGAGGAGTGCAAGAGATACGTCCTTAAAAGGATGAAGGAGCGGAACATCCGACCCAATCGGGTGACCTACCACATATTGATCAAAGCGTGTTTGGAGAACCCAGAGCCGGAAGGACTGCGAGGGGCGTTGGGTTACTACAGGGAGATGGCAAACCGAAAGGTCTCAATGAATTATGATACATGGTATATCCTACTACATGGGCTGATTTCGAGGGAGGAATGGGCAGTTGCAGATGAGATGGTGGAAGACCTCCTGAGGTACATCAAACCGGTTGGGGCATTGGAGAGCTTGGTCGGTAGAATTCAGCGACGGACAGCTTGGAGGATGAAGTTAGGGCCAAAGGCATATGTCTGACGTAGTAGTAGAATATACCTATAACATGATATGCTTGGCTCATCGCGAGAAGAAGGACCATCCCAAAGGCTTCTTGCCTATGAAAAATGACTTGCCGAGACCGACACGCGTGTAGCGATCGTACACTGCGGAGCACATTGTCAGTAGTGACAGACACAATGCGTTGCAATGTACATACGCCAGTAACTACATCTCCTGCCAAAGTACTTGCCTACCCATGGCAGTAGCAAGACGAGTGCGAGCTGTTGAAGCTCTTCTAAACTCTCATCCCACTCTTTCTGGGCCAAACGGTAGTCTTCATCAGAATCATATGATGAGTCAGATGAGGAATCTAGAGAAGAGACCGAGCGGGGCATATGCAATTTTTAGTCTGAATTTGCGGTCTCCACGGTTGTTGTAGGTATCCGAATGCTGCAGTAGCCTGACGGAATGGTCCCCAAATGTAGTAGTTCAAAGTTGATGGTGGTGATGTGGCGCTGAAGTGTACGTTTTCGATACACCACTTTTTAAGCCTTGGCAGACAAAACTCCCGCGCGTGCTCCTCTTGTTATTCATTATCTCTTACCACCACCAGTCCATGCATTATGGTGGAAGTTGCGCATTCGTCCTCCCGACATAGATTGGTCGGGCAACCACTCCTCTACGCTATCTCTCTGTTCGCTAGTTTGGGTGTTTTCCTGGTACGCTACATACCACAAATCACACGAGACGTCAAACTAATCATTGGTGCTATTTTTTTTTAGTTCGGATATGACCAGGGGTTCGTGATATGTTTCTCTCATCAACTTGCTAGCTACTGAGCCCAGGGGCAGCGTCATGTCTGGTATCATTACTGGACCCTATTTCAAGCAGTTCTTCAACTCCCCTGGTCCGATTGAACTTGGTACCATGGTCGCAGTTCTCGAGCTTGGAGCACTTGGTATGTTTTTTTTAATTCCAGTTTATGCTGTTCAATAACATTTCACAGCCACATCGATTGCTGCTGGTCGTATTGGCGACGTCATTGGGCGGAAGGGGACACTCTTTATCGGAGCTCTTGTCTTCACCGTTGGCGGTGCTATTCAGACGTTCACTACGGGATTCTATGTCATGATCATTGGCCGTGTGATAAGCGGCTGTGGAGTTGGTCTCTTGTCGTAGGTCCTAAATATTTAATTTCCGTGCAAATGCTCAGCGCGTTTTTGCAGTACGATCGTTCCTATATATCAAAGCGAAATTTCTCCTCCCAATCATGTAGGTCTCAACCTTTATACATTGCATTGTTACTAATTTTGTTTGCAGAGAGGCGCTCTTGCGTGTATGGAATTCACGTGTAATATCGTCGGCTATGCATCTTCCGTTGTAAGTTGTTTCTACCTGTGGCGGTCATGGAGCTGACGAGCTGACATTTCCACAGTGGACAGACTACTTTTGCTCATTCATCGGATCCGATCTTTCTTGGCGCATACCCCTTTTCCTGCAATGTGTCATTGGAAGCATCCTCGCTGCGGGAAGCCTCGTTATGCCTGAGAGCCCTCGGTGTGCCGTCTCTCATTGTCGCGGTGACATGCACTAAACTCATCTAGGTGGTTGATTGACACCGACCAAGATGCTGCTGGGATGCGTGTCATTGTGGATCTGCATGGAGGAGATCCTGATAACATCATTGCTCAAGCTGAATTTCAAGAAATCAAGGACAAGGTCCTTTCCGAGGTGCGCTAATGTTCACTTGCAACGACCATCACATTCAACAGTCGCAGCGCGAACTTGGGGAAGGACGCTCATATGCTGTGATGTGGAGGAAATACAAACGACGCGTGTTGCTTGCCATGTCTTCGCAGGCGTTTGCTCAGTTGGTAAGCCCTTCGCCAATTTATTGATATCATTCCGTCACGAATCTGTCTTTCTCAGAATGGAATTAATGGTAACGTTTCTATTTTTGTGCGGCTTTCATGAAACTAATGACTTGAAACAACAATTAGTGATTTCTTACTATGCTCGTAAGCATTTTATTTCACAACGAAGCGATGTTTGACTGACGTATGCAATGTTTAGCATCTGTTTTCGAAGGTATGAGCGCACGTATATTTTTCTCGGCAAAATCTCATTGAAACGCAGAGGCCGGGTGGCTTGGCCGCGATGCTGTGCTGATGACGGGCATCAACGCCATCATTTACGTTTTGAGTACTTTGCCCCCGTGAGTGGCATCATCAGCAGTCTTGTTAGGAATGCTCAATACTCCCATAGCTGGTACCTCGTAGACCGTTGGGGTCGTCGCTTCATTTTGCTTTCTGGTGCCGTTATCGTAGGTCGCATTTTCTGATTAACAGCCCTCAATGTGCTCATCAATCTACAGATGGGCATTGCTCTGGGCTTTACTGGCTGGTGGATGTACATCGATGTACCAGCTACTCCTAAGGCTGTGGTAGCTTGTGTCATTGTATTCAATGCTGCATTCGGCTACAGGTACGCTGTTCCAGCACATTTTTATGCCTTGAGTTAATATTGTCTCAGTTGGGGCCCTATTCCATGGCTCTATCCCCCCGAGGTGATATTATTTCAGCAATGGCTCTAATGTCATGCTAAACTTGTTTCAGATCATGCCCCTCACATTCCGTTCCAAAGGTGTATCTATATCAACTGCCACCAATTGGTGAGCACGAGAGCATTTGTCATACGTCCACCAACTGATATAATTAGGGCATTCAATTTCATCGTCGGAGAAACGACCCCATACCTTCAAGAAGTCATTACATGGCGATTATACCCTATGCATGGGTTCTACTGCGCATGCAGTTTTATTCTCGTTTATTTCTGTAGGTAAATGATCTTGAAGATGGTTTCCCTGCTCACATTTGATGTAGTGTATCCCGAGACTAAAGGCGTTCCTCTTGAGGAGATGGATGCTGTATTCGGCGAGGGTAAAGTTTTTCCAATCTCCTGCACTCGCACGGTACTGATTGTGCATTCAGAGGAGAGGCTGGATTATGAGTCCGAGCGGGCATCTCTGGTGTCCAATACCCGCAGCCATTCGATACGTTCTGGGTCTCGACGCAGGGCTGCCACAGAACGCGGCTGGGTTAGCCGGTTAATCTATCGTAACGACAGGAGCACATACCAGCCCATTGGTGAGGGTGATGAATAGGAACTCGCGAGGATTGAAGGTGACCACGCGGAGGCGCGCAAAGAAGACTTCCATGATGCGACGGAGCAGTTCTCGCCCCCCTCTTCTTTGCCCACGTCCCCTAATACTGCTGCGGTTGTTAATATAAGTGCTGTTTAATTGCGAGACGGTATGCTAGTATCGCATGCGGCGGCGTTGCGTTTTTGACACGCTACTTTCATTTATCACAACAGCAGTTGCGCCTTTCAATCCTCACGATACGCCACATACTAGCTCACAGTTACGACTTCACTTCCTTGACACCCATTATGTATCTTACTGTTCGTCAATACTGTACTTCCAAGTTCCAACCACAATATGATTTTTCGTTTCTGCTATATATATCGTTCTAGTGATGTCACGTGTCCGCATGAGTTTTCCTTCGTCTCCTGCAGTCGCGTTGCTTTATCGCAGTTGGGCGCGTCAGTCAGTCTGTAGGAAGCATGCATTGCTTCGCTACATGAGTCGTAGCTCGGAGATACCTGCCAAAGAGCTGTTGCACGCAAAAAGCACGGGGCATGCTCCACAAGATGTTGTAACCTTTGAGTCCCTCGGAGTACGCACCCCCATTGCGGCGTCTCTCCGTGCCGCATTCCCCCATGTTCAGCAACCCACGACAATGCAGCGCAAGATGATATCTGCTGTGGTGGGTAAGCAGGATATCCTATTGCAGGACTTCACGGGTACTGGAAAGTGCGTACTTCCTACGTCCTTCGCCGAATGCTGTGACTCTAACTAACGTCTTTCAAGGTCATTTGGATTGCTCCTTGGACTTTTGAGCAAACCAAGGATCTCTAGATATGACCCGGAAAAGGGAAAGGACGATGCAACAAAAGGCATTACGACTCTCCTGATCGTCCCCCACCGTGACCTTGCATACCAATTTTTGCATTGGTTACACCACATGCTAACGTCTGCCGGTGAACCCGCTCCATATTCGCTCGCTTCGATTGCACAGGTGCTTGTCCGCGGCTCACCACCGGAAAACCTCAAAAACTCATCTCCTCGGATCCTCGAGGCGATTGTGAACCCATCGTCGTCTGGAATGTCCGTGCTCCGGGAGTATCCTCCGCATATACTCATTGCCACGCCAACTGCGCTTATGGACGTACTTCGCAAGGAGCCCGAAGTACTCCAGTTATCCACGTTATCGACTGTCGTCGTCGATGAGGTGGACTCACTTCTTCAAGTGGTGCCCCAGAAAGGCTCGAAGCATGCCAGAGAAAAAGCAGAACGGTTAAATGAGAAGCACCCTCCCGTTCTCAAGACTGTGCTGGATGTCCTCTATACGAATGCGAATACGAGTGGCTCGCAACTGCGGAAGCGTCTTCTGGAGATGAAGTTGGCCCCAATTCATAGGCCGCAGCTGATCATGCTCAGTGCAACGATGCGAAATAGGTTGAGGACGGCTTTCTTTGGTGCTTACGGATGGTTTAGAAGGGGGCAAGTGCTCAAACTTATCAAGGCTTCGTCCAGCTCGCGTGCAGCTCATGGTCTAAATCGCACGATCACACACCATGTTCTTGTCATGTCGCAGGATGGTTCTGTGAAAAATATAGCCGGTGCCCGCAAACCTCGAGCCGTTGCACTGCCGGACTCCTGTGGGCCCGTAAGTCCTTATGTGGAAGACGGAGAAGAAGAAGAGTTTATTTTTGATGAAGACGATGATGCACTGCTCGATGATGAGACTAACACGGGTGGGGAAATTTTGCTTTCACATTGTCATCCGTGTACTTATAGTTTGGTTTGTGACCAGACATGCTGCAAGCTCCTCCTGTTTTCACTCCTGGGATGCTGGAAGCTGTGGCATCTGCCTTCGCTCTAGACGTACCAAATATTGCTCTACTTGTCGTACCTGCGACAACATCTGTCCGACGGGTTATTTTTGAGCTGAATCAACTCGGCGTGAATGCCCACGGTCTCGATCTCGTGGACAATGAGGCCGGCCGTGCACATCTTCTGTCTAAGAACAGCGATGTTCCCGATGAGAACCCCACATTACTTGTATCGACACTTGCAACTACCCGGGGGATCGATTTTCCGGCGCTGACTCACGTTTTTCTCCTTGGGCTTCCAGAAGGACGCGCGGGAGACGTTTACCAGCACGTCGCAGGACGAGTGGGTCGGTTCGGCCGCCAAGGGAAAGTTATCACTGTCCTGGAGGGACGCCGGGAAGATGAAGGCAAGAAAGGCAAACTTCTGGTCAGGGATGACTCGAAAAAGATGGATATGATGTTGAAGAAGCTTGGCATTCCTGCAACAAAGCTGGAGCAATTTGACTGACCGAAGAAGGTCAGGTAGATATATTTTGCATGTCACATCTGACCGTGCCCGTCGGTGCTACGGTACATTAGATATTCCTAGGGAAACGCCGTTGTACGTATAGAGGCTGGCCTCGGCTCGATGTGCAGTTCATGAAGGAGCTTGAGGGTAGCGAACATGAGGATTGATGTGGCGCCGGCGTGGGTGAATGAGATGGATTATTAACGGCGTGGTTGCTTGGTGTAAGCTTGGTGGTTGCTGTCTACACGCGGATCAAATCAATCATAGATCCAAATAGGTTCATGGCATGATGTAACCTTGGTGTGAATGAATCCATGAATAGCTTGTGGTGGCTGACTAGTAGCAAGCGCCGAGGTCACCCAGCCTGGCCTAGTCTTTCTCTCCTTCCACAGAGGTAGTACCGTATACCCCCCAGGCTGCAGTTTAGACCATCTTTTGTCACTGTCGTTGCTCGTCGTGCTCCACGATGGCGAGAGCACCTCCTGGCCTATGCTTTATGTTATCCCTTCTCCTTTTCTCGTCTCTCATTTTTCAGGTTTCGGCTCAGTCTTCAAATGCCACCACTGCAAGCAGCGGTACACCTTCTCCTACCGTCTCCGCAAACATTACAACCTTTTTGACGACTAGCTCCTACACGTTGACATCCGTCAGCCATTCAGGGAACATTGCCACCACTATCACTACCGTTTTACCCACCGTATACAATGCAACCAGCACTATTCACCTAAATTCATCCACCCCAACGTCATCCGCCTCACCGACACCGACTCCCATAGTCCTAGCAACTAGAATCACCCCAGCTTTCGGTGTCTTGGGAGCGATCCTCATCATAACAGGACTACCAAGTGCGTTCTGGGGCCACAAGAACAGATGGTAATTTCTCTCGTCGTGGATCTATCAGTTTCTCACCCCCACCGTGTAGGACATCCTTCTTCCTCATTGGTTTCTACACCCTATCATTGGTCTGTTTTGTCCTTATCGTCAAGTTCGGCATTCTTCCCGCGATCAACCCACCGAACAACACACTCCAAGGCATGTTCGTTTTAGCCTCTGCTGTTGCTGGTATCATGGGCGGCGCCTTCACAATCTTCTTCTGGAAGGCCACCAAATACTTCATTGGCGCGTGGGGAGGTTTCGCATTCGGACTATGGATTCAATGCTTTAAAAGTGGTGGTCTTATTACCCCTGTTGGGATGAGATGGATTCTGTACATAGGTAAGTCTTTCCTCGTGGCCGACCTTGTCCCCTTCTAACTCGCGACTCAGTATGTAGCGTGGTCGCATTTGTCCTCTGCACAATACCCAGGATACATTGGCACATGCTTCTGGTTGCAACGGCCTTCGTTGGCTCGTCTGCATTTATACTCGGTGTAGATTGTTACACGACAGCTGGCTTGAAAGAGGTTTGCATCATCTTTTATAGTTAGCTCATGACTCACACATGACGCTAGTTCTACGTCTGGAATTTAGGTTTCACTTCCCTGTTCCCAAAGTACGTCAGCAACGGCATTGCGTTCCCCGTAACCCAAACAATGGAAATCGAACTCGGACTCATCGGAGCCATCGCTCTCATGGGTGGCGCCGTTCAGCTCCGCATCCTCCGGGTCTTGCAGCGCAAACTCAAGGAAATTGCCGAGGAAGAAAAGAAGCGGGATGAAGAGGCGGAACTCAGCGCTTCCGGCAGATTCGCAGAGCTCTCAAAGGAGCAGGAGGAATGGGACCGTGATCACCCTTCACTCGGAATGCATGGCCGGACAGGCAGTGGCTACTCTGGGACACCCCTGATGAAGGACTTCCCGAGTAGGGGTTCTCAGGAAGGGCGCTCATCAACGTTCACATTGGTTGGCGGGCGTGGTCGCTATACATCGGGAGTATCCGACTTCATGGCCGCTCCTACCCCTGACGAAGATATCAAACGGGTTACACGAGATTCTCAAGCACCCGGTGTCCTCCCTGCGCTTGATCTTGGTCTTGGCATCCAACAGGATGTCCCTTCTGGGTTCATTACTGACAACGAACCTGACAGCAGCGACACTAAACACAGCGATGTGCGGAAAGTTGCTGTGTCAGCAGAGTTGGAAGACCTCGCGCGCAAGGAGGAGCTTCTTGCCGAAATTCAGACCATCAGACGCTCAATCGATGCACTTAGATCGGAGACGCCTGGCCCTGACTCGGAAGACTCCCGCTCTCGTCGTATCTCTCTGACCTCTCGCCGCACCCTCAGTTATGACCTTGATAATGCTATTGCTCCACGTCCACACACTCGCCCACCCAGACAGCCAGATCCACGCGGTCGTGCGCAGTCTCTGGAACTTTCCAAGCTTTTAGATACGCCTCCGCTTGGTGCATCCATTGGCCGTCCTACAAGTGTTCCTCTGCGCGACGATGACTGGGACTCGTATGTTCGTGACCGTAAGCTCCTACAACCACCAGCTGGGGTCACTGCACCCATCCCAACGAGCCGCGTGTCCACGACGGGATCGCTATCTGCACAACAACGCCTACCTGTCCCGCCAGCTGTCACTGAAGCCCTCTCGCAACGGAAACGCCGGGAGAGTTTGTGTGACCCCGGCATTGGTGCAGACACAAGCGCGAAAGATACGTCTGACGAGGATGCGCCTATTGCCACGCTCCGCGCTCAAACGAGGAAGCCCAAACCATATTTCAACAACGCGATCCCATCTGTGTTATTACCCTCGCAACCTCCTGCAGCAGCTGCATCGCTTCCTCAACGTTATCCTCCTGCCATTCTCTCCAGGACCGCGGCATTGTCACCTGAGCCCGAGCGAAGCAACATACCGATCGTCCTCCCTCCCACTCGACCATTGAAGGCTGCGGCTGTTGAGCCCCCCAGCAATGTTCCCCTCATTATTCCTCGCGGACAAAGCGCGATGATCGCAGCGCCAGTTCCCATGAGGCCAGAACCTCAGCGTGTTGCAACGTTTGAGGAGCTCGAGGAACGACATCGGGAGAAGATGCGAGGTCTCCAAGCTCCCCTCACGCAAGCTGTGAAACAAAATGCGGAGGTCGAGGCTGCCAAGCGCCGCTGGGAGCGTTCCAACGCAGTGGAGCGAGAAGCAGTGAACAGACGGCAAGCTGAAAAGGCCGCAGAGCTTGCACGAGAAGAGAAGGAGCAATTGCGGCGCAAGTCCGAGGACGGTCTCGGCAAGATGGGACCCGAGGATGAGAAGAACCCAGAACGTCGACCCAGGGGAATAAGCGCTGACAAGCTTGCCGCGATGGGCGGTGTCAACAACTCATCATCGAAACGTCAATCGGTTCTGAGGGTGGAGGATTGGCAGCGGCATCAGCAGGATGTAGAGCTTGGGGTTCGGCCCGATCGCCCTGATCGGCCCGCTGGCGCAAAGCGAGACTCTCGTGTGATGAAGACCGAGCCCAACGCAACTGTTCCATTCCCTGGACAAAGTCGTCCTCGAGACTTAGCGATGGACAGACGTCGCTCTACTGGGTTCCCTCGTGACCCTCCAAGTTGAGCGGCCTGAGATGGTGTTAGATGTCAGGTGCATTGTCTGAGGATCACGAGCTGCAGCACGTCACTCATTTTCCTAAACCATATTGGACATTCAGCTTCATGGACATATTTTTACGCCCGTCGTTTCATTAGGGTCGTCACATGTTTCTCCCCTCTCGTAACTTCGACATTAATATTGTTCTCATCAATCCACTTTCTTGCATTATGTAGGACTATGTAATACATATCGCACGACGATTCGAGTCTGCGTGTGTTCTGTAGGTAGCTGCATACATTTTCGAACACACTGGGGTAGCCTAAATTGGCTGACCCCTCTTGGCTGCGGAGTTTGAAAGTTACGTTGGGGCGATCGTGTTCTGACAACTCATATATATGGAGCTCTAGCTCGTCGACCCCATAGAATAGGCCCACCATGGCCATGCGTCGTTCCAATACCGCACCTCAGCCTCTGGAGTATCAAGTTCGACCTCCTCTAGCTAGGGCAAAGTCTACAATAGATGGGTTCACTCCACGTTCACATCAAACATCGGCACCCACATCCTCCCAGTATAGGTTTAGCGCTTCTTTGACGGCCGCCTTACCACTTGCATCTCCTCGTGACGGAGAGGATCCGTTCAACCTTGCTGGTTTTTTTCCGGCCCCATATCTTGTATCTCCGGAAAGAGAGGGGGAACGTTGGGATTGGTTACGGCAAGAACAGCCTGGGTCATCATTTAGAGCTGTAGATGATGAACTGCATTCGATTTACTCTGATGATGGGTCGTTACCTCGTACACCGGGACCCGTCGTATTCGCACGGGCGGCAGAAGATGTCATAGAGGAAACCATCAAGGGAGAGGATAAAATGGGCGTCTTATCAGTACTTAGTAAGTCCGTTCTAACCAATCAACGATGCGGAAGTTGATTGATGCATGCCAAAGATACTATATTCTTTACAAAAGATGCACAAGATAGATCATATGGGGAGGATGAAGCTGTGGATCACGAGTCACTTTACGTGGCTTTGAGCAAGCTTCGCGATTCTGAAACGTTGGAGACTAGTGCACAGGGATGGTGGCCTGTACGATTAGCGTTATATGCGATGTCTAGTATATAATTATTTTTATGTGAATTTTCGCACGAGACCACGTGTTTGGTATTGTTTTTTTTCTCACGTCTTTAGTAAAAAGTTGCAAGTGAATGTCATTTTCCCACCTCTCTCCTCGATTCCCACAGCTGGCTACTTGCAACATCGTTATCCCTGGCGGGAAACTGTTATGAGGACTTTCCATCCTTACTCTTCTTCACACATCCAAATGCCCGACGCTGCTCTTCAACAGCAGCTTCATACAAATTTAAATAATTCATCACCACCTCCAACCTCGCCCATTCAATCTACTTTGGATTTAATTGTAAACCCTACTTCTTCTCCTCCTCATTTAATTGCCAACAAAATTGGTGAACAGTTTCAGCAGTCAAATCATATCCAGACTTCTCAATCATCCAACAACAACAATGGTATTCCTAACTCGCATCCCCCAGTAACTTCCGCTCCTCCTTCTATTCTTTCTAACACCGATCCGAACGCGTCTCTTCAATCTTTACTCGCTGCAAACCGAAAAGATACTGTCATACCAGATCCATTACATCAGTGGGTTATCCCCCCTGTCCAAGTTCAGCCTCCCCCACAACACGCGTCACCTCATCTCGCTCCCGCCATAGGCCAGGTGAGTAGAATCTGGTTTACTAGCGCGTACCACTCATTTCTCCGTCTAAAGTCTTCCAATGGAAAGAGTGGTAAGCGAAAATTGGACGAGACTGAGCCTGACGATCCACACCCGAAAATGCGCCGGCCTGTCCGTGAGCATGTGTCGCAGCACCAGCATCCTCTCCTCCAAATGACCACCGTCATGTGCTTGCATGCCGCTGTTGCCCAGAAATCTTATGGCAGCGAAAAACGCTTCCTTTGCCCTCCTCCTGTCGTTCATATTCAAGGTCCCGTGTGGCAAATGCGCTCCCAGCAACTCGCCATGTCAGTTGTTTCCGAGCAAGGTGACCGATCATTGGACCAAAAGACTAATTTGGACAACAACATGACCGGAAGCTTCAAATTCTTGCACGTGACAGGCACCGCAAAAGCAAAGAGCTTTCAGCTTTCCCTCGACATAATAGAACCCCCTCCTTCTGCTTTGTCAGGCGAGAGCAGCGCTGATGGAACTCCTGGACGTGTTTGGGCCACCTTTGATTCAGCTCCTGTAACCATTATATCTAAACCCTCGAAGAAGACAGCCAAAACCCGTAACATCTCTTCGTGTATCCTCGCGGGAGGTCCAGTATCTCTCTTCAACAGGATCAATTCACAAACTGTACGCACCAAGTATATGACCATCGACAACTCTCAGCTCTGTGCAAGTAATGTTACTTGGTCTGCGTTCAACGTGAACGTAGTGCGACGCCCTGATGACGCGCCGCCCACCAATGGTGTGTGCTCACGTGACTGGAAAGTATTATACATGATTACTCACGTTCACGTTGCCCAACCCAGCCGGTCCGCAACCTGTCACTTACGGCTGTGAGGTTGTGTTATCGGACACGTTATCTAATATCGCTACGTCACCCCTTATCATTCGCAAAGTAGACAAAGGTCGCGTCTCTGCTGAGGATGGGGGACCCGTGAGTCAAATGCAGAAAATTGCTCTGCAAAGAGTGAACCAGGATGGTACAAGACATTACTTGTCTGCTGCTGGTCCTATCCCTGGCGCTCCGAACTCTACCCCATCCGTCCCAGGAGCACCTGCCCAAGGTGGGACACACCCCCTGATCTTCCAGTCGCCTCGTGTACGAGACGAGATGAAAGATGGCGTGCGAATCTTGACCGATGAAGTAGATGACTATCTATGCTGGACAATTGTGGGCATTTGTGGGTGCTTTTCGTCGGGCTGTTGGATTGCGCTAACGATACCCGACCATAGCCAAATTCCAGTATACGTTCTTTGACGCATTCGGTCAACACAGTAATTCAATACCCGAGATGCCTATCACACCATTCCCAACACTTTTCACGGCGCCGGTGTACCGGCCAACGAACAATATTCTCGAAATGACCGTGTCGCACTTCTTCTATGAAGACCCGAAGACACGAACTCAGATGCCACTGACCGTGTATTTAGGCGGCCTTGGTCCTCTCAGAGCTCGTTTCTATCAGGCTGCTCCCCCAGGACCATTGACTAACATTGCCGCCTTCGGTGCAGCCATGTCTGGTTCTAACGAGGTAGTGGTGGGTGGAGGCGACGAAGGCGCAGGTTCTCCCGCCGACGCTGCATCACGATATCTCACACAACCCCCTTTGCACACCATCGTGACCGTGGAGCTACCATCATTGGCTGAGATCATCAAGGCGCTCGAGGAGGATGTGATGACTCCAAGCGTGATGACCTCTGATGGTATCATTCATCGGCAATCATCACAACACAATGAACACGGAGCACCGCTTGATGGGCCTAACGGCAATGGCTCACAACCACACCCACCCTCCATTGCCGGCCGGAATCTTCCGCTGCTGTTCATTCGCGCCTCGGATGGTATTGGGTATCATTCTGGACGAACGATTAGTTGCGAAAACGTCTTCCAGACTATGGAGCTAGGTTCGATGGCACCTGGCGGTGTACTAGCACCGCCAGGGGGGTCAGCGGATGCTAACTGGCTCGCGGCTGCGCAAGCTGCGGCTGCGGCTGATGGAGGTTTACACGGTTGGACGTTAAGAGTAATGTAACATGGATTCACATATGCTGTCGTTGATTCTCGTTGCTTGTTGCTCTTCGTTTGCTCTGTCTTATCTTTCAGATCATTGCTGTCGTCAAGCCCCGATTGTAGCATTCATCCCGCACTTCTACCCTTCCTTTCTCTGATCCTTTTCTTGAGTGGATTTTCTGTAAGCCAGATATGCTGGCGGTTTTTATCGTATTGTCAATTCGCGATGGGTCCATATTTGTTAGTTTAATCAAGCTCTGTTATCCGATATAGGCGACTGTGAAGTTCAAACGTTCGTGTCCACTGTCAAATGTCTAGTGGTTTACGCGGCCTGCCACGACAGTGACGACACGGTAGACCGCACGAGGAAGAGGCGATTGGTGTATGGTCCGATCCGGGCTGTGAAGTCTTAATTAATGATTGGATCAAGCCTTAGCGCGTAGATAATCGATTAGATCAGTTCAGATAAATACGCTGCCGAATAGTCGAAACACTTTCGCTTGTGGACGCGAGTTATCTAACCCCGCCACTAGTCCTCCCTTAACCGCGCCATAATTGACGGGTGAGTCGACCGAATACCAGCCAAAACCACATCGTATGATATCTACTGGTTTTTTCCTCTCTACCGCCGCTAGAAGACTTATATCTTCTGACTTTCTTTCTTCCTTAATCCAGTGTACGATCGCAAATCCACATTATCGATTCCTCTCAAACGCTGCCAGGACCAACAAAATGTTCACCTACGATGGCATCCGATCCCAGCTCGAGTGGAATTCCACCTTGAGCGTCTCTAATGCCCCGCAGCCTACCGCTGACACCAAGTTCCTTCGCAAGGTCAGTGGTCTTCTAACCCTATTTCCGCCTTTCCTTGATCTGATTCCAACTTTGCAGACTGCAATTATTGCAACGATCGGTGCGCGATCTGTACGATCGTCGGTGTCTAGCACGATGTTGATTATATCTAGGTCCGAACACGAACACCGTTGAGAAGCTTGCCGCGCTGAGACGCGCTGGTGTCAATGTCGGTCAGTGACAATCGTACATCATGTTTACGACCGCCACTGATCCACCTCAAGTTCGCATGAACTTCTCTCATGGCTCATACGACTACCACCAGAGTGTTATCGATAACACACGAAAGATGGTCGCGGGTAATTACGATTTGTCTGAAAGTACAATCGTGTTGGACTGATGCACAAACCCGACAGAGGACCCATCTGGACGACCAGTCGCGATTGCTTTGGACACAGTGAGGCTCGTATCATCGTGTTACAAGTTTGTGCTAACGTTTGGCTGGTAATAGAAAGGCCCTGAAATCCGTACGGGTTTGATGAAAGATGGAAAGGATGTATGTGTCTGATCTTTCCCACCGACGCCACCGGATGATTGATGTCATGTTTCATCCTACTTCTTCAGTTGCCCATCAAAGCTGGCCATGAATTCATCATCTCAACAGAGGACAAGTACAGTGAGATCTGCGACGACAAGATCTTGTGGCTTGACTACGTGCGCAGGAAATACTCGTTTCTGTGTTTCATACTCATATATATACTTACAGAAAAACTTGCCGAAGGTCACTGCACCTGGCAAGCTCATCTACATCGATGACGGTAGGTTTACCTGTGACGTCCTTTGAATTGGTCGTTCATTCAATAACTGCCTAGGCATCCTTTCTCTCCTCGTCTTGTCCGTTGATGGATCCAATGTTCACGTACGCGCTGTGAACAACGGCACCCTCTCTTCTCGCAAGGGTGTAAATCTTCCAAAGACCGACGTTGATCTTCCTGCTCTCTCAGAGAAGGACAAAAAAGACCTGCTGTTTGGTGTCAAGAACGGCGTTGACATGATCTTCGCGTCATTTATCCGCCGCGGTCAGGATGTCAAAGACATCCGTCAAGTTCTGGGATCGGATGGTGCGAACATCAAAATCATCGTCAAGATCGAGAACGAGCAGGGCGTTGAAAACTTTGACGAGATCTTGCGAGAAACTGATGGTGTTATGGTTGCTCGTGGTGACCTCGGTATCGAGATCCCTGCAAGCCAGGTCTTCTTGGCACAAAAGATGATGATTGCTAAGTGCAACATTGCTGGGAAGCCAGTCATCGTTGCAACTCAGATGCTCGAGGTACGTGGATCGCTCAGCGTGTAGCAGTGCGTTTGCTGAATGCATGCTACTTATAGTCGATGACGGTATGTGTTAACCGACCTGTTGTCCCACGAGCATTACTCAGATCATGCACAGTACAACCCGAGGCCCACCCGTGCTGAAATCAGTGACGTGGCCAATGCTGTTCTTGACGGTTCTGATTGTGTCATGTTGTCTGGAGAAACTGCAAAAGGAAGCTATCCCGTAGAGTCCGGTGGGTGTTCTTCGTATGACGGTCCTGCCGAAACTGACGTTATGTGTAGTTCTCATGATGGCTGAGACATGTTTGCTTGCCGAGGCAGCAATTTGCTATCCACCTTTGTATGACGAGCTTCGGGGCATCCAGCCTCGTCCTACCCAGACTGTGGAGACTGTGGCGATTGCTGCGGTCGCTGCAGCCTCGGAGCAAAATGCAAGTGCTATTATTGTACTGTCCACCAGCGGAAACACTGCTCGGTTGATTTCCAAATACCGCCCCAGGGTGCCTATCCTCACGGGTAAGTATCCTTTGATTGCTATTGACACCCTAAACTCAAATACCGTTTTAAGTCACTCGGAACGAGCAGACGGCCCGCCAAATCCATCTCCACCGTGGATGTTATCCATTCTGGTACCCTGAGCCCCGTGGGATTCATGAGAGCCAGTGGCAGAAAGATGTAGGCTTGCCCCTGTTTGATTGGCGTTTATACTAATCTATTTTGCCAAGGTTGACAACCGCATTCGGTTCGGATTGAAGAACGCGCTTGCCCTGAACATCATTAAGACAGGAACTACCGTCATCGCCGTGCAGGGCTGGAAGGGCGGCCTTGGCCATACCAACACCATGCGCATTCTGTCCGTCCCCACTGACCCGGCTGATCTTGAGATGCAGTCCTTGGGAGCAAACTAGATAATTGAAGTTGACTGCATTCTGTTGGAACCTTAGACTTTGTTGTAAACTACTGTAGCATGCATTAGGAGGGTATCATGCAATTACAATGTACATTCTGGCATCAGCTAAAGGACTCGGACCTGCCTCCTCGGACTACTATGCCGTACCCTCTAGCGGCGATTGGATGTCCGTGTGGGTGCTCGCTGGGCACTCTATTCATGTCTCTATCACAGTGACATATGCTGAGACTGATCTTCGTGGTAGAATCTTTAGTTTCCCATAGGGCCGCATACATCGCAGGCTACTATTGATACCGGCAAAATATCTTTCCTTAAGCTTCCAGGTTATACAATGACCTGATACCCCACTTTCCTTACACTCCACACGTACTACTGACGTACACGCGCTCTGACGCCTGAGGTTTTTACCCTCCCTTCATTTCTTCGTTGACTATCCCACCACAATACAAAATTACTGCCTCACGCGATGGCAGCTCGATATTTGGCTGCATTCCAGCGCGGCGATATTCCTCGCGACCGACCTTACTATGACCCTAGTCTCCCATCTTATTCTTCTGCCGTTCGCGAAAAAATACGTCACCAGTCCAGTGGCACTGGTCGATGGATAATACCTATGTCAGGTTCATTCTCGTCACATACACGCCGAATACGTCTCCAGTCCTTGAGCCCCGTTCCTCGCTTCAGAATAGCTCGAGTCGGTCGACGAAGAGGTCTTGTATGCCGATGTCTCGCATTCCTTACTGTAGTCTCTGCCGTTGTGATCATCCTCATGTTGTTGGGTACCGAGGAGTCCCACTGGACACCCCCATTCAGGGATTCGACCCTCGTGTTCGGCAGAGAGAATTTGCAACGCATTTGGAAGTGGGAGATCGAGAGCGGACATTACCCCAGCAATGGGAAGAGTAAGCGAAAAACGTGCTTCGGACATATGCCAGATGGGGCTGACTTATCTTGAGTCCCCGAGCAGATTGGCTTCACCTCTACTATTTTGAATCCCGCCTTACCGCCAGCAAAGGCACACACACTCATTTCACCGTTTACGCCCCCGCCAGGGCCAGTGACCACGATCACTAGGGGAGTTGGTCCCCGTAGAGTATATCTCGAAAATACGAAGGAGTCTGTCGGCGCTGCATATCCGCCCAGACCAGTACCTGGAAGCATTGCAGATTTAGATATTGTTCTAGAGCAGTGTAATTTCTCGGAGGGCAAGGTACGTTATTCGCGGAGACCTTACTCACGTGTTCACGATCTTGCGTAGTACGTCCGGGATTGCTTGGAGTTCCTGCGCGTTTCCGCTAGTTTGGATAATGGTCGAAGAGTTCGACGAGGATCAGTGGATGGATGGAAGTACGCTTTTATGGAGGAGGATCGACCAGAAGAAGAACATCTTCCCCGCACGCAGGCTGCACCTACAGTGCCTGCAGGACCATATCCCACTGGACGCCAAAATTCCAATGCAGGACTGATGAAGAAGAGGAATGTGCAATGGGAGCACCCACTACAGCTCCCACCCCCTGAGCAACAAAGCGTGCGTTCAGGCCCTTCGACTGCTTGCGATCCCGAAAATCTCCGCCTGTTCCATATGTTTTGGGCAGGTCCATTCAACGAGAAACCATATGTCGCGCTGTCGTCCTTCCTTTTCACCCAGAATCTCGGTCTCCATCTTGAACCGGGGCAGGAGCTTGATGCTTGTCGTCCACAAATCTGGTTGTGGATTAATCCTGGTCCTGCAGCGGCCGTTCCCAATCCCTCCGCGCTCACAGATATGTACGACGCGCTGAAGACGAACCCATGGGCAGCCCCCTTCCTTCATCCCCGTTTCAAGAATGTTATTAAATTCAAACTGTGGAACACAACAGAACAACTTGATAGCAACCTGGAGCTGCGAGATGAGTGGAGGAACATGGAAACTCTCTTCAATTCTGGGGGTGTGACTGTGAGCGTACCTGCCGAACAACCTGCAGGAAGTTCCAGTGCTAGCGCATCTGGGACTGGTGATATGGTTCACCGCCTTGGTTCGAAGTCGGAAGCGACTTATGACAGACTCTCCGTGATTTTGTCCGACATGGCACGATTCATTGTCACTCATCGCTACGGAGGAATCTACCTGGATGCTGACACCATCTTCCTGCGTGACTGGGAGGAGCTTTGGGGATGGAAAGGCGCGTTTGCCTACCGGTGGTCCTACCATGACGACTACAACACTGCCGTGCTCCACCTTAACAAGGGTTCCGCCCTTGGCTCTTTCCTCTTCCGCACTGCATTGAAGAATGGGTTGGATTTTCATCCTGTCGCTGTCTCTAAGTACCTCAGAGAA
This sequence comes from Suillus ampliporus, assembly GCA_016584345.1. Classification (NCBI taxonomy): domain Eukaryota; kingdom Fungi; phylum Basidiomycota; class Agaricomycetes; order Boletales; family Suillaceae; genus Suillus; species Suillus ampliporus. The sequence goes on from JABCPV010000003.1 coordinate 66,126, forward strand.
GCGCATCTGGAGAACCTCTTGTTACGCGTCCCTGACGCGCTTTTCGACCCAGCGTGGCTGAACACGGAAGGCTATCAAGTGGAACGGCCCCCATACCCCTTCTTCGCAGGGTAGGCTCTTAAAGATGATCCTGACTGCGTCTTACTGACGATTCACGTAGTTTTGCCGATTTCTTTGATACTCCAGAAGTTCAGAGCGCTGCTCCGCAGGTCGCTGGGTTTGAAGGGTTCTTCAGGGGGGCATTCTCGTATCACTTTCATAACTTCTGGTGAGGAAACTTATTCTTCATATTTTTACTCTTGTTGATCCCCCTCAAAGGTGGAAGCCATTCGACCCTGCCAGGAATTGGCCAGACTTGGGGCCTAAATTTGCGGGTGGTGAAAGGGCAGCGCGCGCTGCTGCCAACCCTCATGCAGATCCTGATGATTGGAACGACAAAATATCAGATGACAAGCGTGATTTGGACTGGGCGACTGTGCTGAAGCGCACGTTTGAAGCTTATATTCGAGGAGAAAGACCAAATATGTATGGTGAATGGTTGCGCTGGTGACGATCTTTTATGCAGGAGGACATTTTCGATGCAGATATTATTAATGCGATTTTGGACTGATATTATTCGCGTTTTGAGAGACACTGTGTAGTCTGACGATACGTCCAAAGAATGCTGTTGTAATTGTAGGGGCCGTTCGCACTTGGCATGTGCTGCGGTGTTTATTTTTGTGACCGCGTTGCTGGCACTACTTCTGGGCTGCGGACAGGCTTGGAAATTTTCTAAATTCAGGTAGACTCTGGTTCCCGAGGCTACGTTCTTATGCACAGCTAGGCCAACAGGCGCCGTCAACTGCTGCTACAGCTTCTGTGATCATGATCTGTGTACACTGTATATGTAGCCAAGAGATTACCAAGCTATGCCCGTTAACAGCCGTTAAGATAAATTCCCACGGATCTAAAACGCTTCTCTACTTTCATCAATATTCTTTAAAAGTCCTCATACGTCGGCGCCCTCGAGCTCCAAGAGCGTCGTGAATTCGCCGTTTACTGGACGAATGGCGTCTTCTAATTATTTCACCCCGCAACGCGGGAATGGTTACACCGCAGACAAGACTCGTTTGACAAACGGTCTTCCAACTTATTCGTCTGCTGTTCACGAGAAAATGCATCGACATTCTCGTTCCATGTCCTGGACCGTCCCCGTTTCAGTCCCAATCCCCGGCGTGCATTCCCGGCGCCTTCGTCTTTTTATGCCAAATCCAAGTCGTGTCCACCAGATCAGTGTCTCGCGTTTCGGGCGAAGACGAGGGCCTCTACTGCTCTGCGTAGTCTTGATTGCTTCCATTTTTACAGTATGTTCCTTTGCGCGTCGGTTCGGCGCGGAGGAAAAACAGTGGACTACCAACTTTGGGGAGTCTTCTACGCTGGTGTTTGGGCGAGACGATTTGCAACGAATCTGGAAATGGGAAATAGAAAGCGGGCATTATCCCAGTAATGCAAAGAGTACGTTTCGTTTCTCGCTGTCGTAATCATAGGTGCTGACCTCATTCTCTCAGTACCCGAGCAGATCGGACTCAGCGCTCCACCGCTCAACCCCGGCCTTCCTCCACGAAAAGTTCCAACGATTCCTTCACGATTCCGGCCTCCTCCAGGCCCTGTGGCGACAACCACGCGCGGAGATGGTCCACGACGCGTTTACCTTGATGTACAAAGTCAACCTCCCAATCTTGCATACCCACCTCGCCCTGTACCGGGCAGCGTCGCTGACCTGGACATAATTATGGATCATTGCGACTTCTCGCAAGGCAAAGTACGCTTTTTACTTCGCTTGTTTTTCACGTACTCATGTTCTCGAAGTATGTACGCGACTGTCTCGAAGTTTTGCGCATAGGCGCAGGCCTCGATAATGGCAAGAGAATCAGGCGAGGCGAAATGGATGATTGGAAATATATCTACATGGAACAAGAAAAAGAGAACTTCACGGATCCTTCCTTCACAGATCCCCTCCCAATCCCTATAGTCAACCCTCTTGCTCCACCCCGTCCACTAGTTTCAGGTGGAGAGACGGATCCTAATGCAGGTTTGAGGAAGAAGATTGGGTCAGACTGGGAGTCGGAGTTACCTCTTCGTGCTCCTTTGCAGCATACACCTTATTCAAGTCTTCCGGAACCTTGCGACCCTGAAAACCCTCGTCTCTTCCACATGTTCTGGACTGGCCCATTCACTGACAAGCCATATCTTGCATTACTGTCGTTCCTCTTCACGCAGAATGTCGGTCTTCATCTGAAGGATGGCGACACTCTTGATGTATGTCGCCCCGAGTTCTGGATGTGGATCAACCCTGGTCCCGCAGCGTCTGTTCCCAACCCTTCCGCTTTGAGTGACATGTACGAAGGACTCAAGACCAATCCTTGGGCAGCTCCTTTCTTACATCGTCGCTTCAAGGACGTCATCAAATTCAAGCTGTGGAACACGACAGACCAACTTGATGGTATCCCGGAACTCAAGGATGAGTGGCGCGAGTTGAAAGAGACTCTCTTTAACTCAGGAGGACACGTCATCAATGTGCCAGCCGAGAAGCAGGTGTCAAAAAGTGCCGAGGTCTCTAGCACTGTAGAGGAATCGACCAACAGCACTGATGTCGACGCTTCTACAAAGGCTTCGTCCACTGGTGACAATAAGTCGGATGAAGATGATATGCTCAACCGTACTGGTTCAAAATCTTCGTCTTCATACGATCGCCTCTCCGTTATCCTCTCTGATATGGCACGATTCGTCCTTTGTCATCGGTTTGGTGGTATCTACCTTGATGCGGACACCATCTTCTTGCGGGACTGGGAGGAGCTCTGGGGTTGGAAGGGCGCGTTTGCATATAGGTGGTCACGGCTGGAGAAATACAACACTGCCGTTCTGCGCATGAACAAGAACTCTGCTCTTGGATCATTCTTATTCCGCACTGCACTGAAGAACGGCCTCGATTTCCACCCAATGACGGTGTCTCGTTACACCAAGGATGCATACTTGGAGGGTCTTTTACTGCGACTACCTGACGCTATGTTTGACTCCGCATGGCTCAATACCGAGTACTATCAACGCGAAAGGCCGCCTCAGCCATACTTCCAAGAGTACGTATGGATCTTTCGTGTCCTCATGCCGTAGCTTACTTATACATGTCTCATAGGTTCTCGGACTTCTTTGACACACCTGCACAAGCGAGTGCTGCTCCTCAGGCACTAGGGTTTGAAGGCTTCTTCCAAGGTGCTTTCTCGTATCACTTCCACAACTTCTGGTGAGTACACTATCCTTCGGTGATGACGAACATGTGCTCAATCGTGATTTAGGTGGAAGCCATTCGATCCAACTCGCAACTGGCCTGATCTAGGTCCCAAGTTTTCAGCTGGCGAGAGAGCTGCCCGTGCAGCAGCAGAACCCGACATTGACCCAGAGGATTTCACCGACCGGGTTGCTGATGATAAACGCGATCTTGATTGGGCTACTGTCCTGAAGAGAACGTTCGAGGCTTACATTCGTGGAGAGAGGTCAAACATGTACGGCGAATGGCTGCAATGGTGACCTTGAACCGCCCCACCCCCCTCCCCGCGGCATTCCGTCGACCATGCCCTCGATCTTATAATCAATATCAAACGCGTTATTTGAAAGGACTCCATATCATAAATGCACAGTTTGCAAGTTTGCAACCTTTGTTATTGTTAGATTTAGACTCTTACCTCAGTGCGACAAGTTGTTTGGATACCCAGCTTCTGATTTCCAATCCTTTCACTGTCCATACATTTACCACTTCCCGATTACTTCACCTCGGACATGTCAAGCAGTTTGCTTACTGCCGCCCTTCTGGTTCAGGCCATAGTGCCCTGCTAGGACCAATCTTAGTCTACTTTAATATAACATAACCTGTGCTGCCTCAAGGGACATGAACATTTGGTGAAATCTAATTACTCAATACATATTGTGCGATGAGCGGTTCAGCATCTACTTAGAGAACCTCGCTTGAGCGGTAGTGACGGTAGCTTTCAATGAAGCAATAACGTCTTCTGGGTTCGGGGCACCGAAAATAGCAGTTCCTGCCACGATGACGTTGCTTCCTGGGGGGCCGTCAGAAGATAAACTGATGGAATCTGTGACAACACTAACCTGCATTGGCACAAACATCGATCGTCTTAGGTCCAACACCGCCATCGACCTCAATGTCCTTTTCTGGGAAGCGTGCGCGCAGTTCCGCAACCTTCGGAACGCACCGCTCGAGGAATTTTTGACCTCCGCGTCCTGTGCCATGTGAGGCGATTATCTAGATCTCGATAAGATAACGCACCGGGATAAACGGTCATAACCAGAAGCATGTCCGCAGCTGCGCCTATCTCATCTGTGATGGCCGTGGACGGCGTGTCCGGAGAGATGGCCACCCCGGCTTTCATGTTCCGTGCATGTATGGCATTGATAAGCGAAACAGCATCGGCTGCGCGAGGTCATCAGGAGGAGATCGCAGATCAAAGGCGAAATTACTTACACGTTGCTTCGATGTGGAAGCAGTACAGCGAGCCACCTGCGTCCGCGATGTCGTTGACCCACTGAGGCAGATGCCGATATCAGTCACTGCCATGTTGATTGAGTTCTGTGCTTACTTTCTCGGGTTGCGCAACCATCATATGGCAATCCATGAATATGTCCGGAACGCCTTTATAGACGCAAGACAGAATTGGTGCACCTGCGATTCATGTGAGAACTACTTGCAGGCAAACGAGTGCGATGGTCCACTAACCCATTGTGATATTGGGCACGAAGTGGCTGGATTGGGACAGATTGACATTGGATTAAAGGATTGAATGTCATTTCTTACCCGTCCATGATGTCTACATGAGGTGAGGCGGCGATGAGGAATGTCTCGCGGAAATATCACAGATGAATCGACGTACCCATGTGCAGCCATTCCGCTCCGCCTTTGATCATCCTCTTGCATTCTGCAGTAAGCTGCCCGAAGTCGGAGGCCAGAACTGAAGGAGAAATGATAGCGCGGGGCATGATTCTATGTCTATGGTGGTGTTAACGTTGTAGGTGGTAGCAATGATGAAGCTTTGAAGAGTCGACGCGTGAAAGTCTCCGCACGCGCCACATGAAAGTAGCTTTGGTGGAATCACTCGATCTACAGCACCTTCCTTTTTGGGTAAAAATCACACCACTAGAGGCTTTGCCGGCTGCAGAGACGTTGTTTGCGAAGTAGAGTCTTTTTCGCAAACGCCGCGTGTGCGTGGTATCCTCGCCGTTGTCTCTAGCAGATCCCACGAAGGACGTGATCTGGCGAGACTGTTCACTGCCATTTTCTAGTCAACCTCTAAACAATTCTCGTCCGTGCAACTGCTTCTCAGCTTCCCGTGAAATTAACGGTATGAGTCATGGAGCCACCCCTGCCAGCTAGTCTCACGATCATTGTCACACCCCAGTGCTGTCTACAACTTACAAGGCAGAAGCAGTTCCCGCGGGCGCATACTCATGAGAAAGTTCATTATGTATTTCAAAAGTTGCATAGACTGATACCACTACCAGTGTAGTGATCCATTGCTGGTCCAATTGAATCTTCATATCAACCTGTCAGCGATGTCAGCGATGTGATATAGCTGCGAGACAATTGAGTTGACCTCCAGCGACAGCGGTCGTGCACGAGTGGTAGGCGGTGCGGCGGTACATCAAATCGTCATGAACATCTATGACGCTCCAAAAGCACACTTTGGTCATGTCCACCTCTTCTTCCTCCAGATAAGCCCAAGCTCGACTCTCTACTTCACCTTTCTCAAAATGTACCTTTCGGGACCAATGGCACCCCTGGGTGACGTAGATGATGATCGCATCGTCCAGTGGCAGGGAGCTAGACGAGGGATCACTAACGAGGTGGAGGTATGGCCCGCCATCGAGGGTTGTACCGTGATCGTGAATCACTTTCTGATTCGCACAAATGAATCCAGCCATGACAGGGTTTGGGTGTTTGGCTCGCCAGTCTGGATTGATACGCGCAGCCCATTTTTCTACTTCCTCCACAGGGAGCAAAAATCCTACCAGTTGCTTAACCATGAGTTGAGGCGAGGCAGCGATAAACAGGTCTTTATACAATGAGAGAGAGTGAAGAGATGTAGTAGCGCAGTGGAGATGCTCACAGGACAGGAACTGGGCGGTCAAGAGCGAAAGCCTCCAGCATATATAGGTAGGCCTCCCAATTGAACTAAATTAAAGGCTTTCAAAGCCACATCTCCCTCACGGTGCACAAGTTATGCAGCGTTTGTTCTTTCAAGAGTCGACCTCGGACTCGTGCCTCGCCATTGTTGCCAACACCTTCAATCCCGACACTTTTTGTCAACCTACATATTATTTCCTTGTTCCCCACGTTGCCTTTGTTCGTGCCGTTCGTCATCGCACTCCAATCTCTTTCGTGCCCCCTTGTATATGTCGTCCTCATGGCGTCCTGCAAGATCTTTTATTTACAATTCTTAGTCCCTGATCCACCTTCCGCAAGCATTAACATGATAACATGGCCGAAAGTTCATGATTCAGGCTGTCGACTCACGGTGCCACAGCAAGTGCTTTGTTTCCTCGTCAAGATCCCATAGAATGGCGGCCATGCAACCACTGCTCCACCGATAGACGACTGGCTTGCAGAGAGACTGGACAATATGCTCCTACCAGGTGCACTGTGAACTTTCACTCTACGCTCTCTGAATAGCATTAAATGTAATCACTATTTTTCGGTGCACCTCGGACGAACCCATAGGTCTTCTGCGTAAAAAGCTTGATCGATTCAGCGGAATTCACCATCACCGCAACTTTCTAGCCGACATCGAGTCGGAGGGTCCTCGACTTGCTGCCACCTGACCGGAACACGTTGAGCAGCTGGTTGATAGTTCCTAAAATACTGAAGGGAAGCCACAACTTTTGTGTTGTCAAGGACGTGTTAGTCACTACCTTGTGCGACGCCGCATGCCATGCAGCCTTCTCCTGCTCCCACATCACGTACGAGGATCCAAAGTGGTGATAGGCTGATTCTCACCGTCGAAGTCAAACAGAATGAGCGACAGCAGCGAGAAGCAATGGGCCAGCTGTTAACTTACCTGGCGATCGCCATTTGAACCCGGTGACGTCGACATCGATGCCAGGCCAAAATCACTTCAAGACGCCCCCTCCTTGGTCCTGTCGAACACCAAGCCGTCACCACTAGTGTCACGCTGATAAATGCCAGCTGTCAGGAGGTCGCGGTGCCCTAGTCTCTAGAGCACACTGTTTCAGTAGCACGGGTTAGGACGTGACAGAAGGGACAAGCTCCATATAAGCGTGTGCCTCAGAGGGCATATACCTCAACGACAATTTTCTCTTGAACACGATCGAAGCTAGAGCATCTTTTCGGAACGGCTCTTCCAGCTTTTAAGTTGTAGCAACGTTGAAGTGTGTGATTAACCCATAACATGCGTAATCGGGGAAGACTAGATGAACACCCAAAAGGAAAGAATAGAGCATCAAGTTTGCGTTATGAGTACCTTCAGGTCGCGAGTGGCAAATAAGACGCACTAATACTTCAAGAGCCACTTTTATACATCAAGTTGTTCATCGCAAGCTGCTGAAATTCCTCGTTCCACATGCCACGAACCGTTTGCTGTGACACTCTGCAAAGAGGCTGGGAGGTGGATTCTCTGGCATGCAAGGGTGATACAATAGAATCTCGCAGTATTGCATCTACGGAGCATGATTCCTGCGATGTCATCTAGACACATCTAAGTAGAGGGGTTGGTGGTGCCCAGCGTGCACTCCCTGCCTTTCAATTTTCAATTACACCTTATATTCACAATCATGGGAGTGATATATCAATGGGCATTTTACCAAAACCATGATGGCAGGGATAAGCCCCAGGAAATTACGACTGGCGCACCGGCCGGGATAGCGGAGACGGCAAGGTCGCTGAAGTTGTTGAACGAGATGAAATTGCATCAGTCTACTGAGTACGAGACAAAATCATTCCTGTTCCAAGTCCTTGTTGACCTACGAATGATGAGGTTAGACGTACTCGAAAAACAGTTGAGCAACTTACATGCGGGTTATAGAACAGCGAGTTCATGCCCCAAGGGTAAGGCTTGAGACGACGGTTCATGTATTCGTATTGAGGGATTTCGGGGAGGTGACCGTCATGCTCTGCCTTTATGTGCTCCACGTGTTCGGCATGTTCAGCCTCGACATTACGCACCCAAAGGGCGCAGACAATGGCTAAAAAGGAGTGAGCAGACCAAACACACAGCTGGTGTTAAAACGCACTGGCTGGAACGCAAACAAAGAAGCTTGGATGATGTCAGGCAAATCAACTACGTATGAGATATTGGACTGACCTTATTCTGCGCCAAAGCTGAGTAGTTTCTGTCAGGTTAAATCAGTATCCATTATATCCGCAAGGGAGGTACTTGTGCAAACCTGCAGCATGGGCCCTGATCGCGTCACGCTTTGCAAAATAATCACTGGCACCGGCATCGACAGAAGCGGCACGAGTGCCTCTGGGAGCTGCGCGAGCAACAACACGGACGGCGGTGCGAGTAAACATGAAATATAGTGTTGAATGCAATGAATATTCGCGTTTGGCGGACGAGGTCGGGAAGGAGAATTGAATCTCCGATTGAAAGACTTGGTCGTGTGTAGCGTGATGAAAGGTGACGCGTCTCATAGTATTCTTTGACCTGAAAGTCATGGTTGTCCGTTCCCAATCTTCAGCGGCCGGTGTGCTCGCTCTCCTACAGGAACCAGACACCGTATTCAAGCAACATGCTCTCAAAGCATTAATTCCCCTTGTTCCTCAGTTTTGGGCAGAAATTTCGGAGCACATTACACTCATGTATGGACTAACATACATCCTGCGCACCAGCTTATTCTGACCTCGGAATTCATTCTCAGAGAAAGCTTGTACGAGTCCGATGACCTCCCAAAGGCAGCCCGCCATAATGCTGCTTTGCTGGCTAGCAAAGTGTATTATTTCTTGGGAGAGTATGACGAAGCCCTGTCCTTTGCCCTGGGCGCAGGGAGCGCGTTCCAAGCTGAGGCTCGTGCACATGGCGCAGGCGAATATGTCGAGACAGTGATATGTGAGTGTCAGACCCATTGCTCTGACCCGTAAACCAACTTACGCTGTGTACCCACCCCCAAGCAAACGCAATTGACCGATATGTCACGCTGCGCACTGAGGAGCCTTCCGGGAGCTCGACAAAGATCGACCATCGGCTACAAGCTATCATAGAAAGTATTTTTGATCGCTGCATTGAAGAGGGGGAGTACCGCCAGGTAAAACGACTGTCATAGATGCTACATGCTCCGAGCTGACCGTTTGTGGGCAGGCAATTGGCATTGCATTGGAGTCTCACCGTCTCGACATCGTGCAGCGCGTATATGACTTGACACACGACGTCTCCCTTCTTTCGTACACGATGGAAGCTGTTTTGGATACCGGCTTCTCGCTCTCCTACCGCGACCAAGTCCTCGGCTTCCTCCTACCTCTCTTCCCTCCTCCTACATCACTTTCCAAATCACCGCACATTCACGCCCTTGCTCGGCTACTTGTCACCCTCAACAGACCGTCACTCGTCATTCCACTCTTAACCTCCCTCGTTCCAAAGGAGAGGCTTCTTGCATATCAATTCGCATTCGACTTAGTTGAGGGGGGTGCTCGGGAATTCTTGCAGGGGGTGAAGGCCGACTTACCTGAGGGCAAGGAGGTGGGTATTGTTTTCTACACCCGAGCGACGGACTAAGTTTGTTATCCAGGAAACTCGGGAGATATACGACAAGCTCCGTAAAATTTTGGATGGGCAGGAGTCCGTCAAACTATACCTGGAATTCTTGAAGCGCAACAATAAAGTAGATATGCTGATTCTGAAGAACACGAAAGTGAGAATCCTCCTTGTGCATTAAATGTCGCTAATATTCCGTCGCCAGGACGTCCTTGAAGCCCGGACGTCTATATATCATACTGCCGTCACCTTACAGAACGCCTTCATGCATGCTGGAACAACCTCCGACGTATTTCTTCGCGAAAACCTTGAATGGCTCGGTTTGGCGTCTAACTGGGCCAAGTTCTCTACGACTGCCGCCCTTGGTGTCATTCACAAGGGCTATTTCGAAGAGGGAATGAACATCCTTGGCCCATACCTTCCCCAAGCAGGAGGTGAAAGCCAGATCCAAGGGGCTGCCTACTCGGAAGGTGGTGCTCTTTATGCTCTTGGCCTGATCAACGCTGGATGTGGTAGCGGCCAACCTGTTGAGAACTACCTTCGCGAGACTATGAAAACCGCTCAGGGTGAGGTTGTGCAGCACGGTGCCGCTCTCGGCCTTGGTATTTCCGGGATGGGTGGAAGAAGCTCTGACGCATACGATGATTTGAAGGAGACGCTTTTCACCGATTCCGCCGTAGCCGGCGAAGCAGCCGGCTATGCCATGGGTCTCGTGATGCTTGGGTCTGCAGACCGGACCTCGGCAGAGGAGATGTTGACATATGCTAGAGAGACACAGCACGAGAAGATCATTCGTGGTCTGGCTATGGGGCTGGCGTTCATTTTCTACGGTCGACAAGAGGATGCCGATTCTACGATTGCATCACTTTTGGCTGAAAAGGTAGATGATTTGCTGTGACCGCCAACACCCTTGCTAAAGCCTCCATCTAGGACCCTATTTTACGTTATGGTGGTGTCTACACTCTTGCACTGGCTTACGCAGGAACGTCAAATAACGACGCAGTCCGGCAGCTACTGCATATCGCAGTCTCTGACACCTCAGATGATGTTCGGAGGGCAGCTGTGACCTCACTCGCATTCCTCCTGTTCAAGAACCCAGGCCAAGTCCCCCGAATCGTTCAGCTCCTCAGTGAGAGTTACAACCCACACGTTCGTTGTGGTGCAACCCTAGCCCTGGGTATCGCGTGCGCAGGCACCGGTCTTCAAGATGCTGTCGAGATCCTTGAGCCCATGACCAAGGATGGCGTTGATTTCGTCCGACAGGGTGCCTTCATCGCCCTTGGTATGATATTGGTTCAACAGTCAGAAGCCTCATCTCCTTCCATGTCATCAACCCGTGCCCTCTACACCAAGGTGGTGTCTGACAAGCACGAAGACCCTATGGCGCGTTTCGGTGCTGCCATTGGGCAAGGTTTGATAGACGCTGGTGGCCGCAATGTCACTATTAGCTTGCAGAGCCGTGCAGGGAGCAAAAACACGAACGCAATCGTTGGTATGGCCATGTTCTGCCAGTTCTGGTACTGGTACCCATTGGCGCATTGCGCGTGCCTCGCGTTTGAACCGACCGCTATTATTGGCTTGAATGAAGAACTAAAGGTGAGCACCATGCAACGTTTCTCGGTCACTTTCACTTAGCCAGAATTCAGGTGCCGAAGTTTGAGTTTGTATCCAATGCCAGGCCTAGTCTTTTCGCCTATCCTCCTCCCGCTACACCTCCCAAACGGGAGACCTTCGCTAAAGCGGCTACCGCAGTCCTCTCAACAACTGCTAAGGTCAAAGCGAGAGAAAAGAAAAAGGCAGCTGCCGATGCAGATGCTATGGATACCGTAGGTGGTTACGTTTACAACAGGGCCTTCTTTACTTATCTATGTGACATTTCAGGACGAGAAGCCCGAAACAAAGAAGGATGGTGACGTTGAAATGAAAAGTGAAGAGGGACCTTCCGGCAAGCCCACAGATGGCTCGCCTTCAACCAACCCTCCCGAAGACGCTAAGCCAAAGCGGAAATCAGAGCCTTCATCAGAGAATGTTGCGAACTTCTCTCGCGTTACCCCCGTGCAGCTCGCCTACATCAGCTTCCCCCCTGAAGGACGGTATCAACCTGTTCGTCCGGTATCATTGAACACCATCCCGCCCAAGACTGGCGGAAAAGGGAATCCGAACCCTGGTGTCAGAAAAGCGCCCTCAAGTCTTCCCTCAGAGCGGTATGCGGGCGGGGGTGGTATACTCATGATGGTGGATGAGAGGCCAGACGCGGAGGCAGAATTCATTTCGTTCGAACCTCCCGTCGTAGAGCCAGCACCGACTGAGAACGGACATGCGTTACCACAGGGCAACGTAAACCGTGCCAGACCTATGAGGGATTTGCACATCGCCCTAGATGAGAGCTCGCCAGATGTTGACCCCCCAGAATCATTTGAGGTGAGCGATTATTGACAGACTACCTATCCTAAGAGACTAACCGAACCTACCAGTACCCGTTTGATTCGTAAACTATTATCACGCTGTATCCTTACTTCAATCGAACATTTTCATTTAGACACGTGTCGTGTGATGTTTTGAGTTCAAGTACTTACACAATGGGGTTGTCAATATTAATGCATTTATGGCCGAAACAACACATTTAAAACAATGTGCAAAATATTGCACGCCAAAACTTCAGATTTAGTCCAATATTTACAGATCATTTTATATTTATTACGTATTTATCACTTATTCAGTGAGAAAAATCTCGAAACTTTTGATATCATATAAAATCTCACCCATAAATGATGTTCTGGGCCCACCCAAAATCTCAATCTAAGTTTGAAATATTTATTCAAAGTCCGATAACACCTTCGAGGAAGTTCGTGACGTGACTGATTAAGTCACATTGTGTGATGGACATGATAATGCTTTGTTGTGACGCGAGGCTTTCAACGTCCTGATCTTCTTTCTGCCTCTCTGGCTCTATCCTTCCTTTCCATCATTTCTTAGATTTTACGATCCAGTTATCAACCATGGAGTCACGTACTATGGAACACCGCAGAGCCAGTATGCTTGTCTCAGTTTTTTTTTCCTGATATCAGTTGCTAAAGACGCGTGTTTGATCAGACTATAAGAACAAAGGTGGTTTGAAGCAAGACGATCTTAGGCGTCGCAGAGAGGAGCAGCAGGTCGAGATCAGAAGGCAGAAGCGCGAGGAGAATATCGCGAAGAGGCGTAATTTCCTCCCCTCAACTTCAGTTGACTCAGATGAAGAAGCGACGACAAGCAATTGGGAGCCTCCAGTGCGTACGATCTCATCTACCTCATGATTATCTCCTGAATATGCCTACAGCTTGCGGAGGAAATGATTAGTGGCGTGTTCTCCAATGATCCTGATCGTCAGTTGGATGCAACCACGAAGTTCCGGAAACTGTTGTCAAAGGAAAGGAATCCCCCAATCGAGAAAGTCATCGAGTGTGGCGTTGTGCCCCGTTTCGTTGAATTCCTTCGGACTGGTGCCTCCATGTTGCAGGTTTGTTGATCCTTGCCTTGCAATTCAGTCTATTAATCGGTCTATAGTTCGAGGCTGCCTGGGCACTCACAAATATTGCCTCTGGTACCGCTGAGCATACCCAAGTTGTTATCTCTGCTGGAGCCGTCCCCGAGTTCATCAACCTCTTGTCATCTCCGGTTCTCGATGTTCGTGAGCAGGCAGTATGGGCCCTCGGGAACATCGCGGGTGACAGCCCGCAATGCAGAGATTACGTCCTACAGCAAGGGGCTCTGAGGCCACTCCTGACTTTACTGAGCGAAAATCACAAACTTAGCATGCTCAGGAACGCTACATGGACCTTGAGTAACTTCTGCAGGGGAAAAAACCCTCAGCCTGACTGGGAATTGGTTCGTGGCAGATCATTGGTCGTAGGCATGCAATGTTGACATCTTTCATCAGATCTCTCCTGCGTTGACGGTCTTGACCAAACTCATTTACTCGCTCGATGACGAAATTTTGATTGATGCTTGCTGGGCTATTTCATACCTTTCAGATGGTTCGAACGACAAGATCCAAGCAGTTATCGAGTCTGCTGTATGTCGCCGTCTCGTTGATCTACTCATGCACAGTTCAACCTCCGTGCAAACACCCGCTCTTCGCTCAATCGGCAACATTGTTACCGGAGATGATCTTCAGACTCAGGTCGTCATTGCGTCTGGGGCCTTGCCCGCTCTTCTTTCATTGCTGTCCTCCCCAAAAGAGGGTATCAGGAAGGAAGCGTGCTGGACAATCTCCAACATCACCGCAGGGTCGCCTCCCCAAATTCAGGCAGTCATCGATGCCAACATCATTCCTCCGCTTATCAACATCCTTTCTAATGCCGACTTTAAAACGCGGAAGGAGGCCTGCTGGGCAATTTCGAACGCGACATCCGGCGGTCTTCATGAGCCAGCCCAGATTCGCTATCTCGTCTCGCAAGGCTGTATCAAGCCGCTATGCGATTTGCTCACTATGATGGATAACAAGATTATCCAAGTTGCCCTTGATGGTCTAGATAACATTCTGAAAGTCGGCGAGACAGATAAGCAGGCTGGAGGTCCTGGCTCCGTCAACCAATATGCACTATATGTCGAGGAGGCAGGCGGTATGATCACCATCCACAACCTTCAATCACACGACAACTTGGAGATATACAAGAAGGCGTTCAACATCATGGACAAGTACTTCCCAGACGAGGAGGAAGTTGATGCAGCAATCAGTGCACCTAATGTCGATGCCAGTGGTGCATTTGCTGTAAGTGCCTTGACATTGCACTTTTTTCGTGTACTGATTCTCTGTGCAGTTCCACTCAGATGTCACTGCTCCTCAAGGAGGCTTCAGCTTCGGCCAACAGTAAACTGTCGGTCGTGATGATTCGCTATCTGTTCCGCTTTGTGGTACTGTCACTTATATTTTGCACACGACCAACTCCCCATTCTGCTTGCAACCCCCTGATTTCTCCTTACTCTGAGCTTGTGCGGTATGTTACATGTGACGCGTCTAACGGACGCAAAATCCTTTATGACAGAACGATTTATGTCAGAGCACAAGAAAATGACTCAGTGTAGTAGCTGGTAATGATGATTATTGGTAACCTGTACTACATTGTCTGTATATGCGATACATGAAATTTACTTAGAGAAAACATTGATCTGAGCGCTGGTGCGACATGTCTCGTTCCTCTTGCTTTGCGCCACCACAAGCTCTACCATCATGGCTTCTCAAATACTCCCGCTAGGCAAGTGTAATGACAACAAAGACCGTTTGATCACTCTCCTGATAGCCGTCGCAGAGCTGATTGACAGATGCATTGGATCCCGTATATGGGTCATCATGAAGAGTGATCGCGAGTTCACCGGAACGCTGCTTGGCTTCGACGATTTCGTGAGTGAGTCAGCCGCTGCTGCCTACGCGATGACCTGGTTTTGAACACGCCTACACGCAGACATGGTACTAGAGGATGTAACAGAGTAGTGAGTGACACTGGATGATGGCGATTTCCTGGTACTGACGGTCTTCCTCAGCGAGACTACGCCCCAGGGAAGGAAGAAAACGCGGCTTGCGCAGACCCTTCTCAATGGCAACAATATTTGTATGGTCTGTGATCCCTTTTCAAGGGATGTTCGGGTGGGTACTGACGTCTCCCTCTGCAGTTAATTCCAGGCAGCGATGGTCCTGACTCATAAAAAAACACAACAATGGAGGAGACACTTCATTCTCGCACTCGGCTTAAGGGCTGTTTGTAGGGGGAGCTTTCTGGTATTATGCTGCTCGAGCAGGAATGGTAGACCTCGGATCCTCGATGTTGCTGGACATTACGAGCATCACATCAGATCACATCCCTTCATCCAAATCAACTATGTATGATCTAGAAAACTTATTGCCCGTTCATGTAATCCCTGGATCGTCCCACAACATCCAATGTCACAGGAAAATTGCAGTGGCCTGGAGTTTAGTCCAATAATGTTTGAAATCATGAACGCATAGCTAGGTCGCTTCATGATCAAAAGTACTTGGCGCGTCACGAAAACACGTCCGACCAAACAGTAGTACACACAACTTTCGACCTCCAACTTGCAAAGCTTTTACGACTTGTCAGTGTCACCGCTACGTTACTCACCATGCCTGTCCGCCTCCGAATGGCCATGCACGGCCGAAGACATCACCGCATATTCCATTTAGTCGCCATCAACCAGCGCACTAGACGAGACGCAAAACCTATGGAGCTATTGGGCATTTACGATCCTGCTCTTAAGCTCGGGGAGACGCACAAGACTGTCAAATGGAGTGTGGACAGAATCAAATACTGGCTGGGTGTTGGAGCACTGCCTAGTAAATCTGTAGTCAAGCTGTTGGAATGTGTGAGTCCGCCTTTTTGTTATTTGTACGCTTGTTGGTGCTAAAGTAAATATTCAAGGGTGGTGTATTACCGCCAGACTCAAAGTATCACCCGAAGGCTTTGGGTCCAAGATCTGGTACAGAGTCATCGCAAGATACTCCCTCAGGCTCAACGAGCAGCCCTGTAACGACTTCGGCTGCGTCATAATTCTCGTAGTGTCTGAGGGGATCTCGAGTAACTCGACGTTGCTTTGGGGTGGGTTCGTTCCGCCGTCTGTCAAAAGCGAGGAGGAAACCATATTACCACTATAGCCTCGCATATGTAGATTCGTCTACTCATCAATCTTGAAGTCTGATGCCGACATAACATACATACCGTGGCCATAATTGCACTATCATTCAAACATCTTTTAGAATCTTTGACAGACGTTAGAAGTGTGTTCAATGTTAAGTGGCTTTACTGCTATTTATTCAGGAGGTCGTATATATCTTGATGGCCAGCTACCTGAGCCAGCTCCGCTGCAGTGTATTCGTCGGGATCCTGCCCGATCACGAGGTCAGTATTCGAATAATAAGATTCCCATGCCTTACTTTCAACAGAGGATCTCCTCCCTTGCTCAGTAAAACCTGAACGACAGGCAAAGACCCTCGGTCACAAGCCAGATGAATAGCGGTATAGCCCTGTTTACTGGAACTTTGAGTTTTGCTGAGAGAAGCACCAGAGAAACGCACAAATTCATCGCGCGCATTTATATCTGCCGCTGGATTCACAAGCAAGAATGCCATCAACTTTGCCGAGTCTCCTGCGATAGCTAATCCGTGCAACGTCTGAGCTTCACCCAAATCTGAGCCTGGCTTGACGATTGAGCTGACGGATGTTCCCATGCCACCACCACCACCACCACCACCTGAAGACTTGGACGACTCCGAGCCAGCAGAGTCATCCCACACGCCTGCGTCCGCACCTGCATCCTCCGATCGCTTTTCGGGCGCCTTGCCCAGAACGATGGGAGTAGAACCTGGTCTCCATCCCAGTTCCTGAGCGATCGCACGGTACCGCTGTTCCGCGGCGTGGCTATTGTTCTCATATACCTCGCTCGCCGCTTTCCACGCATCCCACTTGGCGCGTCCTGTCATGTCAAAGATCGATGGCCTTGAGCCCTGCGGCTTCCGGGCCACCTTAAGATATTTGAATAGACCATAGAGCTGTGAAAAAGTTAGAGAATGGTTGCAAGCCAGAATCACTACGTGGACCTCAAGTTTGATGGTAGTAGAAACCTTTGAGAGGGACGGTGCAGATGATAGATAGCTTGCTGCTTCATCTATGGCTAGGGACGGAGTAAATGACATCGATGAACGATGATGCACAATTATGTAAGCTGATAGCTGGTATAATAAGTCTATCTACACGAGACCCGCCGCCTTCATTGCCTTTCCCGAAAGTCAGCATGCCATTGCAAGTAATCAAAAAGTTGGACAAACCTTGAGTATCTCGGCACCAATCTTCGCCGGACTGTCCGCCACTATAATGCCGGCTCTCTCAAAAGCAGCAATCTTGTCTACTGCAGCACCTGCAATCCCAAGAGTCAGTCGAAGGGCAAAGAAAATTCAATGGTTCATACCTTTGCCGCCGGAAACGATAGCACCGGCATGGCCCATGCGTCTCCCAGGGGGAGCAGTGCGTCCGGCGATGAACCCAACGACAGGTTTAGGCTTGCTACGAGTCTTGTTGAATTTCTCGAGGTATTCGGCAGCCTCCTCTTCCATCGAGCCACCAATTTCACCGATGAGGACAATACCCTCAGTTGCATCATCTTCCATGAAGACCTTGAGAGCATCTATGTGTTGGGTGCCAGGGAATGGATCGCCACCAATGCCAATACAAAGTGATTGACCGAGACCAACACCGGTGGTCTGGGCGACAGCTTCGTATGTAAGGGTTCCAGAACGGGAAACGATACCTAGAGTAAATCGATGAGGCGCGAGATCAAAACAAGTTTTTTGGTAGGACATACCAATCTTTCCTGGCATATGGATATGGCCAGGCTGGATGCCCATTTTGCAACCCAGTGGGTTAATAATACCGGGGCAGTTTGGCCCAACGAGACGAGATTTAGATTGGCTCTTCAAAGCATTGACGACCTAAATATAAAGTTCATGAATAGCTCTGATGTATCGCAATAATAGTCCACCTTTATTTCGTCGGCTTGAGGAATGCCCTCCGTTACGCAAACAATCAAACCAATCTCGTTCTCGATGGCCTCAATGATGGCATCAGCAGCAGTGGGGGGAGGAACATAAAGGATGGTTGCATCGGGCTTTACTGCCCGTACAGCCTGTTCGAGATCATGAGGACGGTTGGTAGAAGAACAAGAACGGATCGGTTCGTACCTCCCTGACATTACTGAACACAGGGAGGCCAAGATGAGTTTGACCTCCTTTTCCTGGGGAGACACCCCCAACCATGTTTGTTCCATAAGCCAAAGCCTCTCTCACGTGAAATGTTCCCTGTTGGATGATAAAATTTTCGCGCACTAGGAGGAAAGGATGAAGAACTGACCGTCTTTCCAGTAAAACCTTGACAGAGGACTCTGGTATCTTTGTGAATACGAAGATTGCTTATGGTGTCAGCATAGCTCTTTCGAGAAGTCGAAACAGAGAACGACCGGCGACCGACTATCTGGACGTCAATCGTTATATGTAAATTAGATGAAAAGAACGTACGGTCGGATGTAAAAGATTGGCCTGAACGACGAAACATTAGTGGTTGTGGTGTTGGAAAGAAATGTAAAGTATCTCCGCGATGTCAATGGTGTGTGGCAACCCGTGCCAAAGGACTAGAACCCGAAATTTCCGATGCATTCCATATTAGGCACTCGAGTGAGATATTTTTGCGTACCTGTTGGATTGACTCGGGTCCAGCTACTGTGTTTACCGGCGTACCTATATGATCCGGTAAACACTAGGTTCATTTTGCATAGCCTTCCATTTCTGGAAGTTCAATCTCTCGGTCGTCGTGGCTAAAATCTTTTTGGCCTGTGTGGCAAGACAAGACGTCATGCACCATGTGCCACATCACCAAAACTCGACCAAACAAAGAGCCGATTCCGAACTAGCGTCGGCTGATCGTAGTCGGGAATTTCGGAATTCAAGATTCTATTGACTACTTATACAGAGGACATCCTAAGGTAAGCAAACTGAGACATTGCCTGCAAGCTCCGAGCTCGGAGAAGGAGCCGAAACAACTATTCGTCCAGAATGAACCGTATACAGTAATTTATTCCCTACTTCACGGCTCGCCTACGTCAGTTTCCAACTACCACGACCTATTCAGGTGGGGCTGAGGTATCCCTCTCGAGTCTCCATTACTCCCACGCCGCCGCCCGTTGTCATCCCTTTGCTACATAAAAATAGTTGAATTTTAACGAATGTTCTGCGATTGTTCAATCACATGAGAATATCATCATAATGGCACAAGAGTCACCGAAGTAAAAGTAGTCAGGGAGGTCCTAGCCTTGATCAAGGGTTGCCGCGAAGAGATCACGACTATACTTCGGAACAATTAGGATCTGGCAATGCAGACCCTGAAGCTGTACCCTGGCTGTCCTTCTCAGCCTTCTCGAGCTCGTTTGTGTTCACTACCATTCCTCGATCAAGTTTTCACTGCAGTGTTATCCATGCAATAACATAAAACACAATCGACCATCCCAGAGCAAGCTGTTAAGCCGACCCGTCCTATTACACTTCTGTAAGTATGTACATCTCTTCTTTTCACTAAATTTCCGGTCCGTTTCAGACGCAAAAGCTTTCCTCACTTGGATCTCACGCCTGATTCAGGGGAGTTACACGTCTACGATCTCGAGCCTTGCGCGAAGCTCGATGGAGTGCCAGAACGGAATACTTGACCTTGTCGTATTGGGCGGTGTTCAACGCGCTAACAATCAATTGACTTTAATACCATAGTCAATGAAGGGAGTTATGAGATGCACGCACTTGGTCACATCCAATAAAAACTGCTGCTTCGCTTGATTCGGGGCACTGGAAGGAGGAAGCTGGTGCAAAATAGGTGGCAGCCATGCGATAAGCTGCGTAGACCACAAAAGCGCAACTGCGCGGAAGATGGTGACAACCACAGCGGCAGCGTCTTCAGGGAAGTCTCCAACAAGACCCGAGAGCACGTAGCCGACGAACTCGAATCCTTCCTTTTCCATGACGGCCTTTATTGCAGAACAGTAGATGGGGAACTTGGGAGGTGGCGATGAACTAGGAGTAAGACTTTCGTGAGTAAGGATGTCGCGGAAGAGATCTAAGGACGCAAAGACGAGGTCAGAATGAATTAGGGTGAGGGCAGCCATGGTGGCTCGGAACGCCAGCGGAAACGCGCTGGACTGGAAGAAAACATCCGGTGCCATCCGTATGAGCTGCAGCAAGAGCTGAACATAGTCCTCCAGGACTGGTTCAAGCAAAGTCAGTCATTGCTGGAATTGAAGTGAAAAGGCTCACCATCAGGGATGTCCCTTGGATCCTTTGACTGCAAGAGACTAACGACTTTGTTGGTCGCTCTCTCATACAGGGTTTGAAAGGCATTTCGCAACGCTGGGTCCGCCTCATGACCAAACCTCCCTACAAATTTCCCGGAAATCCACAAGAAAGACGAGAAACCAGTTGCCTCGAAGGACGTCACCATCCGTGATAAGACAGATGATGCAACCGAAAGAGTACTTTGGCCGAACAGCGTAATGCCATGACGAAGTACGCGAGTTGCTCTCTCAGAAGTGTCGTAGTCGAACGCAAACTTGGAGATGAAGGCGTCAAAAATCAACCATGCTTCTTGACAGCTGTTCTGACAGGCGGGAGGTAACTGGTCTCCAAAGGGTCCTACAACATGCAACATGACCTCCAGGTTTTCCAAGCCATCTACGGACAGGTCAGCTGGTTGTTGACATGATCCACAAAACTTACATCCGACTTCCTTGAGCTCTTGTTTGGTGACTGCTGTCGACTTGCTGCTTATGGCATGTATTTGAGAAAGGATATCGAGCGAAAAGGTTCGCAGTGATTCCGCAGCTTTTTCCATAGACATTGCAGAAATCACATAAGCGATGGCCTCGTATACTTGCCGCCGATCGTCTTGAACCAGTTTTGCTCCAGTCGTTGTGAGGAAAGTATGCAATGTAGGAAGGAATTCGATCAGGTGCTGAGAGTACGTTAATGAAATAAATTTCGATGGCAAAAGTAACGCTTGGTCCCACCTGTTTACAGTCTTGGCACAAGTACTTCAACGCCTGCCCTGCGGCCGCACTGACTTCGGTGTCGGGATCTTCAAAGCCCGCGGAGATGTACTGTAGCTGGTATGCAATGTAGTCCGGGTGACGGTTGATCCATTCGGTGTAGCGAGATATGATGAGCAATGCAGCATAGCGAACTCGAGGATGAATCGGAAGGGAGGGAATGAGATCCATTATCTTGGGCACGGCGGTATTGTCCATCACGTCAACTTCGGCGCCCATGGAACGCATAGCGAAGAGAGGGGCCTCGATTTCTTGCCAGGAGATGGACTGTGGGGCACGAGAAAGCGCGACAGTGATGAGCCCGTAAGCAGAAAGAAGACAGGCATCTGCACCAAGAACTAGACAGCAGTCCTTGAGCGTGTCTCCCATCACATGTCTAAACGAGCGGAAGTTTTCCGCCTCTTGACCCGTCATAGAGGCGAGATCAGGAGGGAAATGCAAATGACGAATGACGACTCCCATCAATGCCTTGTACGCTTCCTCGAATAGTGGCGAAACAGATGATTTCTTGCCGATAGTCTGAGCCAGCCGCATCCAGAAGGGGAAAGTGATGGGCACAATATCGAGGTCTGGGTAGGCTGAGCACCGGCCAATTGCCTCGACGATAGGGTAGAATGTATCAGTGTGCTGAAGAATGAGTAGCCGGTACGTTTCACCCGCCTCTGCAAAAATCTTTGCGTAGCCTCGAATTTTTTCTGGATCATCCTTTTGATCCTCCAATCGAGTCCTCAAGGCAATGACCCGAGGAACGATGAGTTCAATCACAGGCATATTATCGTCGATCTCTTGAGTTTCATGTATCATTTCGCAGACGACGTCGACTGCCGAGTCGAAAAGTTCTTCCGAACCTAGGGCCTCGAATGCGAATGCGAGCAAAGGTGATTTGCCAAACGCAGACATATTGATTTCGCCTGCAACTAACCAGCTGCGGAGGCAATCAAAGATTTGGCTCTGAACGGTGTGCGTAACACCTGCAGAGCTTGTGACCAATGCCCCTTGGCGACAAAAATAAATGGACCAACCAGTTGCTTGCAAGTACATGGACAACAGCTCCAACACCTGCTCAGAGTTGTCTGAAAGGAGTTTTGCAGACCTTTCGCGATACTCATCATCCTGTGGGGATCACGAAAACCTCCTAAATACAGCATCACTATGAGTATGCGCCACTTACGGTCACTGGTATCCTTGTGTTGCTTGATACTTCTTCCGGGAGGATGGTCAGAAATTGTAGCAACACAGGAACCGTTGCAGGGTTCGCTCCGAATGTCTCGACGATGCTCTGTAGAGCATTATCCCAAGCTGGGAGTTGCAGGGCAAGCCCTGAAAGAGCCAGACATAGCTGTGTGATGATGTTTTTCGGGCCACTTTGATATCTTTCCAGCGCAGTGACAAGAGTGTCCCTGAGAGGAAGAAGATTTGACGGATCTACTTGATGTAGATCATACGTAACCTGTCGGGGGGACTTCAGTGGCACACATAATTGAAGCATCATAAACTAACTTTTGACCTGAAGGTTTGTGCGGCGAAAAGCTTGGCCGCTGGCGGTGCATCAGGAGATAGCAGGAGGACGTTACATGTCGACCATGCTTCGGGCTAGGACAGGGCGGATGGACGAAGTCAGATGACCGGCTTGGAAGATCGGGCGAAGGGCGAAAGTGCATTTACAGAGTGTTGGAAATCCTGCAGCCAGGAATTCGCGTTCTCCAAAGAGGTCTTGTCAGGTGCACGAGTGAACACATTTAAAGCGGACAACAGAGCTTGAATATTAGCGGACTGGTTATCAGCCATGATTGAGCTTCGTTGTGGTTTGTTATCAAATCTCATTCAGCTTGGACACTCAAAAGTTATCTGTTTATCAGTATTGACATAGTGGCAACACTGGGTATCTCGCGCAGTCATCGCAGAAATAAAATCCAATCGTCCCCTCAACGTTCTTCAACGTCCAGAAACTCCGCATAAGAAGTTGATCATACTAAAAGGGTAGAGGGTAGCCAAGCCTGGATATCGATCCAAAAGAGTGTAAATGTTCGAGGGCGAGGTAATGAGTGAAACGCCAGGGCAATATTGTACGGTAGCAAGGATACTAAATGGCAGACTAAAAGGGGCGAATACGACAGGAAGAACAGCAGGTATCGATAATATGGAAGAACCAAAACAAGATGAGTCTACCGCAAGAAGCGACGATTTTTGGTCTACATGAACGCCAGTTAGTAATCACCCCAGGGTGGAGTTGTTGACTTACAGTGTTCTTCTCTGGGGTCAGCGGTCGACCACTCTCGATTCTTCGCTTCTTGTCTTCCAAATCCGCACGCTGCTTGTCGAGAGCGTCCTTCATTTCCTTGTGCCGAGCATAAAGTTCCTCCTCGGACTGCTTCAGCTTCGACTCCTTCTCCTGGACCTTCTGCTGGAAGACCATCTTCATCTCAGCCTCCATCTTTGAAAGCTTGGCCTCATGCAAAATGCGTTCCTCCTGAATCTTGGCCGAAGGGCTTGAAGAAGATGTCAACCAACTTTCTTCACGAACGACAAAAGTAACACTTACTTGATCTCCCTGAAGACACTAGAATCCTGGGCGACGCCCATACTAAGAAGCTTCTCACTCCGCCAGTTTTCATATAGCACGTCATTCGTGTACTCTCTAAGCTCCTCCATGTAGGTTCGGACGAGCATCTGGCGGAGCTTCACGAAGTCACAGTGTTCCTCGTTGTCGACTTCAATGACACCCCAAGGGTAGGCACGCCCACGGACTTGACGACCGTCAGTGGTGTCCACGACATTGTCAGAACCAACGACTGCGAAAGGAATCTTGCTAGCAATCTCCTCGGCCTCAGCAAGAGTTTCCTCATCTTCGTTCTCATAGCTGGGCGCCTGGAAGATGTGGATCTTGTGGTGAGCTATGTCTGCAAGGATCTACGTGCAAGGTCAGGCAACAAGGAACACAGCAGGGCAAGCGAATTACCCTGGCTTTGAAGGCAACAATTTCCTCGTCGGTCAGCGTGTCAGCTTTTGCGATGACTGGAATGAGGTTAACTCGGGTGTGCAGGCGACGCATGAATTCGATGTCGAGTTGTTTTAGGCTGAGCGCGATTAGAACGTGTCAGATAAAAGTATAAAGTAAGGCAACAAAACTGCTCACGAGTGTCCAGTGGGCTGAATGAAGTAAAGACAGGCATGAACGCGGTTGTCAACGATCTTCTGCCGGTTTACGCGATTCTCCTGCTCTAGATATGAGTCGAAGCGCGACTCAATGTTTTCCACGATTGGTCTCCAGCTAGTATTACGTATAAGCGAAGGATTCTCTATATGGCCAAAAAATTTACATACCTGTCGTCATTGTTGACGAAGTCACCAAAACCGGGGGTATCGACGACAGTGAGATGTAGTCGAACGCCATTCTCCTCGATATCTAGAAATCAATGTTAGAGGTACCTCGCAGGCTGTCGTAAGACACTAACCTGCGCCAATGCTTTCAATAGCAACCGTTTTGGGACGTTCAGCGGCAGGAGGAAGGGGCTCCTTGGGAGGGTAGAGAGGCGTGTTGAAGAGGGTGTTAATCAGCGTAGACTTTCCCAAACCCGACTCGCCTGATAAGAAGAGAGAAAGGTGAATATTTGAGGGTGATGAGCTGGGATAAAACAACGAACCGACGACCATTGTAGTGAACTGGAAACCTTTTCGGACGCTCTTCCTGTGGACCTGGTTCGGAAGGTTGGCGAAACCGACATAGCCCATGAGCTTTTTGCGAATGACGGGGGAGATGCCAGCGTTGTTAGTCTGGGTCAAAGAAGGACTTGAGCCGTTCGCGTAGCCATTGGGAGAGGGCGAAAGATCGCCGACGCGGGAGGAGTAGGAGTCAGTCATCTGGACGCTGTTGTCAGTGATGTCAAGGGCTTGAGTGAATTGGAACAAGGGCCAAAATTTACTTTCGGCTTGACTGCAAACAAGGAAAGAAGGATGGAAGCAAACACTCAAGTTCTCTCTACACTAACATTGGTTTTGTTTGGCTTCGGTGGCGCGCTATTAATCGGTAAACAACTTTACTGAATCTTCTTCACTTGATATGCCATACAAGCGGCGTCCATGAGCCGTTCATAAAAGGGCGTTTATACGGTAAATGACAGTGAGCTGCAGGATATACATAGTGCCATAACTAACTGCAGAATTATGAATTGAGTGATTTATGCGCTGATTGTGATGCTCCTCCCTAATATCTCATTCTATCTTCCAAACACTCCTCATCTTTGACGTACATGTCAAACATCGCCTGCCAGTCTCCTTCTCCTGAGTCGAATGCCGGCGCAGTCCACCGAAGCGGTGAGTACTCCATATCCGAGTCAGACGGAGATAACGAAGGTGTGCTTAGTTCACTGCCTCCCTTTCGCTCCGGCGTATGGCAGTGCGGGTCAGAGACGCCCATCCAGATCGATGTCTTCCTATCGTCCCGGTACCTGTCGCCTCTGACTTCCATCAGGAAACGTTGGTAGGGGTCCTTCCTTCGCTTTTCTTCCTCAGCATCCATCCGTTGTAAAATCTCCAGAGACATCGATTTCTCTTCCGATCGCGCACCCGTGCCACGAGGACGGCTTGACGGAGTAGTTGGTTTCATCAACTTCCGCGAACTGCTTGTCGTGGCAGCCGAGTGTGTAGTGGGTTCGGCCTGCGGGTTATAGATCGTTCGGCCCCGAATGACCAAGCCACTCTTATCTTGGCGTGCCCGACGCTTGGTAGGGCTAGCTGACTGGTTTCTGTGGCCAGAAAAGTCCCGCGCATTGAAATTGCGACTTGGTCTCCGCGATAGAGAGCCTGGGGATACTCCATCTGCACTCGCCTGCAAGTGACGCGAGAGAACTGTTTCCATAAGCGCAGCACGCGCATCAGCTGGTTGAGAGTTAGACATTGTCGAATGTATAGCAAGTATGTAGTGCGATGGATATTTGGTTGAAGAGTCTACCTAGCTTTGGACCTGCCGCGGCTTAGTGATGGGAGGGTTGTGTGTGTCGTTCATTCTACGGCCCAGCAAGCTTTATATCATAACAGCTGTGGACACTTTGAGGTGGTCTTCTACGCTTCACTTTGTGTGCACTGTGGAAGGGCGAGAAAGAGGATGTGGCCCAGGCTTTGGCCTCTTTGTCCTCATCGGCCACATTACTGGGCCACATGTTCTACAAAGCATTGATCGGGAAGTTAAGTCTCGACGCCCGGTGTCCAACATTCAATGCAAGTGAAAATTGTCAGCAGTGGACATGATGTACATCAGATAGATAAACTTAACAGACACAATGTTGGCAGTGGAAATGACAATAAAAGACTTGTTACACCCCCCTCCTCTTTCTCAAGCGTGCGCCCCAGTTACTGAATCAAAGCGGGATGTTTGCTTTGAGCTGAAACACTAAGCACACACTATGAGTTGCATCTCAAGTCAGCGAAATGAAGGGGCCGTACTATCTGGACGGGAATAGTGCCCCACGGTATCAAGATCAAACTTTCCTCGGACGACATCATCAAGGTCAAGATCTGCAGTCAGGATTTCCTCAGCCTGCCTCGTGGGACCAGCGAGTACTTGGCCCAGAGGGCTTATTATCACGCTGCCACCGTTGATCACGACGTTGTCGGGGTTGCGATTACTAGCATCTACAACGGGATGGTCCGGAGGATAGTCTTTCTCGGTCGCGAATTGACACGCAGAAAGCACGAAGCAACGTCCTTCGAATGCGATGTGTCGCATGGAACTTTGCCAGGTCTCACGCGAATCAACCGTCGGCGCGCAATAAATTTGCGTTCCGAGTGAGTAATAATAAGTTCGGACTGAAGGCAGGAAACCGTTTGAGAGGTTTACTCGGATCAGGCTCAAAACTCACGCAGAGGCACATAATTCTCCCTGATACAACTCGTTTATGATTTCGAGGTGAGGACAATCAGGTCTGACACTCACCAACATATAGTAGCAGATATCTTCGTATGAACGGTGTGCGACGGCTCGACGTAGGATTGGAACTGCTTTGCTAGAACGGGAAGGGTGCTTCCATCGCCTTGCCCCCATATGAAACGTTCGCATGCTGTCGGCAGTATTTTTCGGTGCTTTGCCACCAGGCCCTCGACGGGGTCGACGAATATGGCGGTACAGTAGAGCGTTCCGCCATCACGCTCGATGACCCCCATGACCACGAAAACCCCTGTCGCCTTGCTCACTTCTGCGATGCGGTCTACCGCTGGCGAAGGAATCTCAATGGACGCGTTATAATACTTCACAAATTCGTCCCTGCCCTCTGGAAGACGCTCTCCTACGAAGCATGAGAAGGTCGACCCTTTCGGATAGCCCCCGATGCTGAGCAAGAGTTACATGCCACAGGTAAGACGACATGGAGACCAAATTGGACTCACAAGGCTTCAGGAAATACAACGAGCTGCGTTCCATCACGCTCTTTCGCGAGTCTGGTCAGGCTTTCGAATTTGTCCAATGTCTCTGATAGATTGAAGCGGGCGGTGCAGGATTGAACCACAGACGCACGGATTATATTCGCCATGGGGAAGATAAGGATCAAAACACTTCATCGATGGAGTTTATAACATATTTCGCATGACTACTTGTCATACACTCGTGGTGATGTCGGCCCGATCAACAGCGGCCGCCAAAAGAAACGGTCTATTATTGAGATGAAAGTATAGAAGATATCTCGTTCTCTTGGCGCTTTGGAAGCCATTCCGTGGGGAAGTCTTTGAGACTCGGACGTAATCCACCTCTGCCCCGAACATGATCACCCTTCTTCCCTTTCCGCACTTTAGTATCGAGATGTCGGGTATCGAGTGGTAGTCGTTGATATGGTGCCTCGCCCTCAGCCTGATAATTATGAGTACAGATGATAGCTGACGTGAAACAGAACCTACATTTGCCTCAACAACCAGCTTGTCAATCGTATCACTGATCCATTTTAAATTCATGTTGGCTTGCGGGAAGTCCTCGCACGAGATCTTGATAAAACCATGCTTAGCTGCATTCTCATCCGCTGGAATACCGGAATCCCTTGGGGGGTCTGGTGTCCACCGCACGCCGGCAAGGAGTTTCGCTCTTTGAAAAGCTATTTCGTTCCGCAGAGGAAGATGCGCGACCGGGACGACAACACTCCGCTTGGCCGTCAACGGATGTTGCTCCCCAGAAAAGTCGACGGATCGTATGACGAGGGGTGTAGCGGAAGTTGGAGGGACGAACGGTTTGCGGAACGCTAAAATACAAATGAGTTGACGTCTTTAGTCCGAATTATTCATGGCTGACCTACGAGTTTCGGAACCTCATGCTCAATTAGGCGCATGTAGTATAATGTCTGTCGCTGCTGGCGGTGCAACAAGTATCCAGCCACTGGTACATCTAATCCCTCGTCTGGTCGAAAGTGCTGAAGTATTTCTTCATCGTCTGCTTTCGGCGCCTTAGACAGCCTTTTACGCATGGACACCTGAGTAGTGGAATGAAATTGCCTGGCAGTCATTATTGAAGGCAGACCGCGTCGACACGGCGGAGGCAACCACATTTTGGGAGTTAGCAACCTGGTAGAACTTGGTATGGTTTGCGTCCAACAGCCAACTGTAGTGTAAAACGAAAACGGAAGAAAACAAACAAGAACAAACTCTGATCGTCCTGAATGTGTATTACTGCCAAGATCTCGCATAAACTTGAAACATACATCATCTGATCATGGTCGTAAGTCTCTTTCGCGACGTCGGAAAGACTCCAAAATATTAATTCCGCAAAGTTCTTAAAACTGGAAATCAAAGCTGAGCTGGAAAACATCACCGATCTTGTCCCTTCTGGTGATGATTTCGAGTACTTCTTCAAAGTGATCATCAATGACCGCGTCATATCTTGTTTTCTGACTGTCCTGTGTAGGTGGTCTGCAATAGTTGTCATGAGGAGCATCCGAAGTACGTTTCGGTGAATAGATTGGTGCGTGTGTCTACTCCACGATGATGGAGTGTTCCATCTCGTTCCTCCAGGAAAAACGAGATATCTCGGGTAGCAGAGGCTCTGCGAACCTCGTTTGGCGTTGCGGTATCTGTAAAAAGGAAAGCTCTGCTAGCTTTGTTGATGAACCATCGAAACCATACACCGCTGAATCAAATGGACAATTTGCAACTCTCTTGAAGATGGAATGTCGTGGGTTAGAGTTTACAAATTTTGATCCAGTCCGTAATCTAAGCTTTCATGCTTTGCCAAACTTATTAAATGGAAATGTCACAGAGGGGGCAATGGATATGCAAAGGAGAGAAGGGCACCGTGTTCTCCGGCGTTGATCTCGAAGATGATGACTGGGTTGACTATGACGAGAAGGTGAGGCAGTCCTGACTATAACCGCGACAATCCACGAAGTCCCACTTTAGGCTAAAATTGATGTCCGTATTTCAAAAGTCGAAAGCCGATGGACCAGAGCGTGAATCACGGGGAGGAAGGTGTCATCACTATATTCGCAACAGTAGTAAGATACAGTCTCTAGAGTACCTTCAGTGCATCGTGTTGTGAAAATTTGGTAGATGCAATAGATAGCTTTCGGCTGCAAGATCATTGCTATCCCTCACCGCGCCCGCGTCCCTCCAGAATGTCTCTTTTCCAGGTAGAAAAGGTACCCGTCCTCGTCTCTTCCCCGTCATCGCCCCAACCTCGAAATTTTTTCTTTACACGGCCCTTGGAATTCGCGACTACTTTTTGTCGGGCCCTCTTGGTCCTGGAGACATACTCCATGCTGTAGTACATGTCAGTCCTTAATTGTCAACAACCCGCAGCAATAATTGATTTCTTACCCTCGAAGGACCATTTCAGCTTTACTAATCTTGGCTTTACTCATATCAACACCTGATTCCGAAAGTCCATCCACAAATTTTCTGAATTGCTTCACATACTACATCAATGGCGAGAGCATTCCTTAGCAAAAGACTTACGCCAACAGATGTTCTAATTTCAACGAGGGAAATGAGCAAGCCATGATTGAAAGGAGCATAGCCAACGTAGTGAATCTCACCTGTAGTGGCCGGACAGTGGAGACAGCTTATATATGACGCCTTCCTTGACGGAGATAAGTCCTGCAGACGTGACAATGCCGCCAGCTAGAAACGATGAATGCTGAAACGATCCCGTATCTTCATAGCATATTGTGAGCAGCCTATAGTAGTTTGTTGGCCACGTCGATACCTTTGATCCCAATGAATATGTTGACTGGAAGTGCTTTGGTTATGCATACAAGTTAATCACATCATGCACGACTCACAGCTCTTATCCTGACTGTCTATTAGCATAAAACCATGTTCAGTTATTGCGACGCACCGCAACATAGATCCATGTATTCTTGCTCACTGTTTTTCTCAGCAATCTATCCATCATGCCTTTCATTGTGAAGTGCCGACGAATGGCTCGTCCAAGTCGAGTTCTTCCCTTTTGGGACCCGGCATAATGAGTTGCTTCGTGTTCCTGTCGGGACCCGACTGAAGTAGACGATAGGGACCCGAAACTATCGCGGCGGGGAGGGATAGGGGGATATGCACGAGTGCTATCTTGTGGAATGATACCCCTGCCTTCGCCCCGATCTTGCCATTTTCCTTCAGCGGTATCGATTAAAACGTTGTTACGAGCCCATCGAAGCTTCCCTTCGTCGTCAATGCTGACCAGGTAGTTTATCCCTAAAAAGAACAATAGTTAGACATGTCCGGGAATAACGAGTAGTAATATATTAATTGACTTTGTTCGGGTGAGAGGTAACTGCGATAGCAGTCAGTCGCGGCGCACAGTCCACAATGTATGATTCGACCTACATTATTCGCTGTATATTCAAACGAAACGTAAGAAGCTCGCTCAATGCAAGAGATAACGCGGATACTTGCTTCTTTGTCTAACTGTTCCCTTGGGCATTCGTCAAGGCTGATGTCTTTCCCAGCTCCTCGATCCAGCCTAGAGTTAGAAATTTAGCAGAGAAGCACACATAATATCTCAGACTGGATCCCACCACTTAAAAAAGTTGTCAGTTGTATCGTCCTGCTGCCATCGGCTGCGATACCACTGATATCATCGCAATTGAGCTTCTGAGTCCTGCAACTAAGTCTGACACACAGACCTTCACTAGATTCGCGAATGTTACCCGATGCAAAACTCAGTGGATAAACCGGAGGATCAATTAGGTGAAGGCTTACAATTCGCGCCATATCGGTGTTTTCTACAAAATTTAAATGTTGTATCACCGATGGATGCCTGTTGCAAGGTGTTCACGTACGAGTCTACCAGCTCCAGCCAGTGCTGCGTCTCCAACATCTTGTCGTCCTTGCACCTTGCATCTTCTAAGTCTGTGTCCCTGGCATACAGTGTATTCTTGTCTTGGATCCTGGATGCCATGAAGACACCACGCCTCCAGCGCGTACGAGGGTCATTCTTTCCCTTGTCAGCATCTTGTCTATCAACCTGTTCACAGTTCTATCAGCAAGAACGTACACAACACGTGAAGTCCATCACACTACCTTCATCCGTGCATGGATGGTAGCATCCTTCCAACGTGAGTTCGCGTCCATAGATTCAAGTTGCGGGTGTGATTTCGCAGCAAGCCTTCTGCGCCACGCACGTTGTATTCGTATGGCGGCCTGGGTGAGATCTGCGTCTGGTTTATGAGTGGTATTGACATGCACTTGCATTGTTTCTTGCAACCAGAGTAGCTGACCGTTTATGAGGGCACCAAACTCCAGTGACGTCATACTGCTCATGCTCCGCAGCGCTCGCACGTTCACTAAGCATTACCGATAATGTACGAATAAATGATGGAAGAATTAAACTCACTCGCCGAATGATGTACATGAGGTGGTATCATCTAGGTATCATTGAAACACAAAATTTACACAAGTCTTGGTTCTGATCTACGACCCGGTACAACTAGAGGCCGATTCTTCACGGTCGCAAGACGTTCCATCGCACCAGTCCTAAATGTAGACGGAACAGGGTGATGGGGTCGGAGAACTTTCGAAGAATCAGAGATGGAATCAGAAGACTGATGACTTGACCCATTCGCTGGTGGAGCCAACCGATTGGGCCTCGTAGTGCGTGTGGGCAAAGTAATAAGCTGATCATCGGCGACCAACGCAGAGAGCGGCTCTCCAGACGGCGGGAATGTCGGGAAAAACAGCTTGATAGGCCGTTTTTGCGGATTAATAGATTGCCTTCTCCTTCTTGAAGCCTTGCTCCGGCTCATTGAGGTCGAAGAACGCGGGGAGTTCGTCCTCGTCGGTTGCGATCTGCCGCCAGTCCTGCTTCAGGTTCTTCGCTTGTGATGGGGGCCAAGGGCAGGTTGGCTGTTTCTTTGTCCAGTGCCCATAGCGCATCGAGCTTCATCGACTGCGCTCGAATGCTTTCGAGGCCTGCACGGAGGTGTTGTATGAGATCGGGGAGCGGCATGCGGTAGCTGAGAAGAGAGGGCGACATAACATATGTCCAGTCTTGGTTCATAATCAGAAGAGAGGAGGCAAAGAAATATTTCTTTTGATGACGTACCTTGGAGGATGAGGTGCTTGGTAGGCGCAGGATTGGATACTAGCCCAAGATTGGACGGGGTGGCCGAAGACATCAAGCTGGCGAGTTTCGACTTGTGTACCGAACGATCATTTTTTTTCTTGGGCTTCCGAACAATGTTTGACGATGCTGATTCTTCAGGCCTACACTCCTTACCCCCGTCTCTGCCTTCCACGTTCTCTCTGGGCTCAGCATCCGCACCCCGGGCGACGATGAGCTCAAAAGCAGCTCTGATGCGCATCGCGATCCTGTTACGCACCACCGCTCTCTTATTCGTCTTCTTCTTCGATATCATGAATAAAATGCTCATATCCAGCCTCCTATAACCGTTCTTCCGGTTCCTACACGGTTCCGTGGTAGAGCGCTCCACCTGAGACACACGGCTCTCGAACTCTGGGCGCAGAAGCGCACCCTTTGGCACAGCACGCAGCATGAATGCGGAGCAGGAGAAATTCGGGAAGGCACGAGCTTTCCACCGGGTGGCGGGGTGCGTTGAGTCGACGGTCCGGGCGGGGTCGTACGACGCCGTACCTGGGAAGAGGGGAGGAAGAGGGGAGCCGGGTGTTACATTACGACGCTGTAAGGAAGAAAATGAGAGGGTGATAGGTGGTAGGAGAGAGATGACGCACGTTGATCGAACGAAGACCTGGGGCTTTGGGCAGTTTGGAGAGATCAAGACATTTGTGCATTTAGCTCGCCCGTTTCACTTTAAAGTACTAATACTTGGATCGTAAACACTGAGAATCGATTCACCGTGAGTGCAGTTTCGGTGTCTCGAGTAGTCTTCCCTAGCCAGACCTACAGAATATGGAAGATGGTCGTTCCTTCTAATAGAGAGGTAATATTATGCAGAAGTGAGTGGCCAGAGTACTAGACAAGAGTCAACACCAACTACTTTTAATCTTGGCCACCATCAACTCACAACCTCCGCTTCGTCAATTTATGCCAACTCTCTGACTCCAAGCCCAACTCACATCTATGACCTATTCTTTCGAATATAAGTAAGTACTCTTCTGGCCAGGGTAGCACAACTAACGTGCTACTTCTAACCCGCAAACATTGCGCCACCTAGGTCAGTGCAGAAGGCACAGGAACTTGTAGCGGGCCTTCCTGCTCAAGCTATGGACAGCCTACATAGAGTACCTTTTGGCAGGAGAATCTCTTTTCTCGAAGGAAAGCCCCACGTGGATTCTTGCTCATCTGATGCGGACCCGTCATCTGCACCTATTGATCCAGCTCACTGGATGGCCGAGTCAGTCTATCTCCAATTTCATGCCCTCGGATCCCTTGCGTCTTCCTTCCCGATCCCTGCCCTTGCCGTCGCCGAGGAGGCATGGACTGACAGTGTTTGTTTTCTTACTTCAGCTGGTGGACATGTTGTGGGGTCTCGGGTCTCTGCGGCGCTCTCGTACTCGCTCGTCACGAACAAGACCTGTCCCTGCACAGTGCATTGGTCTCTTGGTTAGAACTTCTCCCGCCTAATGAGCTACTCAGTGCAACTTCACAGCTGATTTCTACCCTGTGCACCACTGTCGACTTTTTATTTGGACGACTATACTCTTTTCTCACCATCTCATGGGTTCGTTGAATATAACTTGCGCCGCAATCGGCGATGACCTTGCTTGTCTGTAGTGTTGTGGGACAGAACTGGCAGAACTCGGCAAAGCTAGGGTTTTGCCACGGCAGAACAAGGCAGAACTCAGAACAAGTATGTTTTTCATCAACTACAAGAAACTGTTAGTGGATATTAATGATGCAACACTCCGACCTTCAACCCCTCCTCGCCGTTCGCATCGTGACGAGAGCTCCTCATCGGCACATTTCGGCGCTATATAATACCGGCATCGACACGCTCTACTAAGCTCGTTATAGGGGATAATCGATAGTCTTCCGTTTCTTAGCGGCAACCAATGAGGTTGATATAGCTGAAGCTTCATCCGAAGTAGGAGTGACTATGAGAGAGAGCCTGGTCTTGCTCATGGGAAAATTACGTGCGGCTTCGCATTCTTCGGGTGGACAGTCAGATTATTCGGTTCTCGATGTGAGCGCCAGGGGAATTGTAGCACGAGAGCACACTCAAAGTCATTACCACAACAAGTGTGCCGTAAACATAGTGTTTCTTCGCTTGTGATTATAAAAACGGAAAAGTGTGAATGGATATCTGTAATCTGGTCTACCTGTCCGCAACTCTAGAGTTTGAGGTGAAAATAGTGATGTGTGGCTTGTCTCCGAGGACCGACAAGTAGTGTTGCGAGCAGATCACTGCCGTTCTGCCATTCGCCGTGGTAGAACCTGGTGAAACCTGGCAGTTGGCAGAATCTCTGGGGCAGAACTTGGCAGAAGTCCCAAAGGCACCGGGGCATCAGTGTAGACATTTTTATTCATTTCTCTTCGAGTAATCCGCCGAGAAAATATCAGTGCACCAAAGAGGTCGCATCACGATCGTCGTTAATTGATAGAGACTGAGCTTCGAATTTCAAGAACCTCAACCTTTTCTATATCATCCTATCTAATAATCAGTACATGAGACTTGCTTGAAAAGTGGGAAGATCCTACGCTGTTCGGATCCGCCGCCTGACACAGATAGATTCTGTCATTGTCAACCCATATCTGCTTTACCTCGTGTTTACCAAACTTTCTGTCCCACACGACCTCGACGTAAGGTAGGGATGTTGTCAACCTCTCCACTCCTCCGGGGGTAACTTTCCCCAATTGACGGTCCAATTTTGGGATTTCAATAGTAGATGGCTCTGTCACCACTCGTCCTAGACCCTGCCGGCGCTGAATAGCTAATGGACTGAAGTCCATCATATGTAATCTATACTCCATCGCGTCTGGGGTGGCATCAACCGCAGGCAATACCCGCAAAACTCGACTGCCAGTAACTTCAAATATGTCGCAGTCGTGGTTGAAAACACGAGCATTTACAGGGCCCCAGAATTCCCAAGGTATTGTTCCTGCAAAGGAGTCCACATCGAAGAAGACGCTGGTGGAAATGACGAAGAGGATATCGGACCCCGTAAAAATGGATAGCAGTCGATGTGTAGGATCTGAGGTCCACATGATTTGTTGGGCTTGCATGCGCGATCGTAAGCCATCTGTGATATCAGCCATCGGAAGAATGTATGACACTGATGTAGGCAATGAGAAGCATGCCAGCAATTGCGGCGCCTGGGACATATCCTCGATCGAATAGAGCTTCAAGTTGAATTTCTCGTTGGCAATAACCAATCTATCGTTTCCGAGGAAACAAGGCATGATTGGGTCGCTGTCATCGTAGATGTCACTTTCGTTGCGTGTTGTGTACAATGTGTCAGTAAGGATGCTCTAAATCGAGTATCAAGTGTCAAGCCTCTCAACTATTTCCGACCAAGGCTTACATTGGATGTTGATGAGTGTTGCCAGTCCCAAATCTGCAAGGACCATATGATCTTGAATGTTGAGCTGCCTGCATCAACCAGAAGGTAGACCCGGAGAGCAATATATCTTTCCCAACCGTCGAGAATCATATTCCCTACTGCAATGCGAATGTGACGCATGTCTGGACAGCCCCGACAGAAAGAGTGTCCGTCCAGCAGCTTCGGGGTGTACTCCGTCTCGATCAAGGGCTCCAAGGTCAATATGGAATCGCTCGTCATCTAACTGGCGAGTATCACCTCTGGCATGCAAGATGGCAATCAGGTTTTGCGCTGGGTCCATATGCACGTCGATCATTGTGTCCCCGTTGGGAGCCGAATGCGACAGTGGGGACCAACAACGCTCGATTTTTTGCTGTGAAGGCTTTGGTGATATTGGAAAAATCATGGCAAAGTCGGAAAATTCGCCCTGGAGGCAAAGATGGCCATTGGCGAAGGTTATCTCGTCTGCAAAATTAATTTGGTGTGGTACAGAGACTGTTCCGATTGAAGAGTGGTCAAACCTGAACCACGCGTGGGCATCGTCCTTCAGGAGTTGTAGGCGCTTGGATATAGGAGTGTGGTTGTCAAAATACGCGTTGCAAACTGTGATGGGGAGCAGTTGTTGGCCACCGAGTTCAACAATGTACTGAAGCTCGGAGGAGGACATATACGTCTGCAAAAGTGCCTTGCATACCTGCAAGACAATCTTCAGTATGAACGACCATCTGGGCCAGTCCGACCAGGACA
Source organism: Suillus ampliporus (assembly GCA_016584345.1). Classification (NCBI taxonomy): domain Eukaryota; kingdom Fungi; phylum Basidiomycota; class Agaricomycetes; order Boletales; family Suillaceae; genus Suillus; species Suillus ampliporus. Next base: position 103,178 of record JABCPV010000003.1, read on the forward strand.
TTGTCATCACTCGATCGGAAAATTGTAGCTCACAGAGGTCAAACGAAGAATATCCCGGTAAGGAAGAAAGGTCAGAATGTAAGACTGGAGTTCTTCACCAAGGGACAGGAACTCTGGCTTGACCATGTTTCCTTCTCAGCTTGGTCCACTAGTATGCATGCAGTTTTAGTTCGTCGTGAGCGCGTCGAACGCTGTCGAACATAGAATTTGAACTAAAACTAACCTCAGTCAATTCAAGCCTTGTGGTCATTCAAAGCTGACGAGGTCACGTGAGGGCCTCTGTGACCAGGAATTCACGATATCGCGTTTGAATGTTCGAGTTCAAGGTCAAGACGGACCCATAAATATTGCACTTTAGCCTCCCACGGTACGTCGCTACCAGCTGCATTCACCAATGCGTTCTGTAGAATCCAGGGAGTCCACAGCTTCCGAGGCCATATGCATGTTGCTGAAGCGTTTCGTGAACACACTCCTTGATCTTGATTCTCGATCTGCTCAAAGATGAAGCTAGTGAGGTTGGTCACGATTTTACCGGTTGCGGGACAAGAGAGTAGTCAGGACAAAAGGCTTCTCAGCCATGTCACTCCCGCCTTTGCGAGCGTGGCAATCATACCACCGCCGATGGCCTTCACAGAGTAACTGTCATTTATGAGGGCACCAAATTCTAGTGACGTGATACTACTCCCGCAACCAAGTCAACTTGGAATCGTGAAGTCATTATGAGCACACCCTCCACAAGTACAAAAAATTATAAAGGTCAATACGAAACAAACCAACATGCAAAACAACAGAGAAAGATGCGCGATTGGGACAAATGAGAGTAAATGCGATAGAAAATTGGTGATATAGGGAATGATGTTGGAAAATATGTCCGAATGAGGTCCTACTTAAAATCGTTGAATACCCAACCGTCTGGAAGTTCCAGGTATGGATGTTGCTGAAGCTCCGTAGCGCTCGCGCGTTCCTCCGGATCACTAAGCATCGTCCATGAGCACAGTAAACAAAACAATGAATGACAAAACTTGCATTGCGAAGCATTTGTCCTTGAAGTTTTTTGCAAGATCGGATAATACCACATCGGAAGGTATGGGCGGGGGCTGCTTATTCTGGTATACCTGCAACGAACCCATAGGTATACCGCATGCAAGCAGCATACACAAAGAAACGAACCTTGAACATGACTGTTATGGCTTCATCGTCACTCCATGGCCGCTTCCCTGCCCACATCTCAAGCACAACGCAGCCCACGCTCCAAATGTCGATTTTGGAGTTGTAGCCTTTTTTCTGAGGATGTATGACTTCCGGAGCCATCCAGAAGACCGTGCCCTGCATCGCCGTAGACGCCATTCCATTGAGATCGTCCGTGCGTTTCGAAATCCCGAAGTCAGAGATCTTGCAGATGCCTGCTTTCTCCACCAAGATGTTGTCTGCCTTCAAATCCTATGCGAGGCAATGAGGTACGAGCATATGATCGAAGATTAAGCTTACTCGGTGTATAATATTCTTGGAATGGAGATATTCCAAGCCCTCGAGAATCTGTCCAGTGAATGATTTCGTAACTTCCTCGTCGAATTTGCCATGATCTCGCAGACAACTTCCAACCGATCCTCCCGGTACGTATTCCAGAAAGCTGAAAATCCAAATGAGCACGCCTGCCAGAGACGAACATAGTTGTCCGCAGCGCTTACATGCTCAAGAACGTCGGTGTCTCCTCGAATCCAAGGTACTGCACGATGTGAGGATGGTCGAGATCCTTCAACGTCTCGCTCTCCATTTTGAGTGCTTGCACGAAACTCATCTGACGGTTGTCTTTTCTGTCACTGGCGGTTATGGGGATTTCAACTTGCTTGACAGCGATCATCTCGCCCGTGGTAGCATTGAGAGCGAGATAGACGCGACCATACGTTCCTTTGCCGATGAGTTCACCACGAACCCATTTGAATATTGCTAAATTACGGCTTAGCTCAGCGCGGCAAAGAGAGTTAGAGAACTCACGCCTGGGACCACCCGCCGGAGAGTCAGGGTGTGTCTTGTTGTAACTCCCCTTGGTCTGCGACGAAGTATCGACTTCCTCGATACGACTGCCCCATAACTTCGTGCTCCTCTTCCGCCAGACGCTCGTGTCGGCTGATGGATCAGCCCTGGAAACACGATCTATCCGCTTTTTGTGTTCTTCCGCAACGATACGGATGGATTTTTTCGGTCGAACCAGCGCTCTATCAACGACGTTTGGAATTCCGTAGATCTGATCTACGGCAGTAGGCGATGTTCCGCCAGAATTGGCTTCGATGACGGGTTTGTCGAGATCATGCTCCGGGAAGAACTCTTCAAGCCGATCGTAGACATCCTCCGGAGGCGGACGATGCGCCCAGGTGTACTCCTCAAATGTGCTACTCTTGTGCCTATTCTTAGGCGTATGTGATCGAGGAGGGCGTAACTGAGGCATGAAATTCGGCGGTGCCGGGAAATTGGCTGGGACACCGCGCGTCATACCACCAGGACCGGAACTTGGAGTTATAACGTTGAGAGCGGGACGTGGAGGACTCTGTCTGGTACCAGACACGGAAGTTTTAGGGGTGTCGCTACTCTCCGACGTGGGTTTTCGTGACCACAAATCAGAAGACGCGGTCCCGTAAGTTTCATTAGTGCCAACTCCATCATCCGAGGAATCTGTCGCTGACAAAGAACTAAAAGATCTGATATCCCAGACGAGTTTGTCCCTTTCGTCCGGACGTATAGTGGAATCTGTTGCTGTGCTCTCCTGGCTGCTGGAACCAGAATCATTCCTGAAGGTCGAAGGCACCATCGTCCCGGTGGAAGTGAAGGTAAGTGCAGACGTACTATTCGACGTACTCGGTCGAGAAGTGACGGGGCTGCGCGGAGGAGTTTCCGGCTGAGGATTGGTACGAGCTGGAGAAACAGTATAAGGACCAGGTCTTAGAGACGGCGGAAGGGTAATCCCAAAGTTGTCCTCTCTCAGGACAAAATCACCAAACCTTGAAGAGCCACTACTGGATTGAGCCTGGTGAGAGGGGCGGAATTCTTCGCGGTCGCGATGTATGTCATTGTTAGGGTAACGTTGCTGAGATGGCGAGGCAGAATGCGGACGTGGGTATGGCTCCTGGGTGGGCGACAGGTATCCAAGAGTGCCGCTCCCTGATGGTTGTTGAGCGCGAGTATATGTGGTGGTATCCACATTGACATTATCGGGTTTACTCGGTTTGGGTCTGGGTCCCAGCTCTAAAGGTCTTGGATAGGAATTGCTGGCGCCCGAAATGGATGGATTGGCAAGATGGGACCGACTTGGTGAAGGGCGAAGCAAGGGCGTTGGATGAGGAGGCATCGGGATCTTGAGAGCTTCTGTGCTCTTCGCTTTATTGAGCGTCCTTGTAGGAGTCGTGGAATCGGCTGGTTTGTAGCCTGATATATAGCCTGATGGGACGAGCTTGCCTCCGCCCCCCTTCTGCTTGCTCTGAGATGGGCGAGAGGAATAATCAGGGCGTGGCAGCCTCCTCTTATTCGAGGGCGAACGTGCCACTCCAGACGGCGATGCTGGAGAAGATTTCTTCGCCAGAGATCCTGACTCGCTGTCGCGGGCGGCTGCGATTCGAGAATCTGACCGCTGGTCGTCGGAAGTTGCCAATTTTTCTGGTCGCTGTCTGATGGCTTTCACCCGACTGATGCTCTTATCCTGTATTTTCACCCATTCCACGTCAGCCTGCTCTGCTGCACGTTCAGCGTCGCGAAGCGCTTGTTCCACTACATCTGCATCTGAGCCTCTCCGCAAGTGACGTTTAGGGGTAGAGAGGAGATCCTCTTGAATGGGAGTAGATTGAGAAGAGAGAAAGCCCTGATGCGGATGGCGATCAACGCCTGACGAATACGGTGTTTTTGCGGATGCGGGAGAAGGTTGACGGTCTTCATATCGTGCACTCTGTGGTGGTGACGATAGCATGGTGGTGGAAGAATTTGTGAAGTTGGGGTGAGGAGGCGGCCTCATGGTACTCCTGTTGTCTGAATCATCGATGTCATCAGATATGACGGATGGCTCATAGCCTGCATCGGGGGTTGGATCTTCAGAAGATACACTCTCCTGCTTAGAAGACTTGACTGCTCGCGGTCTTGGTACTAAGGGACTGAACACTACTGGCAACACCGGGGGCGGAGGCATGGGCTTCACCGGCGAACTTGGGAGCGAAGGCTCCTGAACCCTTGCTTGTGGATGGCAAACCAGGAACTTCAAACTGCCGACACTGTCACCTTGTTCGCGGACCAGCTGAATTAGGCGATCGTTTGATAGCGGTTCACCGATTGCGACTTTGCCGACTTGAGTGCGATAGATGGCGAGCTGTCCGGACTGATCTTCGTACGGTATTTTGAGCTGGAGTGGTATTTGGTTAGGATTGAAATGGAGGAATGAAAATTGGCGCACTTCAGCAAAAATGCGTTCCCAGATGAAAGGTGCGCTGTTTGCATTCGTGATGTCCACAGCTGTGTATGCATGGCAGTCATTGGTGACCATAATAACCCAGTCAATGGGAGGTGGAACAGTCGGCGAGGAACAAGAAGGGGATGGAGACTGAGATGATGAATATCAGATGGTCGTCACATAGAAAATAAAATATCGCTCACATGGAGAGAAGATTCAGAGCCCAAATGTCGATGTTGTGAAGAGGGTCTGCGATTACGCAAGTGGAAAACATCTACGATCTTCTGGATACGAGTAGGAGGTTGAGCGGTCTCGGTACGTTCACCGGGCGCTATACCATCATCAATGGAAAAAACGGAAGCATTCGAATCCGAGGGGCCTGTTTGGCCAGGAGTACTCGGTGGAGGAGTAGATTCGACTGCATTGGAGCTCTGGCTCGAAGGAGATGAGAGGTTCGGATTGGAACGTGAGGGAGGATAGTGGTGGGGCAGATCGGTTGTCAATGGGGGAGTGGGGCGAGGTTTTACAGTACGAGAAGCTGAAGGGGGGATTGATGATGTAGATTGTTGATTCAAGGAGGAGTTAGAAGCATGTGGGTGGTGGTGCGCGTAACGAGGGCGTTCATCTTCACTACTACTAGAGTCACCTGGATCCGGATTTGATAGAACAAGGACACGACGAGGTCTAGGTGCGCTTGACGACCTTGTGTCCTCTGACATAGAGTAGGAGGGCATGCAGCGTTCCCCGACGGTTTCCTGATCTGCTGGTGGTAAGCCATTGAGATGGTAGTGATAGTGGGTAATAGAAGTCAATACCTTATTTAATAGAACTTAGTTATAAGAGATTTGACCTAAGACGACGAGTATGAGTACTATGAGTATGAGGAGGAGGAGAGGAATTGCTGGTCGTTGTACGGTGGTCAAACTTGTCTGTTGCTTGAAAGCGCTGGAACCTGGCAATAACAATCCACCGCGATTCAGCTCAGCTGACATAAGCCAAGGGGAGGCAATGAACCTCGCAGCAATACTGAGGTGAACTAACTATTCAAATTTACATCCATATGGGCAGATATGTGCTCAACTGCCTCATGGTCGCAATGCACAATATTTAATATTCTAGATCCGAACGTCCTTGTTTTCGCCATTGTTCTTCCTTGCAACAAGGTCGCAACCCGGGTTACTCACCAAACCGAGTTAGCCTAGGTTGCACCACGGTTATTCCACGGACCCGTAATCCCTCCTGCCAGTAACCATCTGCCATCCTTACTGAAGTCGGCCTTTGATCAAAACACGCGTTTCCAGAAAAGACGAAATTCATATCATTCTGCTACACTGGATGCTATGGTAATACACATGCACTGTCCGTTATTCTCGCATACTTGAATCATCTACTGCTGTCCCTTCTTTTCTCCCCGTCGCTATGAGTCCCTCTTGAAGATCAATCTAAAGGTTTTAAGTTGAGCCAAGCCAATCGGAATCAAATGCCAAGATACAGACCTTGGGAAAATCAGCACTTTCAGCCAACATCCCCTCACCCCAACACAGAAGTTTCAGCAGCTGCACCAGCTTTACCTCTTTTCCCTGACTGAGACTTTCAAGAATTGCCGCATTAACCTCACCCGCGGTTTTCATTCGTTGTGCAGGTGAAAGAAGTTCGGAGATAGTTGGAGGGGCCGAGGATGAAGAATCGAACGCCAAAAGCGCCATCGTCCGTTCAAGCTCTGCAAGGAACTCTGGACTTTCTTCTCCTCTTGGCGCGAGCTCATCTTGTGCAAACTGCAACGCCTCCGTGATACGCCCATGCCGAATGTACTCAATTAACTTCTGCTGCTGAAGGTGGAAGTACAGTGCAGGGTTTGTATCCAGGATCTGCCAATGCAAAGGGTAAGAATTCGTCCTCCCAAACGTAAAATAGATCAAGGACAAATCATATTGAAGACTGAAGTTTTGGTTTACGAATTTCATCACCGACTTCTAAGAAGTCTGAGAGTGGTGCATGAAACATTTTAATCTTGTGTCCTTGGTACAAAGCCGCCAAAACGAATGTGCGACCCACCTCTGGATTGAGATCATTCATGCGGGAAATAGCTTCCTCGATGTCGCCCCGTTGTAGTGCTTCTCGAATCACCATCCGACTCTCGATGCTCTCGAAGTCTACAGGTGGTGGAACATTGGCTTCGTCGCTAAACTCCTCCGCCGCAGACTTGTATCCCTCAATAACGAGGTAGTCCATAATAAGTCGGTTCAAGTCACTAATAAGAAAGAAAGAAAGTCAGTAAATGCTCGAGATAGAAAAAGTTTGAAGATAAATCAGATAATACATGTAATTTTGACTCATCTCAAGAATTCAGAGAGATTCCCATTGATAATGTCTCATCTTTCAGGCGCAGAAATTGGAGACAAACACTCACTCTTTTGTGACCTGAACCTCGCGTAGACGTCGCTCCCATTCTTCTTTATGGATTTGGGTCCTCGGAGACTGAGGCTAAAGTTTGACCGACGACCATAAGAAACATGCTACACGGAGGAAGTTTGAAAAATACACACCATGGATGTGACGGAGGTGAAGGTGGAAGGAATTTAAGCTCTGCCCTACTTCAGGGCAGGTTTGGCAACGTGACCCTGTTGAGTTCTCATTTGGTAATTATATGACCGCATGTGGTTTCAGAATCAAACCGAACTACTCCTCCTGGGCGGTTTTCGAAGGTGACACGGTGTTATACAAAGACGGTACGTTGCATTATGCATCAATCATCCGAGACCCTCCCAGTACTCACTTCTTGAGGTTAATGTAGAAAGCAAAGGTTCGGAGTAGAACAAGACGGTTCTCTGTCGTTGTGACTTTGTCGGTCTCATTAAGTTGAGGACTCGCCAGGACCGACAAAGTTTACGTGATCATCAACTTTCAAGTTGTATCTCCTAGGCTCAAGCTCCTACTCACCGATCGTGCATCCTCAGGCCTCAGACCCGTGTTCTGTCCTCGCAAACCCACTTCAATGTGTTTCTCCTAGGACCTGTGATACCTCCAGAGTCCAGTTCAACTACACTCACAATAAACCTTGGTGGACGCGGTGTCGAAATCATCAAGAAAAACGATGTGCGGCCCCATTATTACCGCTCGCAGTAATAACAGCCTTTGAGGCAAAGTGCACAAGCAGTACGCTCACGGCTCGCTATTCCATAATATGCTACCTCCCCGTGAGGACACCAGTTACCACGCGCGTCGCTGTGGAACTTTCTTCTGGATTGAATGACTGGGACATGTACCGCACGTACCGTGACACTGACAATGTTGGTGTCAGATTTTAATTGGTGTCCTTTATTATGTAGCTTTCGCCCTCAAGTTTCACCTCTTCTGTAACTTGAGAATAAACTCAAAAGTGACAGCGGGTCCGAACTATGTGGGAGAGATCAGTCTTCGGGACGGATGACCCAGAGGGTTGTCCTCCAAGAAGCGCTCTCTACGCGTCCACGGTTAGCACGACCACTATAGTACTAGCCAATATTAATGTAAATATTTGTTCTTCTGGACAAATCATGACCCGCGCCACACTGCGCTCGCACGTGACTGGGGTCTATATCCCCGATTCCTCAAATTACATAAATGTTTTACGCGGCCAGTGTCATTTCGGACCTGTGTTTATGATGGCACATCAAACATGAGTCAGGTCGCGCGATTTCGTCGCCCTGGTCGAAGCTGTCTCTCACGGCGCGACATATGAGATTGAAAATGCCCCTTAAAGCCAGTTTATTGGCCTTGTCACATGCTTTGCTTGCACTAGAAGCGTTATCTTCTCCGGCGACCACCACGTCTGCACCCATCGTCAACTTAGGTTATGCACAGTACCAGGGTTCAGTAGATACAGCGACAAACATCACCAGCTTTCTTGGAATACGGTACGCGGCTCCTCCAGTTGGTGCGTCCAGCGTTGTGTTGCACACGATCTCAATTTACTCACTAAGCACACAGGCGACTTCAGATGGGCAGCTCCGCAGCCTCCATCGACCATTTATGGGGTTCAACAAGCTACCACGCAACCAAATGCATGTTATCAAGCAGTCGTAGGTATTTCTTCGACAAATCCCTTTGAAAGCACCTCTATGAGGAAAAGGGCTGTCAGTCAATCGGAAGACTGTTTATTCTTGAAGTAAGCCCTGCCATGGATCGATAATGTTGACATTTACGATTGGCGGTTGCATCCGGTAGTGTATACACTCCCGGAAGCGAAGTAGTTGCCACCCCAGCGGGAGGGCTCCCAGTTGTCGTATGGATTCACGGAGGAGGGTAAGTCGCATGTGCAATGTTCCTCTGCCGATGAATTGATTTTGGTGCAGGTATATTTCAGGAGCTGCGAGCTTATTCAATGGCGCAGATCTAATTATGGAATCGAATCACGGTGTCATTACTGTTATGGTCCAGTACCGCCTCGGTCTATTCGGTATGTCTTCGCTGCTTCTTCAGGTTTTCAAATGTATACACTGCCGACTAGGTTTCCTTCCTGGAGAAGCGGTTAAAGAAGGAGGTGCACTCAATGTTGGACTACGTACGTGATTATGATGGTCTGACAGTCCTTCAGACTCGGCTGAACTTGATATCCTAAGTCGACCAAAATTACGCGCTACAGTGGGTCCAGGCCTACGTGAGCAGAAATCTCTACTTGTGTGTTGCACCTCAGCTGATAGGAGGCTTACCCGGATAGATAAGTAGCTTCGGTGGCAATCCCACGAAGGTCACAATTTGGGGAGAGTCTGCTGGTGAGTTGCGTTAGGTACTCTTCGTCATCATTAGCCTTATTTACTACTCTCGTTTCAGGTGCCGGTTCCGTGCTACAGCATCTTGTTGCTCATGGAGGAAACACGCAGCCTCCCCTCTTCAGAGCTGCCATGACGAGTTCCACATTCTTGCCATCACAATACAACTATAATGACCGAATTCCGGAGGTAATTTTTGTTCATGAGGTCGATGTCTGTGGCATCCTGAATGCCACCACCAGATGTTGTACAGTGCGGTCGTCGATGGAACAAAGTAAGTCCTTTCAAAGGTTATATGCGACCATTCCCGACCTAATACCTTCAACTCACAGCTGTAGCTCAAGTTCGGATACCCTCTCTTGTTTGCGCGCTGCAGACATCAATACACTGGAAACCTTGAACTATAATATCAACCTCGACGGCTTTTTCGGCACGTTCGTTTTCGTCCCTGTTGTGGATGGTACTTTTATTGTGGAGAGACCTACCGTGACGATCAGCAAGGGTCGTTTGAACGGCGTATGATTTATCAATTCTATCTCATCAGCGAAACTCAGGCCCTTTTCCCTTAGAACTACCTTCTTTCCGTAACCAATTCGCACGAGGGGAACAACTTCGTGAACCAATCGACGACATTGGATATTGCAGATTATGTCATAACACTTTTCCCGAACTTTGGTTCTGCTCAGGCCGCAGGAGCAGTGATGATGTACCAGAACCAGGGAAGCAATGTCAACCAGGCAAATCTCGCGATGGGTGAATGTACGTGTGTCCTTCAAGGAATTCATTACTGTCGTCTGATTTCATGAGTCGATGCAGCAATATTCGTTTGCCCTACTTATTATCTCCTCAAAGCATTTGGAGAGCGAGCTTGGAAGGTAAGCTCGAGGCAAGTCACGACTTATGTATGCTCAACAAAACCAGGGCGAGTTTGCAATTCCACCTGGCCTGCACGGAAATGATCTCGCATATTACTTCACTTCGTTCTATTCGTAAGTTGATGTGATGGGTCGACCCCTAGTGCTGATGCATACTACTTCAGGACTGGTCCTGCATACAACAATTCTCAGTTTATCACTGCTTTCTCGAACTCATTCATGGCTATGACCATGTACAAGACTCCTGATGACAGATACACCCCCGGGGATATCACACCTTTCTGGAATTCTTGGCGAAATGGTTCCACAGAGATGATGTTCAACGAGACATCTGCGGGAGCACCTGACGTTTACACTTTCAAGACTGACATCGCCTTGCTCGAGCGTTGCGCGTGAGTACTGTACCATATTTTCAATGAGCCAAAGTCCTGAGTCAAACGCGTGTAGGTACTGGCGAAACGTGTCGGCGTATTCGGCGCAGTGAATGGAAATTAAGCTCTGGTTCTGTGTTAACCGAGCAGAAGTGTAGATTTTGAGCTGAGAGTAGTGCGACATCCATATTTTCGACCAGCCTGGTCACAAATATTCCTGGACGTAGATCACTTTGCGGCGAGTCTTTGCGCTAACAAAAAATCCGTGTCTTTCATGTGAATTGGCAACGAATAGTACTTCATATCAAGGAGTACTATGACTCTTTCCTCCTGTAAACCTATAGTTCGTGCTTTTGTTGCATGCAATCCTCCGTCTGCGGAGCCCAATAAGAAAGACTCCAGCTTAGCCGCTAAAAGGCTGCATCGCTTCAAGAAAATCATCCATACCCACGATTGTGCTTAGTTCCCAAAGTATGAACCAAAGGTCCTCCCTCCATATGATCGATGCATGGATGCATTCAAGTCTGACGTGAGTGGTGGGCGCGGATGAGACTGAGGACTGTTGCAGGAGAAGGGCTGACCGTACCGTGTTGCACGAAGTAATGGGTCGCCCTTAGATGTGAACTGTGGTACACAGCCCGATGCTGTCAATACAATGTGGGTTACAAGTAAGGTATTTCAAGCCTAATAGCCTCTGATGTATCATCGGAGCAGATGTCATGCCGACGTGGATGCGCAAACCGCCTATACTTTTGAGACGATGCCACCTGACCTGATCATGTCGAAGAAATCGACCTTCCCAATTGTCGCTGTAAAATGTGTCACTTCAGGATTGCCGCATCAATTCAGACACAAACCTGGATTTCCTCTCCCGATGATATTGTCCTTGTCCTTGGCTTTTTGCTTTCCTTTCGGCTTCTTGTCCAACAAGGGCGCTGGAAGCGTAGGTTTCCCCGTCCCTCGCAAACCTTTTGACTGTTCGGCAGCGACACCTGCCGCCGCCTGGGATTGCTGAATAGTATTAAAGAGCTTCACCACTTGAGAATTTTTCAACGCATGATAGGATAGCGCAAGTTGCATATACGTACCTCCTCGCTGAGCAACCTTGCGTAACGATCGTTCACTCTCACCGCCCCAACCTCCGATAACATCCCGTATGCGTCCTTTATCCTCCTTTTCCTTCTTCTCTATTTGAAGCGCTTTGTGGGCTTTCGATTCAAGCTTTGCACCGTTTTTCTGGCGCGCAATGGAAGGTTTCAGAGACAATGGCAGTTCCGAGGGTGCAACGGTATCAAGCAAGCTCTGCAACGTAGCACCGAATTGCGAGGGCTCTGTTGCACGCCGCTTTCGTTTTAATGTTTTCTTCGACTTTGTTATCCGTGTATCTGCAATTTCAGCCTCCGTGTCTGGAGAATCATCGTTTGATGAGCCTGCAGAGGTGGTGGACTGCTGCGCTTCAACTTCGAGATCATCATCACTCTGTTCGTGATCGGCACCAGACGCGTCGACGTCGCTATCTTCTGAGAGTTTTAGCCGTTTGACAGACATGATGTGGTCGAGATTCGAGAAAGGCCGTCCCGTCCGAATCAAGACCAGTCCAATTTCCAATTTGGCCAAGTTACTTTGCTCACACTGAGCACAAGCATGTTTAAATTTTAGCCTTAACGCCTTTCTCGCAAGCATCGAGGCTATATAGACCACTCTTTGTATAGGCGATTTTTGCGGCATATCTCTGTCTCGCCAAATCGCGGTCTTTCCAAGGAGAAGATAGGTTCCGTCATCTGGTGGTCGACGGGGTTAACGGCAACAGTTATTGCTGCTCGGTTGTTATCAGCGACCCCGACGTTTTATCCTGACAATGATTCCTGTATCACTGGGACCACTGGATTTTTCCCCGGAGCCTGATCTTCATCCTTTATACCCGAGTTCAAGTTACATATCCCACTCGCTGTCACCCGATTCGGGTTTTGCTCCTTCCCAAAAGTCTGAACTTGTAGCCCATTCTCTGTCACGAGCATGCGTATTCGGAGATTTATCCCTTCTCCAGTATCTTCTGTCCGGCCATCAATCGCAACCTTACGTCGACCTCAGCGCACGCGACGAAGACGGGCTTAGTCTGATCAGTCTTTCAATCCTAGGCTTCGGTTCTGAATCTGAGAGAGATGTTGAACGCGAAGAGTGCGTTCGGCTGTTGATCGCACAAGGAGCTGATGCTACCTCTGCGGACAAAGGCGAGTGCATCGGTTCTAACTCACCCAGTTGCTGACATTTCTCCGTTAGCCGGCTGGACTGCTCTGCATCACGCCGCAGTTCTTTGTCCTCCTACTCTAGTTTCCCATCTGATGACACATGGATGCTCCCCTTTCGCAGAAACACGTCGACGGCTAACGCCGCTCGATATAGTGACTGCTCACACAGTTCTGCCAGGGCGTGATGACATCGCGCTGTTACTTGAAGAAGCAATGCGGAGCCAAGGGTGGATGGGTGGCAGGATGGAGGAGAAGCGTAGATCGTTGGACGAGAAGCTTAAACGTAAAGGAAGACAAAAAAGCGTACGCGAGAATGTCTCAAAAGTGCTTGGCCTACAGAATCAATGGTGGGGTTCCCATGAGGAAGATGAAAGTTTCTCGTCGGATGATTCCGACGGCGAGGATGATGAACTTGACGAAGAACTGTATGTAAGTCGCATATCCTCCTTCAAATTCAACTTGCAGTTGCCTTATCTTGCCACGGAGACTCCGTCGTTAGACTTCACATCTATGCTCGCCTGGTCTCCACAAGAGTTGTCGCATATTTTCGACGCAGTCATCACGACCTCCCATACATCTGTTCGGAATTCTCAACCTGCGATTACTTTATATCTTATGGCACGTTTTGCATGCTTAACATGCGATCAAACGTGGCTTGAAGATCTCGTACTAGGAGCGACAGATGCGATCGAAGAGAAGTTTTTTGTGTGCACATTTGTTAATTTTATGCTCTTGTCGCTAATCCGATCACATAGAGCCGTTCAGAAGATATCACTTGTCTCGTATTTTGCTTATACAATGCCACCATATGGTTGCACCTCATGCAGTGCGACAACGCTATAAACGAGGGTTGTGAAATGCTGGGCTCATTCGAACTCCTCGAGCAAGTGGTCAACTCTGTGTTCGGTGAGCTTTGTTTGTCTTCTGGTTGTGCTTTTATTCCTGACCTCATCTCGAAGTATTCATCATTCGTTACGCTGAGCGTCGGATAGATCAGTTACTGGACGCAGCGATACTGGACAGCTCGCCCGTGTCTTCGGAATTTGAATCAGTGCAGTTTGAATCAGAATGGTCATTCTTGAGGCCGTTCAGTGCCAAGAAGAAGACGAGTACGACAAGTACTCCAAATCATGGAACACCGAGGAATGGCACACCATCTTCACCTCCTTTTCTTCCAAGTCGTCCGCCATCTCCGTCCCCGTTGTTGCACGGCCCCGTGCCTGTCACACCTAAAGGATTGTCGTCTTTGAGACAAACCCTTTCACGTGCAAGAGCACCTTCGACGGCATTTAACATGTTTTCTGATGTCCCACAAACTTCTGGATTGCGGGACCTGACTTCATTCTTGACGGCGCTACATACGCTCTTAACCCTTTCGGACATCAATCCTGTGCTGATAATTCAATTCTGGTCTCAAGTAATGTACTGGACTTCGTGTGGGTGTAGTTTCCCTTCTTTCTCACTCATAATTGACTCAACGTCAGGTGAAATATTCAATCGAGTTCTGACGAGGAAAAAGTATCTTTGCCGGTGCGTATTTGTTACAAAGGCAGTGTGTCAGTACTCATACGTACCAAGCATAGGTCTAAAGCGGTACAGATTGGCATGAATCTGGTCGTGCTGGAAGAGTGGGTAGAGGATATGGGTCTACCTCGTGGAATTGTATCCCATCTTACACCTGTGCGGGACTTGCTGAACTGGCTTCAGGTGAGGTCTTAATAATCGAATTTATGTTGTCGCCCGCTCAATGTTGGGATTACAGTGCTTGTCATCGATCACAGATTTCTCCAATCTGGTGGCTACCATACAGACAATGAAGAGTATTAACCCATTACAGGCAAGTCATTTTTTGGATATCATGGTTTTAGGCTTATCCCTCAAACTCAGATGCGACGTGCTGTACGAGATTATAAATACGAGGTTAACGAGGGGAGGATGACAGAGGAGTGCATTCAGTATTTGACGCAGCTCCAAAAGGACTGGGAACGCCATCGTGTTAAGATGGGTGTCGAGGCTCTGCGCAAGGAGGTATTGCCCCGACTGCTGTCTTTGCTGAGCTAAATTAACGCTCCCACCAGATGGGCGAGCGTGAGCGGGAACGTGAACTTGAAGATAGTACGGCGAGCGAAGCTAATGCAAGACCTTCAAGCATCAACACCTCTTCAGAAACCTCTGCCGCCCAGCATAGCATCGACATCTTGTTCGATCGTTCGCGCTCACAGTCTGAATGGGAGCCGGCCAAACCACCCCAAGTTCTAGGGGAGCTTCTAGATTCTCGCCATATGCTGCCTCTTTTCCTTCCGTCAGACCCTCGTATGCTTTCCGCGACACCTGAGAAACGAGTGGTCCCCGGATACGGTGAACAGGAATGTGTGCGACCCGCTGCCAGCGCTCGGAGCACCAGCCGAGCAAGCACTCTCGACGGAGGGGCAATGAAGTGGAGATGTCGCAGTAGAAGGGTACGGAATGTCGATTTCGAAACCCTACAGTGGGTCGACAGGTTCAGGACTAAACCGCAGAAATTGCAAATACCCGTGCCCGGAGAAGAGTACGAGGAGACCTACCCATCTACGCCACTGTCAGATGACATGGATGACTTACGCATCAACACTGATGTCCCTCGCACCGTATCGCACGGCACGCCACTTACCAAGAGACCATCAGCCCGTAGTAGAGGGCGCCTCAGTCTTATTGGGGAGCCTGTCATACCAATCCTGCTGTGAATCTTCGGACTCGTCTGTTCATCTATCTGTCATTGCTTCACCTCGATATTGCACTAGTGTCGGACTTTCATATATTACGCATACATTGTGATAACGTTCCAAAAATCTGTCGTTCTGTTTTACATCTGTTGGATTGTCGCTCACATAAGCGCTCGAACTCGGCTGACCAAGTATAGAAAGAACGACTATCTTCATTCGCAGCTTAGGGGAGACTAATCTTGACCCAGCCCAGTGACCCTCTGAAAATTGCATCACAACCACAGCATGACCCAGACAGAAGTATTCTTCAATGTCGTCGCTTCCGTAGCGAAACCTGCGACCCTATTGATGCTACTTCCACGAGATCAGACTAGTTGGTGCCAACAGGTGTGTAATCAGAGATAGTTGTGGTCAACTCGGTCCCATCACTTTTCAGTTCGCACATGAAGGATACAACGTGGTACATTTGACATACCCTCTTCCTCCGGATTCTTCTTTCAAAGATGCGATGAAAGAAGTCGACGAAAAAATCATTGCCCTGGGAGCTGACTGGGGACTGCTGACATACGGTTTTGCTACGAAGGATGCGGAGACCCTTGTGTCGAAACTCGCTCTGTCGCTCGCAGATTTGAAGGCTTGTGCCCACTTTTGCCCAGATGCTGAGACTACCCATGGTTTCTTGATAAAGGACAGCCAGGGGAGACATATACCGTAAGTCGATTGTCGCCTTAATTATTATATTAGCTTATAGTTGTTGTCGCTTTCAAGAGTTACTTTTCACCTCGCTTCTTCACAAGAAGTGCTCCATGCCTCTCTGTTGCTTTTCGAGGATCCGGTTAATCTTGGTTATTCCCTTCCGACTCACTCTCGATTACCGGTGCGGGTGTATTCATACCCTCTTGTGTCTAAATCCCCACCGTTTCCCTTCTCCGTTCAACCCCCCGTCAGCGTGAATGTTGATGATAAACAATCAATCGATCCCTATCTTCGTTCAGCCTCTAACCTGTCGCTTACCCGTACCCTCGAATTGTTGAAGGTACATCTTGGCCCTCATTTCAACCTCGAGAGGCTCTGGGAGATGCATACTCACTACGTAAATGAATAATATGTGCCAAAGAAGTAACTTACACACTTTGACGGGCAGGAATTTGTCGAAAGAAATGCACCTAGTACGTCAATGGATCATTGCTGGCGCATTCAAAAACAAGGATTTAAAATTCATTCATTCAACAAAGACGATGTCCACAATGGTTCATCTCAACACCAATCCATGAATTAGCAGGCAATGATACTTTGATAGGTTGCCACACCATACGTCAATCATGTTCCAACGATGACTGGGGGTGTTGGGTATGACGATTTGGCTAGATTTTACAAGGTTAGTGGGCTACAATATCCCAGCTCAGCGCTAACCCGCGATCTCTTAGTATCATTTCACAACTGTAAGGGCTAATGCCTATGCATTTTCCGCGCTCACGATGTGTGGCAGGTGACACTACAAGACTTCGAGCTCATTACCGTCTCCCGGACTGGTGAAGCACGGATGACTCAGTTGAAGACTTGACCCACTAAAATTTGTTCAGTTGGTTGTGACAGGATCGTTGACGAGATGATTTTCAAGTGCCATCACACATCTGTACGTTGCGATCTATAGATGGCCTACTTATTTGTGAGCTGGATATACTTTTCAGGAAATAGACTAGTACGTTCTCCAGGGATTTTTCTTCTTCTCAGTGAGCCGACTTGTCCGTCGACAGTTTTCTGCCTGGAATAGCACCGACAGGGAAACACATCGAAATCGCTATGGTCGGGATAGTTGCCTTTAGAGGCGACAAACTCTTCTTTGAGTGAGTGCATTTAGTCAACTCTCACAGTATAAAGATGCTACCCTCGACGCTGCATACTAGACATTTGTGAGTATTCCTTCGATATACTAGCCTGTGGTCTACATGGCTCACCCTTTCAGGTACTGGGATCAAGCCGGGATTCTTGTGCAGCTTGGACTGCTGGACCCCTCTAATCTTCCTGTTGCTGGGGTTGAGGTTGCTAAGAAAGTTCTGGACCCTTTCGGTATGCCCAGTAACACGCTCCTGAAAAGATGGCATGAAAGTAAGGGACTTCCAATCGACTGAGGTGATTTGATGGTCTGTTGGCAATCTGTTGGTGGTCCGAGATCAAAGTTGTGGCATTGGAGGAACCTTGACAAAGGTGTATGTATAACTTGTGTATAACAGCGGCCAGTGTATATATATGTATACGATCCAAATCCGATCTTTCCTTAGTTGACGAGATTCAGCGCTCAGCGACTTCTAATGCTCTAGCCTGCTAGTACTGTTCACAGTAATACTACATTTTGACCTCGAGCGTATCACCGTGTCACGGCTGTGCAGTGTGCGGTGTACTATTCACTTGGCTTCAACTGGCGATCCATCGCCGCTTTCACTACAGGATCTACTGCGGACTCCGGAGACTTGGCGGAGACCACGATAAGTATAGTGGGTCGGTGGTGGTGGGGCTGTGTTCGTGTGATATGGGTTTGAAATTTGGCTATGCTGCCAGCGTGTTTGCAAAATTGACCAGTTGACTTATAAGCTTTCTCTCCTACACCACTACTGCCTTCGCCTGATTCTTTTCTTTTCGCCTTGCTTCTGGAAATCATGGCACATTTTAATACAAACCATCCAGCTGGATCAAATATGGATCCATTTGGGGATGATGGTCAAGACAAACCCTTTGGCGGTTTCGATGCAATACCACACGACGATGCCATGACTTTCACAACAACAACCAGCGGCATTCCTGCCCCAGACCCTTCCTCGTCATTGCTTGGCGCAGGTCACACCGAGGCGCAATCCCTCATCTTCAACTACCGACGTACGAAGTCTCCTCCCCTGCCAGGCATACCAAGCCGACAACCTACACCGTCATTGTCTGAAAGAAATGCACCAATTTTCGGTGACTTGAGCGTCCCATATAAGGATGAGGAATCCCGCCCATCGTCTGTCATCGGCCAGTCAGATGACGCCCTTGTGCATAATGCTGCAGCTATGGGACGGTCAGACAGTTATCAGGACTTGGGTGTGTCTTGCCACTATGGTAGCGTCAACAATGACCTGAATTTCCTAGAATACGCAGAACCATCAGGCGAGAACTCAAAGCTTGTCGCAGACGGCGCATTTGCGTTTCAGAAGGCTCTTGGGATGAACACGGGGAAGTACCCCATGGATCAGCGGATAGAGGACAAGAAGCGGGGCATTGGGCGACAAAAATATCCTTTTGTTGGTAAGTAATTAAACTAATATTCCACTGGCGAGACGTTTGAATGATCCTAGTATGGGCACTAACAATCATCATGGTTGGCGTTTTTATAAACGAGCTAGTTGTGAACAGCAGAGCACAGGGTACCCCAGTATCCTTCAAGGTTTGCAAACAGTCTGTAAACATAATATTTGTTGCTGACCTTCGCTCAGCCAGTTGTAAATCCCATGCTCGGGCCGTCGGAAAGTGCATTGATTTATTTAGGTGCTCGTTTCCCGCCATGCATGAAAGTTGTTCAAGGACTCCCTGTAACAACACAAATGGCGTGTAAGATAAACTTGTCCTAAATGCTGACGACCGTTGCTGATTCGGTCTTAACAACCAGGCCTCAATGATACTGCAAATCCGCCAGATCGGCTTTGTTCGATCGAGGAGGTGTGTGGCTTTGGTGGCTTCCACGGTGGTGAGCCCAATCAGTGGTTCAGGTAGGGAAGCCGTGGTCGCAGTAGTTCAGGGCTGGATTTTTTTTTGTTTCAGATTCATCACTGCCATCTTCGTGCACGCGGGTTTCATCCATATCATCCTAAACATGATTGCCCAGTTGACAATATCTGCTCAAGTGGGTAGTTTTTCCCCCTCAATTATTTGCTCTCATGCTCCTTCAGATAGAGCGTGAGATGGGTTCCGCTGGCTTCTTTATAACATATTTCGCAGCCGGAACTTTTGGGTACGTCCGTACATATTTCATTATTATGCCCACAATGACGTATGACGTAGTAACGTGTTGGGCGGTAACTTTTCACTGGTCGGGGCACCCTCAATAGGCGCCAGTGGTGCCATCTTTGGTACAGTCGCGGTAAGCTGTAAAACCTGTTTGCACCTTTCACCCTTTGATTACCTCCCAACTTAGGTTACATGGGTGGATCTTTTTGCTCACTGGAAATATCAGTACCGACCTGGTAAAAAGGTGATGTCTGTCATCTTCGCGGAAGATTTACTCTTATTTGCTTTCCGCAGCTCGCTATCATGACAGTGGAGCTACTCTTTGGTATTGCTCTTGGGTACATACCTTGTACGTATACATTTATCAGGTCTTGCATATTGTTGCTGACTTCTTCTTGATAGATGTGGATAACTTTGGTAAGTTAAAGTTTCTCTCGCCCTGCAACTCAGCTCATAGAACGTTTTCAGCTCACCTGGGAGGCTTGTGTATGGGTCTTCTCGTTGGCACAACCCTTTACCCCGTCATCAGTCCAACAAAGCGCCATAAGCTTATCATGTGGGCTTTCCGGCTGGCAGCCATACCATTGGCGGTCGTTCTGTTCGTCGTCTTGATTAGGAACTTCTATACTTCAGATCCATATGCAGGTTCGTGTTTGCTGTGATTACGAATGCATGATGACTGATATTTTCTCAGCGTGCTCGGGCTGCAGGTACCTATCATGTATACCCACTGCATCCAACAATCACTGCCAAGGTACAGGTGCGTGTTTCCTATTATAATCCATCGTTCGATTGCTTGCTGACTTGAATTGGATAGGCTTCACCAATACGACCACTGGCGGGTCGAGTATTTGAATGTACTTCCTTCCGATCTCATACTAGGACATTATCTTCGTGCACACTGCATAACTTCGTGTGTACCAATGGACAATATGACTACATTGATAATTTGACGCACTCCCCAGCTGTTGACGATGAGGGGACGTCAAACTGAATATGTTACATTCTATCATGTATTTACCTCGGCGTGCAAGCGCAGATCGAGTTTATTTTGCGAGGGGTTGTTACATACGTACAGTAACAACACCTACTATGTAATCTGCTACCTGAGTTACATTTGTAGCCTAGTCAGCCAATTAAAATTGTTCATCGTTCATCCAAAAAGGTATCTGTATATAGTATGCGTTAGAAACTCATCGGGTTCACCCACTCATCGACTCAAGTGATGAACTATGGCATAAGTCTAGCCCAAAGCTTACGTGGAGATCGAAAACTTCGCCAGCATAAGCGCTGAAGGATAACATATCGTACCGCCACCCGCAGCAGGTTCTCACCACCCCTTCCATGTCCTCGTCCAGAAGACTGTTCTCGCTTAATCCCTCATGGCACCACTATATAGCACTGTCTACCGGAGCGTTCGCCATATTGGCAGGGATATTGCATTATATCATTTCTGGTTAGTGCATTCATCCTCGCACAGTTTAGCTCAGTTAACAGGACAGTATGCAGGCCGAGCAGATCCACTGCATTGCAATTCTCTTCTTACTAGAGGCACCTGGTTGGATGAGAACCACCGCAACTGGCAACCCGAGGGTGTGCTGTCTGTTGCTCAGGTTTCAATTATCGTGCTCACCCCCTCAACTAATACCCAGGTTGTATGCTACACGTATACCAGTCGAAGGATACCACGGCTTGCCTGGCTTCCAGACGCGTCGTCTTTACTGGTGACTCCGTAACGCGCACATTATACTTTCAGTTTATGCATATTGTCGATTCGAAGCTTCCAAGCGCTCCTCCTGATGACAACCACAAGCATTCGAATTATTCCTTCACTTCGGAATCGGCAACAACCCTGGATTTTTTCTGGGATCCGTATCTGAATACATCCAGCACTCTTTCTCTCATTCACGGTCACTTGCCTCACCGTGGTGTTGATGACCGTCCTGCTATGCTTGTCCTAGGCTCGGGCCTGTGGTACCTGCGTTATGCCGATACTACCGGTGGCCTCCCTGCCTGGGAAGCAAATATGGAGAGTCTTTTGGAGTCTGTCTCTGCAGCGTCAATAAAACCGGCAGACGAAGTGGTGATTCTCCCTGTGGAGGACATTGTACCTTCAAAACTCTCTCCAGCACGTGCCGAAACCATGCACTCCTCGGATGTAGATGCGATGAACTCGGACCTCCATCATCGCATTAATCCACCATCATCTGATCTCTATTCCATGTTTTCGAGCTCTCCTGCGGCTTTACCCGTTTCTTTACCACTTGTTTTCAATAAAATGCTCGACGACGCTAGCACGGAAGATGGACTCCATTTCTCCGACGACATTGTAAAAGCACACGCCAACATCCTCCTTAATTTGCGCTGCAATAACGTGGGGCCAAAGACGGTCCCTTTTGACAAGACATGTTGCCGTGCTTATCCGCCGCCGTCGTTCTTGCAGCTTGCTATCCTAGCAGCTGTCGTGATGTACGGGCCAATTATGTGGTATCTTGCGTGTAAGTACGTTCTTTCTTGGAAAATCCACACCTGATTATTATTCAGACGCTCGAAATCCGATCAAAGGTATCTCCTTCGCAGATGATTATATACCAGCTGTGATTTTTGGGTTATCCATCGGCACGATCTTCATCGCTGATCGAACTGGCTTCTGGCTGAAGGAGCAAAAACAATTCGTCCCATGGAGTTTTGGGTTTCTGTTACTATCATCTCTCGTGGTGGGGCTGTTAACGGTGAAGCGTGCCGACAAGGACATGGGCTTCTTAAACCGTGATCAAACAGATGAATGGAAAGGTTGGATGCAAGGTATGTTGCTACGAGCTCAAGTGTCCACATATACTTAGTCTCGTCAGTCGCAATCCTTGTATACCATTACACGGGGGCATCCAAGATTTCTGGAATTTACAACCCTATTCGTGTGCTGGTCGCGGCATATTTGTTTATGACTGGTTATGGACACACGACGTTTTACATGAAGAAAGGCGACTTTGGCTTTCTGCGTGTTGCCCAGGTAAGCATCACATCGGAGCATGCCCTCAGTCGACGCCATTCAATAACATTGATTGTAGGTATTGGTCCGCCTAAACCTTCTAACGGTAGTTCTGGCATACACCATGAATGTCGATTACCTTGCGTACTATTTTTCGCCCCTGGTCTCGATGTGGTATCTCATCGTATATGGAACAATGGCGATAGGCTCGCAATACAACGATCGCATCTTAATTCTGTTATCGAAGATTCTAATCTCGATGGGCACATTCACATGGTTCATGGCTGAGACGTGGATGCTAGATGCCGTATTCGCGTTCCTAGAGCGAATTTTCAGCATTCATTGGTCCGCTCGTGAATGGAATTTCCGAGTAACTCTTGACATATGGATCGTGTATTTCGGGATGTTTCTAGCGATAGCTGTCACCAAGATTCAAGCACATCGACTCACCGACCATCACCTTTGGCCCATGGCCGTGAAAGTGGCTGTTGGAACTTCAATCCTCGTCTTGATGTGGTTCTTCTGGTTTGAACTCATGCAAACAAGCAAGTTCAGCTATAACACATGGCATCGATATATATCATTCTTGCCCATCGCAGCCTTCGTCACTCTCAGGAACTCGAGTTCCTCCCTTCGTTCGTGTAGCTCTCGAGCTTTCTCTCGTATCGGCAGATGTTCTTTGGAGACCTTCATTATCCAGTATCACCTATGGCTCGCCGGTGACACGAAGGGTATTCTTCTCCTTTTACCTGGAACACGTTGGCGTCCGATAAACTTCGTCATCTCCACGATTATCTTCATCTACGTCTCCGATCATGTTTCCCATGTCACAGGAGAGCTCACGACGTGGATATGCGGAAGCAAAGAAACTTCACTTCCCACTTCAACTCGCAACATCAGCCGCCACGTGGGACCATCAGGGTCTGGTGCAGAATCTGTTCCCCTCACCAGCGACGTCCGCACGGGTAAAGATGGCGACAGTCATCCCATGGAACCCAGTACGCCCGTGCGACCAGCGAGACGATGGGTGGATAGATTAGCTGAAGGGACGTCGCCACAGCGTTCCCCAAGCTACAAGGTGTGGTATGGAGAATCAGGTTGGAGACCCGGAGTGAAAGTGAGGCTAGCGGTGTGGATGGGAGTGATGTGGTTGGCCAACTCATTGTGGACAGTTGCAGACTCGACATAATATTGCACATAGTACTCATTAGGACACTACAAATTCTACCTTCAATACTATCTCAATCAATATTCGGACAAACCATCATAGACTTATAATACAGCGAAGTTGAATCATCAAAAATTTAATTCGTGAGGAACGGATACGACCGATCATTCAGACTAGTGTACATACGTGGATACATGCGACATAATCTGAGTATACTTCTACCTGCTCTATCAGCCAAGCAGCGTTAATATCTGAAAAAAGCATCAGCATCAAATAATGACAGCGATGATATTGTAAAGTCAGTATTAGCATGGATGCTCATCAACACTTGTCCTTTAGACAAGGTCAGGGCTTGACTTCTATTTTATTCGATCATTCGAGAAGGGGATGAATGTGATACTCACGGTGTCAGTGCGAACACTCCAGTTGTTGAGAGGAAATCAGCGAACTGCAGAAAAATTGGTGAGTATGACGATGCGATAAACTGAGTGCCAGAAACAGCTCAGAAATTTGGGTATATACGAAAAAATTCATTAGCTCTGCGAGCTTCGAAGTAGCGATTCGTTTGCTTCGTCACCGCGAGATACAGCAAGGGATATTGATGCTTACCTTCATTGAAGATGACGGGTGAGAGGAAGAACAAGGATTGAAAAAAAAACCAGCTCTGTTTGATATAAGGATGTCACGTGCGTTTGTTAAGGGCTGGTCAAGGTGATAAAAGCATGCAGCCGCGCGTGGCATATTGTTGCTTGAAGGGCTTGCATCTCCACCACTCACTCAACTTAACCGAATCATGGCCAACCTCGTCCATCCCCCGCTAGATTTCTTGCATAACCCAGCCACTCATTCATCGTCCTGCTTGGGTTTTGGTTTTGGCCTTTCAGTAAGCTCTGGAGCTAGTTGCCAGTCTACCATGACCCTGGGACATACGCAGCCTGCTGCTTTCCAGCAACTAGCCTCCAGCATGAACTTGCCCGCTTCTGCTCACCGCCCACAGAAAAGACGACATGAATTCGATGATGAAACAGAAAGCTCCAGGGCCCGGGACGTAGCAATGGACCGAAGTCCAACACCAGAACGCCTTAAGCGTGCGGCACCAAAGCGAGCAAAGGTCACCTCTGCCGTTCACTTAAAAGATGACAAAGGCGGAAAAGAAAATAGCTCAGTGAGCTCAGATAACGACGTTGATGTCGGCCTTCTCCTTGGTACGTTATTCCAATCACCTATCATATCATGGTGAATTTAATCTTGTGTACATTTAATCAGCGAGTCTACCACAGCAATCACTACTCCCTCTGCTTAACTCCATGATCAACGCTCAGCCATCACTTAAATCTCTCATACTACCTCTGATACCCCGTCCGACGCTGGATACAGCTATACAAGCTCTGGAGCAATCAGCTCGAAAACTTCGGGAAGCATATCCCTATTCCAACCCTTCATCCTTTACGCCAGGAGCTTCATCAACGACTTCTTTTGGTTTTGGATCTGGAGCCACAAGCTATAGAACACCCCTCGGTGGCCTACCGTCTGGCTTCACACGTTTCGGCCAGCAGAGCCAAGCAGGCCCATCTGATGGTGGTATGCGAGAGTCGTACATCTTATCGCGTCTACGACCGGCAATCCATGAATTCGTTTCCGCCTGCATGTCATATGTGCCATATTTTTCATATGCATCGCCTTCATTGCCGTTGCACGTTGATTCCGGTGCTTCGCCACAGTCACTCTCTGCAGCCCTTCAGCTGCAACATAAAGACAGGTCTCATCCGTCAGAGACTTTTCTCTTCCTTTCGGCCCTCAGCAGCCATATACTTTCCCAACCATCACTGGCACAATCATCTCTGGCCCCTCTATTACTGCCTCGACTGATTCAGGAGTGGCGAGCTTGGATAGATCGAATAGATGAAGTCGTGAATCAACAAGGGGGGATGTTCGGAGTGGACACCGTTAGAAGTTGGGAAAAAGGCTTGGACGAGTTTGCGGAGGCGAAAGGTCCAGAGGGATGGCAGGACATGAGAAAGGTGCGAGATCAGTGGGTAGCCAAGGTCGGGTGGCTGGTGGGTAGGAATGTGCTACACCTAATGGAGGAACTTTGATAAGCACACGTCTTGACCGGTCTGACCTCGTAATGCGTGTTTGGTTGAGCTCAATTTTCCCTGTTGATGATCCTGAGCGGAGTCGTTGGATTATAGTTTACTGATAGCTCATAGGTTTTCTGGTGGCACGTCTCACCGTTCATTAAGTATGTATTTAGTCATGATCGATTATTATGCTCGCTCGCATGTTGTATGACTATAACGATCGAAGGTGCACACCTATTTCTTCTTCAAAGCATGTCTTCCCGAGCGTTTACCTTCAGACGCCGCACGGTTCCGATGTACACGCACTTGAATCTCTTATCGCACAGGGTTGTGACGCCGGAGTTCAGATGCTTCGGTAGAAATGGTCGGTCAGTAAATTTCAAGAATGGATTGACACACTATTTCCGACGCACTTGGCTCGAGGCAGATGATCAAAAGCGGAAAAGCTGAAGACGGCTGTTATGATCCCTGGCTCAAATAAATTTTCAGTGTTTTGGTAACGCGATATTCATGACCCGTGAAAAGACGGCAAGCTCGAGAGAACACCAATCTTGCTTCTAGCCGTCCACTAGATCGACACACGCCGCTGCCCCAGTTTTCTTCGCCGATCGTGATTGAAAAGCGACTCTGGGGTGTCCCCCTGAAAGAGACAGGAAGCCTGACGAGGAGAAATAGAGATTTTTTTCTAGTAAGACCATGACAATGACATGCGACAGACCCTGCAGAGCACATGCTGGTTTTGTCCCTGCATCATGACCATTCTAGGATCCGGCCTACGATACAGTGGATAAACCCTGCTGTGAAAAATAATGCTTAAGTTTATCAACTTGGTCGCGTTGAATTGCTTCTATGAGATGCACATGTGCAACGAACATTCCACTAACCAGATGGCTCGCTTTGGTCAAGAGTTTTCAAGTGTGGGCGCGACAGTCGGCCAGATCTTGGAGCTAGTACTAAGTAAATACCGTGATCACGGTGAACGGTTTCGTCACTAACGGAGAGCGTTTGTTGCTGTTTGTTTAGAACCTGGTCAAAACTTCACATCCGGAAATTGGACGAAAGCAGAATTGTGAAAGGCAGAAGACTGTAAGTCCAGCTGGCGGTCTCCCAAAGCTTGCCTTGCAAGTAAGTTGGAAAAAACATACGGGAATGAAACGATATTGACCAATGTACAGTTGCGAACACATGCATGCTTCATCATGCATCCCGCCTGCTTAAATGTTCCTCCGTTCTACCAGACACCACGTCTTCATTTTCTGCAATTTTGCAATCAGCTGCAGCTCGCGCTTGGACACGACGTGCTAAATACCATGGCGCCGTTCTACCTGACAAGAAATGTGCCAGGATATCGAGAAAATCGCGTTCCGACGAAACGTTCGCGCGGCAACCCCCGACAAACTCCCCAACACGTCGGAGTCGATGCGTTATACCCATAGATCCTAACTCCATCTCTATAAGGGATGCTTCGTGGAAGGATCCTTGTCGTGCGGAGCCAGTGTATATTCCTAATCCTCCCTCCGAATCCGCTACCTTCGTCAGTGCTCGTTCCCTAACCTCCACGCCAATACCTCACCTACCAACTCCCACATCTCGTGAAATGTTCTATCAAAATATTCTGGACATGCATAATTACTCGCATTCATCACTCACTACCCTCGTCAATTATCACTTCTCAAACCCTCGAGACACGCGTCTCCTTCACTCGACTCGTTCATTTAATTTCCTGGTTTCTCTTGCATTGAGACATGCGGCTTTTGGCACTGCAGCGCGCCTTCTCGATGCCATGAGAGCCGAGTCGGTCCGCCCAAATCTCGAAACATGGAAACTAACTGTCAGGTGGTTGGTACGCACTGGCAGATGGGACGAGGCTTTGAGGCGCGTTGAACGGATTATGAAAAGAGAGCAGTGGCCAGAAGAATTGGGCTTACACTCTGGACATCAGGATGGATTACCATTGCCTTTGTGGATGGAGTTTTTTGGTTCTCTGAAGCGCGGTGCTCTCCGACGGTGGGTTAAAATTCCACAACAGCGAGGCGAACATGGACGGAAGTTTGCAAGCTTCAGATGTGTAGTCTTGCAAACATCTACGGTCTCTGGCTCAGCGCAGGTTGCCCGCTATCGTTCTCTCACGAACATGTTTCCACTCGTCGCCTCGCGCGAATATTCTCAGTTGCCACCAAGGGCCGTCTTTTTCATCGTCCAGGCCATGATTCAGTTGGGAAACCGCAGCAAGGCACTGGACGTCACTTCATCATACTTCCAATCACTCCCCAGGAGACTCAGCCGCAGACAACAGCACGCAGCCCTGGACATTATCCATCTGCATATCAGGGCTGTAACTGAGAAACCAGGACTTGCCCAACATTTCGCCCAACGTCGTGTCATCTCCTATCTGCTTTCAGCTCACCCTGGGATCCGACCATCGTCAAAGACGTTGTTTCTAACCCTTGCAAGTCTCCGGCCTTGCAAACGGTG
Organism: Suillus ampliporus; assembly: GCA_016584345.1. NCBI lineage: Eukaryota > Fungi > Basidiomycota > Agaricomycetes > Boletales > Suillaceae > Suillus > Suillus ampliporus. The sequence goes on from JABCPV010000003.1 coordinate 131,249, forward strand.
CGGGACTCTCGCCATCAAGTGCCTCAAAGCCTTTCGCACGCGGTGGGGTCCGCGCACAGAATCTAGCGTCGTCAGGCGGCGGATCGCCAGTCTGTCCATCAAAGAAGGACGTCTTGATATCGCCGCGGTTATGCTCGAATCTGAGCGAACACTTCGCGCGCAGAAGCAGTCGTGGCGAACGCAACGGGACATTACGGGAGGGGCATCCCCTCGGGCTTTCACTAGGTTACTCAGGCGGTCAACTGGAAAGATTTTTCATGGAAGGGGAGCCGAGAATTGGAAATGGCAGGCGTTGGAGAGGAAGCTTTCAACGCTGAAGCAAAGAAGAGTCGATGATTGTGCAGTGACGTACCAAGTAGCTTAGCTAGTCTTTGTAGATTTACTTGGAACTCCGAGGCGAAGCCAATGCACCCATACATAGAGATGATAAAGCCCACTAATGAACTGGCATAAGACGAATGTATAGTAGAATTAACGGCATCTAAATAAGTACGGAATACCCCTGCGGAAGAATGCTATGTAGGTGTAACGAATAGTAATCGGCATGGAAATTGTTCAGAGATAGCAACGCGAGAACGTGCTGGGAGGAAGGCATGAAGGCCAATTTTCTATGGCAATTGCCCCTTCCCATTCAGACGAAACAGTCCGATACAAGTCAAGTGCAGCACGCGCATTCTCGACCTACAGGTTTGTATGTATCACTTAGCGGTCGAGCAGGACTGTGATAATCGCAGTACTCACTGGGTGAAGCTGGCCATCTTGACATCTGCGACACATCAAATGCCACATGAGAGTCTGAAGGCCGATCACCTGATTGGGGGACCGAAGAGCGTTTCGAAAAGGCTGATAGAGAGCAACATCTCGAGTAGCCACTGCGGGATGTGGAATTCCTAGAACTGGGTAAGAAGTATGGAAGTCAGCAAGTAACGCCCGGAGCTACTAAAGAAAAGTTGTGCTTGCCAGAGAGATCGTTCCATAGACTGTGACCGACAAGTACCTTTCCCTTTATAAGGTCAGCCACATGCTGTTGAACTTGGCTGAAAGCAGGCGTGTCGGCTGGTGTGACGGGTCAGGTGAATACCAGACAAATGATATTGCGCCCTCGAACTCACGAGAAAGAAGGTGAGAGGATTCTATACCCGTAGTCGCAGTTCGGTAGTCGCTAACTTGCATCGTAGGTGATACGTATGTGTCAAGGATGACTTGTCCCCTGTAATCCACGATAGAGACACGTCTGAAATGTAAGTGTTATATATGAGCGGGCCATGAACAATCCGCATGACGAACGCGAGCATTGCGGTGGTTCCACCAGGACCAACGCCGACATTCGTGCAAGATAGAGCGAGTATTTTATCGCTGGATGGGACAGGGTACTTAGCAGCCATCTTGGTACGATAGACCACTCCCTCTTACCGTTATATGCCTCAAGACATGAGATACAGATCTAGATCGCTGTCGTAGACTTCATCAAGAAGGAACAAGTTAGCTCGACGCAAGGTGCGTTCGAATATGAGCCGTCCTTGATTGATGTAAAAGGCCGAAGGTGAGCACGTAACAGAGTATATGGGCGGTAATGTGCGCTACAACTTGGCCATTAAGATAATAACGACATCTCCGGTAGGAAGGAAGTATTTAACCTTGAGAGATCTGATTTGAAGTTAAGATTTAGCCCGACTTGAACTTCGTCAGATGAAATTAATGCGAGGTACCTGGAAAAACATGAGGGTCCTAGTGACGATGTCTCATGCGCACGTACGAACACTATATGATGACTTACGGCTGTGGACGGGAAATTCTAGAGCGACCGGGGCCGAACATCATGCAACATGCACTAGTACGCCTAGGGCCACAGTCGACTCTAGTAGCATAACAATAATATTCCGAGTCGGACTGGCTGTACATCACAGTGCTAGCTCGTCAGTGACATTAAGTTGAGCAGCGACGAATTCCTGTCATCTGAGTCAGATTTGCAAGTATGTTTATGATTGAACGAATGATGTCGGACCAGTTGCTTCTACATGATCTGTCTTAGAAGACTCGGTTATCGCCGACGGGGTTGTAAATATCCACTGACTTGTCAAAATGTCGTATGAAATTGGACGTTGACTTGTACTAGTACTTACAAGTCCTTACAGCTGTCGACGAGAAGAACCGGAATTTGGAAGTGATCGAGTCAGTGACCGTTCACTCGGCGTGACACCAAAAATTCAGTACTATAGAAGGTTTGGCCCGATTTGCAGTTCAGTTCAGCCCTCACATCAATCTAGCTAGCATCAATGTATCAGGAGAATTCTCTTCAACCCACATTTGTAACAGTGGCGCACTTGCGGAATATTATTATAGTTGTGGATGAGTGATTGCGGTCAAATATGACGCCCCTGGTCAGGTCACTTGAAGTTGTGCAACGCCCGTGGCACTCCATAGGATTTACATAAGTTGGCCAAAGAGTCAAGCGGTAACATCGGAAATTCATACATGTGCCATCGAGAGAGGCATTCAGCTTGAATACCTCTCTGCAGCAGTACTGCATAGCAACGGTCATGATTCAGATCTCGACGACATGGTTACCTCAACGTACAATCATTCTTCGACAGGCCGACCCGGGTGTAAGATACATGTGCAGCATGGATTCGATATCAATAAAAAAAGAACGCATCAGCCAAACTTCGTTGCCCAACAAAGTGATATTTACTCGATATAATCGCTCATAATTGCAATAAGCGCTACACTGGGTGTACGGGCTCATTGAATGACGGTGGCGCTTGGGTGCGGTGTGAATGTGAACTTTCGAGCAATGAAACCCTCGCCTTTGAAACGCGGTGCATCCCTTAACCCCTGTTCCTGAGGCCTGATAGTCGGTATAGTTATACCTCAGTAAACCTCTCTGTTCACGTACTGGACTGTGATCGCAACTTATTTTCTCCGGGTCGAAGGGAGCGATCTATAACACTCTCCTGCCGACTTAAAGTACGTCAACGCGCGTCAACCCGAGGAACCTGCAGTTCAGACGTAAAGAAACATCATGAGTTCATTTGACAAAAGTTTAAATTCAAGCACCGAAGCGACGACTTACTGTTTACAACGTTGACGAACTAGAGTTGTGATAGAGTTGTGATCAGAAATACATCGTGATTCGGAGATCTTGCATTCCAAGGAATTTCTAAACAACCTCCGACGTTTCACGCCATGACCCAATTGGAAAATCTTTGCTCCATTCAGCGACTTCCACATACGAACCGAATTGTGGTGCCGAACACTCGGCAAGAATTTGATGGCGTTGATACGGCAGTTTTCCTCACAATCACCCGATTTGACACAATATTTTTACAAAACTGGTGTAGTGGATGCTTCATGTTGTCCATGAACCATGACAGAGGACAAAGCAGAACAAGTCCCTCCACCTGAGCAGGAGAAGCAATGTCGTATCTGCTTCGACGGTGAAGACGAGTCATTAGGAAGACTCATTCGTCCTTGTCTGTGTAGGGGTTCCATTAGCGTCAGTCAGCTTCTTCGAATGAGTCGAATCTCGATACACTGACATCGTTGAACGAGTATTTAGTATGTCCATGTAGCTTGCCTGAAAAGGTGGAGGAATACTTCTTTCACCAACAACTCTTTCTATCGCTGTCCACAGTGTCATTACCGCTATCACTTCGCTCGGACCAAAGCAATTGGGTTGGCGACCAATCCGAGTGAGTAAGACCCTCCGCCTAGCGAGATCATACTGACGTTCTTCCAGTCGTAGTCGGCATCATATCTTCCTTTTTGTTCACCATACTTGTCATGTGTTCGTCTTATGCCACAACGTATTTCATGAATTCCTTCGAGGATTACTCATCTTACGGATCATCCTACTACTTTTTCATTTCCCCAATTGACGTCGGCCGCGATCTCATCCGTGCAGCATTGCGGATACTTCAAGACCAAGACGCCTTCCCTCTAGAGGAGAATGCTCCAACATTAACCAGGACTAATCCTGCTCCGCTGCCATCCCCATCATCATTCTTGACGCGGTTTCTGCGCAGGTTCATTATTGGTCTCCCTATGATAGGTGCCGGTTCGGTAGTTCATATGCTGCTTTCGTTGCCTCTCCTTGGACCAGTCCATTGGATAGCTCGCTTCAGAGGGAATAGAAGTCGGAGGGGTAGCTCAACAGACATAGCTGCCATGATCATTATGACGCTACTAGTTATTGGAATTGCGAGGCAGGTGATCCTTACACATGTCGCATATTTGCCCTAACATTGCATCCAGGGCATTATACGAGGCGTACAAGGTGACACGAAAGCTTAGTGAACGTTTACTTCTGTATGCGGAAGATGTCATTTTGGAAGTCAATTGATCAACCCGATGTAGTGTTAGGAAAGTAGGAACGTATAAAATAGATATCAACCATCACATGTGCTACCAGTTTCTTCTTAGTTGACGTCTGATTCCTTCATAAATTGCCTTTGTCTCTGCTTGGTTGGCACCTAGCTCAGCCAGATACTGCCCAACAGCAAGATCTATTCTGCCAACCGGGAATTCTCCTCGGGGAACTGAGGATTGAGGGCGTTTTGCCTCCTCGAGCCAGTCATTCAGAAGGATTGCAATGTCAGCCGATACGACTTGAACACCATTCTGCGTGTTGAAAGGCGGTATCTGTAGTGCCGGAGTTGGTTTCACTTGTGCAAAGTCCATAGATGGGATCAAATACCTGTGATTCATACATCTCATGCAGCACATCCCATATATCCGCATAAGGAACACCGCACTGAACAAGTACTCGAGGAGTCCAGCCGTTCGGCAGCTGGGTTCTGTTTTTCAGAGCGAACTTGACCAACAACGATGCGATGTACTCTGAGATCATGTCATGAGCCGAGACGCCTAAAACAAGCGTGGTCTACTCACTCAGGGGGAAGGCACTCTCGGAGGGGTAAAATCTTTTCCCTAGTGGAACAACACTGGCAATGATGTGGTCGGCATTGGTTTGCGCGTCCGCACCCTTCTCGATTGCTTAACGTAATCTCCAAGTCAGGCAGGCGCCTACTCGTGCAACTAACTTTACGTACCGTCATCAAATATCCTATCCCATATAGGACGAACAACGTGTTCATCGTGATGATCAGAGACATGCAAGATCAGGAGCTTCATGACCGGTAGATCGAATGGTTCCGCATAAACTTGATACAGCTGGAAAAGAACGTAAATAATAGAGCGACTGAGATCTTTTATCAAACCATACCTCAGACATGGTTAACAAGGTCTTATTGAGATACTTGATTTTCTCCCCGGCTTCTCCAGGATCATTCATATGAGGTAAGAGGGCGATGTATACCTCAAGCTGTACTTGGGCAACATCCAGTTTTTCTTCGAGGGTGGTAAGGAACGAGATAGCAGTCTCATGCCTGCCACCAATAGTCACGGGATGAGATTTCGCATTGGCAACGGCCAGCGTCAGGTACTCGAGGCGTTTGTCCAACGGCAAGCCAGTGCTGTATGTCTGGTGAGGTGGTGACAAAGTCAACAGAAACAACACTCACTCAGACTCTGCTAGGACAGCAAGTATCTCTGCGGCGCGCAGCGGCTGACCATCTTTCACATAGAATTGCCATAATAGTTGGTACTTGGGCACTGTGATCGGTTCCCGTTTGAGGTGGGCCTCAAGGAATGGGGGTCGCATCTACAGACATTTCAGACACGTCAGCGGAGCTGATGTTGTGGGTGTGATAACGTACCGCCAAAAGCTCGTCGGCAAGACCTCGATTAATTAACCAGTCATACAATGTAGAGTGGAACATCTCATCCTCGCTGGAGAACGCAAGGTCATAGGCATGACTGCGGATAGCTTCAGGGTCGTCAATTGCATCTGACGCCGATCCATTTACGGAAGCAGTCTGCGAAGCTTTCTCTTCAAAGACGCTCAGAGAATGCAGGACAAGGTCGTAGCACTTGAGTCTTTTGTCGCAATACTCCACTCGGGTATCATTTGGCGGACATGCCGCATACCAGTACTCGAGGCCCAGATTATCAGGGTCTAGTGCCTGCGCGCAACTCAATGGAAGTTCCACAGCCCCTGAACAAGTGTAAATCTAACGTCTACTAGATCAAAAAGCACCAACCTTTGGCATAACCGAGCTGCTGGTATTCACCACAGACCTCACGAATTTTATCAAAGTCTAGCATCCTCGCTCCCTTGGTAAAGAGTCTGATGCAATAGTTTCTCAGTTAGAGTTATGAGGTCCACTCGACATCGTTCACTTACCTCAGAGATTCGCCGAGCCAATTGTGACGCTCAGAGGGGTTTCGCGATTCCATAGCTTTACGGACGCTTTCACGAGCCTGGCTCACTGTAAGGCGGATCACAACTCAAGAAGCGACAACTACAACTGACCTTGTACAGCATGACGTCGTCTGTGCTGCAAAACGAGCCACAGCGTTGCTGTAGTACCTCACTGATAGTGTCCACCTATACAGAACTCGTCATCTCACTGCGACAGATTTGCAACAGTTACGTACGCTGATTTGTTGACCGATCTGTTGGTCAATTACAACGTTTACTAATGCACGTGCAGCAGTGACACCGTTTGGCGTGGTAATAAGGTCCTCAAATGACATGGAGGTAATCAACTTTTGCGTATCGGGATCGCACCTGGCATTCAGCTTAAGATCAGAAAATCCCCCACTCATCAGAAATGCTTACTGAGTTATCAGCTCCCCTAGCCTGTAATCGTTCAACAGAAGGATGAAAGAGATCGCTTCAATTGTTCTGGACAACAGCGCTTGAAGCTGGGAAACAGAATTTTGCTCGGCCTAAGCAAAGGTTGAGCTAGGGCATCACAGTCTGAAAGATGAATAACCTTCCAAGCTTCTTGCTCATTGCCAGACGATGTCCGCGATACTGTATGTTCTCCGGGTGCAGAGTGGAATAGATGAGGGTTTTTATCCAGAAACTCCTTCAATGCGAAGAGGTTTTTCTGCACAGCGACCAAAAGATTGTCCTCGAAGTTCGACTGTTGCAAACTGAGAGGCCTGTGCGTTGTTGGTATATGAAGTGTTGACCATAAGAATTTTGCATCTTACCCAAGCTTGGTTAACTTGTCTTTCCACAGTGGCCGTACTAGACGTGCAAAGTACATGGCAAAGCCCTCCCTTCGACCACTAAAGATGGCACTGCCAGAACTGTCACCTGAAAGGCGCATGAACTCATGTCTGAGTCTGACTAGAAAATGCACCACTCACTTGTGCCATAAGTTACTCGTTCTGTCCAGATTGGTCGCTCTCCGAAATCGTAAAACGCCTGCTTAGCAACGTTGGCAATATCGGGACTAATCGTGCAGAGCGTGCCACTGGTCGATAGCTCTCCAGCATCCAGGAAAGTATTCCCACTTGCAAGACCGAGCAACATGGCGCATGTCTGGTCTCTTCCAAAACTAAATAGAAATGGGCTTTTGTCACGAATATGTATTAACATGCAAACTTACCTATCTCTGAATTCGATTATTGGCTGCACCACCCCCTCAGTCTGGACTTCCTCTATGACCGCTTTGAGATAGTCCAAAGCTCGCCTTTTGATCAAAAATGTGAGACCAACATTCGTAAGGATCATGAACTGTCGTGAAGGTTCGGAGAATTGGGTTGCAAGTTCATTTGTGACTGGAGGCGAAGGAGCTACTGACGCGGGGGCTGATTCACGGGGAACCGTCGCCATCGCCCATGTCCGACCAGGGATGGCAAGTAAAGTGGCATATTCAGTTAAAGGAGGACGGTGGTTTGCCCCAGTGCCATATGATGAAGGACCGTATACTGGTTGCTGAGATGGCCCTAATTGTTGTTGCGAAGGCGGATTTAGTTGCCCGAGCGAGCCAATTCGAGTGAGATCAGGGGCAGTGCAAAGCAAAAAATCCGTCCCGTCTGTATCACCTGGCTGAGCTGAGACCATTAGTCCATCCAAATAACACGAATTTTCAAGTCCTGACACGATGAAGGGACGGGATGGAGGTTGTGGAGGTGAGCTTCGGGTGGTGCTATTGTAAGCAGGACGGTGGGGATTGGATTGTTCGTCTGGATGCAATAGATTGGGGGGCGGAAGTCGTACATGAATGAGTTGCAGAGGTCGCACACTGCCCGCAGCGGGGCTTTGTGCATATGAAAAATTATATGCCGAGGTTGATGGAGAGAAGTACAAGCGTACGCCATTCATGGTGATCGCTATCAGCTGAACCCCTGTCCGTGATTCACCCGGGTCCAGTACATGTAGAGTAACGATCTGGAAGTTTGAAGGGGTAAGAGCAGGAGAACCAGGTGCCTTCTCTTGCGCAGATTTGTAAAGATTCGACATCGTTTGCACATGGTGCACGGCCTTCTCGCTGCTCGGTTGGTAGATGGATATTGAGTTCCTGGCGGACAAGGTATAGAAGCAATTGCGTTTCGGATCCGAGACCACAGCAACAATACGGTCTAGGGTTCGGGAGTCATTCATCGCAAGTTAAGGACCAAAAGAATCACTGACCTTCTGACTTTGGTGAGGTGAACCTCGGGAAGAGACTCTGCACACTTCCAACAGAGTGGTTGACTATATGCACCCGTTTTGAAAACCAAGATTCGCTCTGTTGATAGTGCAGTTCGTATAGACAGCCATCCTGAGAGCCACACATGAAAATGCGCCCGTCAGACATCCCCACAACAGAGGTCATTTCGATGTCAGTCGAAACCGTCATGTCTGTTGCATACATTTTGATTTCTTTGCGGGAGCGATTGTTGGTACCAAGGACGGTGGACATCGACAACCCAATCAAAAGAACGGATACAGGAGTGCATATGACCATGACGGACGTTATTTCGTCGACAAAGACACCGACTCTTGGTTTTACGACAGCCACATGGGTGATGACGTCTGGCTGGTCAATAAAGGAGCTTATGTCTTGACTTTTGGAAGAGTTGTATCAGTTTGCAAAGAGGCATGGAGCGCGTACATACCCCTCAATATAATCCCAGAGAAATAGCTTATGATCGATTGAGATCCATACACGCTCAATTTCAGGTATCAGACCCATATGTGAAGTGACGTTGGTAGCTACAAAACTTTAAGCTAGCTTCGGACATGAAATCATTAGACTTACTGTTATAATACTGAAAAAGTGCTTCAGGAATGCCTACAAGCCTCCTCTTCTGAAATGGCGCCCGGTAGTCATCGGGAAATACACTATAAAGTGCTGACGACTGCCCACCAGCTGGCAAAGGAGGTTATAAGGAATGTGAATGTGCCACAGGGATTGGGGGGTTGGGAACTTACGGGTTGTAAGCATGTCACCGATATCTGGTATTATCTGGGCATCCTTCATGAACTGGTCGTGCAACACGCGACTCGCACTCTGAAGACCTTGAAGGTCAAGGACAGAAACCGGCCTTGCTTGGGTTTGGTTCTGACGAAATATTGACGAGGATGTCCCTGTACTTTGCTGCTGTCGATAGGACGTAGAGAATGGGAGTAGTGCAGCCATTATAGTGGCTTTCCGTGCAATGAGCAGTTCAACGAGTCCGAGAACGCGTCGAGGAAGCAAATCTCACCAACCACGTGCGACTTGCCTTATTTGCCTCAACAATTGAGGCTTAGTCAAACAAGACTCAGATGTTCTGATTGACAAGGACCTTGGCTCGACCACATGAAACTACTGTGAACATATCATATACAGAACGACTATAACCTTTGGTGTGTATAGAGGCTCTGAGAATACTTTTTGCAAATAGAAATCTAGAGCAGCTGAAGATCGTCAATATTCCTCGCAATGGGACATTAATGCCTCCAGCGTACGCTAGTACTGTCTTCCTCCGATTTGGGCTTGCCTACAAGAGAATTTGATGGACCAATAGCCACCGATAAGTTTATTGGCTTTCGAGTCTTCCGTCATAACCGAGCTTCATCATGATCGATCTTCATCACCCGATGCTATCGTACGACATTGTAGAATGGATATAGTCGGGTTGCGGGTTGCAGGGAGTGATTCGGTAGTTGCGGCCAGCTGTGCGATAGAGTCTGGATATCCGGATATCTAAGCAAATTGACAACGAAAGTACAAAATTAGGACATGATCGATGTGCCTCATCGACCTTATGTAAAGGTTGCGACATCATGATGGTGGCTAGAGAACCATGTAATCTCTCAGTGAAGCATCAATCGCTCACACGTGCTCATTGGACAAGCTTCAGAATCTATTAGTACAGCTGGGCGGTACAGGCGGTGAACAGACAGCCGCCCGAACGTGGACAAAGGTTGCCCTGACCACCTGTGTCGGACGCCGGAAAGGCTCTGCTAGATAACAGCCTTACTTCTTCCGATACCGTGGTCATCACTATAATTCTACTATCGCGAGCACGCTTTTAAAATCTCTTCTCTGGCGCTCTGTTCTTTTCTCGTCTTTCTCTCCTGCAACTGGGGCAGGCCCCACTTTTCTATCTTTGCTCACTGCTTGAGAAACTATTCAACTATCTGATAGCACACAATGGGTGAATCTTGGTTCCAGAGCGAGTTCCTCAACCCGAGAAGGCTTGTTTTTAATGTCATCTTCTACGGCATCCAATTCAGCCTTTTCGCTCTGGGTTGGTATTTGCAAGTAAGCCTTATTCACCGCACCAAATTCTACAATCACTCACTTCGTGTGTAACAGGCCACTGACAAGAAGCTGGCTGCCCTCAATGCATTGACTTGGTCTGTCTGGACGTCGCGAGGTGCTGGTCTCACCCTCGCATTTGATGCGGGACTACTCCTAGTTCCCATGCTGCGCAATGTCATTCGTGTTGTTCGCCCCAAGCTTGCATGGCTCTTCCCCGCAGACGAGAACATCTGGTTCCATAGACAAGTCGCCTACTCGATGGCATTTTGGGCGATGGTGCATACTACAGCACATTATGTCAATTTTTTCAACGTCGAACGCACCCGTGAGTGCTGGAGTGTTTTCGGAATCGAACACTCGTTATTCATTCTTTGCAGAGGTCCGCGCGGAGTATGCATTGCAGATCCATTATACACAGGCTGGCGGTATCACTGGCCATTTCATGCTTTTGATCATGGTCCTGATGTATGCCACTGCACACCACAAGATCCGCAACCAATGTTTCGAAGCTTTTTGGTACACTCATCACCTTGCCTTCTTTTTCTTCATCGGTCTTTACGCCCACGCTACTGGTTGCTTCGTCCGTGACTCCACAAATCCCGACTACATTAGCACTTTCCCCTTCTACTCGACAGAGCACTGTCTTGGCTACGAGAGCTGGAGGTTCACCATTTGGCCTGGCATTATCTACTTCGGTGAAAGGATGTATCGGGAGTATCGTGCCCGGAGAGCAACAAGGCTGTCCAAAGTTCTCGTTCACCCTAGTGGGGCCATGGAACTTCGGATCATCAAACCCAGCTTCAAGTACACAGCAGGCCAATGGCTCTTCATTCAGGTCCCGGAGGTTTCCCGATGGCAATGGCATCCTGTGCGTGACAAGTAGTTCGGCTTTCATATTTTCTGACCGCTGCAAATATAGTTTACCATCACTTCTGCTCCCGAAGATCCCTATGTGTCCGTTCACATTCGTCAGGTTGGTGATTGGACTCATTCCCTAGGAGAGCGGCTTGGTTGTGGTCCGTCCGTCGTTGCTGCAATGACAAAAGCCGCCATGAAGGGCGTTGAAAAAGACGAAACCGAGTACGGTGGTACTCGTGGTGAATATGTCGAGCTCGATCCTGCCACTGTTTCCCGCCCACTTCCCCAGGTTAGAATTGATGGGCCTTATGGCGCTCCCGCTGAGGATGTGTTCGATAATGAGGTTGCTGTGCTAATTGGTGCTGGCATCGGTAAGCAATGACATTGGACTTTTGGCCAATGCTTGTTGATCACATTTATTTAGGTGTTACTCCCTTTGCGTCAATTCTCAAACATATTTGGTACCGTCAGAAGAAAGGTAACCTTGGCGCTCTCCGAAGGGTCGAATTTTTCTGGGTTTGTCGTGACGCACCCTCGTTCGGCTGGTTTCAGACCCTCTTGCAAGAGGTTGAGGAGGCTCAAGTTGACCGTGAGTCTTTTCCATATCCTTTGATCCAGGAAATATTCGGCTCACATCCAACGTCAAGCGAACTTCCTACACATCAATATCTACCTCACTCAAAAGATCGATGAAGATATGCTCTGGAACATTGCTGTCAATGATGCTGGTGCCGAGTATGATCCTCTTACACTGCTTCGCACTCGCACCATGTTCGGCCGTCCCGACTGGAAGAGCATCTACCGCAGGATCAGGGAAGCAATTGAGATCGGTCAGTATCTCCCTGGTAGCGGTGCACAAGTGAAGACCAAAGTTGGTGTAAGTGTGGCGAGTACATTTTTCTTCCTGATGATTCTCATGGTTGCTCTTGCAGACCTACTTCTGTGGCCCGGGTGTTCTCGCGAAAGCTATCAAGGCAGCAACCCTTACGCACAGTAGCAATAATGTTGAATTCACGTTTGCCAAGGTTTGTTTGTCTTCCATTAGTCACCATCAATTTCAAGTTGAACATGTGCATTCACAGGAGCACTTCTAGATTTTTCAGCGAGCTGTCATTCTGGGTGGTCGTATTTATTGTTTGTTTATGCTTCCGAGATCCCGAGCTCATCGTGGAGCAGTCTTACTTATGTGATCAACTCTTTGCAGTTGCGTAATTGTCTATATTGTGTTTGAGATGGGTGTGCATGGATGTATGTACCATAATGTACTGGAACGAATGTTTTACTCGTCGAATTGCAGCGTGAGGTCACATCCGAATATAGCAGTATACCGCGTGTTGTCATCAACAACTATCGGATTGCTGTGACCAGTTTCAAGCTGCTCCAAGGTATTATTTTTCTCGAGAACCCTACACAGGCCTACACGCCTGAAAATCTCGGAAGTTGGCTGGGGAACGGCGGATATTGTCTGATACTACATGTGTGCGCTGGAAGCGGCGATAGAGGCGGGACGAATGTCGAGACGATAGGGAGAGCGGATAGATCCGTTAACCCCACTGCTTAGGAGGCCAATGAAAAGCGATGGATTTTTGGCAGTCCTGGGATGTGAGAAACGCAGTACCTCCGATGAAAATCTCATACAAGCCCGGTTAGGTAGCCATGCGGTGTTGCCCGGTGCTGTTAACTTGAGAACCGCCGGAAAGTGTTGATTAGAGTCTTGGCAGTATTATCGGTGGAAATATCTTTCTACTACGTGAGGGTCCAAAGCCATCGTCACTGTCCATGATAGGATCTATAACCAAGGGTCGCCTTAACGTAACAGAGGATCAAGAGTACTGATTTTTCAACTGCACATTAGCTGGGAGACGGGGGTGGACAGTCTATTCCAACTGCATTTGACTGATGGGCTGACTCGCTGCGCCACTAACACAGCAACCGAGGAAAATATTGTCGGAGAATCGAGTGACTGATGGCCGATTTCGATGGCGATCAACAGCTGGATGTCCTGAGGAAGTTCTTCATGAGGGGAGGTCCGGAACGCTCAAGGACTCTTTTCAGTACATGCGGGTGCACGTCTAGCGTGTGTTCCCTGGCTGGGAATTTGGCCAAGCGTGTGTCGAAAATACTTCATGACAGAAAGTCCTGCATGATCTTGCATGATTGCATCAACGGACCGCTCATTGTTTGCTTGCTGAAATGTGGCAGTAATGCCCCTCTCGGAACTGCACCCATGAGCAGACCTCTGAGATGCCACGTTTCACATCAGGACAGCAACGATTGACTTTGAATGAGTCTGCTGTAGCTCCTCTGGTTTAGAAACGGTATATCAACTGGTGAGCTCCATTAGATGTGTGATCGGGAACATTGGCATAGTTCCGCCAACGCAAGGCTCAAGCGCCAAAACTTGGAAGCTTTGATTTGCTTTGATCGACCTAGAAAATAAATGCTCACACAATGACACGCACAGGGATAGAGTTGGTACCTGATGCAAGACAGCGCTGGAAGGCGTCTCCTGTGAGTTCCAGATGTCGACGTTCCGAATCTTTTCTGCAGGCGTAACTCGGAAACGACGGATTCCGGTCCGTAAGGTGGAAGAAAACCGGCATCATCATTGGTGGCCACGATCGGGTTCTGAAGGGCACTATGCAGTGCACCATGGCGTGCTTCTTGTTTGCAGAAACTGAGAAATAGGTTTGCATAAGACTGTGGCAGATGGCACGAGTACTGCTTAGCGCTTAGCCTTAAAGATTCTGCCCTCGAATGGCGCCCATATTAAGCGTGGAAAAATATTACTGAAAGTTGCCGTGGTCCGGTTCAAAACCGATTCGGGCACATCTCATCTGGACCTGAACTCGAACCATAGCTAAGTAGGATAAATAACGCGTAAACACGTGCCCGAAAAACGTCGTAACTTAAGCCTCTGCGGTTTGAAGGTATTGCAAGAAGACTCGCTGACTGCGTATTGAACATTCGCTAGGCTAGTATTCACGCGCAGGCGCGATCCAATTCAAATGGAAGACGCGCACCGAGTCTTGAAGAATATATGGGGTTTCCCCTCTTTCAGGTTGTCTCAAGCAGAGGCAAGTTCTCACTTCACACTTGTCATTCAGACACTGATACCATACTTAGGTTATTAAGCGGCTGATCGTAGACAATGAAAATGCACTTGTTTTGTACCCCACTGGAGGTGATGCAATTCGCTTTCTGGAAGACTAGAAGTTGTTAACAACTACCATATAGGGGGAAAAAGTCTTACCTATCAGGTTCCGGCGTTATGCCTTCCGGTAAGATAATTACATGAAGTTCCTACGTGCGACTCTACTGAAATTAGTACAGGGACTGACTCTCGTGATATCCCCTCTCATTGCTCTAATGAAAGATCAGGTTGATGCCTTAGTTGATCGTGGGGTGAAAGCTGCAAACCTGGACAGCACCTTGGACGCAGAACGATCAGCCTGGGTCAAAGAAGAGGTTATCTCAGGTCGTCTAAAACTGCTTTACGTGGCTCCTGAAAGGTTTGTATTCAATCATGTTCCATGCGTTATTCTGAACATCTTTTCTAGACTGAATAATGAAGGATTCGTCACGATGATGAGTCACGTCAAAATATCTCTGCTGGCCGTCGACGAGTCGCATTGCATCTCGCAGGTATGTTTGGTATGAACTACTTGCATGAAATCGTCATTCACGCGCGGGGATGTAGTGGGGTGCAAGCTTTCGGCCCGAGTATTTAAAGGTAATTGTGCCAAGCACCTGTTCGAGTTTGTACTCATGGGCATGTAGATTGCACGTTTTGCGGAGGAAATGGATGTCGAGCGTGTCCTCTGCTTAACGGCTACCGCTACTCCGAATGTGGCAGAAGACATTTGTAAGTCCTTCTACATCGATACTCAGAAAGGCGTATTTCGTACCGCAGTGTACCGGCCCAAGTAAGTGCTCTCGCGTTGAAGCAATTGTCCCAACTAATCATAGTCGTAAATGGCTAGTCTAGCTTTGCAAGTTCGAGTCGCAAACATTCTAGATCAAAAACTCGACACTCTTATTCCTTTTTTGAAATCACGGACCGGATGTGCAATCGTATATGTGACACTGCAGAGACATGCACAAGAGGTTGCCGATCATCTTCGCCCTCACGGAATGGAACCAATGGTGTATCATGCTGGATTGAGTGGTGACGAGCGTGCACGTGTCCAACAGCAATTCATGGGATCAGACAGAGGTATAGTCTGTGCTACCATTGCTTTTGGTATGGGAATCGATAAGGGTGAGTAGTTCGTTCAAATTTTGAGCCAGTATCTTAACTTGTCCAAGCCAATATCCGCCAGGTTGTCCACTTGTTTATGCCGAAGACACTGGAGAACTATAGTCAGGAAGTTGGCAGAGCGGGACGTGACGGTTTACCGTCCACGTGCTTAATGTTCCTTTCCGCGCCAGATATCCCTATTCTGGAGGGATTTTGTCGCGGTGATACGTGCAACAAGAGGAGCATTCGCTTATGGCTTCAAGAAGTAGTGCTCAAAACACCTGAGAGGGATGGCACACTGAGCTTCAACCATTACCAGCAATCTAGAGAGTAAGCATTCGAGTCTCTTCTGAAGGGAACAGGTTCTCATCTTGTCGTGCGTGTAGATATGATATTCGTGTACGGAAGGTTGCTTGTGAATTTGCGTTGCCGCTGACTTTCTTTCAGCCCAACGTCCTGGGCTTATGGTATGCAGAACTCGAGCTTGACTACAACTACATCCGTGCTGTGACGCCATTTTACTCTCAGTATGATATATCGTCGCGCACAGCCGACGGCTGGCAGAAAGTACTTGGTGATAAATCCGAGGCAGCAAAAACAATCAAGATGTACTGGACCCCCCGCGGTTCGGCTTTTCAGGTATACGTCCTTGACAAGTGCTGTACTTCCTGCTGACGAACTGCTACAGATTGATGTAGTCGCTGCAGCTCAACAATCAGGCCTGGACCGTGGAGATCTTGCCAGAAAAATTAGTGATTGGGAGCTCGGCGGTATGGAATCCTTTTTTTGGACATTTCTTCCAACTGACTTCTATATATGCTATTTAGCTTGTATTAATGTGAAGGCTTCGCAAGTCAGAGCAGTAAGTATGCTACGTCATCACAGCAGTTTGTCGACTGAAAGGTTGCTACAGCGATACAAGATAGTCAACCCTCTCCCGAAGGAGCCGGAAGAAATAGCTAATATCGCCGAGATGATGTACAAGCGTATGCTTGATAGGGAGGAGGAGGGTATATTCAAGCTCCGGCAGGTGATCGATTTCGCTACCAACGACGAATGTGAGTCCACAGTGATCCTTGACGAATATCTGTTACCTATGCGAGTATAGGTTTGGCGCAGGGTCTTGCTTCACATTTTGGGGATGATACAGCCATTCCTACCGGTTTGTGCGGATCATGCAGCTTTTGTCAAACGGGCGAGGGCATAAATTTCGAGTCAGGGGCTGTCACTCGGCCTGATCCCATTAAGATTAAGGCTATTCTGCAGGCATGTCCCGAACGCGACGACCCTCGCCTCCTCGCGCGCATGGCATTCGGCGTCACTTCTCCCAGGTTAACAGCGGGAAAGTGGTCCACCAGTCATCCGCTATTCGGCAGTATGGTAGAAGTTAATTTCAACGCCCTGGTGGAAGCGTTCGACAAAGAATGCTCAAGAGCAGGCTATGCGAAGGCTGACATTCAGCCCTCCGCGGCAGCAAGCACGAAACGCCCTATGTCGCAGTCAGGTTCGTACAGCCGTGGTGGATCGGGCAGAGGAGGAGGAGGTACGAGCAAGAGAGCCCGAAGAGGCTAGTGAATGGTTGAGCGGACTCCCGAGTATTGAAGTTACATTTATTATTGTAAATTATCAGTGTATATTGATTACATAATCGCAGGCATTTGACTGACCGTACGTTAGATGAACCAGACCGCCGTATCATAAAAGATCATTACTTATTGTCAACACATTCTAATATCACAAACCGAACACTGAGTCAGCTTGACTATTGTTGCTACTCATGTCTGCTGCGACGCCTGCAGCCTCGTCTTCTGGAGGTGTTTCTCCCGCTAACGCCAGTGCGCCTGATGTCACTCAGAGCGTAAGCTCAATCGACCGTCTTGTATTGGAGTATCTTCGCTCTCGAGGACACAAGGATGCGGAAAGGGCTCTTCACGAAACAATTGAAAGCGGGAGCATGGATGAATCTGGGAAGACAGTATCCGCCGAAGACCTGATCAAGAGTCTTGCTGTTTATGCACAAAAGCCATCGCGACCAGGGGACAATGTGTTGAAGGAAAGTGCAAACGTTCTGCAGGAGCTCACAGCGATGGGAAATCCGCCCAGCATACAGAACTTGATTGCCAGCCTTGGGACCGTTGGTGCCGAGGAGATCCTGTCTGTTGATCCAACAGACAAGGAGGAGGGATTCCGAGAGCTCGAGGCGTGGGTAGAAGGTTCACTTGACATGTACAAGGTACTTCGAGAGCATCACATCTGCCATAGATATAGGTTAATTCTGTTAAATAGCCTGAATTTCGACCTATCCTGTTTCCCATATTTTGCCATTTTCATCTGGATCTTGTACAACGAGGATTCAAAGAAGCTGGTATGTATGGCGTGTCTTCTATTGCATACGTTCAACCGACATTTCTGTATTTCTTAGCTCTGCGCTTCTCCAGGACGTATTCGCCGTCTCTAGCCCCGATGCATCACGCTACCCTACATCATCTATCGACTCTCCTGCTTCCCTCACATGTTCAAAATGATGACGTTGCCCAACGCTTCAAGAATGAGAAATATGTCATCAGAATGAGCCGGTCTGGTTTCAGTTTGCTGGTTGGATGGCTGACGGAAGGAGTTGGAGGTGAGGCCTCTGGTGCAGGCGAGGGCTTCTCTGGTGAGAAAGGAAAGAGAGGCCGAGCAGCAATAATGCGAGTGGTGAACAACCATCTTCGTTTTGATGGTAAATCTCTTGGTCTCTCAAACAAATGTATATGAGCTGAAACTTAGGCTAGTGACTTCCGCGAGCGCAACAGCAGTTTCGCCTAATGCCTGGGAAGAATCGACTGGCTTGTTGTCCCAACTCATTCCACAAACAAGCACTTCCGCTATTCCCAACCCTCACGCATTCAACGCCTCCAAAGGCGAGCTAAAACTTGGTCCTGCCCCTATCTCTGAGGAGTTGCGCGCAGAGACTGAACGTGTCATCCGCGAACAATCTGTACTGGACCGCGATCCCAATGCTCAATATGATTTGCAATTCCTGAGGCCCTCAGTTGTCTCAGGGGTTGTCTCACCTACTGAATCAGACATGCTCCCGCACCCTCAGTCGTTCAAGACGGTTGATGTTCAAAGAGAGGTGGAGAAGGTGCGAGATGCAAGGAAACGCATACGACTTGAGCCCTCCGCGTTAAGTTCTGTTGACTTGAACTCTGTGCAAGGAGGTGCTGTCCGTGCACGTGGCTTGCCTAGCATTTGCGCGTATACGCTACATGACGTCGGAGAAGGGTAAGTGTCTGAAACAAATTCTGTGTCTCCTGACAAAATTACTTTGAGCAGTGCGCCGTGTTGCACCTTCTCACCTGACATGACTCTTATGGCGGCCGGCTTTTCTGAGAGCTACATTCGTTTATGGAGCTTGAAGAACGAAAAACTCAAGGGGCTACGTAATGACTTTTCTTTGAGTTCAATAAAGGACTGTGAGTCTTTAAGCCGGATGGATGACAATGATGTTTATTCGAATGCAAGCTGGGTCGTTGTCGAAATTACAGCAAAAAGAAGGAAGTACAACCCGAAAGCTCGTCGGTCACAGTGGTCCTGTATATTCTTTATCCTTTGATCCATTGGGAGGATCAGCAACGCCCCCGAGATACCTTCTTTCTGCGTCAGCAGATGCAACTACGCGGTTGTGGTCCCTCGACACAATGACGAATGTCGTTGCTTTTCGTGGCCATCAAAATCCTGTATGGGACGTTCAGTGGAGTCCTATGGGCATCTATTTTGCGACAGCAAGCCGTGATCGAACCGCCAGATTATGGTCGACAGACCGTACATCATGTTTGAGAATATATGCAGGGCACTTGAGTGACGTGGACGTGAGTAACTTCGCAGAAGATAAGTTTCCTATAATTGATTTAATGTTTGCTATTGCAAGTGCGTCCGGTTTCACCCTAATTCGCTCTACCTCGCTACGGGTTCAAGTGATTGGACTGCGCGGCTTTGGGACGTTCAACGTGGGGCTTGCGTCCGCGTTTTCATCGGTCATCAGGGGAGCCTCTCGACATTAGCTATTAGTCCAGATGGGCGATATCTCGCCAGCGCAGGCGAGGACCTCGCAATCAATCTCTGGGATCTCGGTTCTGGACGTCGTATTAAAAAAATGACTGGACACACAGCATCCGTATACTCTCTCTCGTTTAGCGCTGAGTCGTCCATGCTTGTTAGTGGAGGTGCAGACTGGACGGTACGCTGCTGGGACGTTAGGAGTGCTGGTGGGCCCGGTAAACCACGGGAGAGCGGCGTTACTGAACCCACCATTGCACGAACGATCGGCGACGAAAACAATGAAACGTTCGTTCCATGAAACATACTGACGGGATTGATATTGACATTACTGTCAGGTCTGATCTTCTCGCCACGTTCCCTACGAAACGGACACCCATCACCAATGTGCACTTCACCCCTCGTAATTTATGCTTAGTAGCAGGGAATTACCTCGCACCCGACTCACGATAATTGTTTTGCCACTAGTTTTCGTACGTCCGCCATGGTTGATGTTGATGTTGAGTAACTCATACTTTTATGTTCACGTCAGATCTAACGCATGGTATTCTATCCTGCAGCTACCCGCCAGTACAATCTAAAAGTCAATCGGCCAGCGGTCCAATTTGTGTCCATGTCGCTTAATCCAAGTCTCAATAGATCGCAAATGTTCACCCCCGATCCCCATCCAATTGCTATCGCCAGTTTCTTTTGATCCTTGCTGTAGTCATCGTCTTCGGTGGATCGCTTGATAATCTTGATGTCGTGGGAGGAGACGTTGTTTGTCTTTTCATCACCACTCCGTTTTATCCTCGTCATTACCATCCTGACTCCCAGCAGTAGGAGTCGCTGCACCTTCTTCATTGCTGTCGGAACTACCTTCGTTGCTGTCAGAACTATCTTCGTCTTCGTCCGTACTGTCGGACGTTCCTTCAGTACTGGTCGATTCCTGACTACTCTCGATGTAGTCTTCATCTTCTTTATCGCGCTGTCGTAAATGAAATCAGCACAAACGCTTCAACACGACACTCCAGCTTCATTGTGGCATACTTACCTTTTTGTCTTCTCTTTCGATCTCGAGGTCATCTAATTGTATCATGCACTTCTGTGGACCTTTCTCATCTTCGTGAGCGAGCTGAGAGGACGAAGGTTCTTCGAGCTCCCCAGAAGACTCTGCTGTCAGTGGGCGGGGTACGTGCGAGCGGCGGAATGTTTTGGTTGATCGCATTGGTGAATACAGCCAGTTCTGAACTTCGTTGACTGCTCTGCAAGTTTTTATATTTTGCAAGTTATGTGGCTCAAAGGCTCGCGAGCCTTGAGCAATGAGGTCGCGTGTTGAAAATCTTTCATCGTTATTATGCTCGATCATTGTTCTGTTCTGGCGCCTTTGATAACAAAGGACAGACTTGCAAATATTTCAAGGAGGATCATAATTGTGATAAACGTAGCATGCACATCCTTCATCCTTGGTAGCGGAACGGGGTCCATGATGGTTGGCTAGTTGAATGGCGTGCTTAGTTACAGTACTTTGTTAGTAAGTACTTACAATCTCCAGATAATGAGTCACGTGAACGTGCAGCAGTGGCCCTTTGAGCTGCTTTCATCCACACTGCACACCAGACGGACACGCAACTACGAACTCCAACGGTCCTCACAGAAGTTTGTCTAGCATCATTATGAGTTGAATTTGGTTTGATCCTGCAATCTGCAGATACACATAATGGACAATGATGCCGTGATGGAGGGCAGCAGCTCCTCCGTGCAGGTAGCGCCGCGGCTCACTAGTGTCGAGAGTGAATACACTTCCCCTTCGATGCGTACGTACAGTGATTCGCCAAGCAATTGATTGCGCTCAAGTGTGATTTTTTGACTGCTCCTTTGGTGAATAGCCAACGTTCTCCCTCCCGTCCGCGAGTTTCGAGATATCCAAGTCAAGGTGCATATTCGCCGGCCAGAAAAGGACTCCTGGGCATATCTTGGACGTGCTCTAGTGTCGCAGGAAGTCGTAGGCCAGTCCTCTCGTGTCGGTGAGCATCGTATGATTCACAGGATTACGTTCGATCTCTAATCATATCCCCATGCAGTTGTCCGTTCGTTGACATCCAGCAAGGTGCTGGTCGCATTCGGAGAGGTAGCATATTACTTGACTTTACTTTACCGTCATAAAACTAAGTAACTTTACACAGATGTCTGAGCTGCAGGCTGAAAAACGCGGCAACTTCGTTGTCGTTGGCTGTGTGGAGGGCCCTCGAGTTGTCTCGTGGTCTTTGAATGTGATTAACTGTCCTTCTTGATCGTGTCATACCAAACTGACGCTGAACCTTAGGCCGTGAACAACTCCGAAACGCTCCGCCTGCTTGCAAGCATTGAGCTCGCATGCTATCGTTGCAGGCTCGCCGTGGTTGATCCACGAAACCATACCAAGTCCCGTCGGCGCATTGAGCGTGTCATTAAAGAGGATAGACGCAGGAGACATAGGCGGCGTAAGGACCAGGATGCAATGATTGACGCGTTCCAACAACACCATCTTGGCGATGATGTGCCAGAATCATGAACGCAGTTCACTTCATGACAATGGATGGCTTAGACAGAGTAACAACGTGTTCACCAACAGCTGTACAGTGCGCAACCTTGAAGGTGCGCAGGAACATGCATATTGTACTCTAAACACTACCCCCTGACGACTCCTGATTCTGGGCGCCCTGACTTTCAGCATGTATTATTTAGACAAAACTGATATTTGTTTACCCATATGTTGGCGACTTGACATTACATAATATTCATCCCATGAAACAGCTGTCTTAGCTTACTCACTTGCAAGTGATTCGCACAAAATGCTTGGTATGCTGTTCACGTTCTCATCCAAATTTTCTAGCACAAGCTACATATAGGTATCACGAATTTCATCTTGTAATGCATGGCCTCCAGTGACGACGTCCTAAGGAAAATATAACGACACGGGTATATCACAAATGTAAAGGAGTGGATGCTGAGCATAAATAAATAGCAATTGCAAGCAGTAGAAGTATAAGGTCAGACGCCCCTCCAGCGAAAGAGAACTGTCCGCAGTGTGTCGAAGGAGACGAGAGCGCACACTGTGACAACATCGATTATGCATCATGAATGAGGTGGTGAACGCGAGTGCGACCGAGTGGGTGAAACGAACGCGCTATCGGCATATGCAAGATCGCTTGGGCCCGCATAGTCAGAGTGTGATGACACCGGTCTTGACACAGACCCAGGTTGCAGGGCAAGTGGTTGCCGATGTTCTGAATACTGCGGCGGAAGTTCTACTACGCCATTGTCGTCTGGCACAACATCCTCGACGTCGGTATGCAAAATGAACCGAGTAGAAGGTTTGTATGCTGTTTGGCCAGCCATTGCAGCTTTTCGTCTGCCAGCAGATGACATAGATGAACTTCCAGCGTCTCCATACCCAGCGAAACTGTCTGGGTTAGAGACCTGGCGCGAATGTTGTGTTTGATTGAATGGTGTGGGAGGGTCGCTAACTGTAAGGTTGCCAGCGGACGGACTGGTTAGGTGTGATTGAATTCCAGGTTGAATGGGTGGAGGAAGGTGATTAATAGAGTCTGTCTGGTATGGGAATGGGTAAATTGGCGGAACATGACCATAATGGTCAACTTCATGATCGAGATCCATAGATGGGAGCCGACGTGAATGGCGTTTCGAAGAAGACATAACGTACGGAGAGCGAGATGCTCTTCGTTTACGCAACAGGAATATGCCAAGAGTGACCAACGCAGCGACGGCTACCACACAGCCAATCGCCGCGCCAGCGATAGTAGCGGTATTGCTGCTTGATGAAGTACTTTGGGTGGATGTTGGCCCAGCTGTAACGCTAGATGACGTGGGCGCTATAGTAGATGAGGGCACAGATGCAGTTGATGATGGTGAATTGGCGCTGAGGCACGAGGCGTTGTTCGAGAGCAAAACCGTCACGACGTCAGAGCTACCACCTTGTCTGCCCTCAGAGTCTACCATCATAAATATGAGTGTGGTCCCTGCGCTAACATCCGCAACCCAATCATAACTGGAGCCAGTCGGTGGGTTAAGTATGAGAGACTCTCCGCCAGGAATAAGCGCCTGTGGAAAGATAAGTACATCACGGTGATAGAGTTGGTGATGATCTAACCGTAATAGTAACAGGTTGGACTGCACCATTATAGCCTTCAAAGGTATACCCACTAACAGGAATGGTAGGTCAACGCCACAAAAGGTAGGCCGATCAAACTCACTTGCATTGCTGGAGTGCTGTTGGTGTATCAAACGTGAAATCTACTGATGGACCCGTAGTGTTGCAGTTGTTCTTGGCAACAGGATCACCGACGGTTAAGACAGTCGTCGTTCCACCTGAGCCAAATGCTGTGGCGTCAGACATAGTGAGTAGAAACTGTGTGCCGTTTAAAAATGGTAATTGCGGTATTGAATATGAGCCTTTGCCATTGCTGAAGGCTGATCCTGGTACAGAGAAATTCCGCGGGACTGCAAAAACCTGGGAGGCATGAAATGAGCACGTAATTGATATGCTTGATATGATAGCTCCGACGAACGGGAGTCAGAGTAATCTCAAATGGTGCTTGCCCACCTGACGACGAAGTTCAGTAGGAGTGTATAAAGATACTAGATATGTGCTTACCAGTCCATGAAACAGTGAGATTGTCGCATTGAGTTGGAGTCCCGACTGTCACACTGAATGCACGTACTGCAGATAGAAAAGAAATAATGCACGTAAAGGAATGAAGGAGGGGTAACGTTCGCATGCTCAAAAAATGAAGAAGAAGGTAAAGGACGTAGTCCCAGCCAATTGGAATATGTTGAAACACTAATCTATAGGGAATCGGGAATATTGTGCAGAGAGGAAGCTGAAGAGAACTGTGCCTAATGCCGACCTCGTGTTAATCGCCCCTTATGTCAGCCAGGTATGAGAGGAGGCAACGGAGTTCACAACATCAAAATTTGTGAGAAAAAGCAATCACAACATATAGCATGACCCTGCAAGTATGGGCCGTGCTGTGCTAAGTAGCTTCGTTGTCTTGGGAGGCTGCTATACGTATCGCCGCTCCTCCTACGAGCGCTTAAGACCTAATAGCGATCAAACTTGTACTACATATCAAGGTGGATTCCTCTAAATTATCATTTCGCGTGTCAGGGGAAGAAATGGGTACCGATTTTTTCACAACGGCCTTGCCATAGAAATGATTGGACGGCTTGGATGCAAAGCAGCAGTGAGCTGGTTTACTATGATATCTGGTCGCCATCCTACAGTGTACACTGGCAACTTGTGAAGACGCTGGCGAGACTAACTCCGCTATATTTATCCGTTTGACTTCGCACGATGGACTGGAGAGGAATGGCTGTGGGACAAGGTAACCTTGAATCCGTGATCTTCAAACTGATTGTATGGCAGCGCGGCGCGCGCGATTCCGCAGCTGCGACACTACTATCTCTAGGTCTAGCATTCTAGGGGGCGTCGGTGATTTTGAACGGCGTTGAAAACTCGGGGGATGAACACCAGGCATCACGAGTTGTTTATCGTAAGCAGCACTTGACCATGGAAGCCGGGAACTAGAGTTGCAGGGAGAAACCGAGTAAGCACTCAGACTCAAAGTTCCCTCTGCCTCGCCTGCGGGAAAATCCAGGCTAGCTGTATCTGTCTCACGACAATCATGAGGCCCCCGGGATTCAACCTTCAGGCACCAAGAGAGTAGAGGCTTCCAAAGGGGAGAGGACCACAACTGGATAGATGAAAAGTATGGCCGCTATTGTAAAGGTCTGGGTTGTCTAGTAAGCAAGTTAGTAAACGTTGCTCACGACACAGCGTATATTTTATGATACTGACCATGAATGTTGTACAGGGAAGCTGTGATTGCAGCTATTACAGTGTTTCAATCATTTCCGACGACATATCTGATTGAATTCTCG
Organism: Suillus ampliporus; assembly: GCA_016584345.1. Lineage (NCBI taxonomy): Eukaryota > Fungi > Basidiomycota > Agaricomycetes > Boletales > Suillaceae > Suillus > Suillus ampliporus. Next base: position 156,902 of record JABCPV010000003.1, read on the forward strand.
ATAAGACCATAGCGAAAGATCCACTGGCTATGACAGTCATAACCTGTGAGGGTAGGCTAGATGATATAGCCGTGCAGTTTTCGAGGGAGTCTTGCATCCTCGATGTCGTAGTAGGAAGCATTGACCGTGACCAAACCCAAGTTTTGTGTACATGGCCTCAGAGGTGGCTAGTGGTGCCTCAGAGATTAAAATAGCATAAATAAATGTGTTCAAACAGTACCTCCAAATATTTGACGTGTAACTCTGTCGCTTTTAAGTCTTGATCGTATCCATGCACAAAGTTGCTTTCAAGCGCTTTGTCTGCAGAAATCGACGCGACTTGTCCACGTGAGGATGTAACTTCTCAAAATCAATCGCCGCATTAACCAACGGCAGTTGCCGAACACCAGATCTAGTGTTACTAGTGGTAAGGTGCTCGCCGTCCTCAGCGTCAAGAAAGCCCATCTTCAAGGTGAGTATGCCCGTTCATTACAAGTTTGCTACGTGTTGGCCTGCCTTGTGTGTGCATATATCTATCGGATAAAAAGATGCAGACAAGACAGGCGGAAAAGCTGGATTCGGCCATATGCTGTCAGATGTACTCCCTACCTGCATCCACGATTTCACAGAACCGTTGTACTGACGTTATAGGTTTGCTCTAGATTAAGCCATGGGTTTCGCGCACAACAACGGTCCGTATCTCACCAGAAACGTTCTTTCGACACGTCCGATCTGACATTGTATGTGTGCACAGTACTTCACTCCAACCATTTCCACAAAGACTGGCAGCGCCGGGTGCGCACCTGGTTCGATCAGCCCGGTCGCAAACTCCGCAGACGCAATGCTCGCAAGGTCAAGGCTACCGCCCTTGGTGTCCGCCCACTCACTCTCCTCCGCCCTGCCGTTCGTGCCCAGACCGTCCGCTACAACCGTAAGGTTCGCGAAGGCCGCGGTTTCTCCCTTTCTGAGCTGAAGGAGGTTGGTATCAACCGCAAAGAGGCACGGGGTATTGGTATTGTCGTTGACCACAGAAGGAGGAACTTGAGCGAGGAGGGAAAGAAACTGAATGTCGAACGGTTGAAGGCCTACAAGGCCAAGCTGATCGTCTTCCCTCGGAATGCTAAGAAGCCCAAGAAGGGTGACTCAACTGTGTGTGGTGGAATGCCCTTGCAGTTTTGAATTTGGTGTTGATCTTTGCTTGACAGGGTGCCGACCTCGAGGCTGAGACCACACGCACGCACCTTCCTCTTCCTGACCCCTACGTTCACGAAGCACCCCGCAAAATCACAGACACTGAGCGGTCGTTCGAGGCTTACAAGACTCTCCGCGTTGTACGAGCTGATGCTCGGTATGCCGGAGTACGCAAAATTCGGGCAGCCAAGGTTTGTTGTTCACGAGTTGTCTTGAATCCAGCTACTCAACGGATTTTATTCTTTGCAGAAGGAGGAAGAGGAGGCAAACAAGAAGAAGTAGTTTTTTCTTCTTTACATCCCACTACACTACATCATGCTTTCCGGTTACCCTCTTGTATGCTCCTAAAAACCGGGCGCGACAAGTCGTGTCTAAGGTATTTCATGCGTTACGTATGCTTATGGACACGACTGTATTGCACTGCGTCGAAATCGCAAGCGACTTCAATGTTTCAATGACGTTTCTATATTGTCATGATGTATCAAGATGTGTAGATGCCGCAGGGTATCTGATTAGGGGGAATTTGTGACCGAAATTGTCTAGTGATGTCCGTAGAGTCTATGCGCTTATTGCGCCTTCTTTTCTATCGCCTCTCGAATCTCGCTATCGGCGACCATGCCCACGATCCTTGCTTGATCCGCCACACCTTTGAGCACGCTCAACACTTCTCCGTTCCCGCTAATAAACCCGAATTCGGCATACACAAGGCCTTGTTCTTTGGCAAATTCCTTCACTAGAACGCTGGCCTCACGCAAATTGTGTCGTGGAAGGCGCGGGAAAAGGTGATGCGTCACCTGGAGATGCAAGCCGCCATGCAGAAATGAAAGGAGTGGGGGACATATGACGTCTGTTGTAGTTCGAAGCTGGCGGTGTGGGAAGGATTCCATCGGCCCCAAATCCTCCGTGGACATGGAGAAATGTGATAAAACGATCTGTGACAAATTATGAGTATTCATAGGCAATACTCAGAGATAGACACGTGCCTGGACATGCAGAGGACTTGTGACAACATGCGAGACGATGAGATATGTAATGGCTTTGCTCCATGATCCACATCCCTTCAGGACTGCTCCAAACCAGCACCAGAAGAAGAAGACACCAATGACTTCGAGCCACCAGGACCACCGGCCACCCCTTGCCCTTCGATGATCGAAGGCTTTCCGCCACAAGAATCCATATGCATTGGCATATAGATTGAAGCGACCGAAACCAAGCAATATGTAAAAAAGCTTATGTTGCAAGGAGATCAGGAAAGCGGAAACTCGGTTGAAGACCATGGTTCGCTTGTAGTACGACGACCATAACGAGTTGAAAAACGCCGTTGAGACCGCGAGGAATGGCAGATGCGCGATATCAGGATCGCTATTATGGCGTTTTTTCAGATGTATGTGCAACTACATGACAGCCATAGAACTTACTGCGAAGGATGATTTGTGACCACTAATCAAGCATCAGTGGTTATATCAAGATACGTTTGCAAATAGAAGGCTCACGATGATGCACATTGTGATTCTTGAAGATTGAGGGATAGAGAAGACAGGTGTTGAGCGAGCGAACGTGCGATAAGTAAGCGAACTTACGTCAACCCACCAGCCGACACTTAATCCACCGATGAAATCAGCTAGTATAATGGCAATGAGGCGATCTTTGGTCCAATCATGAGTGACACCCATGTGCCCTAAATCGTGGACGGTGAACACGAGCTGGTGCCATAGAAGGCCGAGGCATACGGCACTTATTATGAGCCAGCCATGGGAGTAAGCGACTGCGGACGATGCGGCGAGCAGGAGATAACGTGCAACCTCTGGGCCATAGCCAGTGATGTAACGCGTTTGATACAGACCGGCGTCGATGATACGGTTATGCAATGCCTTGTAAGCAGCGGAATGTCGAGCTTGGTCTTTCAAGGAAAGTGTTGTTGGAGGGGGGACCAAATTAGAGAGAGTAGGACCATGATTTTGAAGGAGGTAAGAGTCATGTTTGACCAAGAGAATCTCGGAGGATAAGTTCGAGGGTGGTAGTGGAGTTGCTTCATTATACCATGCGGGTTTGCCATCGTAAGACAATTTTCTGACCCAGCCAGTCATGATGGGGGGTACGAGAGGTTCCCAAACACCAGCCGAAGTTTCGACTGTGCCAATGACATAGGACTTTATTTTAGCAATAGTCTGGTCACAGTGATACGCGTCGATCTCGTCAGAGGCATCGCGTCCTACGAAATGAAGGATTGCAAGGGAACCACCTGGATGGGCATTTAGCCAAGCTTGGGGGATGCGCAGTAACTGGTTGTTGTAGACAACCAGGGTTTCGCCTGCAAGAATGCGGACTGTGACCTCTTCTCTAGTCCATTCTTTCTTGGTTGCACCCATAGCAGCTGGTGGCTACAGTACCTACCTGCTTTCAAAATTTGGTGGTAAGTAACTGAAAGTGGATGACACTCTGCGCCACTGGATAACGAATTCCAATTGCAAAGTTTGTATAAATAGGTGAACATAGCCTCGTGACATTGTCGTTCCCGCTGTCACCGTCGTCGTCGTCGTCCCAATCGCTTCCCTTCGTTATCTCAAACGACGAGCAGCAACTTTGTCAAATATTTTTCATTAAAGTAATAACGCTCGCCCTGAGCGGGGCAATAGGTGAACACGGGCGACATGGCAAGCCCACATTTGTTGAGTACTACCAGTTCAGCCAGCAAGCATAACACATCAAGACAAGTTCCTCAACCAATCAAACATAGAACCCGCCACAGATCTCATTCGGACCCCTTCTCGGACCCAGTCTACCCATCAAAGCCTGTTCCTCGCCTTCCTCCAGAACCTCCACCTAAATATCCTCAATACAACAGAGTCACCCCATCTGCAACTAAACCTTCCCCACATCGCGATAATACCATCGTAGAAGCAGTTAGGGATACCGTCCAGGTCAGAGGTGTGGATCAGTCTTCGCGTACGAGAATGGGAAGAAGTCAAACGTACGTCCTTGTATCATTCTTTTTTTCTCACTTACCCTAATCGTTCCACTATCCAGTGCCCAGACTACTGCTGCCCCATCCCGTCCTACATATACTGGTCGTCGTTCCTTATCACAGGACTCCGTCCTTCACACAGCAAATGCTCTTGATAAGGCCAAGGGCAAGGCACGAGGCAAGAAAGGCTCTGTGCATGCAGACGTCATAGATAGACTTGATTTTACTGGCGTTGGTCCCAGTACGTTCTTATTCGGCTCTCTATATTACAATTCATTCATTCATTCATTCATAATTGTACTTCAGTGTTCCACCACGATGGTCCATTTGACGCTTGCGCTCCTTCTCGTAATCGCCATCGAACCAAGGCCCCCATGCTTGCCTGGAGCAGCGCAGGGGCAGAAGTGGCGCTATCTAATGAATCTCCATACCCCACGCCTGATGCTTACAAAGCTGCATTTGCTCCTACCTACCAGGCACCAAAGAAGAAAGTCGATGCTATCGCGGAGGCTTGGGGCATCCATGAACCGGAGCCGTACGAGGAATTTTTTGCAGGTGGAGGCACTGCCAGACGTGATGGGGACACACCGTCTAATTCAATATACGCCGGGCGAGAGGGACACGGATCACGGAACGGCACGCCGCAACACTCCCTTGGGAAGCGCTCCAAGGATGGGCGCGACCTTCGTGAGGTCTATAGAGAGTATCTCGACGATGACGTGAAGCAGACGCAAGCCCGCGACCGGGAGCGCGGGGGTGAGAGAGAAGGAAGACGCGGCAGGCGCACTGGTATCCCACCTCCCCAGCCTATTCTTGTTCCAGAAGCGCAGAATGCCGATTATGACAGCGGACCAGGGTCACCGTCAGGGGTACCCAAACGCACCAAATCATTGATGCAGCGCATTCGCAAGATGCGTGACTCGCCAAATGTGCCCATGGGTTATGAGGATGGCCTAGAGCCTTCTTCGCCCACTGTGGAAACCCCCCGGGCATCGCGCCCTACACATCGACCACAGAATTCGTTCCTTGGACGCTTTTCCAACGGCCCGCACGGTGCCAGCCGTCCACACACCTCGCCTCCTTCAGATGAAGCATACGTATATGTCGATGATCCACGTAGGGACAAACGACTCCCTGCCACTCCTTACGCTCCAGCAACTACCCGCACACCGTCCGGCGAAGACAAATACGGATACTTTGATGGTGCCCCCAGCTCCCCGGGGTCGGGCGGCCTCGGACGTAAAGCTAGTTTATTGAAGAAAGTGAAGGACGTGGTCAGGGGCCCGAAATGATCCTGGTTCTCGATTCCTGGATGTACCAAAGTATTATTCCTCATTTGTTCGCTAGCCCCATACACATGTCCCAAATTTACGTGTCCTCTAGTTGTTGTTCTTTCTTGCACTTTACAGCCATGATCGCTGGTCTGTTTCTCTTGTTTCGTCCAAAGCTTGGATGGGATGTTCCTATCGTTTTTGTGTGTTTTTCCCCCTTCGTCGGCATTCCTGACCCCATGCTTGTATCCATTACGGTGTTTGTAATCTACATATACTCGCGTCACCGAGCAAGCTGTATGTAGGTTTATGATTGAGACAGTCTAATAATTTACTGTGCATTTTTCTATGCTCCCGTGTTATGAGAATGTGTAGTCCGATATCAGGGGGCAATTGATCAAGTGCTTTTCGAAGGCGCACATTCCGATCAATTCAACGGGATTCTTACAAACGTGTTTATGATAGTCGTAACTCTTCGATCACGGCTACAATATGTTCGTCTATAATTATAGATATCTTCACGATCTGACGTTGATGCCAGCCTGCTTCGAAGCCGACTTGACTTCCTGTATTCCGACTTCCTCCCGATGAAATATCCCTGCAGCAAGGGCAGCTTCCACGCCTGTCTCAACAAATACTCTCACAAAATGTTCCTTGGCACCTGCGCCACTGCTCGCAACGACAGGAATAGTCACTGCACGCTTCACGAGTCCGATTAGGTCGTGGTCAAAGCCGAGGCCTGTTCCATCGCGGTCGATGCTATTTAGGAGGATCTCGCCAGCCCCGAGGATCTGCGCACCCTGTGCGAGTTGCACAACTGACACAGGGCGAGTCTCACGACCTCCCGAAACGGTACATTGGTACCACCAAGCTTTCCCCCGCTCGTTTTCAGGACCATCTGGTCGACCATGTACAAGCTCGTCCTTGTAGGGACCGTCGTACGTGGCGGGATCGACGTATACTCTTTTGGGGTCTATGGAAACGACGACGGCCTGAGAACCGTATACTTTCGAAATCGTTTCGATGGCGCTGCTGCCGTCCAATCTGCCGTTCGCTGCGCGAACTTTCTCGACAGCGTAGACTGCCTCAGAACCGATGCTGACCTTGTCAGCTCCGACTCGGAAATATGCACCAGCAACCTCTACAGCAGAGCGTTTCGTGCCATCAGGGTCGACTGTATCTTTAATACCCCCTCCGATGGTGAGTGGCACGAATACGCACTCTGCTGCGGTCCGTACAACTGCGAGCATCGGCTGATCTTGGAGTGGGGAGTGGCGGAAGGAAGTGATGTTAAGGAGGCACAGCTCATCTGCACCTGACTCGAAGTAGCGTGCTGCTAGTGCGACAGGTTTGCCCAAGTTGCGGACAGCGCCGGCAGTTTTGACAGTAGTAGTGCTGGATGTGGATGGGAGAGACTTCTCGCGGACGTCATACTGATCCCCTTTGGTTACGATGAGATCGCCTTCATCGTTCGCACGAACATCCATGCAAGCGATGATGCGTCTGGTGAAGCCGTGTTGTGGTTTAGGAGGGCGTGGAATCCGACACGATGGTTCGGCTGGTGTGCGTCCCGCGAGAGACTGCTTTATCCAAGCGTCGATGACGGCGAGTCCAGCACTACTGGATTTTTCGGGATGGAATTGAGCGCCAAATACGTTGCCCTTTCGGACGGTGGACATGAACACTTCCTGTCCGTATTGGGTAGTCGAGTGTGCCCACATAGCAGCCTCGGGGTTACCTTCTGGGTCGTACTTTGCACAATACGAATGGACGAAATAATAGTGTTTGGAAGAAGAAACGCCTTCTGAGGACGAGGTGTCGGGGTCTATGGGTTCCGCAGTATTCCAGCCCATGTGGGGAACTGGTTTAGTGGTATCATCGAATCGTTTTATTTGACAGGGTATAACACCTAGACCACGCGTTGATGGAGATTCTGCAGATGATGCAAAGAGGACCTGCATCCCGACGCATATGCCGAAGTACGGCTTTCCAGATCGAATGTAGTCATGGAGGGGTTCAAGTAGACCACGCTCTGTTAAGCAATCGATGGCAGTGTGGAAAGCACCCTGCCCTGGAAATACGAGGATCTACAGGGAAACGAAACAAGAACAGATGAGATCGCGGGGATAGTGAGGGAGCTGAGATGTGACATACAGATGCTTTATCGAAATCGGCTGGACTGGATATCCAGGAGAAATCATAACCAAGTTTCCTGATTGAATTAGCCAGGCTCTGGACGTTACCTGCACCATGGTCCAGGAGAAAGAGTGCCATGGCTTTAGTAGCGGCTAGTTGACTCGACCATTAAATCTACAGTCGTGAGTTGCCATATCGGGATGATCAAATTGACGCGTTGATGATTTATTGCGTGCTCCAACAAGCGCCCATTGTAAATATAGGATTCACCTCAAGATCAAGAAAATAATACCTTATAAGCGGGTGTGTTCAGATTCAGAATGGACCATCCTTACTTCCAATCCCTCACAATGACCGCCCCGCTTGCCATCCCCTCCAGATCTCCAAGAACCGTCGCTGCATCCATCTCTCCCTCATCCCAGACACTCCACGATAGGCTGCGCAAGCAAGACTCGCTCGCAGCTATCAGACAACCCAAGGTTCTTCATCCAGTCGAAAATGACGACCTGAAACTGTTGCTCCTCGAGAACATCAGTCAGGATGCAGTCCGAGCTTTCCAAGCGCAGGGCTTCCATGTCGACCACTTTAAAAAGGCTCTTTCTGAGGATGAGCTTGTAGACAAGATCTCCCAGTACCATGCCATAGGCATACGCAGCAAAACCAAGATCACAGAACGAGTCATTAAAGCTGCACACAAGGTACGTCAATTTGTCTCCAGACGAACAACCACCTTTAAGTTGCCATCTGCAGCTTCTTGTGATCGGCTGTTTCTGTATCGGAACGAATCAGGTTGATCTGGTCACCGCGGCCAAAGCCGGTATTCCCGTCTTCAACTCTCCGTTCTCAAATTCGCGCTCCGTTGCAGAGCTTGTCGTGTCCGAGTTGATCGCGCTTTCGCGGCAGCTCGTTGAGCGATCGCATGAGCTGCGCCAGGGAATCTGGAACAAGCAGTCAAAAGGCTGCTGGGAGGTTCGGGGTAAAACATTGGGTATTGTCGGCTACGGGCACATCGGGTCACAGCTCTCGGTGCTTGCAGAAGCCCTCGGCATGCGTGTCATCTTCTACGATGTCATCAATATGATGCCCCTTGGTTCTGCTCGACAAGTCGATACTCTCCCTGCTCTGCTGGCAGAAGCCGATTTCGTCACGCTTCATGTGCCTGAGCTTCCTGAGACCACAAACATGATTGGACCACACGAGCTCGCGCAGATGAAAGTGGGATCCTACCTTATCAACAACGCTCGCGGACACGTCGTCGACATCCCAGCCCTGATCGGAGCCCTGCAGTCGAAACACCTTGCTGGTGCAGCCATAGATGTATACCCACAAGAGCCGGGGTCTAATGGTGCACCATTCGACGATCAGGTTAATGCGTGGTCGAGCACTTTGCGCAGCTTGCCAAACGTTATACTCACGCCTCATATCGGCGGATCAACAGAAGAAGCGCAACGCATGATTGGGGAGGAAGTCTCTCTTGCTCTCACTCGCTACCTGAACTACGGCTCCACCATTGGGGCAGTTAATTTCCCCGAAGTCGACCTCCGTGCAATCACCGCAGAGCAGGGCAACCATGTCCGTGTCTGCCATGTTCACAGCAATAAGCCTGGTGTGCTGAAGCAGGTCAACGAGGTCCTCTCGCCATACAACGTCGAGAAGCAGTACTCGGACTCGAAGGGCGACGTTGCATACCTGCTGGCGGATATTGCAGACGTCAGCCCCCAGGATGTGAACAAGCTGCGGGAGATGATCAGCCACACGAGCGCGAACATCCTCACGCGCTTACTGGCTTGATGTTGGGAGTGTATGCATGTGTAGATCTGAAGCTTCATTGACCGAAATGGACGGTTCCACCCACAGTATATTCCAGAGGTTCCACTCAACTGGTATCCTATCTTTCGAATTTAAAAAATGTATCTTACGCTTTCCAAGGTGGAAGAAAAGCCACACTCACACTCCAAAATGTCTTATTAGGATCAATTACAGTGCTTCCATGATATAATACCGAATGCTACAAGAATACAAATTGCATGGGGGTAATGATACTCAAGTTTCTTCTTCGGGGTCACCAATTCCACTAGACAAGATTGCGAAGTGAGTCTCCATCTCAGGAAGGCAGGGCGAGTCATATATTTTGCAAGTTCGAGTGTTTCCGCGGGCCTTCTTGAGCTGCAAGCTGATAAGACGGCTCACTTAGTGAATCAACTGATGATGACATGAATGCATACCGGGTCGTGGAAGCATGCGCCATGATATTTCCTCCGATGGGTTTCTTCTCATTGCCTGCATATGGTCCTGCTGATGCATCGGGATTGGACATGACCTGATTTGTGACAACAACAGCGATGCCGAACTGTTTCACGTAATGACTATACGGAGGATGATGCAGACTATCTCTCTTCGTACCTCGTCTGCAAGTCGTTGGAGGGTTCTCAAGAATTTACCAAGATGGTTCTGACGCGCGGATAGCTCGCCACGTCCACTGAAGTCGGTGCGGTAGAGCGCGGTGCATGAATCAACGATAAGAAGGCAGAATCTAATGGGACTATGAGGACACAATCAAAATGCGCATATAGTCAGCTCGAACCTTGATTCTGCCATTAGCGCACTGGCGTTGGTGAGAAGGGAGTTCTGATGGTCGGCATTGTATGCTCTCGCGTATGCAACATTGTCCAGAACTTCCTCCCCACTCAGCCCATAGCGTTCTGCAACCGCAAGGAGACGAGCAGGGCGGAAAGTACCCTCGGTGTCGATGTAGAGGCATTTACCCTCGCCACCGCCCATGCTCACGGGTAATTGACATGTTACTGCCAATGTGTGACAGAGTTGTGATTTTCCGGTCCTGAATTCTCCAAAGAGCTCAGTGATTGCACCGGTCTCGATACCCCCTGTGAAGGAGGTGAGAAAACTATAATGCCTTCCCAAATGCTCACTTGTTACCTCCGAGTAAAGCATCTAGTTGCTTTGATCCCGTGGTAATGTGAACGAGTTCAGAACGACGTGCATGAACTTCAGTGGCGCTCTGGAAGCCAAGGGGGACGATCTTTTGGGCTGGATAATGTGACTCATCAGACAGAGCGATCGTATAATGTTACGATCTCGGTACCCACCTTCCGCCAGGATCTTGTCCGCCTTCGCGTCTGAGATGCCTTTGATTGCTATCAGATTCTTTTTAGGCGTAAATGCGACGGCCTCGACGGTGTTGAGTCCTGCATCGCAGAGCTTCTTGATGTCATTGGCGTGGATTCCGGCTTCTTCTAGTTTGCCGACCAGGAGGGGGCCGGACATGGAGAGGCCCTCCTGCGCTTCGTCATTCTGAGATGCTTGAGACATGTTTACTTGCTGCTAGAAAATAAAGACACAACTGTACTAAGTAGTGGGAAGTCGACGTGCAACAGCCATATGCAATGAGGACGCGTTGCATCACGTGGTCGCGTGGTGGCTGCCCCGTTTGTGCAATGACTCGGAATTTATGTGCAGAGAAGTATATTGTATGAGGTAAAGGGAGTCTAAGTGGATGCTTCAACCTCCTCCACAGATGAGTGAGTAACATCAGAAACCACTCTTTCCGAATCCGTGATTTCCACCAAACCCTTTCCGAGAGCTCGCTCCAGTGCGTTGACGGCGGCGAGGTCAAGTACAACCCTTCTCCACTTCACAATGTCGTAGACCACCAAGTCTGCTACAGTTCTGCACTCTATTCCACGAAGGTTCCTCGACGCCAGCCTCATTCTTGCTGGTACTTCTGACTCTCCGGTGACGAACAAGGTCCCGGTTCTCCACCCGAGTCCCTCTAACCTCGAGCTGAGGGTAGCAGTCTTGTGTGACCACCAGTTAATGCAGCGCAAGACACCCAGACGTTGTTCCCGGAGCTTCATCGTCAAAGCCACGCGCATGCCCATCTGAATAACTTTGCGATTAAGCTTCGTGCTGAAATCTCGCGGCTTGGGACCGAAAGCGACACCTCCACCCCTCAGCATCGGACTCTGGCGATCTCCCAGACGAGCTCTGCCGGTTCCCTTCTGTGGGCGAATTTTGCGACGCGAACCTGCAACCTCACCGCGCGTCTTGGTAGAGGCAGTCCCTTGGCGAAGAGAATCCAAGTAGTGCACGACACAAAGATGTAGGATATCTCGCCGCACAGGATGGTCGAATACCGTTGGGTCTAGAGCGACAGCTTTCTTGGCGCCTTCCGACTTGCCAGTAAGACTCGACATTGTCAAATATACCGGTTTAATTGGATCAGAAGCTATTTTGCAATGAGCATGTTTCTCTCTAGCATCAATGCACTTACCTTTGCGAATTGTGGATTTGCCTTGTGAAGAAGAAGTGGTCGGCTTTGATTGAACTAAGGTCGGCGCAATTGTTGCCATTCGCCTGCGACATATTGCTTGTGACGACTGCTGAGTTTGTCAGGACGGCTATCGAAATAAACATGGTGAACTCTTCCTCACCCCTGCCACCGATTTCCGCAGAGCAGAAAACATTGTGAACCGTTGAGCTTCAATACAGAGAGAAATTAGAGCAGGAGAAGACAAATTGGAATTCCAAAATTGGATCGTGTGAATGTTTTGCCACAAATTCTAATCCCTCATCTGTGTGCGTGCTCGCTGTGAAGATTGACCGCAACACCTCAAACGACCTCCAGAGGGTAAGTTTATGCTCTTATGTTGCGTGTTGCAGAAATATGATACGGTCGTATCTACACGATCCGGAATATGGACTAATATCAATGGGGAATGGCCTGGATTCGATGGATTAGGGTTGGATGAGTTGGATCACACTGTTCCAAATATCAGTCATTCGAGACCAGTTGCTGACCTCGCTCTTTTCACCTCTAGAATTAATAAGGAGCCGAACGCCGGCAGATTCCTCTATACGACAAAATGGCATCTACAACAAAGGCCGTCCAGACATTCGGCAAAAAGAAGGCGAGTCGCAACACTTCCTTCGCGGTGACTTCCTGCTCACCCCAGAGTTCACCAGACTGCTACTGCAGTCGCACACGCTAAGGAGGGCCGCGGCATCATCCGTGTGAACGGTTCTCCTATCAACCTTGTCCAGCCTGAGATCCTCCGCTTCAAGATCTACGAGCCCGTACTTGTGGCTGGTGAAGATTCATTCGCACCCCTTGATATCCGTGTGCGCGCCAAGGGTGGTGGACACACGTCGCAGGTGTATGCTATCCGTCAGGCTATTGCCAAGGCTCTCGTCGCATACTACGCCAAATACATCGATGCATACAGCGCAATGGAGTTGAAGAAAAAGTTGGTGGCGTATGACAGGACGCTGTTGATCGCAGATCCCAGACGGATGGAGCCGAAGAAGTTCGGTGGTCCTGGTGCTCGTGCTCGCAGGCAAAAGAGGTTTGTGTATTGGTTGCCTAAAGTTCCTGCACACTTGACTGATAGGAATTTCCCAGTTACCGGTGAAGCGGCTTTTTGGTGCATATCTTTTTATCATGTCACTCCTTTGCTTTTCAACACCGCCATGTTAGCATGTGTGCAACTATGATTATGAATTGGAGTTGCCCTGTGTATGAGACGTGAAACTTCAAGCATGATTTTTTATCCGTGATTATGCATTTGATGGCGACGCTACATCACCAATGAGGATAACTACTAGGAACTCAGTGGTTCGACTTGAATATAATCTAACATATGATACATGAGCTGGGCGTTGATTGATCCTGGCGTGGGCGTTTCGACGCCTGTTCTAAATATTCAATTCCTTCCACGCAGTTAATCTTCCGCTTCTTGAAGGATCGACTTTGTGTGTCCTGATATGTTGCTCGTGGAGGGGAAGGGTTCGTTAGAGGAGGTCCCCGCAGCCGAGGGGCCTGCTCTACTCGGAGTTTCTGAGCTTGTGGCTGCCTCGCCACCGATGACTTGACCAACATGAACGCAGGTACGGGGAGCTTCCAAACCTCTTCTGGACACCCGTTCGCTCCGACAAATACCACGCTGTAAGGAGGAGCTCCCGAAGTATCGCCAGAACTCTCTTCACTTATCGAGGACAATGCTGGCGACGGTGGTGTGCTGGTACTTCGTTGTGCAACGGCGGGGGACTTTGCCTCCGGTTCAAGCCCCACGGATTTGGCAAGAACCATGGAAGGTAACATACTAGGGCGCCGCGAGATGCGTCGACGCCCTCTGAGTTTTGCGAGTTGAGCTTCTTCCACGAGTTCTTCGAAATCGATCTCGATCTGAGGCTCGGGCTCTTCATCTTCATCTTCCTCGTCCTCGTCGGGGATAGTTTCATCCTCAGTGGAACTAGAGCCTTCCGGGAAAAAAGGGGTAAGCCGGCGCCTTTTCTTCCGCTTGCGGAAAGGATCACTTCCAGTAGCGTACGTGCCATTATCATTTGTGTCGGGGTGAAATACGACATTGTTTTTGTCTGTATTGATTGCAGGTTGCGAGGACATCCTAGCATCCACAACCGCGTTGTGCTGCTTTATTGCGAGGCGGAGTTGCTCATGTGTAAGGTCGCAGAATACCTTGGGGGAAGGCAGCTGGTCGAGATATTGAACGAAGGTGAGTCTTTGAGAATGGTCGGTTGATGCTTGGGAAGAAAGATGGGCCGACAGAGAGCAAGATGGAGATGTTTGTGGTATTTGCGCCGAGAACTCTGAAATGGGTGATGGGGTACTTGGGGGCAGCGACAGTAGAGGGGTAAAGGGAGAGGCCAATGGCGAGTGAACATAGCTATCACGCGGGCTACTGAAAGCAGTTTGAGAGCTTTCGGAATCAGATCCGGGCGGCGGCTGCTGCACGGTATCCCTGTCCTGCGTATCAGAAGTATCCTCTTTAGGACAAGGGGAAGGCAGTGCATCATGACGATTCGAGAGTGGGAGCTGATCTACAGAAAAGAACCCACGGATATCTGCAGGAGAGTCTAATGGTGGCGAAGGCGTAGAAGTGATTGCGGATGAAGATGATTGCACAGTCGGCAGAAGAATGGGAGGTACGATCGGTTCACTCTGGGATCCAGAATTACCAGCATCTTGTATAGGCCCCGCTGATTCCATTTGACTGCTTGCCCCAACTTTGACCTTTGGTTTCTTGGCTCTGCCACGTCCGTCATTTGGAAGTGGCAGATTGCGCATATTGCTCGGGATGGTATGGGTGTTTTCAACATCTGAAAGCCAGCGATGAATATCCACAATGGAAAGCGGCTCAGTCTGGGTTTGAGGGGTCATTAAAATAACCCGAGATATGTAAGAAAGGGCAACTGACCTGCTGTTCGCCGGGAGGGGCTTCCGGGGCTGCGAGGATTTCGCGCTCTATAACCCTTGCACCCATGTAGTCAATCAAGTATTTAACTTGTCGCATTTCTCGCTTCAGCGCCTCCTGGTCACACCCGGGGACTTCGTCTATACCTTTGTCGTTCAAGCAGCAAGCCCTTTCAAAGTTTAACAGTGTGACATTCATATCTTGATCTGAAACCGTGATGATAAATTTCTAGACCTTTCGCACAATCTTGAGCTGACTTCTGACCTATGCATATATTGTGGGCGCAGATGTTATTGTGCATGATACCGTGCGCATGCAAGGCCTCGTAAGCTCGAATAATTGCCTGTTTCTCGCCAATGGACAAGTCTGCATGGGCTGTATGCCAGTGTGTGTGATGAGGCGCTTCCATGAAAATACTCTTTTCTCCATTAGATCCATCATGTACACCGATTACGTGTGGAACGATGATCCCTTGAAGCCACCTCAGAAGCTTGGGGTGGGAGTAGAAATACAACTGCGATACGGCGTCAGGTTACACGAGCCTATGAGCTGAGTGAAGAATACCTCTTGAAAGAACTCTCTCCATGCTTTGGAAACATTCCAACTGGTGAATAGTTAGCTTTTGCCATAAACTCGACGCGGCAGGTAACATACGCTTTCCAGATACAGGTAAGATTATGCCCCGCAATAACGCCACTTCGGGCGTATGTTCGGTATCCATATCCTGCACGAAGGCCTTGATTTAAATTTGAGCTCCGAGCAGACGGGAAGGGAGTTATGAAGAGCACCCACCTAGTTGCTTTTTCTTCTTCCCCTGGAACGTATGTTCCGCGGCGAATGCATATTTGCCACGAGGCAAATAGAGATATCTCTTTGCATCAAATTTGTCTGGGTACAATTTCTGCAGTTTATCCACTGAGTTCGCGATGTCATTCTCGAGGTCAGATGGGGGGAGGACCATGGTGTCAAGGGGAATTATGGCGTTTGGATGATGATGGACTTGTGGATGACCTTGAATATTATACAAGGAAGAACAATTAGAAGAGTTGTGGTTGTGGTTGTTTCTACATGATATGTGGACCTCGATACCTTGTAAGTTATGCTTTTGCCCACCACGGGTCGCGACTACAATGGATTCTTAATTTGAACAGCACGTGATGACGTGACTACACGTAACAACACGTGACTAAGCTGCACGTCGAAGTTTAGGACATGCATTTTCGACGTTTGTAACTGGTCTCGCATAAGCCATGGATCAGTCATCCGAACCATTCATGGACACGCTCTTTGCATCACAGAGCACTTCCGAGAACCACAGAATTCTCGTTCATCCAGATGGTAGAGGATACAGCATCCATTTGCAAGTTAATGGCATATCACAGCGACCAAACTTAGTTCGTATGATGAGGGTATGTAATTTTGTTGCCTAACCGAATAGACCTAATGTCATATATTCGTAGAAAGCCGGGGCACATCCCAGTCGCCCAGAGGATGCAGACATAATTCTTGTTGATTCTTCACAACTCGACGGAAAGCGTCTCATTCGTACCTGGCATCAGACCACAGGGAAAGCCGTTCTTGAATTTAAGTGGCTACGTAAGAGTATCGAAGCCAGGAAACCCCTCCTCGAAGTCGATGGCTGGGGTGGGGCACAAACTTTTGATGATGGCGAACCCATCGTCATCGACGATATCCCTGCCGATGGTGAAGAAGCCGAGGTCGAACAGCTCATTTCAAAGTCAAAGTTAGTTTCTCGCCCTAAAGGGGACTCTCCGCTGATCCCCTCGATAAGAAGCCCGCTACCGACTCCCCGCATTACGCCTGACGAACCAATTCCAAAGCAAAGCTTTAATAACATTCCTCCCACTCTGGCTGCTGATTTCCCTATGATCCCGAATAATCCAATGCCACATCAGCCACCGCAACAATCTCCACTCGTCGCTCCAAAACATGTACAACAGCCTTCGGAACATGCAGGCCAACCTACGTATAATCACACACCAAACATTCCGCCACCTCTTCAAACATCCAATACCCTCCAACCTATTGCACTACCTCGGGAGTTCATTCCAGCATTGCCTTATAATCCTCAAGCTCCTCCACAAAACCAGTTAGCACAACCCGCCACGCCAGCGCCATTTCCGCATGCCCAGTTTTCTCAGGTATCCCAATTCCCTCAACCACAATTCTCGCAAGCTGCATCGTTCCCTCAACAATTTCCCATTCCTCAACAACCATACCAGTTCGGTCAATTTCCTCCCCAACAGCTTCTCCCTGGTCAAATGCCGTTCATGTCCCCATCCATGATGATGGCGTCGGGAATGTCGTTTAACAACTTAAGGGACCCACAGAGTTTTCAGATGCTTATGACTTTGATGGATGTTATGAGGAACAACAACGGAGGTGAATTCTTGCAGGCAGGACAGCCCTCGCCCATGCATGCCCAACCCGAAGTTTCATCTAGTGCTCCGCCTGCCATTCATCACGAACAGACACCAGATTCAATCGTTGCTACAGAGCAACCCTACCCTCCTTCATCATCTTCTTATAAATCACGCAGTGGAACTCCCGAATTTGTTATGTCGAAACGCGCGGAGAAACAGCCTCGTCCTTCCGCACGCAAACCTCGCCCCGATACATTCTCCCGCTCACCGTCTGGAATTTTACTTCCTCCTTCAATAAGGCGCAAAGTTAATCACGAGCCAATCCCACCTGTAAAAACGCCCCGAAACCCGCCTAACAAGCGATGTCTCAAGGGCAAGGAACGTGCTGTGACATCTGATGAATCTGATAGTGACAAAGATGCTCTTCCTGTCGATTCAGATGTCATATTTGAGCAGTCTCTACTGATCTCGCCCGGCCACACGAGCGCAAAAAAGAACCCTGGAGAAGTGTTCCTTGGCGATCAAGGGCGGCCTCTGACATTCTTTGTGCAGGTTGATCTACAGGGGCGATCAGGAGTCGTGTCTAACATCAAGGTCTGTATCTTCAGGCCTTTCACGCATTTATCTTGGTTTATACGAACGCCATGCAGAAGAATAAAGGCAAGGTCATCGGAAGTATTGCAGATGCAGATTATGTCATCCTCTTCACCCGCTCGCAAACATTCCAGGGGCTTTTGAGTGAGGCTCAGGCCTGCGGGAAGGTTCCGCTTCAGTCAGCATTCGTTGCCGACTGCATCGCTGAGAACATGCTAGTGGATGAAACCGAGTACGCGCTCGATACAGGTGTCTCCGTTAAACACTCGAGGCGTGGAAGAGGAGGTGCATTTTTTGAATTTGTGCGGGTGGAAGCTCCTCTTTCCGTCAAGAAAGAGAATCAGAAATCTGCGTCCGAATGTCAAGCCGAAGTCTAAGGCAAAGAAGGCAACGCCTGCAGAGACGCCGACAAAGAAAGTGACGAAGAGAACTGCACCCACTTCCCCAAAAATATCAACAGCACCCTTGCCACCTTCCTCAAAAGAGGCAAAGTCCCATCGTGCACAACGGTCTCCTACCCCTCCTCCTCCGGAGACACGCAAATCCATGAGAGATGGAAAGTTTTACTTTACACAGGCAGAGATGGAGTACTTCTGTCGATATGCTCAATTCTTGTTGAATGAAGATCCAACGATGTCCACCACTGTACTCATTCAAGCCGTGCACAGAAAGGTACGTGATTGCCTTCGATGTGTATATTCTATCTGTTCCCCAAATCCTGACTTTGCATTGTACGCAGATGCCCCATCACTCGGTTGCATCCTGGCAGATCCAGACGTCTTCGAAATTGAAAACGCAACTGACTGACATCCGCAAGAGGGCAAATATTGCGTTTCGCAAGTCTGTGACCGAGAATATTGAGAAACCAACCATGGAGGAAAGACCTGGCCCGTCAAAGAAGCCTCGATTGGCTCCATTGCCGACTGCTCCTACTCAATCACAAGAAACTTTGGAACGAGAGGATTTTGACGTAATCTGTGAATTCTTTGCCAACGGTGGAGGAGACGACGACGACGACGAGAGGGTGTGGACAAGGTTATCACAACATGTGAGCCGTGGTCTTCACATTTCCTCCCTTATTGATAGCGATTTCGTTCAGCGACCTTGCAAAAGCGCAAAGTCTTGGCCGGAGTATTACACCGCTCACCAGAGTGAAGTCTATGCACATATTGAGGAGCTTGTACGCTCCTCCAGCTAGGTGGACAAACTACCTAGTCAGTAACTTTGTGGTTTTTTAATCAACCGTTTTGTCATGTTGTATCTTCATGCATGTCCGTTGAATCCACTTGAAATATATCTCATAAGCGTGAAGCTCGGTGCCAGCATTTAGATCTAAATAGAAGTGGGGTGATGGGCTTATAGAGTGATGCTGCCTTTACTCGGAAGCGTGGTGGGCAGGCTGAGGTACTGTTTTGAAGAACTGCTTTCTCTTCTCCTCCTTCTCCTCCTTCGACCTGCCAGCGATTTCCCCTGCGTAGTCGAACGTGCCCATAGCTGCGCCTATTGCAACGCACGATCCAAGTGCAACCGGTATTGAACGTGCTGAGGTTGACAGGTAAGGTGAATGAATAAGAAATCCGGCATGACAACACACTTCGAAGACCCGCTAGGAATCCTGCTGCACAACCACCCGCTATACCATTCAGCGCGTCGTTTGTTTCTCGTTGATTCGCTACAGCCGACTCTGTGAACGCAAAAGCAGCGCCCATGGCGGCTGTAAAAGATGGGGCTTAACTTTGGCACTCTCATATTGCAAGCCGATTTGTTTCTCTTACCGAAAGTTCCAATAGTGCCTCCACTGCGTGTCAAGAACCCAGCAGCGCCTCGAGAATGCGATCCCAAGGCATTTTGAACTGCACTCACAAACGCGCCGACGATACCTGCTTGAAGACCTATGGTTGTTGCATTGCCCAGTGCGGGTTTGGGCTCGTAAACGTCTTCCGAGGGTTGTGGGGGTAATCCAGACATAGCGACCAGTATGAGTGATGGAACGAGTGTGTTAGGCGGGGGTCGGCGAAAAAGGTTTGTGAACAATTACCTTTTTGGTCGATAGCCCTTTCCTAAGTTTCCTTTGAACGTTTCTCCTAGTGGATATCTTCCATCTTGATATCCTCTCTTAGTATAATATCCGTGGTACGTTTTGGTAGATGCAGGCGAATGCTAGCAGTCCGATGGTGGAAGAGTTTCTCGACGACGAGATAGTCGCTGATGACAATAGGCCTCCCTGGTTTCAAGACCCCGCTTGCTCCAAGCCATTCACGCTTTCCAAAACTGTTGATGTCCGTGCTGATTTCTTTATTGATTGTTACTTGAACCGAAGTGATGCTGTCAGCTCGACTTCGCCGAGGAATGTTACTGCGCTGCACTCTTTCCATGGTCCGAACAGTCTTTGGAGACTCTGTGGAATGGCGAGAAGAATCACGAAGAACTCCGAGACCCGTGGAAACGGATGATTTCTGACTGGTCTGGGGCCCTCGCAATCGGGGCCCTGGGATCTCTACTTGTTATTCCACTGAATGCCTCGAGGTCGCGTAAGGGCCTCTCAGTGTCGGTACCAAACCAAGTACAGAACGTATGCCGTGCCGTTTATGTACCTACTTATCTAACTCGTGTATAGACGCGTGGAGGATCCGACAAGACCGCCGTAGTGGCCTTGGGGTGGGCGCTGCCTCTTGAGGGGCCACTAGAGCCTCACGTGGTTTTCTCGGGCGGCAGCATACTATACATCCTGAACGTAGTGAAAGGCGAGATCATTGGCCACTTGCGTGGACATGGTGGGGTGAGTACGTGCGCCGTTCTTCTAGTCTACTGATTCGAATGGTCATCGTGGTTAGCCGATCACATCGATAGTCGTCCACCCCAACTATCCCTATTTGTTCTGTACCACTTCACGGGATTTTACAACACGTATATATGATTTAACGAAGTCGCCGCGACAGTCCCCTGACAATCCTTGCTGGCCACCATCTAAGACCCCCAGCCTATGCGGCGCCCCTCATGGGCTGCAAGCCAGCGAACCAGAGGGTATGGGAACGGGCCGATGTATCGCTGTTCTTTGTGGAGGCCCGTCCGGCGGTCACGACGCTGCCGTCCTGAGCGCTGTGAGTACTGAAGATTAAGCTGGTGCCATGATTGACATATGTTGATAAGGCATTCCATCCGACGTCTCCTCTGATCGCTACATGCGGGGTAGGTCCATCCGAGGTTACATGATTCGCGTAACGTTTTCGAAAATGGCTTAGCTAGATCGAGCGGTGAAGATATGGTGTTACCCCATGTTATACCTCGATAAGCTTGCTCGTGAGGATAAACCTCTCTTCAGCAGCACTCGGATCCACAAGGCGCACATCATGTCCGTGAGCTGGTGTGTATCTTCATGTGAACAAAGGATAGCGTTCTCAAATCGCCGACCATGGCAAGGCAGGCTTAACACCGACACTTTGGTAACTCATAGCGCACCCGCCCTCATGAGGCGTCACGGTCGCAAGGATGATCTATACTATGAAGATGGAACTGTGA
Organism: Suillus ampliporus; assembly: GCA_016584345.1. Taxonomy (NCBI): domain Eukaryota; kingdom Fungi; phylum Basidiomycota; class Agaricomycetes; order Boletales; family Suillaceae; genus Suillus; species Suillus ampliporus. The sequence goes on from JABCPV010000003.1 coordinate 178,170, forward strand.
CAATTTTCCGGTGGATTGGATTTGATAGATTTTTTCCCCCAGACCATATAATCGGGAAGATGCTCAGGGGGTGCTCATCGGTACATCGCCCGCTATTTCTTTGTTCATCTGGCTGATCCTTGTGCAGGATTATCAGGAGAGCTGTATGCGTCAATATTTCAGTTTGATAACTAGTGCCTTACTCCGTCTTTGCAGCATCATTCACGCTCATCTCGATGTCCTCGTTGCCCAGGCTCACTCGACATGTCCACGTCACCCAAACGTCCACGGGCGATTACATACTTGCATTGTCTCTTCCTGACAGTGTTCGTCTGTACAACCTCGCAAACTTCCGTCCCCGCGTGATAGCGCCAGACCCGCCTGAACGTGACACTATATCAGACCCGCCTGAACGCGACATTGTATCTGATTTCGAAAGTCGACTACGTCTAGACGAAGATGGGGATGACGAGGATGAACTGGTTACAAATCTTTTTGGGAAATCACCCGAGTTACAGAGGTGGGAGGTTCTAGTTCCTGGTGCGCAGGAAAGCGTGCAGTCTTGCGTGCTTGGCTTTGGGGGACAGTTACTGATCACAATTGGAAGACGTAGGGTTTGGATCTGGAGAGAAACGCTAAGATGATTCCTATACCCTCGTGTTATTTACATGTTGTAGAAATACATAGGCGGGTGCAACATGAAACCTGCCACTCATCGCACTAGATGATGCTTATGAGATCTTGGCGTTCGAGAAGTCGAGTTCAGGGTGGGCGGCTTGAAACTTCTTCAATGCCTAAGACATCAAAGCCGGTCAGCCTTGGAAAATTTGAAATAGAAGTTACTGACCTCCATCTTCTTCAACTCGTCTGAGGTAGGTTTACCCATTTGCTGAAGGCATATTGAATGCGCATAGGTCATAGACACAATAAAGGACAGACCTTCTGCTGGTTGTCGAACTAGAAGCACAAAAACAAGTTGGTAGAGAAAATATAGACATTTCCTAGGTACGCACCATCATCTTTTCGACCATGCCCCTGAAGAAACCGGGTAAGAGCAAGCTTTGACTGATAGAACAGTAAAATATTACCTGGTTTCTCCATCGAGGTCGCTGAGTTTACTGTTCTCTGGCTGGATCTTGCGGGTGTCGATCTTAGGGTGATGGGTGAGGACGTTGTCCCACCACTGCTGTTTATTCAGCTTTTCCAGATGGATAAGAAGAGACTGCTGATCCTCTGAACCACAGTTAAGGATCAGCATACATTTCATGGACGCAGTACCTCACCGAGTGTCCATGTGCTGTCCTCGAGTTTAATCTCCTTGCAGAGCTCGCCTTCCATGATTTTGTCCTTACCCTTGAGACCAACGCTAAGTTTCTTCTTCTGAATGACAACAACTAAGTCCCTGGCTCTCGTGCCTTTTGGGACAGGAACAGTAATGTCGACTTCACCCAATTCTTGCTTCCATGTGTATGGGAGAACTACATGCCATGATCTATGATCTGATCAACCGCCGATTAGGTGGAACCATACCAGCCTGTTCGGCCACCTCACGTTCCCTATCAACCTTATCCCGAGCCTCTCTCTCTTCCTTCGTGAGCTTGTCGTAGTCGCTGTCTGAAGACATACGTATGGGACAATGGGAACAATTGTACAACGATGAGAAAGATATGGCGCACGTGAGCGAAGTAAGGTAAGATCTACTTTGTTTACCTTTGTGTATTATGGTATCTTGTATGTAAACCCAAATTGCCCGCTCAGCTTAGTCCTCGACTCTTCTCTGTTCTCCTGAACGCTTTTGCTCACTGTGGCAGACACCGGAGGCATCAATGGCCGCTAATGACTCTTGGAGTGATTTCGAGGTCTGGTTTGTAAATCTTATACCATATTTTACTAAATTATTATTCCAGAATTTGCGGCACACGGTCAAGCATAATACGGTGGATAAACTCAAACAAATCCTTACCGGCTTTAATGAGGAATGCAACACTGTATTTCACAAGTCTGGAAAGAAGCAGGACCTGATAGAGAGAATTGTACATCAGTTAGAAGCCTGGCGTCAAGCTAACAACATCGACAAATGGACCAAAGCGAAAGTTATACTATACCAGGTTCGCAATACCGGAGTGTGAGTGCCTTTCATGCCTTTGACTCATTTCGCGCGCGTGGCATTTCTCATGTGCCGCATTTCTGGGCTCCTTCGATTAGCTACAGCTTCGTGTGTGGTAGCATCCTTTCCTCCGGACAAAGAACTGACCGCGCGCTTGACCATCAGGTACACGAGCTCCCGTATGCCAGGAGCGATGGCATCCCAGTCATTACCTTCTGTTCCCTCAGCAGCCTATAGTTCAGCTTCAACTACAGCCCGTAGCAGTTTTACCGCGATGCCCGCTGGCCGCTATGATCCGTATGCCCCTCCTCGGCTACCCCCGCCACCAACAACAGGCGCCGGCTCGTCAGGTGTATCCAAACCCGGTAAGATAGATGGATACTGTTTAGCTCAGTGTCACCAACACATACCGCAGGCATGCGTTTCAAGCACTCCCCATTCTTTCGTGTAGATCAGGCTGTGTCTGGCATTGTCGAGTGTCCTGGTAAGTATTCTGCACCTTCAATTACTTTGATTCGATTCGATTTGATCATCTTCTAGAATCCACAAGCTCAACTGATCGAAAACAGCAAACCTTAACTTTCACTCTCACCAGCGAGCAGTCGATGAAGCTCAACTCGACGACGTACGTTCCCGTCAGTGGATTAGATGTCTTGAGCTTGACACCCTTCTAGAGCCAAGTTCCAGCTTCGATTATACTGCACCTCAAACACGTTTTATTCATCAGGATTCAGGCCCTCCACGGCACCTTGTCCGATTGAATTTCCTCCCACGTGTGAAGTGCGAGTCAATGCCGTGCAGCTGACTGCAAACCTGAAGGGTTTGAAGAAGAAGCCAGGCACTGCACCGCCCGCAGACCTTGGGAGGACTGTCAGAATGACGGGTCAAAACCGAGTCGAAATGGTATATGTAAACAGCCAGCAGCCCATACAGCCCAAGGTGGGTGGATCTGTTATCTACATATAGTTTGCCTTAGTGTCGCCAGCAGAAATTCTATCTGATTGTCATGCTTGTTGAAGCCACGACTGTAGAGCAGCTCGTGGACAAGCTCAAGAAGGGCAAATATCGCAATCGCGAAGATATTGTGGCACAAAGTGAAGCGTTCATTTATTGATTAAAGCATTTGTCAAATGATTTTTTTTGCAGTGAATAAAACCTCAAGCGAGGATGACGATATCGTTGCTGGATCACAGAAGATGTCTTTGAAATGCCCAGTATGGACGTCTTCCACCCAGATTGACTTTTTCTCATGGTTAAATGATGTAGCTGAGCTTCATGCGAGTGAAGACGCCGTGTAGATCAACACTATGCCCTCATCCGCAGTGCTTTGATGCAACCTCATGGTTCAGCTGCATGGAGCAAACGACAACGTGGCTCTGCCCTGTATGCGAGAAGGTTCTAAATTACGAAGATCTTATCATCGACGGGTTCGTCAATTTTATATTACTGAACCGCCAGTTGACTAACATATATGCCAATAGGTATTTCGACCAGATTTTGAAGGATACTTCCGAGTCTGTCGATGATGTTATTGTTGAAAGCGACGGGCAGTGGCATACAAGCGACAATAAGTTTGGCTCAGCTTCTTGGATGGCCTCGCATCCAATGACAGCTCCGTCCAGACTTTCGCCTCCTCCTCGTGGATCATCCCTAGCATCGGTTGATGAAGAGGCTGCCGCAAAAGCCCATGCGAGAAAAAACGTAGAGATTCTTGTACTGGACTCCGATGATGAGGACGAAGGCAGAGTCAAGCAGGAACTATCAGATTCCTACCCTATGGACCCCTTTTTATCGAGTCCTATCTCCAATCCAGTTCTTCCCACAACCGCGCGACAACCTCGGGGTGATGTAATCGACCTGACAGCTGACTCCGACGAGGAAGAGCCCCAGCCGCCACCCGTGGCGCGAAGTTCTCTAGAGAAGCGCAAAGCACCTTCTGGTGCACCCTCACCTACAGAGCAGATCTGGAAGAAATCCCGGGTTGATTCCGTTCCAGCACCTCAGCAACCACAACCGCCGCCACAACCTCAGATATCTCATGCGGTGCATCTCCCACCCGTATCGCCAGTTGCCAATGCCGTATCTATGACTACACCCCGGTCACCTGCGACTGCGTATCCTACTGGGCCGAGTAACTACTCTATTCCTCAATTACCTCCAGTACGTATTCCGTCATACAATCCAAACGCGTACGTGCCACCCGGGACGGGTGCTTCTCCTCATGACACCGTCGGTAGTCCCTATACATACAGTCACAGCAGTTATTATCCGTCCAGAGGTTCTACGAGCCGACCAGGCGCGTGGCCATAATATTAATTTCTCATTGCAGGGACTGTTTATTCCGCTACTATACGTCTGTTTAGGTCGGGTTGGTCATAATACTCTTTTGTTTATGCAGAGATAGCACAATACACGTATGCAACCACCCCATTCACGTGCTCGACTATGGTGTGACGACGCTTAAGTAGCGGAACAGAGACCACCCGGAACGTACCTAAAGACGTGTTCAGTCGGTGAAGAGCGGAGATAAAACATTCCGGATGATTCCGAAGTCCTTTTTGACGCGAACTTTTTTCGCTACTTGTCTCTCATCCTTCATCTTCATCCTTCTCCACTCAGCCTTTCCGCTTTCTAATTAAAAAATGGCCGAAACCAAGAGGGTCAAGACTCCCCAGGACTTCATGAGTGAGTTGCTCGTCGTCACAGCTTGCTCTGTAGCTTGTGCACTGTGTGTTGTATGGGGCGCTAATACATTCTTTAACAGTCGACTTCCTGATGGGTGGTGTTTCTGCTGTATGTGTCAACACTGCAGTCCGGTGAAGGTTTTCGATGTTGACGTCGTGTTTTGTAGGCCGTTGCGAAGACCTCGGCAGCCCCAATTGAGCGCATCAAGCTCTTGGTACAAAATCAGGATGAGATGGTGTGTCCTCTATCCTCTAGTCGAGTGTGCAAATGTCTTACACATTACCTCCCAGATCAAGCAGGGTCGTCTGGCTACTCCCTACAAAGGCGTCGGGGACGCATTCAGTCGTACATACAAGGAAGAAGGCATGGTCTCACTCTGGAGAGGTAACACCGCCAACGTGATTCGGTACTTCCCTACACAGGCCTTGAACTTCGCCTTCAGTGCGTTTTTGGTCCGCTCTTGTGTATACTTCGTTACTGATAAAATTTTCAGAGGATTATTTCAAGTCTTTGTTCGGCTTCAAGAAGTCCGAGGGCTACTGGCGATGGTTCGCTGGCAACGTCGCATCTGGTGGTGCTGCTGGTGCCTCGTCATTGCTCTTTGTCTACTCCCTTGATTACGCTCGTACCCGACTTGCCAATGATGCCAAATCCTCTAAGGGTGGAGGAGCTCGTCAATTCAACGGTCTGGTCGACGTGTACAAGAAGACTCTCGCTTCAGACGGTATCGCGGGTCTCTACCGTGGATTTGTTCCTTCGGTCGTCGGTATCATTGTCTACCGTGGTCTTTACTTCGGTGTATACGATTCGCTTAGTGCGTTGATTCAACCAACTCTTTATCATATCATTAATTGTGGTTGCAGAGCCTGTCGTCCTCGTTGGTGCTCTTGAGGGCTCGTTCTTGGCTTCCTTCGCTCTTGGTTGGGGTGTTACCATTGGTGCTGGTCTTGCTTCCTACCCTCTTGACACTATCCGGTGAGTTCTAGCCTGCTTGTAATTGACCTCGCCACTTATACTATCACCTGCAGTCGTCGCATGATGATGACCTCTGGTGCTGGTGTTCACTACAAGTCCATGTTCGATGCTGGCTCTCAGATCGTTGCCAAGGAGGGTATGAAGTCGTTGTTCAAGGGTGCAGGTGCCAACATTCTCCGTGGTGTTGCTGGTGCTGGTGTGCTTTCGCTATATGACAAGCTCCAGCAAGTCATGTTCGGCAAGGTCTACTCTGGTGGATCTGGTTAAATGCCTCGCATCGCATATTTACGTGGGCTTTGGCTCCATCCCTTCCTTTGTCCGACGCATCACGATTTATTTCACTAGACTTTACTTTCATCTTTACTGGGTTTCCTCCGAGTATGGACTCTTCTACATACTCCCACACTAGTAGGCCTCAGTTCATACCGAATGCAGAAGACATTCAAGACCAACATGTTTGTGAGAAGTTGTTTGTGAGAACAAGATCGCAGCACAACTGTAAACGGGGAGATGTCCCGAACTATTTTTATGTTCAGCTCTCGGCGTTATTTTGCTAGTGCTATCACGGTCAAGCTGCGACCCTACCAAGAGTCGTGTCTTGAAGCATGCAAAAATGCGCTCCTGGCTGGAGCAACGCGGATTGGTGTATCTCTACCAACAGGAGCTGGTAAAACAACTGTGTTTATATCCCTATTGGCACAGATCTCTCCACCATCTCATTCTCCGTCCACATCACGCGCATTAATTATAGTGAATAGCATTGAGCTTGCAAGGCAAGCTGCAGCTCAAGCTACAGCACTATTCCCGCACTGGCGCGTGGAGATTGAGCAGGGTATCAAGCATAAAGCGTCTGGAAATGCAGATGTGTATGTACTTGACTTTTGAACATCTCGTGTCTCTCATTCCGATATTATCGTCATTGAACAGGACGGTTGCCACTTACCAGACACTCTTACAACCGCAACGCCTTGCCAAGTTTCATCCAAGTAGTCTGAAGGCAGTAATTGTAGATGAAGCGCACCACGCTGCCGCCCCATCGTGAGAGCCCTCGTTTTTGGGAAATTCGTTCAAATTTAGTGCACTCCACACAGATACCGTCGAATTCTTGCGCACTTTGATCCTGAGATAAGGAGCCCTGAGGCAAACTTTCAGCCTCCGCAGTTGCTTCACCCTATTCCAATCATCGGCTTTTCTGCCACCTTCAGTCGCCATGATGGGCTGGCTCTTGGCTCGGTTTTTCAGCGAATTGTGTACCATCGTGATTTTCTTGAGATGATCAAGGAACAATGGTCAGGTTGTTTCAATTTTGCCATCGGGATTCTTCTTAATCTGCCATGGCAGGCTCTGTGATGTGCGTTTTACATCCGTTAAGGCGAACATTGACTTGCGTAATGTCACTGTGAACTCCAAAACCGGTGACTTCAACGCTACAAGCCTGGCGCATATCATCAATACAGAAACCGTGAACAACCTTGTCGTGCAAGCGTGGCTCGACAGAGCAAGTAAGTGATAGTCATAATTCAAAGCAGAGTTCCACAATTTTATGTCTGAAACAGAGCACCGCCAATCAACACTTGTCTTCTGCGTCAATCTTGCGCACGTACGAGCGCTGACACAGGCATTTCAAGGTTTTGGAGTTGCTGCACGTTATCTGTACTCCGGGACGCCTGCTGCTGAGCGGCATGCGCTGATCAATGCTTTTAAAGCAGGCGAATACCCCGTGCTTGTCAACTGCGGTTTGTTTTTGACAATTGGGTGTTTCTACGACTCATTGGGGACGAACAGCAATTCTTACCGAGGGCGCCGATATTCCCAACATCGACTGTGTTATCGTTGCTCGTCCAACTCGGTCACGCAATGTCTTCGCACAGATGGTAGGTTGAAATGTAGCATGTTAAATGCCTCCCGTGTGCCCACCATTTACTTTCGATAGATTGGGAGGGGGATGCGGCAGTCACCATCGACAGGCAAAGTGGACTGCCACATAATTGACTTTGTCGACTCTACAAACCGGGTATCTGGTGTGGTCTCGACTCCAACGCTCTTTGGCCTTGATCCTGGGGAATTGATTGATGGTAAGGTATATTCCCGTCGTGAATTCTGGGCTAACACCGTTACATAGATGAGTCCATTGAGACGTTGGAAGCTCGTGTTCAGACTGCCATCCTTCGGGACACGGGTGGTGGACAAGTGCCAGCTGACAGTCGAGATGATATCCCCGATCCGAAATACATAACATATGTCGATTACCAGAACCCGTTCGCCCTAGTCGACGGTTGCTCAGGTGCTCCTCATGTTGCAAAGCTCAGCACCAATGCATGGGTAGGATGTGGCAATGACATCCATATCTTGGAGTGTTTGGGAAAGGGATATATCCGTATCGAGCGCGTTCCTGCTGATGAGGGTCAGTTCAACTATTTTTGCGGTAATCGTTTGTCTCACGTGCCGCTTAGACAAACCTGCACACTACCGCGCGACGTTTACCGAGGCGACAATGCATATGCCGTCCGCAAAGGCGTTCAAGGTATCACCATTTATGCGGAAAAGGTTGATCATGACTGCGGAGACATTCAGTGATGCAATTCGAGGCTGCGACACTTATGCCGCGCAAAAGGTTCTTCGTGGATCATTGGCACTAGGGTATACCTCCACTTGTACATGAGTCATAACAGTTCTGACATGAAGAAAGGCTCCTCCGAACTGCAAAATGGCGTAAAGCGTCTGCGTCCGATAGCCAGAAGAACTTCATTCAGAAACGGCGCGTCAAACGCGCCCTGGATCAGGATGCTGCCGCTGCAACCCTGCAGAACATGACCAAGGGCGAGGCAGCTAACATTATCACTCGCTTGAAACATGGAGCTCAGGTACGGTCCATGTGTATATCTTGGCTTGTGCTTATACACTTTACAAGGCCTATTACGAGAAGAAAATGAGGGAAGTGAAAAAAGCATTCCAACTGACAGAGAAGGAGAGACGAAGGAGGGAGCGGGAGACAGTTCAGGTAGGACCGCTGGTGGACCATGAGGCACGCTAGAAATATCATCATTATTAATGTCTTTGGGAAAGTTGTTCGTGCAAGGACGATAGCAGTGGCGAAACGGCGAATGGGCTCTGCAAACTTAACAGGGCTGCATGCTGAGCGATGTCCATCGTGCGTTGTAGGCTTATTGCGGTGTGAAATGCCTTCGGAGACTGCACCAAGGAGGCTAGCAAAGCTCCGACCAACGAATCTCCTGCACCTGTTGTGTTGATCAACGCATCGCTTGGGAGTTGTATTGCAGGAAAATGCTGCAAGACCACAATATCACCCGAGGTTGACGAGTGGGACACCACATAGCGCCTATGATGGTTAGTCGACTCCGTTGACCATGATGACTTGGCCGCGTGATCTCCCGCCAAACGCATTACTACGATGACTCCCAAGTTACCGCACTTGATGACGAGGTGTTGAAAAAATGGTAGGAGATTGATTGCCATTTGGGCAACACCCTCTTCAACCAGGAAGGCCAGGTTGCCCCGCGAAGAATCGTGATCCGATGCGTCTCTTCGAGAGAGCAGATCGAGGTCCATGCGGAACTTCGAACCAAGTCCGAGACCGTCCAGAACCTGCCACCACCGATCATGAGAAGTGAGGTCCAGAAGTTGTGCTTGTTGATACACGTGAGCGAGCTCGAGCAGGTTAGGAGAGGCGAAAGCAATGGGCGACGATGCAAGCTGATCGAGATTACTGGCAATAGCGGGAAGAATCGAAGCTGACTTGACGACAGAAGTTGGTTCACTAAATTTTGAAGTGTTATCAGCCAGCTCCTTTGATAAATCTGTGAATGTGAACGAACAAAAAAACTTAAAAGCACGAATTTTAGCTACTTCCGTCAGCTTATATCAACAAAGAAGCTTACCATCAACGCCGGTCCGAAGACATTCACTCACTACTACCTTCAGTGTATCAGGTGATATGTTCCCATCCACTGCGAGTAGCCTTGGTTTGTGCGTCAAAATGAATTCCCGTGCCTGGTAAGAAACTCGTCAAAGCTGTAACGAGCGACTACGAGACAAGAACTGACCATGTGACCATCCATATTCCGAACGAGGTCCATGTCAGCCACACCTGCCCGCAATCCCCCCGATCTTTCCAGAAGTAGGCTGCACACAGGAGATCTACCTCCATGCACGGGAATAAGACCATCTGTCCTCATCCCTAGCATCCGTGTCTCCTCGCTTAACAGCCTTCCGAAAGAATCATCACCCACTGGGGACACCAGTAAAGTTGCGGCTGAGAACTCGCTACCATACGATGAAATGACTCGGTGAGCAGCTTCAGCAATATTGCGGCCAACACCTCCGAGCGACAAGGAAACCTTTCCGGGAGATGTCGACTGGTGTCCAAGGTTTGAATCTGTAAAAGGTTGGGATGTGATATCGACTGCTGCGCAACCAACTATGATCAACGAAGCATCCGGTAGCGGTTGCTCTTCGAGATCATTGGCAGTAGTCCCTGATGAGACGGAACCACATGCACCGGAAAGCTCGTCCGGCATTTCTGGTATTCCTGTCACAGGATAGCATTGCTAAGAGAAACGGACATCACTTGCTGTGCCTAATGCTTGACAGTTCACCTCACATCCTGGTCATGTCCGTCTCCAGTAAGCTTCGCGTATTCTACTGCAATTTGACCTCCTGTCTCGAAATGTCAATGCTTCGACAGGACCTCTTGTGCCAATTTCTTACCAACGAGCGCAGTATTCTGGATGAGTGCTATGTCTGAGGTCACAGTTGAACAGTGAGTAACGTGTTAGGAAGGTTGAATACTGACTGCTAGCAAGTGATTTTCCCTGTGTTAACTCGCTAATCCTCTTGAGAAGCCAAGGAGTGACTTCCTTCCCCAAGTTTGAAATATTTTGTTCCTCTGACTCGCGAACAGCTTGTTCGACTGCTTCTTGAAGGGTTGACCCCACGGCCTCATATTCAGCAGGAATGGGAACAGCAAAAAGGGCACCGTTAGACATGCCCAGCTGCCAATGAGTATCTGTAATGTTGATAAGCCCGGGTTACCCATGCTATGTGCCAGCATTCCTACGTAGAATCTGAGCGGCTGTTCTAGGATCATTTACCCTCCAAGGCGACTGTGAAACTTGTGAGCCAAGACACAGACATTTGGTATACTCGTACCTTCAGACCGCTTCGACCGCAATAAAAAGCCGGGAAATCATGTGTTTCGGCGTAAGACACTACTGGTACACCAAGCGTTTCCTGTGTGATCGCATTAGAGATATATTCTCCGAGTGTTTCTAGCAGTCGCACCAGATATTCGAGGGTTCTATGCTGTCAGTTTAGCGACGGGCAACAGAGATAATCACGAAGTCGTACCGCCTTATGTCCAGGATGGACTTCACTCCAGCCGAAACCAGACCAACTGGGCAACGCGTGAGTTCATGTAGATCAGCTGAGACGTCCATTGCTAAGACACGTAGCGAAATCATTAGAAGGTTCCGTAAACACTAAATACAACGCACTATTCTCTCCGCCGCGATGCACTCCGCCGAGCCTAGAAATACCGCCTCAGCATGCAAAAGTTCGAAGTTAGCATTCCCCGACCCACCCCCCAGTAGCAAAGACCTAGAATGACTGTCATGTCGGTATGAAAAGAAAATTGTTCCGTGCGCACCTTGATACCTGCGAGTGCAGCGAAGATAAGAGTGGAACAACATGTAGTCCCGCCATTCTTCTTCAGAGCAATTGCAGCCGCAATATCACGTCTGGATAACTTCACGGCATTGGAGCGTTGGTCTGCAAGACGCTCCAGTTCTGCTGGATGCAGACCAATCTTGATGCGCCCCCCAAGGACAGCAATGGTGGCCGGTACACTCCCTGTGGACCTCACTATCCTCTCGAGTGATTGGGCCATCTCCAATGAAGTTGGGTATGGCATTCCATGAGTAATGATGGTCGATTCGAGGGCCACTACAGGCCTTCCACTGGCCAGTGCATCCTCCACCTCGGGGTGAACATCAATGGGAGCTTGACGCTTCCGAGCAGCAGCTAGACTCGACGCCTTCCGTAGTGAAATGAGACGGTGATGGTTTAAGGTTCCCTGTAAGGAAGCTCGAAGCATTGAAATTTGAGGTAAGGCAAGGTGATAGAAGCTGGTTCTTAGATAGCAGCAGACGCACTCCTTAATCGATATTTTGCAGCAGCCTAGTGTACGTATACTTAGTCTTGGTCCACGTGAGCAAATATTTTACGTTGTCCTCACCCCTGCTCATTATCTCTTCCCATCTTAGTATTCCCGGTCCCTATCCACTCATACAGATTTGAGATGGCGACTTCCCATCCAAGCACCTCGATAGAAGCGAGAGAAGAAACGGGAAAGAGCATATGCGTGCTCACACACAAGTCATTAGAGGTCGACGAAATCATAAAATCAGTCAGTGATGATGGTGCAGGGGCAACAGCACTCTTCATAGGCACCACTCGAAACTCGTATAAAGGTACAAACCATGCAAATGCACCAGAGTCATCACATGTCTTGACATTCATCGCCTGCTACGGATAGGAAAGGTCGTGACACGCCTAGAATACCAGGCATATAGCAAGTTGGCTATCAAAACCATGACAGACATTATCCGAACAGCACATCAATCAGTCACACATTCTGCCCACCATCCTACGCCCGCAGCGGTGCCCTCTATTATTTCCTGCGCTTTGCACCATCGGCTGGGGACCGTGCCGGTAGGAGAGCCCTCGATTGTGATAGCAGTGTCGTCACCGCATCGGAAGGAAGCATTCGTAGCGTGTGAACAGATCCTTGAGGAGGTGAAGCAAAAGGTACAGATATGGAAGAGGGAGTACTATGAGGGCGAAAGGGAGGAGGATGCGGAATGGAAGGCAAATAGCGGCTAGGATGCCTTGAAGCTGAGGATCATCTAAGGACGGCATAGAGTTCGGTTCTCCATATGGATAACAGAACTAATCGACCTTCCACTTCGCCGAATCATCGTCCCCATCAGGGCTGACCACGAGTTCCACAGCCCAAAGGAATAAAGTAAACATGATATTTGCCCACCGCCACCAGACTTGTGAAGAGGGATCAAGAACTGAATAGAATATTAGTCGGTGTTCGAAAAGCCATAGAAACAGAAAACACGTACGCAGAAGGTGCGAGTATACCATGACAAAGATTAGCTGTCTATATGTGAGAAGGATGCGTGTCATAATCGAGGTCTAGCATAATGACCATCAGCTGGAGTAAGCAATAGGGAATGTGCTCATACCGGTCGGCCATCATTCACATCTTGGTCCGACTCCCAGTCATCAGCGCCGATGGTAGGTAAAATACGTGATGCAACTTGTAATATTGAAAGACGATAGAGTAGCGCAACGAGTACTGGCTTAGGGAGGGTATTGGTGATGAAGTTCACAAGTGTCTGTAAATGTGGAAGGATATTTGAAAGCAGAGGGGCACTGAGAGCCGTCAGTGGGCACAAGCGTATGAGACTGCATTAGAACATACTAGGAGGAAGCAGGGTCTGAGAACGACGTTTGATCAAATCCGCAGAGCCACACATTATATGCAAGGAAGAGTGCAAGGAGAGAGGCCTCGACAACGTTGGTGCGTCGTAACCGGAATCCAATGAGAACGAGGAACAGGAATGCTGTCAATGCTACACCCAACAACGTGGACGACAAAGGAGATGCGGCAGCTGCGGGGTATGCCTATATAAGATTTAGGATGTAGTAGAGTTAGGAAGACAGGGAGCAGCACGCACGATGACAACCCACCACGCAGCTGCAACGAATGCAGCAGCTGCCGCGATGAGAATCGCGAACTGGTAACTTTCTGCTTCATCCGCAATGCCTCTGCCTATTTGGCCCGCTTTCTGCGCGAACAGTAGACTGGACAGACCTTCCATGGCCACATAGGAAGGACCGCAAAATGTGAGGAGTTTCCCCCACCAATAAACTGCGTTAGCAAGCCAAGGCTGTGCGGATTGCGAGAAGGCATTGAAAGTAACGAGGAGGAGGAAAGGGTGCATCGGCACCTGCATGACGGAGAGCGCATTGGATCCCCAGAGTAATATGAGAGTTCCATGAATAAGGGAGTGGACCGAGAGGAGAAGTGATAGCAAGAGAAAAGCTTGCGTTGAAAGGGTCGCTAATGTCAACGGCAAGAAGAGTAAAATCTGTAGGGCTGTTGATAACCTAAAAAGCCTATCGTCAAATGATGTTGTGCTGAATGACACCGAAACAAAAACCTAGCAGTATGAGACACGGCGCTCCAAAGTAACCATGGGTTCATTATGCTCTCTAATTGCGGTTTATGGGATGAGTCTGTTGACTTGCGACTACTTGGAGGGGGAAAGGCGCGCGGTGGCAGAGCAAACCCGGTAAGCGAATTCAGGTCACATGCAAAACGCGTCAACGCGTTATATTCCACAACGCAGACGTCTACAACAATTAATCGTCATTAATCATCTACGGTACAGATCCTAACAGCATAATGACACAGCAAAGACAGCGATGAATAGGACGATATGCAGTGAAGGCATCGCAAAAAATCAGATGGTCAACTGGGGGGCGTTATCGCGGGGCTGAACTGGAGCCAAGGCTTTACGTGGACTGAGGAGACCCTTGGCAGCGGCAAAGTCAGTGTCCCGGTTTAGTGCCGCTGGGTCAGAAGGAGAGACATAGAATCTGTCAACGATGGGGATCTGCAGGAGGTTCATCTTGGGTGTTATCACGACCATGTTATTCGTGCGTATTTCCATCCAGTCCGCCTTTTCAAAAGTAAGTGGTTCACTGGCAATCTGCGAGTAGAGCGATCAGAAATGAGAATAGATGATCAAATCAAAAGGGGTTTCACCATGATGATGTTCTCTCTTTTGTCAGCTTTCGCCATCCTGTAATGTCCACCTTGGGCATACTCGCTGAATGTCGTCCCAGATGAGAACCACTGTTATTTAATGCGATCAGAACGCCCCTTCCCACACGATAAAGCGAGTAAATCCCACCAAAGACGCGGCTTCGTCGTGCCGAGAGGAAATATAACGTGTTGCCACGACACTCTCACCATCCGTGACGCAGAAGTTCATCAAACTTGGCTAATCGGTTCTCAGCAAAATTGCACAGGAAGATCAGCTTCAACTCACTTCGGTGATACCGGCTTCCTCAGCGTACGCGTTTAGAGTTGCAATAGTATCTAACATTGCCTGCTGCAAGATACGAGTGGTAAAGTTCTTAGCTTTAGGGTCGGGAAGCTGCGCATGCACGACCACGTTTAGATGCAAACAGTGAAATTACCAAGGAGCACACCTTCGACAGCAGTAGTGCAAAAGCACACTCAGAGTCTGCGAGAATAGAGTCACGATCCGTTCTGCATCATGAGTATTATATTCACCTGTGTTCCCTTGTACTACGTTGAAGATATCGTCTGGCAGATCGGCCTGCAGCCGTCGCTTAAGCAGGTGAAAGTCTGCAATACCACCATTATGCATGAACTGTTTAACGTGGAAGTCAGTAAGGGCAAGACGTACACGTCGCGACGCACCATAATCTTGCCGTATGTGAATGGATGGCAATTGTCCAAAGACAGAGAACCAGTAGTGGTTGCACGGACATGCCCGCTAAAAGACATATTTGGTCGGTACGATTCATTGGAGGGAGGGGCGAGTTCCAGCGACTCACAAGACAAGCGGTGACTTTATCTTCTCTGCCAATCGGATTAAGTTTGCGTTGTTCCATGCCTGATTTCGCTCAGCTGATAGTACGACAACGGTGATACGGCACGCGTACCGGTGTAACGGAGGTAAATATACAAGGTTGGCTGCCAAGTTCCTCGTCATGGACGGAATCATACCAGCCTGACCCTTTATGTCAAAAGGGTACCCAAAAATTATTTAGAAAAAGACTTGCCAACACCAAAGCCGTCGCCATTGATTGGCCGACGATGGTCAAGACGCAGACGTGAATCAAACGCCTGGTTTATGATAGAATGGCACGGTCGAGTCAAGAGCTAACAGGAGGGTGCATCAGTATTTTCCTTGCAACGAATAGCTCCATCAGTTACTAACATGAGATAGCTGCACAGGTGATGTGCCCTTGTAAATCACGAAGCGGCACATCTGCGTCGTACGAGTAGCAAGGAAGTGAGGTCGGTCCAGGCAAAAGGGTGTTTAAATGCTAGTGTCGACTAGAAGGGTAGCAACCGTTAAGCTCAAAGGATGTCAAAAGAGAATCAACGGAAATTGGGACTAAATGGACACGTAGCAAGACTGGAGTCATATCGCACCAGTCGCAAATGCAGCGGGTAGTTCATATGTAGTATGAATGGTTCGAGATTTGCTACAGATTACGTCTTATCAGGTGGCATGTGACCGGCTGTCGGGAGACATTGATGCCCCAGCAATAAGTAGTAAGTATCAAAAGGCGAACACTGTCAACTAAATCAATGTTCAATCAATGGCAAATGCCAGCAGATCACGGTGCCTTGGATAGTATTGGCTTGCGTTTCAAACTTCAAAGATAGCAGCCCGTGGGCATAACTTCCAAAAGTGACTTGTTCTATTCCTCGATTTTTGAGCCTACATAGAGTTCATCTAATGTTACAGGGTACACATCACCGGGCATCAATGTCCAAAATTAAACGTGATTGTCAGTGCATCGAGGTTCAAATAAATTCTTTTGGTCTCTGTAAAGGGCTACCCCCCGCTTCGTCATACACAAGACCGGCGACGCGGAACGCGAGTTCTAAGCGAGACAAAGACCATGAGTATGTGCTCAACAAGCTGGAGGAAGCAATGTCACCATCAGCTTCGGGGCGTGATACCGCCTCAGCATAAACCCTGACCACATCCTCTGTACCACTCGGTCTCACGAACGAACGACCCCCTTCGTACCTACGCACAAGCTCGTTGATCTTCTCCTGCAGTCCGAGAGGGCTGACTAGGCGTCTCTCCGCGTCCTCCGTCTCGAATGCATTCCGATCACCTACTACGACTTTCACCAGACGGTTTGGGAGGTCAGAGTAGAGGGAGTCCCACTCCACGCCGCTGTAGGATTTGTGTGCTAGAACTGCCTCAACCAGGAACGCATCTGAGAGAGCATCGCCAACGGTTTGATTGATCACATTGATGACATTCTTCAGGTTTGTGATCGCCGTAGACTGAGCTGCAGTGGAAGGATTATGACCGGAAATCAATTCCTGTGCAGCAGGCGAGAATAAAACTGTGCCGTGCCCATTGGCTTCGAAATAGACTCCAACGTCGTAGTGTTCAGCAGCGTGGTGCAAGTGTTTCACACCTGTGGGAACACACTGGACAGGAAGCCTCTGAGATTGCAGGATGAGATTTTCCTCCATATTATATCATTCATCCCACTTACCCCCGAAAGGTACTTGGTCGAGCTTCCGTTCGCGTATGCCGTCTGGATGACGCCGACTTTGATCTGCTCATCCAAACCTGCGGCTTTCACCAGCTCAACGATAAAACTCGCCACAAGTGCAGTAATCTTGTCTCCGTCGAGCATATGGAACTGACCGCGTTCGTCTGCATAATAGTAGATTAGGCGATCGGCATCTCCGTCTAAACTGCAAGCGCGTTGTCCTGGCTGCAGAGTGATGGAAGGAGGTAGCCTCTGGTTGACTTTGACGAAGTCTGCGCCACAGGAGTTGTTCAGCGCGCCAGGGGTATCAATGGCAGCATTCACGAGATTGATGCTGAAGGTATCTCCGAGATATGCTTTAAATTTCTCAGCCATCAAGGCACCAACACCATTGGCGCAGTCAATGAGCAACGGAGGCGGGGTTATTTTTCCAGCCTGCACTGGAAATAGGTGACATGTATGTTGATATATGCGTCACTCACAAGCAGTTTTTCGAAGGCATCACTTAGTTTCGTAAGATACCCTTCCTCGGTATCCTCGCCGTACGATTCTTTGGTCTCTTTGGTGTTGATTGTCCTCACCAAGTAGTGAAGCACTGGCGTTGTGGTAACACCCGCATCCCTAAACTCCGCTTTCATGGCTTCCAGCCCATCCTTAAGGGCGGCAACTAGTTGTGGGCCCGTCGGGCGCGTATCTCTGGCATACACCACACGAGCGGGTATCGAGAGGTCTATTTTGGTCGTCTTCACCAGTTCGTCAACCGCAGCAACGAAAGCAGCACTATTAGACGCATTGGCAAGAGCAGTGGCGTGTGCCTCCCATGACGACTCAAGCATCTCGCCGCGTGGGTCAACGAGCTTAACCCCGTTGTCCTACAAAGGGGTGCACCGTTGGACCTGAGGCGATCAGTGCACGTATAGAAATACATACAGGCTCCGGATTATGTGAGGCAGTCACCATGACACCGATGGTCTTGCCATCCAGTTTCTTGCTTCGAAGGGCTGCGAGAACACCCACCCTGAATAGCACGGAATCGAGTGTCTTTCCCCTAGTTGCTGCTATCAGATTGATGAATACAGATAACCAGACGCACACGCACAGCGTTCTGAAACCTGCAGTCCCATACTGAAACTTGATATCTGAAGGCTTGGGGTGGCGGTCAGATCGTTCTAGAAATTCTTCGACAGGGAGAACAGACATGGTGGTCAGAGAAAGATAAGTGGTACAACGCCGTTGTACATACATACTGCCTTTTAACGTAACTGCGGCGGTATTATCCACGTGATCCCGTGGAGTTTCAGCAATGCAACGTATGCTTGCAAAGTTGCGCGTCCAACTTTCTCCTTCTGGTCCATGCTTGCTAAATGGTGGCTTCCCTCTTTCTCTGGCTTCTGCATCTTGTGCATGCCTCGCTAGTGTTTCTGACGACAATATTTCAAAAACGTCGACACTCGCCCCCTCAACCCGTAACTGCATACCGCAGCAAGCTACCAAAACACTTGGCAATCGTTCTGGCCTCCGATGATACAGCGCATCCCAAGCACACAGAAGAACTCTATTTGGAGTGCTTAGCTAGGGTCGTTAAATGGTGCAGAGCGTTAGGTATTGAGGAGCTTACTGCATATGATGCCGAGGGTAACCTTTTTTTGGGGATGTTATTATTCATGCTAAACGATCCTCAGGTGTTCTGTGTGGGTGTTCTGGCGTTATTCAGGAACGCCTAGCACACCATGATAATTTGCCCACTGACGAGAGTGAATCTGAACTGGAATATCCGTTGACCCCTCCACTTTCTGAGCCATCGGAGTCAAGAAGCCATTCGCCCGACTTATCCGTAGAACTCAACGTTACAACGGTGCGCTCCTTCAAGAAAAGCGCGTCGCATCGTAAGCCAAGAGAGGTTGCAGTTCGCCGACGAGCGCATCGTAGGTGGAGTGCTCCTACAGTCAAAAGGACTCGTTGACATATCATTTACAGACAAGCAGTCTCCTTATAATCCTCTGACACTCCATATAATATCGCGCAGTGCTTCAAAAGTTGCCATCGCGTCTGCTGCACGTTCCCTTGTAGATGAAGAATTTCGCAGGCGCCAGAACAGTCATGACCTGGACCACGCCGAAGCATACCAACTTCCTATCTCTGACTTGAACTCGATATTAGAAGGAAGGTCCACTCTATGTACGATATCACCCATCTGACTTCTGTATCAGGAGGTCTGCCATCACCGGACTTCATGATCGTACATCATGTCTACCCCCAGGACCCCCAGCCTCCTCTCGAACTACATGGATTTCCTCCGTGGCAGATTACGCTGACAGAAATACAGTAAGTCACGGACCACCTTATTGCTGTGTTGGAGTGACACATTACACAGCCGGACTATAATCCATGACGTCGTCGGTTCCCTGAAACATTCACACGTACCTTCAACGTCACTCTTAATCACCGAAGAAGCGTTCTGCCGTGCCTTAGACGAGTATGCTGGCGCTCAATTTCGATTGGGGAGGTAATTTCACTATCTGGTAGCCTGACATTGGTTGTACATCCAATTCTGTGATCTCTGACCACCCATGTATCGCAAATTCAGACGCACGTCCCCTGACCCGGTACAGCATGTACTTACGAAAGTTTGAGCCTCCTAGCAACCGTACAAGCATGTTGGTACCGACTCCCAAACTGATAGATTCATTCTAATTAAAAATTGAGGAAATCGATCTCTTCAAAAGCCGAAAGCCGCGGCGAATGATTCAAACACTCACGGATTCTGCGTCACGCTAGTCTCCCATAGGCAGACCAATAGAAGGAAGACAGTCGTTCCTTCTACTATGCCTTCACGCCAAACTGTCGTCGGCTCTTCAAATTGCCTTGTAGACTTTGCGTGGGTGCGGAGCCGCAGCTGTGTACTGTTTGTTCGCTTGCTGTGCGACTTTGATGCTCCAGTGCCCAAGCGTTCACAGGCACCAGAATTGCTTATCACGACTTTTGAATAAGACTATTCCTCATGGGGAGCTAAAGCCTATGGGGAGTCGGCACCAATATTTCCCCGGTCGTAGCAAGTGATCAACCCACGTGGAACTTGTGTGGAACTAGAACCCATCTGCATCAGAGCGCCGAAAGTTTCATCGGTGTCACCAATTACAATTGATGATGTGGCAGAGTCCTGTGTTCAATCATGTCCATAGCTTGATCATTATGGCTATGTTATTATTGGCCGCGAGAAGGAATCCAGCATAAATACTACGCCCACCTTGTATTGCAATTCAACTGACTTTTCACCCTGATCATGATCCCCGCCAGAGACGACCTCGACCTCGCCCGGATATCAAGGGCCTCAACTGAACCCTTCCGAGCTGGCACTACACTTAAGAAAAGAATCATCGTGTGCTGTGATGGGTAAGCCAGTTATAAATTCCCGGAAGCAACCGTTATCTGACTTCGATTTCCTTCAATATTTAGAACTTGGCAAGACGGAGTGAACGTGAAGGAGTGTTGGAAACAAACCAACATCCTGGTGCGTCGATTTTAGAGATTGGTTTGATTTCATACATATTCGCTTTCCAGAAACTATCGCGGGGATTGCACCATGTGGATGAACGATCGTAAGCTCATTCGGGCCGCTCCTCTTCTGTCACTCGCTCATTCGTCGACAGGGGAGTTTCGATCCCGCAGATCGTCTACTACCAGTCTGGCGTCGGAACGGCGCAAAATTTCTACTCTCAATATGTTGACGGTTAGCAGCGTGACTTGGTTGATAGTATGGGGCTGACAATCTTTCTTTGGATTAGGTGCGACAGGAGAATCCCTCAGTGAGAACATCTTTTATTCGCTGGTTTTGACGAGGATTCATGGCTGTATGCAGTTGAAAAGGTCCAAGAGGCTTATGCGTTCATTTCCCAGTGAGTCCTGCCAAATACATACATGGCTATTGCTTAGGCATCTCCTTGCAGAAACTACCACCCCGGTGATGAAGTAAGAGATTCATCTGTTTCGTTCGACGTCTCAAGTGCAAACTAACGTCGGCATCTAAGATATTCCTTTTTGGCTTCTCCAGGGTACGGAATAGTTATACTAGCATGAAATGTACGATTACTGATTGTTTCATTAGGGTGCATATACCGCACGGATGGTAGCCATGTTCATCGTAAGTAGACCATCTGTTAGCAACGCTCGTCTCAGAAATGAGCCTTCCTTTAGGGTGCCATCGGCGTCCTAGACCGCACCGACATGGATCACTTCGCCGACATATTTGTGTCGTATCAACAACTTGGCAAAGAGACTGATCCAACGAGTTTGTCGCATTCACTACCGTTATACCGACAATTCTGATTGCGTTTCAGAGATTGCACAGCTGGAGGCGTCGCTGAGCAAGTGGACCTCCCACGATTCTCGTGGCAAGAGACGAGCCGAGGCTGATAACGACTCTTTCTCCGTAAAGTGAGTTTTACTGGCTCATCCACGGTGGCGAGGACGGCTGAGATGCGTCGTCAGATGTGTCGGTGTCTTTGATACTGTCGGTTCGGTTGGCCTACCTGAAGAATTGACGCATAAGTCGCCTTCCACAAAATCTATTTTCGGCTTCCCCAACAATGAACTTGGGGAGCATATTGAGCGCGCCTATCAGGCGCTTGCCATCGACGAGACCAGACTAGACTTTGTAAGTAGTTGAACACTGGCCCTCCGAATTTATTTCACCTGGTTATTCTAGAACTGCTGCAAATTCGAACAAACGGACGGCGGACGACGGAAAGGGCAGATTTTGAAACAGGTAATTTATCTTGATCTATTGTGGATTTTTACTCATGAGGTGCTTAACAGTGCTGGTTTTCTGGTAAGTTTTGGGACAATACAGCTCTGGTATAAATCTTATTCATAAACGTACATCAAAGGTGAACATTCAGATGTAAGTTATGGTCATTTATTATACCAGCCATCTATTGATCGCGCGGAACCAATAGATCGGAGGTGGCTGGAAAAGTCATGATTTGTCCGACCTAACTCTTGCATGGATGGTGGTGGGTACCTGAATCTATGGTGCGATCGTTTTTGAATGCATTGCTCATATGCAGGCCAATATTGGTGACATGTTGTCCGTTGATATCGCATATATCGCATCGCTGCCGGATCCAGTGGCGCCTTGGGGAGAGCAGCATCCACATAAGTGAGTTGCCGGTGTATCATAGAGTTCATTTGGGACCGCATTCATATGATTATTGCAGTGCGCGGGTCGGTATATTCGCATGGTCGGAGGCAAATACCAGAAAACTTCCGACAGCCCCAGACAACATCACGCATGAAACAATCCACCCCTCTGTTCTCCGACGGGAAAAACCAATCTCATTCAATCCTGCTCTTCTTTGCAAGTTGTTGCCTTTTGAGGAAGAGCTGCGGAAGACTTGGCCGTATATCGAAGGGAAGCATGACAACCACCAGTCCAACTTGAAAGTCACCGTGCAAACGCAATTAGTAACTTCTCATGTTGATTCTGCGGGAACGCACTCGGATTGTGACATCATCAAGACGCAAGTTACAACATCCGAGAGTGCCGATGGTCACACACAAACAACTCGGTTTTCAAGCCTCCGACACATGTTGACGCGATGCTGAAGAGTTTGTGTAGCTTCTAGATCGCCTCTTTCTTACCGTTACTTCATAGATGGAGCTTTGACATTATATTATTATATATCATATTTGTATCTTCTGTATATGGATTACTCGTACCTGTTGACTTCTGGCCTTCGACGCGTGGTACACAGGTTACATGTTTGTAATGTATTGTCAGCGCGTTGGCTGCGCCCAGGGGCATATTGCCAAGTTCCAACCGAGCAGTTGCCAACCAACTGCTCATGCAGCGCTCATAGTTTTTTCAATGATGGGCCCACAATTGCACGACATATCGGACTTGAGCCATTCTTATCCTTTAGCTATTCTCCCGTCCAACCCTGTTACCTCCGTTGGACAACAATATCAATTTGATACGCCTTTGGAGGACGACATCTATCGCGGCGATGTTCCCCCTGCACATGTACCTATCATTGCTGAATCGGTAGCACCTGCATCCTCTACTTCGTCATCATCCGGAACCTTCATCACGGGTCGCTTGGGAGCTCTTGCTGCCGTGGTGGAACATGCAATTACTCGTTGGGCTCGGAGACGAAGTTCTTCAGCTTCAGCTTCATCACCATCCTCTAGCTCTACATCTTTTCGCTCTTCCATCTACACGCCTTCTCGTCCTCGCCAAAGTCGTCGGCGTCAGAGACGAACAAGCACCGCTAACATGCGTTCCACACATTCCGAACGTGAGGTAGCCGCTCGTCTTAGGGTCAGGCAGAAAATTAGACGCGTCGATAGAGGGTTTACCCTATACCTACCACCGAGTTTGAGTCCCGAGATCACTACGACTCGGTTGTTGGAGTCTTCGGACCGACCACTGCAGCAGTCTGTCTCTCAAACGACCTCTATACATGTTGCCCTCAACTGTTTAGAGGCTGCGCTGAAGAAGGCATTAAGGGCAAAAAAGAACAAAGGGAAACAACGTCAATTCAGCCTTGGACCGCCTCCGCTTTCCTCGCATCATCACTATATGTCTGACAGCGTGCCCAGTCGACCTGCGTCTTTCGGGGACCTTTCCACCCCCTTGCGAACTTCCGTCCAAGGGAAACAGAAAGAGTATTCCTCAGGACGTCATGCGCCCAATGAATCGACTGACGAGTTTAACCGAGCTCCCAAAGCCTGGTGGCTTGACGTCGCCAGTCCAACTTGGGATGACTTACAAAAAATCGGCAAGGTAGGTGCGTTCGAGTCGTAAGCTTGCCACGCTGATTTGATGAATAGCTCTTGCATATCCATCCTCTTACACTTGAGGATATCCTCCAGCAAGATCCGCGCGAAAAGATGGAGCTCTTTTCAAAACTTGGTTATTACTTTATTTCATTCCGAGCGATACAGAATGCAGCCGTTACGCAGCCGGTTTACCAGGGTGTTTCAAGTGATGGCGATATTTATCAGGATGACGGTCCTTTAAGAGAGGCTAACATATACGTGGTGGTATTCAAGGAAGGTATCTGCACGGTACGTTCCCATTTTATATCGAGTTTATGAAGACGATGCTTATTGTCGTTCAGTTTTATTTCACCGATGTATCAGGTGGGCTTGCATAGTAGTTGAGGGCTCAATGTTGACCTTGTGCAGAACACATAGAGAAAGTCAGAAATAGAGTCCAACTCCTTCAGGACAGCTTCAATATGTCATCAGGTAACTATTGCGTGAATTACATGTTCTTCATGCTGATTAGTACTTCAAAGACTGGATTGCTCATGGCATATTGGACTCTGTCGTTGATTCATTCTTTCCGTTCCTGAAGGAGATTGAGCAACAAGTTCTAGCCGTGGAAGCTCTCGTATTTGCGAGCGACGACGTCTCCCACACTTCGTCGACAAACACTCTTGTTGATCTCGATCATATACCCATGGATGACTTATGTGATCCCAATGTTGAAAAGCTGCCAGACACGCTTTTGAAGGAAGTGGGAGAAACCCCTCCCAGCTGGAATCATAGCCTTTCTCTTCCCCAATTCGCCATGCCACTATTCCGACGTTTGAAGCTCAATCTTCAAGATCTGTGGAAGACGGTTGCGACGACCCATGACGCCAGAACACGAGCGACGACAACAAACACACTACTGCGCATGGCTAGGGCGAGAAGACTTGTTACCTCCTTGACTCGTCTTCTTGCCACGAAGTCGGAGGTGATATCGCAAATCCGCAAGCGCTTTTTGATCGGTGGACGACAAACAGCCTCCCCTCAAGGGAACGAGGATCTTGAAATCGCCATTTACATGGGGGACGTCCAAGGTAAGGAGCTGTTTCAGCTATTTACTACAACTGAACTGTTTTCCCAGATCATATCTTGACTTTGCAGCAATCCCTTCATCATTACGAGCACATGCTCAGCGACTCTCATCCAGCATATCTGACTCAACTGCGAGTTCGTGTCGCTAAGACCAAAGAATACACTGATAAGGCCATTTTGACGGTGTCTCTGATTAGTATTGGGATTTTATGCATTCAAATTCCGATCGGTATGTTACCAGTTCACCTTTAGTGGCGCGTTTACCG
This sequence comes from Suillus ampliporus, assembly GCA_016584345.1. Lineage (NCBI taxonomy): Eukaryota > Fungi > Basidiomycota > Agaricomycetes > Boletales > Suillaceae > Suillus > Suillus ampliporus. Next base: position 203,406 of record JABCPV010000003.1, read on the forward strand.
TCTGCTTTTTGTAGGATTGTTTTCACTAAACATCAGAATTCCGAAGAATAGCATCCACCCTCCAGGCCCTTTCAATTACTTCGCCATGGTCATACTTCTGTTGTTTGGAATCGAGACTGTTTTCCTTGTTACCGTTCGGCGTTGGTGGAATCAAGCGAAACGTACCCGATCAAAGCTTTCATAGTCACGATAGTGGCTGTTAACATTTGCTGTCAATGCCTTCATGGCCTCATGAAACGGTGTGGAACCTAATTTAACTTATGGATAGTAGCATGTGCTTGGGTATAACCAGGAAGATGCAGTCAAGATGTATGTATGTAAATTGTAATGGAAAGCGATGTAGATATGCGTAAAGACTTCATTAACAAGCTTGAAGGACCTTCTAATATTGGACGAAATATGACTTTAACAATCCCGTTTGGTGCCACACAAGGTAAGAACCTGTTCGGTCTCTTCCAGAACGGCTTTAACTACCGACGATAATTATAGCCACATCAGCGTCTCTTGATAGGCTGCAAACACGAGGAAGACTACTCACCCTTTTCTCGATACTGTCCGTGTTTCTGCTCGAGCTGCTCATATCCTGCACGCAGCTTGTTCTCTTGATCGCGGATCACCTCGTCTTCCCGTTGTAGCTTCTCTGCCTCCAAGTGTAACCTGGTCAGGGTCTGTGTGACATTCCGACGCAGGGCCTTCATGCCAGCGAGCTCTTCATGATATGTCGCACAAATGGCATCCCACTCTCGGTCTCACGTATAGACGGGTGAACTTCGACGCCACTGGAAATGTCAAATAAACCTACCGGCATGCTCAATTTCACCTGCCGCAGCGTGATATTTCGAAATCTGATCGGCCCAGTCGCGGTCCATCGCCCAGGATACGGTCTTCGCGGAATACGCCATACTCACACGCAGGTCAGTGTTGTTGCATTTGAGGCTACTGCGTCTGCGAAGCGTATTCGGTTGGGGAGGGAAGTCGCTGGTAGGTTCGTCTTCGGAAGGAGGTGTCCTCACTCCCTCATCTTCCGAGCTCTGTCCGTAGTCAGGTTCAGCGCTCCGTACCTCAGGAGCATCTACGGGACTCTCAACGATGTCCAAGAAAACCGCTGAAGTCGAACCGTGGTACGGATGAGGCAATGGGTCGGGCGAAATAACCGATAGTTTGCTGATTGATACCGCAGAGTGATTGCTGTGATCGGTACCGACTTCTGATGCTTCGGGAATAACCTGCATAGTGCGCTTGACCTCATGAAGACCACTCTCGGCAAATCTTCGCTCGTCGTATGATATGCTCCTGGAGTGCTTGTTTTGTCGCATGCGGTTATTGCTGCTTTCTCGGACCCTGCTCTCCTGAGTACTGCTGTCCTCAAACCTACTCTCATGTGCGGCGAAAGTCGCATGGACTTGATTGTCCCTGCTGTCCTGGTGACTGCTGCTTTCGTGGACCCTGCTTTCGTACAATCGGCTTTCATGATGCGAAAGGCTCTCATTCAAGACAATGGAGCTCGCAACGGGAGAAGGTTTGTAATCGCTGTGGACAGAACTCGCTTTGGAGGAGCGAGCGCGTCGGGGAGATGCCGGGAGAGCTTTTGATGGAGGACGCTCAGATAGCGCTGAGCGACGGGAGTGGGTAGATTGGGTGGATGATCGGCGAGTTATGGTGTGGTGATGAGGAACCAGATTTGCACAGCGATCGCAGCAGAAGGAGTTGCGTGGACGGACGGACTCGCCCACGGGCATCTTCTTGCTAGATTCATCAGGCTCGCCGTGCAGGCGAATCCACTTCTCCATCTCTTTTAATCTGAAATCGATTGGCGCATGAATGGACAAGAAAGGAACCTTCGCAGGAGGCTTGCTGGCGGAGTAAGAATGAGCTAATCTCTGGCACTTCCTGATCATCCTATCCTTGAGGTGCCGTATTTCGAGGATACGATCCCAAGATGCATTGTGCTTCCTGGCGAGTTCAGATATCTCTGCTTTAAGCAGGCGGGAGTATAGCTGAGCCGTGCGGGGGGGTAAAAGCACCTGCAGTACGTCTGATTGAGAACCACCCAGAGAAAAAGTTGTTATACCCACCTTGAGCTCATTCGGAGTGTCTGTACACTGGAGAAAACGCCAGCCTGTTTTTTTAGTAACCTCATCTGAAGGCTCCAGTTGACCTCTGACTGGACTAGCGTGAAGGTAGTCCAGTGGAGGGAGCGTAGCAGTGCTTGCAGTCGAATCTCTGCCCATCGGGAAGTCAGCAAAGCGGAGGAAGACTTATATAAAGGCCCTGGCGGCCTGGCCGCTTGCAATATTATTTAAGCGAGATTCTCATTATTTGATCGGCTGGTGATGCACCTGTTTGGTGACAAGCTTTGTACACCACGATGCATCAACTATTGTCCCATGCATTGAACGCTTGCCAGGACCGCAACTTGAGAAATTTTAAAATGAAATTGCGCTGAACGAAGACTACGTACATATGCAAAACAAAATTTTACTCTAGCTGTGTACAGTACATTCAAAAATGATGAAACATGCGGATTCGTGCAACGTCATTTCGAATGTAAACGGCTGTGCGGAACGTTGAAGTAAGTGACCTTCATGGGGATTCCTGTTCAACGGCGTTCGCACGACCCAATACAGTCTGAGCGTCCCATCATGATGCGGTAATGGTCATCCTGGAAAACAAGTATCTCGCGGATCCGTCCCATTGCCTGACTTATTGCTGTTGTAGCAATAACGGTGGCATGTCGCGGAGAGCTTGCCCGAATCCAGCCCGTCGTAATGCTTTCGAAACCCCTGAAACTGGTACCTCACGCACTTCGTCTCATGTTGCCTGGCCAAAGCCCTTACGGTGTATGTGCCACTCGAATGCAACCAATTTGGGCCGCTATGGTGCCATGAGGAGCATTGCTACACCGGTCCCACTCTCCGTGCAGCTTCCATAGTACTTGTCTTGGTTCACTGCAAGTGCCGTGAGGCTCGCTTTTCCTGCTGTGACCTGTTGTAAATTTATTTGTGTAGGACATCGTTTACGCACCATTGCGGGCATTGCGAAGAAAATTACTGGGAGTTCCTGATAAATGACGAGACGAATAAATGTGTCCACTTACTATCGCAATCATGAGGAACACATTACCCATTTAAATTTAACAAGTGCCCGATATCCTCAAGCTGAAATTCATGAGTGTCGTGAAGCAGAAGTTCGTTGTCAGAGTATGTGTTGACAGCAGCATTAGTATTGCTGGGCCTGCTGAGTTGACGAATCAATCATGATTCATATGATTGCGAGAGCTCATATCGCACCGACGCATCGTCCCCAACGCGTCTAGGCTACGTCGTGTCTCCTTGAGCGCGTTGCTTGGCTTTATTTGCAAAGTTGGGACTCTCGGCTTTCATGCCGAACCAATAACTGTCGACAATTCCCCAAGTTGTGCTCTCGGACGTTGGCAAAGAAATGCAGTCTACTACTCCTGTGGCATTCAACATCTTTGGAAACAAAGATGCTTCCTCGGACAAGAAAGATGCCAGCACGGGTATGTCTGCTTCAATGCGTCCAACATCTTGCTCATAGATGTTCTTGTGTACATAGTGCCTGCGGCCGGCCTCTTCGGCGTGAAGCCTGCAACCCCGGCAGCTGCCTCGCCCACAGGGTGAGCAATTCATGTGTGATGTCGACGAGTGTCTGACGAACATTTCATACAGGGTCAACACCATCAGCCAATTTGTTTGGTGCAAAGCCCGCCCCTCCCATAACTACGGCTCCTGCAGGTGAGATCGTGTTTGAAAGATGAAACAGGCCCATGTTCAGCAGTCACACAGCGTCTGTGACCAACCTGTTTGGGACTAAATCTGCAACCACCACCACGCCCAGTAAGCACAAATGTCTTATTGGCACTCGCTGTCTACGATCTCACATCCACCAGTCGCACCGCTAGGGCAATCAGCCGTTGGGCTGTCTAAGGAATCCGACAAGCCAAAAGATGGTATGAGCAGTTCTGTCTAACTGATTTTCTTTCCATTCATTCATTCATTCCAACGTTTAGCAACCGCCGCCGCCACTTCAGTAGCCGTGCCTCCGCCATCGGCGCTCAGGGGGAAAACTATTGAGGAGATAGTAAACAAGTGGTCGTCTGAACTGGAGGTGCATGTCCGAGAGTTCAACAAGTTCGCTGGTGAAGTCGCGGTGTGGGATAGGGCTTTGATGGAAAATGGCAACAATGTATGCCTGTTCCGCATTCATCGGATCCGTCGTTTGACAGCATGTGATACAGCTTGCTACTCTCTTTACTCACGTCCAGGCTGTGGAGCGGGAACAAAATGACATTGATCAAGCTCTCGACCACATTGAGCAACAGCAGAAGGATCTTTCCGCGACACTGGATGCATACGAGCGATCTGCGGAAGAACTTTTTGGAGAAAGCGGCACCTTGCGAGCGCTCGATACAGGGCCTGCCGACACCGAGCGGGACAAAAAGTAAGCCCTCGCATTTCCTCGGACCAAGACTGCACAATATTCATTTCTGTTCTCTATTAGTTATATGCTGGCCACAGAGCTGCATGCTCACCTGGACGATTTGTCTGGATCGTTGACACAGATGATTGATTCCGGTCAATGCGCTATCTTTGATACCAAATGGGTCGCAGGGGATGGTTGGCAATGATGATCCCATGATGCAGATATCTCAAATCTTGAGCAGCCATTTGGATAGCCTACAGTGGATTGATGGGGCTGTGCGCGAAGTCGAGGGCAAGGTGAATGAGGTGGAGAGGCGAGTGCGAGAAGCGGGTGGAGTAAACACAGTGCTGGGAAGCGGCCCGACAAAGACTAGGGGCTTTGGGTTGAACCGGTGAATCTTCCCTCGGTGTCGCTACTTACCTTCTGCGGTGATTCTATATGGTGTTCGTCATGTTCTTTACACTGTACACCAAGAACTGCAGTTATTGTTCATACTGCCGCTGCAGCGCAAGAGTTCTTCAGCTACTTAATCTGTCTGCGAACAATAATCATCACTCGATTGCTGTAAGCACCTTCGAAAATTAGTGGAGAGCATGGAGTGGCAATGTGTCTACGATTGTAATATTACACTCTAGTATACCTGGTCCAAGAAATGCCGGTCGAAGTACTGGACAAGAGACTTGAAACCGGCGACACGTGGGAATACATACCCGGTTGGCAAAACGGCGGTAAGCCAACTTCCCAACCCACACCTCTCCCTCGGTATACCGGACCTCTTACATGTCGTCGACGTTGGCAAAATATGAAAATTTCCTCGTGAAGAATGTCTCTACCATTTCCACCCTCGAATCCACCTTGAGGTCGGTAACCTGGTTTCTGCCTGGACGGTTCAAAGATGCCGATCTTGCCTCAGAGGGTTGTCAGTATTAAAATTGCCATAATTCTGTATTTTGAATCAAGCAATAACATATGGTCTTAGTGTCTGCGATGCTCCATGTGTCCAGCATGTATCATGATACCCTGCTGGCCAGAGTTGTGCAGAGTGATCCTCATTGGAAGCCCATACTTCCCATCCCCTTGCACACGCGCTATACCCGCGCCTGGTCAGACAAGGAAACGTCATACAAATGGGTTGCCCGAGCTCTAGAGCTTATTCGCTTTACCCAGCTCCTCGTTGAGATGGTGCTTCGGAGGAAAGTCTCGGACAAGAACCGGTGGAGAGGCATTGTGTTTCTTGAGACTGTGAAGTAAGTTCTGACATTATATCCTACTGCCCCCCCGCGTCTGAATTCGCCTTTACAGAATGGTTTTGCGGTTTACGCTGCTCAAGATCACAACAAGACCGCTCTTGTCTCCTCCAATTCCAGAACGTGATATCGATCCAGCCTCCCTGACCCCTTCCTCTACACATACTTCTCCAACGCTTGCACCCACTTCTCCGCCGTCGTCTCCCCCGCCGACTCCGGATCACCTCAAGAACAATCACATTCCATTGCAGCCAAATGCTTTGATGCTCACACCCCCACCACCTGCCCATGCTGACACATCAGTGGAGGATTATCTCCTCCCTAGAGCTCTTACAACGTCATCTGTCAAGCCTTCTATGTTACTCATGAAACCTATGTCATCGCCCTTTGAGTGGGTTTCTGAGTGCATCTACATCATTCGCCCTTGGGTTTATGGTGAGTGTAAAAGGACCGGCCAGGACTTGACATGCTCACGACCGTCTTGTAGCGATTATGTTAAGCACCAAGAAACACAAGGGCAAGGCTTTCATGACTGCTTTTGCCATGGAGCTTATCTCTCGTAATTTGAGGCGGATGCCATCACATTCTGCGACCTTAGAATGTGAGGAATATGCCCGCAGAGACAGAGATATTCTCTGGTACCTTCTGCGTGGTTCTGTATGGGAGACGTATTCGAGGTTTGTGCATTTCATGGCAGTTTTGTTGGAGCCTAATATGACGATCTTCTTTAGGCCCAAGGTTGAGGCTCTCGTGGAGAAGACCGCTAATATGCCACTGCTCGGAGTTCTCAGCTCCATCACGAAGGACTGGATACCTCTTGTCGATGAATATTATTATTGTGAGTACTTTTCAATAGAGATGTGTTTTCGCTGACAGTGTTTGGTGCTAGATACTGCTCCTTGAATGCTATCGTGCTACCGATGTCATCTTCGTCCCAAATTCATGTACAATGTTTTACCTACGCGCTTAAACATCATTTGGTCTTGGTGTCACAGTGATTTACTTTTTCTGGGAACAAGTGAACGCGTGCCAGAAACTTGCCCCAGCAACTGTCGCTTATTGATCTGAACCTATCGGGACCGTAGTACTCGGAGGTCCGTGCTTCCCGTCCTTCTATCGGCCACTGATCATGCCATCACTCTGCACAAGTGATGAAAATTCTGACGTGACACTGGACGTTTGACTTCTATTATAGTTTATACCAGATAGTCCGGATCACTTACGTTAAGGATGCCAGTTCGTCTAAGTACTTAGGGAGACCTAGATAGCTATACTACGACACTTTCTACCCCAAAGCTTCATGTCTGGCGCTCTTCTCCCAGTTCTCCCAGGTCCCCGCCGCATCGTAACTTCGCATGATAGCGAAGGAAAAGCTATAGTTTCTGTTGATGAAACAGTTCCTTCATCGGTGTGCATTTCATTCGGTTTGCTTCATAGTGCACAAAAATTGAATTGTTATCGTCCTAAACTTAGGTGTTGATGGAAGGCTTAGATGGCCTTCAAACGGGCACATTCTGGGCTTCTACTGATGGTCTGCCAACAAATGACAACAATTGTTCGTGAGTAGTATGCATGAACATATCCTAGCTCGGTGGTTCAAGGAGAGATGCAATAGGGAGGATGGCGGAGCCCGTCAAGTGGGTGACTTCGGATTAATTGCAAGTAACACGACCAACTTCAAGTACACTGACATTGGTCCCGGTGTTAGCACTCCGATGGTGTGTGAAGCTATCTAACACATACGAACTTGACAAAGCTAGAAGAGCAGCATCGGACCCCCTCTATCGATTATAATATCCTGAGTACGTACATGCTTCGTCGTGCGATAACATAGCCTAATTGACGATATCATGAATAGTCCACGGGGAACTCATTTTGATAATAGACGATGGAACAGAGAAGCATCTCAAGAACCCAGGAGATGTGGTGATTCAGAAGGGGACCCTTCACGCCTGGAGAAACCCTGGGAAGGAATGGACCCGGTGGGCGACCGTTCTGGTCGATGCTAAACCTGCAGTGGTAAATGGACAGGAACTGGGATGGCTTATGGAGATGGATAAGTGAATGAGGAATATTCGCGCGCTCTGCATTACTGCAACAGTTCTCCAGTTGTCCACCATTAAATGTTGTTCGAACAGGTCGTTGAATGTACATCAGCCCCCATGCCTCTTGTTATTCAAAAATATGAAACATCTACGCATCGCTTGCGTGTTGGAGTGTCTCGTACACAGTCTCGTATTAGCTATCTATGTCACGAGGACAATGGTACCTCCTTTATTGCACCAGAAAGTATGTCACTGAAGATTGACAAACAGCCCACCATCCACTAGTAGTTGCGCGCCGGTGACATACTTTGCGAGATCGCTGGCGAGGAACACCATAGGCCCAGCTACATCGTCGGGAGCTAAATTTAGGAGATCAAACTTCAGCAATAGCAGATTTCAACTGAACCGTACCACCAAGTCTCCCAAGCACAGTCCGTTTGATCGTGTACTCCCGTTTTTCTGTATCAGCAAGGTCCTCTTTGTTGATGTCTGTAGCAATGGTGCCAGGAAGTATGGCGTTGCAGCGTATATTATACTTCCCAAGAGCGACAGCGCAACTTTGCATCATCGACAGAATACCGGCCTTCGTCGGCGTGTAGTGACTAGACAAAAAGGTTGAGACTCGTTCAGCAATGGATCGAGATGCGAACCATTGAAATTCACCGCCCACGAGCGCTGAAATGGAAGCCAGACCGATGATGGACCCGCCTTGGGGGACCTGGCTCTTCATTTGATTTGCGACCGCTGCACGAAATGCGATAGCACCCCAGAGTCACATCGTCACGAGAGTACTCACCTTGCACAACGTAAAAGGAGCCATCCAAATTTACTTGTCGGGTACGTTCCCATGTATCATGGGGCATCGTCAAAAATTCGGCGAATGGACATATTCCCGCATTACTAACGAGCACATCTGGTCTGATGTTTAACGTTTTAGTTAACAGATCTGTTGCTTTACGAGTCCTACCGATTCGCCCGAACGCTTCAACACCTGCTTTAACGATCTATTGTGGATGTCGCAAGAACTTGAACGGAAGCCTTGTAAATGACCTGGCAGAAGTAGCGCACCTTTTGTGAAGTCTCCGATTCCGAGATATCGCCGGGCACGCCGACTACTCGACAGTGACCGTGAGTCGTCGCACATATCTCTTCTTTCAGGGACTGGAGCTCCGCTTCGGTTTCCTGGTCTCCAAAGTAGTGTAATATCAAACCGGTAGCACCATGTTTAGCTGATTCAGCTGCACATGCTCGGCCAATACCTCGAGACGATCCGGTTATACACACGATCTTGTTTGCAAGCAAAGCCATAGTCAACTCAGTCAACGTCACGTCTATCTCTTTATATACAGCATCCTGTGGTCCATCCGGAATCCCGGATAACTCATGGAAGTACGGATGGACGGTGTCGACCGGTCCGCGAACTGGGTCATCTTGTGCTCCTCATGACCCTCGCACAACCTCATCATACCCCCTTCTTATATCTATAATTGGGGAACGTGATTCAAACCAAAGGTCATTAGGACTGTTGCTCGGCTTCTGCTCCGCGTTGTGGGTTTTGGTAGGCTTTTAAGGACTCATGATAAAGGGGAATGGGTATTCAAGAGGTGTGCTTTCCTCTCCAGACTTGAATTCATCATGGGACAGGCTAAGATGTACGTGTCTAATCATTCCAGAACGCTACGAGGATCTTGAAGTTCTTTATTTTGCAGCTACTATGACTCTGACGCGGACCTAGGTGTCCTCAACAACAAGAAGATCGTTTTCCTCGGGCAAGTCCTCGAGTTTCCTCATGCATTTGAACCCTGTTCATTTTGTCTCTTAGCTTTGGAAATCAGGGGTCCGCACAAGCTCAGAACCTACGTGACAGTGGCATCCCTAATGATCAAATTCTGATTGCCAACCGTGTTGATTCGTATGCTGAGACTGCGAAAGCCAAAGGCTTTCATGTCGAACATGACTTCGCAACAGCTGCCAAAGTTGCAGACGGTGAGTATGAATTCATCCTGTCCAACTCTAACTAATTGCAGAAATCCCTAGTACTATTCATCCTGATACCCGACCAGGTTCAACCACGCGTGTTTAACGAGCAATTCTCGCCTAAGATGAAGAGTAACGCCACCATCGTTGTTGCTTCGGGCTACAACGTTTTCTTCAACTTGTTAAAGTTTCAGCCAGGGCAGGATGTCGTGATGGTCGCTCCACGGTAAGTCGGTAACTGTACCATTTCGTTGAGTCACGCGAGCCCTGGCTGACCCTTTTCACAGGATGATTGGCTCTTCGGTGCGCTCTCTCCATGAAAAGGGCCGGGGCTTCCCCTGTTTTGTTTCCGTTGAGCAAAACGGAACCGGCAAAGGTTTGGATGGAGCTCTTGCACTCTCCCGCGCCATTGGTGCAACCAAACAGGGAGCCATTGCTTCATCAGTGCGGGAAGAGACTGCGATGGATCTCTTCGCTGAACAGGCTCTCTGGCCCAACATCATTATGATGTTCAGGTTTGAATACCACAGAATCCAAATGTGGCCGTGAATGACATAGTTGTCGCTAGGGAAGCTTTCAATGTCCTCAAGGATGCTGGGTGCTCGGACGAGGCTCTTTGCTACGAAATGTGAGTTGGTTTCTGACGAACTTTATTTGTAATGAATCAGCCTCCAGGTGGATGTCGAAAGAACCCGCAGAGATTTTCGAGCGAGCTGCAGATGATGGTTTCGTCGCACAGGTAGGAATGCGAAGGAGCAAATTGAAATATGTTGCTGATGATGGTAATTAGCTCAAGCACCACTCTACTGTCTCACAGTACGGTCAACTGAGTGGTTCACTCAAGCTCGGAGGAGAGGCCATGCGGGAACACTTCAAGGACATCCTGTATAACCAGGCATGATTTTTCGCTTTTTAATGCCAGAATCCTTCTGATTCCATCCATGCAGATCTTGAACGGCAAGTTCTGCAAGGCTTTCAGCCAAATTGAGGATGATCTCGACAACGAGGGTGATACTAACCCCCTCAATGAGCTGTACAGACGATCGGAGGAGATGGAACTCGTCAAGGCTGAGAAACGCGTCAAAGCGAGGTTGGCTGGGCTTTTGTAGTCCCCCCCATTGTAACATTTATATGTAATAACTATTGAACATTCAGTAGTTATTGGTTAGTTATTGGGCAGAAATTAGACCTGTGGCTGTGTTGATACACGAAGTTTTCGCATGTTTGTTCCACTACTGCAGCAACTCAAACAGCATCCACCACAAGCGACATCCACCACCAGCAAGATGGATGTAGACGTATCCCCCAACCGAAAATCGTAAGTGCTCTACACCTACGGTTTTGTTTTCAACGTACCTAATAATATCCCCATGAGGTCTCGCAACCATTCCACTGATACCCACCGTACGAGACGGTCTCATCGTTCTGGCTCACAGGAGCGAGACCGTGACCGTCGCGAAAAGCGCAGAGAAAGAGACATTGACGACAAGCGACGACGCAGTCGCGACCGGGGAAGTGAACGAGATTATCGTGATCGCTCACGCGAGAGGTCCCACAGGGACCGCGATCGTGAAAAGGACAAAGAAAGGCGTCATCGTGATGACGATAGGCGGGAGCGCGGAGACGGTCACCGCCGTGACCGTGATGGGGGCGACCGCGACAAGCGCCGAAAGAGGGAAGAAACCGACGAGTCTCCGGATGAACGCTTGAAGAAAAAGAGACATGATGACATGGACGATTCTTCGGCTGGACTTCCGCCCAAGGACAGTCCACGAAGGGGTCATGACCGTAGAGATCGCTCACGTGAACGTAGGTATCGTGACCCACGAGACGAGTTTGATGATCCCCCTCGGTACCGGAGGGAAAAGGATCATACGCACGACAGACATCCCCCCATTGACGACACCCCGCTTAACGAGGATGAGCCGGACAGGCAGTCGTTGAAGACAAGTCCCCCACCAATCAAGTAAGCTACCTCTGTATCACGATCACCGTTCGTTACTCATGAGATTCATAAAAGACGACCCTCACCTACTTACGAGGCCCCGGAAGACTACAATCCCGACGAACCTAAAGAAGACGACTCGGAAGCTCGGTCTGTCTTTGTTTCTCAGCTTGCCGCTCGTCTCACGGCGCGTGACCTTGGGTACTTTTTCGAGGATAAACTCGGCGAAGGGACCGTGATGGATTCTAGGATTGTCACTGACCGGCTGTCACGCCGTTCTAAAGGGTGGGCACCGCCATTTTTCTTGTATTGTTTTCGACGTGCCCATACCTTTAACAGCATTGGATATGTCGAGTTCCGGTCGATCGATCTGGTAGAGAAAGCTATGTCATTGAGCGGAACAGTCGTAATGGGTCTCCCTATCATGGTTCAATTGACTGAGTCAGAAAGGAATAGGCTTCATCCAGGAGATGGGTGAGTATTGAAGGCGTCGCGTATTTCTATTGTCTGATCGTTCATCGAGGAACCTGAATCTTCCGCCTGGCGTTCATGCGCCTCATGGAGCTATGCAGTGAGCAAACTACTCAGCTACTCGCACCCAAGTCGTGACGTTTTACTTTCTAGACTTTACGTTGGTTCCTTGCATTTCAACCTTACCGAATCCGATATCAAGCAGGTCTTTGAACCCTTCGGGGAATTGGAATTTGTTGATTTGCACAGGGACCCTATGACTGGGCGGAGCAAGGGTTACGCGTTTGTGCAGTAAGTGACACCTGTCTAGCCTTTTGGGCATCCGCTAAATGTTAGTAGATATAAACGTGCCGAGGATGCCAGAATGGCTCTTGAACAGATGGAGGGCTTTGAGCTTGCTGGTAGAACGGTAGGGCACTTCAAATCGCAAACACATAGATTGTCATTCATTTCAGCTACAGCTGAGAGTCAACACAGTCCACGAAAAGGGCACTGTGAGATACGCCCAACAGGATTCGTTGGACGAAGCTGGCGGTGCGTTTTAAACAAGTTTCAAAACATTTGCTAATAGTTTTATAGGTGGTAATTTGAACGCAGCATCACGTCAAGCACTAATGCAGAAACTTGCTAGAATCGAGCCTGTTCCGAAACCCCAGCTTGTGTATGTACATTCTAGCTGTATCAACAACCTATCTTACAATTATTTGCAGCAACAAACCGAACATTCCACAAGCTATGCAGTCCCGTTCTGTTGTGTTGAAGAATATGTTTGACCCAGAGGAGTGGGTTCACGTTCAAATAACCACTTCCCAGCTAACAAACACTCTCGTGCTACAGGGAAACTGAACGTGACTGGGATAAAGAGCTCGCCGACGACGTCAAAGGCGAGTGTGAAGAAAAATACGGCAGAGTAGAGGCCATCAAGGTCGAAAAGGAGACACAGGTCTGCATCCTATTCATATTTAGTTCTTGATCCAGCTATTGAACGCAGCTGCAGGGTGAGATCTACGTCAAGTTTGACGTGATCGAATCCGCCAAGAAAGCTATACAGGGTCTAAACGGTCGGTGGTTCGGTGGCAAACAAGTATCTGCGGTATTTATTTCCGATGCGATAATGGCTGCGCATCAATGAGCGATATTTTCACCGATTGCGGTCGTCACTCGACTGACTGTTTCTCGAATTATTCGATGCTGAAGTGGTGACGGTTTGAAGATATTGATGTTTGTATGCTACAGGTCTCTATTGGCGGATTCGATTGGTGTTCCCAAAGTTATGCTGTGCGTAGTCCTCCGGAGAAAAGATAACAAGTGCAGGCAGGTTGATCGCCGATTCTTGTCCATCTCATGACGAGTTTCATTTTCTCAGAGAATGCTTTTTCTTGCCGTAGATTCTCGTACTGTCTAAATCCAGTCATTGATTGTCTTTATCGTGATGGTGAGCCTGACAAGACTGCACTCCAGGAACGTGGGATTTCGTCAGAGTGGTCGCCAGCTTGTGGCATACACAAGACTCGAATGAATGGCGATCAGATCTTGCGGCAGCGATCTGCATTGTTGGAAGCCGCCTCGGAAAAACGGGATCCGTAAGTGTGAATGTGCTTCCTCCACTATCTTGTGACACCATCCTGCAGTTCATGTGGTTTAGCCATATCCGTGCCACGTAGGACGTAACGGTCTAAGATAAGATATCTGGTCACCTGAACGACTCACTCGGAATAGAAATTTCTGTCCCCATATTATGTAGCTCGATCACCAAGTTCATTGTTCTGATCACCTTGGATTTATTTTCCCTCTTCCATTGATATTCAACATGTCCGAGGTTCAGAAAATCAACAGCCCTGACAGGCCGACAGGACCTATGTATTGTACGAGCTCAGACGAATCGATGATATGAGACTGACCGATGGGCCTCAGCGCATGCGGTGAAGATCCCGGGCCTTATTTTCTGCAGTGGACAAACCCCCATGGACAGTACAGGCAAGGTTGTCCCAGGGGACATCAAAGCCCACACTGCAAGTTCATCCTGTCATATGAGCCTGCGACCTGTTACCTAACACTTGAGCTCTTCCTGCAGGCTCAATGCATCTCTAACTTGACTGACGTGTTGAAAGCTGCTGGTTCGTCGTGGGATAAAGTGGTGAAAGTGAATATTTACCTCAAGAGCATGGACGATTATGTGGCCATGAATGAAGAGTATATCAAGGTCTGTCATATTCGTCCCTGCGAATGGGGTTGGCTCATCAACAACATTCACAGCTTCTCCCGGACCCTAAGCCTGCTCGTACGTGCATCCAAGCTGGAAAGTTGCCTTTCGATGTGGACATAGAGATCGAAGCGATTGCCGCAGCTTGAATATCGTGCTAATAATAAATCGCACATATGTTTAGATATTCCAAGAATTCTTGTCGTGCTTGTCGACATATCAATCACTTCCTGCTTGGTTTCCGCGGTGATCAGACTATCATTAGTCAATGAATCCAAACGGTACTACTCCAGAACTAAATCTGACCTGTTACGGATTTTATGTGCAAGATGGAAGCGCCTTGACGATCACCTGTTAGCGTCCACTCCAATATCACTGATTCGCCTGAGCAGTTGAAGACCCAGATGGTCTAGTCCTTACAACATGGGGCCGGACAAAAAAGCGTACACATCCTCGTTATCACATTCAGCTCGACTTTACTTAGTACAAGAAAGAAAAAGAAGATACTCGTAACTACAACAGATTTCACAATTGACCGAAGGCCTCGGCAAGGTTCGCAACGGCATCACTCACGAGCTCGCGACCGACACCAAGAACACTGAAGATTGGGTGAGAGGAACATCGACTGAGGAGGAACTCTTAACTCACCCTTATAAATAGAGAGCGGATAGACGTGATCAGCCAATCAAACGTGTAATAGGAGGAGTCATACCATCCATAGCCAGAATCTGATGGGGTGCCTTCGCATACATTTTGTGCGAGACTGGCACGCCAACTTTCTTCAGTCGCTCGCCGTATGCCAAGCCTTCATCTCTTAGAATGTCGAGTTCCATCACCGCAATCCAGGTCTTTGGAGACTTGGCTAGCAGCTCATCGGGCGCAAAGATTGGCGAGTTGTCCCACTTGGTCCTCTCTGCCTCATTCGGAACGTAGAAGTTCCGGAACCAGAGCATCCTCCCTGTATTAAGCCAAACCGTATTTGCGTTCTCCTTCCACGATGGGTACCGATCTTCCGTGTGGAGAGCAGTATTATCAGTCACTGGAACAATGAGCTGTGCAAGCTTCAGAGGGATTGGTGGGTTGAGCTCGGCAGCCTGCATGGAGATTATGGCAGCAAGGTTACCGCCACTGGAAGAAGGATACTCGAATTAATTCGAATATGTTGGATGGTGATTACCTACGCAGATGAACCACCAATTGCCAGTCTTGTAGGGTCGACTCTTAAGAGGGATTTACCCTTCTCAAAGACCCATTGCAGCGTCTCGAATGAATCCTCTACCGCAGCGGGGTAAGGATATTCTGGCGCAAGGCGATAATCTGGTGATGCTACAACACACTTCGCCCCTAGATGCCAGCTATAAGCGCACGATACTGTTTTGGTACCTCATAATTATACCTTTGCAAAGCCGAGAGCAGAAAGCGTTTTCTGAGTTAATGTTCCCGAGGGTCCATCCGCCTGATGACATTGCTTCAATATCGTCGATCTTGAAAGGTACTTCAAACTCACCACCGTGGTACCAAACATATGCCGGCCAGCCGTCAGGGGGAGGAGTACCCTCCGGTGTGAAGACGCGTACTTTGCAGTGGCTCAAATCATAATCTTGAACACTGCCGACTGACAAGACCTCTGCACTTCCCGGTACGGTGTCACCCTTACGGATGGCAGGATCCCAAGGTAGAGAGTGAGGGGGAACGAGATGAGCGACATACTTGTTGTGGAAGGCAGCGTACTCAGGATCGAGACGTGGAAGGATGTCTGGGTCAATGGCTTGCGGAGCGGCCATTTCAAATGGAATAATGGAGCAGGTTCCCTTCAAAGAGATAAGTGGGTAACTCCCAGACTCTATGTAGATGATGCACTGATGCACTGCGGTTCACCTCGGTCCTAGCGGACCGAGCTCATAAGGGTCACTAGGACATGCGACGGAAGTCCGTAGATATGAAGAGCCGTTATTAGCATTCGTTATTAATCGTAGATACGTGGATATAGACACGCAAAGGGGGTCAAGGAGAAGACGAATGACAAGCTTGCCACGTACTAGTGTGCACGAGAGACGCCACATGACAAGATACAAAAGGCAGCTGCAACGACATCATGACGGGGTAGACACGATGTAAATATTGAAGAGGAGCCGCTTATCCGTGCTTACATTGCAATGTTGTGGAGTTATAAGCAAAGGATATAGATGCAATAATTGATAGTCAACTCCCACAGCAAAGACCATGACACCCGTACTGCAGACTAAAACGCCATTGCACTTTATTAACCCCAATAAAGATGCATTGGTGGCTGATTTTGTGGGCAAACCACTCAATGCTCTGAGAACGCCCGCCTTTGTCGTGGACCGCGCAGTGTTCGCAAAGAACTGCATGAAAATGCACGAGAATGCCAGAGACTGGGGAGCAACGTTTAGAGGACACTTGAAGACACACAAGGTAGAGGAGGTCAAGAACGAACATGATTCAGTTTGATGACTTTCATCAGACAGTCGAGGGAACAAAATTGCAGCTGATTTCAGATGTCGGCAGCAATTCTGCCATCGTCGTATCGACATTGATGGAGGCTTGGGGAGTCATGCAAGGTGGCCTCGTAGCTGACGGCACAGTTAAAGATGTCAGTCCAGAGGCGTGTAAAATTGTTCCGATGCTCACCTACCTTCCAGATTCTGTATGGCCTTCCAGTTGGATTGAACAAGTTGGATGATCTGTCTGCTCTACATGCTGAGATGACAAAATACGGCGGCACCGTCCGTATTCTCGTAGATCATTTAGATCAGATCAAATTTCTGGAGGAATACGAGAAGGCGCAAGAGCACCCGAAGAAATGGTCTGCCTTTATCAAAATGAATGGGGGTCTACAGTATGTTCTCTGATAACCTACCGTGATGTGTCACTCACAAACATAGGCGAGCCGGGATACTTCCCGAGCCCGTATCGTTCAAACCATTCATGAGGAGGGTGTTTGCATCCCCTGCGATTTCGGTGTTTGGATTTTACACCCACGCCGGGTACTCGTATGCATCGACATCACTGGAGCAAGCTACCTCGCATTTAACAGGAGAAGTGCGTCTCACCAATGACGCAGCGACCATGGCCCTGGAAGTTCTGGCAGAGTCGGATAACGGAGAGGTCAACCATCAGCCATTCGTCCTCTCTGTAGGATCCACTCCGACTGCTCTTAGCGCAACTGCGGAAGCAAAGCTGAAGATGACATCTACGCTTAACGGAACACTGGAGCTCCATTCAGGTAAGCGAGTCCCATCAAGAGATTTAGCGTGGTATAAACCGATTTGTGCAGGAAATTACACCATGCTCGATCTCCAGCAGCTACATACAACTTTAATCGGGCGTCCACAAATCGCCCAGAAAGTTTTAGCCACTGTCATTTCATACTACCCTGGAAGAGGAAGTGACGGGCAAGACGAAGCCATGTGTGATGCTGGTGCCATAGCTATGAGCAAAGATACAGGTCGTATCCCAGGGTTCGGAGAGGTTGTTGGCAAGTCATGGAAGCTAGGAAGAATTTCACAGGAGCACGGGGTACTGGTACGAGTTCCCCCGAACGCAGAGACAGGTCGCACAGATCCTACGTTGAAGGTAGGAGAAATCGTCGAGATTGTTGGGCAGCATGCGTGTTTGATAGCGGCTGCTTACCCGTGGTACTACGTCATCGATTCGGATATGGCAGAAGGAAGTGACAAAGTAGTTGACATTTGGATCCCATGGAAGGGCTGGTAGTAGATCCATGTATTATGTAATTGAAGATACAGGTTCGATCGTGGGAACTTTTCAAACCTCTCCTGCAGTTGCGTGAAGCCCTCACCGGCACCCGAATCGACACCGCTTATTCCTTACCCTATGGCGCTAGACGAGTATGATGTAGATGCTACGGAACTTCTGGAAACTTACGGTTTGTCTCGGAGGATCTGTTAAATTGTATTCGTGCTCATCAAGTTTCAGACTTCTTAATGAAGTACATCATCATTGGTTTGTTGCACTACAGTTGAGTTTCGGAGCAAGACTCATTGCTCTTGCAGGAGAGGCAGGGACAGGCAAATCATGTTTGTTGCACCACTTTACCCACAACGCATGTGTGTTGTCTGTTTCTCTACGGGTTGTCAGTCTCAGCCCACCTTACAGTCAAGGACCACTCTCAACATACCATCGGAGTGGAGTTCTCTAGCAGAACAGTAAAGTTAGGGGAGAAGAAGATAAAGCTTCAAGTATGTCATGCACTTCAGTAATTATGCATTTCTTACAGTCTTCACAGCTATGGGACACTGCCGGTCAAGAGCGCTTCCGGTTCGTCGCGCATTTGATGTAACTCGGTCCAACCCTGACAGCAGCACGACGAACAGATCAGTAACGCGTAGCTACTACCGCGGTGCGGCTGGTGTCATTCTTGTATATGATATCACGAAGTTGGTGCATCCATTCTTTTTCACTGTCTTGATCCTCATAGCTTTTACTGACAGTCGCGATTCTTTTTTGAACATGTCCCAGTGGCTGACTGATGCCAGAGCGTTGGCAAGCCCACACTTAGTTGCAGTCCTAGTCGGAAATAAGTCGGACAGGGAGGATGACCGTGAAGTGGAGTGGGCTGAAGCTAGCAGATGGGCAGCGCAGAATGGTAACCCGTCGTTCTTCTGGTGTTAAATATACTGACGCTGTTGAAAGATGTCCACTTTCTTGAGGCTTCTTCATTAGCTGGCGACAACGTCGAAGCTCCATTTCTACTTGCTGCAAGGTCCATCCTGCTCTCCATAGAGTCAGGAATTCTAGATCCCGAGAAAGCCGGGAGCGGTGTCAGCTATGGGGACCGTGCCCTCAGAAGAGTGACGAGTTCCAGCCATCTTAGCTTTGGGAGTCTCAGTGGAGCTCGAAAGCGACGCTCGGAAAAGCTTCGATTGAAAAATTGGGTACCATCGGGTAAATGCTGCTGATAGTCGACGGTTGGTGAGTTAGAGTGCCACTTCTGCCTTGTTCCCCGCATATTGTGACTGTGCCTTGTGCCATTTTTGTATACCAATCTTTGTTTTATGTTTTCGATCACATATTCTACTCACTCTGTACATCATTTGCGTGGGCCATTAAGTCTAGATGCTTCATGTGATATCTCCTATCTTCCATTCCCATAGTTATTCGCCATCACTGTCGTTATCTCATGGATAGTTATGTTTCATGTTTAATTAATACGATACTCCTTACACGCTGTGTACATGAGGCTTTATCAGTTTAACAGCATGTAACTGTGGAAACGAGCACCAAGACCTAAGTACCAAGACCTGCTTGCGATAGCCCCCTGCGTTGCTACGCAAGGCTTTTGAACCAAGATGGTTCTGATTTTGTGCCCATACCAAGCCCGTCCTGGTAAAACTTCGCGTGCTGGTGGGACTGCCAATGATTTGCTCTTTGTTTCCGATTGGGGCTAAGTACGAGTGGTGAGGAGATGGCATCCTCTTATCGGTTGGCGGAGCTTTGATGAATTTACAAAACTTTTTTGAAATTGTCGCGTTGAACTGCGCACTAAGTGGCTAGAACCGGTACCCAGTGATGTTCAACGCAAGATACGGTTGGTTCCACCCGACCGGTAGGTGATTGGAACGGTGAAAATCACCAGCTTGGGGGTGCAGTGTCACTGGTCACCACTCCACCGCGAGCAAACACTAGTTTCTCAGCGAAGGGCATTGCCCAATATGAGTGGTAAGTTATCCGTTGGCAAACGAACGTCACTATTGTGGCTATCGTCGTCATTGGCAGGTCTATCCTTTATGTGAGAGACTGCGATTCATGCGCGCGGACAGATAGTGCCATGTAACACGTTGGAGGACAGGAAGGGTTTGAATTTGTGTCCCTTAACCTTACATGATAAGCAATAACATAGAGTCCAACCAAAGTGAGTGATGAAATAAATCAGCCACTCGCACTGACGATGTTCGACGTATTGGTGACAAAACCTTGAGACTGTCCTCAAATCCATTAGTTTCGAATCCGCCATGTATGTAAAATCGAACACTGACGTTTCCAGCGTTGTATATGACGTTCTCAAGAGCACCGGCTGGAGAAGTCGTCGCTGTGATGTCCTCGACCAGAACACAATCATAGCCTTGGAAGTAAGCATCCACGAGGGTGCCCCCAACGCACTGAGTCAACTTCAGCAGCAAGAAAGGTGTGAAGCTAGGTTGATTTCCCACCTGGTCAGCGTTCACACCTCCAAAAAGCAATGTTGTGATTCCGTTCTCCTTCAAGTAGAGGTCCAACGCTGACTGATGGCCCCATAAGCCACTCATCCTGCACTCTCAGTCAGAACTCAGTGCAAAATGGGAGTACTTTTGAGAAACCGCAAGACCTGTTCTTGTGAATCCAAACGTCGGTTCCCTCTTTCTGTCCCTTCAAGTACTCCTCCTGCAAGGGACCATACAACTCCGAATTGCGAGCGTCGCGCATGAGCAATCTGCCAAAATTGCCAGGCATTTCGGTGCCGAACCCTCCGAACCCTCCCTTCCTGAATCCCCTAGCCAGAGAAGGCGGAATGGTCTGCAACTCGGGATCAGTGAGGCCCCAATTCCTATTTTCCGGTTGGGTGAAAAGGGTCTGATGCAAAAACAACATAACATACACCCAAAGTATCTTCACTCCCTGCTTTCGAAGAGGAGCGATGACCTTCAAAAGGGGGTCAACACACTCCAAGCCGGTTTTATGGACTCTGAGTTCTGGATGCAGGAAGAAGCTGTCCAACATCAATGCGTCATTCAAGCAAACAGCAGGATATAATATTACTTCTGCATATCAATGATTACTGCAGCTGTCTTGGACTTGTCGACTCGGATAGTACGGTCACCGTTTACAGGGATGTCAAGCTGTGCTGAGTTCACCAAGGATGGTTCCGCCGCATCTGCCATGAGATGCTGCGAACGCGTGAGGTCCATAAGACCAGAAGGATATTCAACCCAGAAGTTGGCTGGGTTTCCATATTCAGTGGCCTTTGAAATCTTGGGACGCGCTGCCATGCCGAGTATTGGGGTGTCGTGTATAGGAACCTGGCTCATGTGCGGGTAACGTAAGTACGACGGAGTGAGAGGCGATCAATGACTTATACCTCATAAGCCAGGGGAAGTTCCAAGAGAAATCGAAGCAGTATCAGCGATGGCAGCCTGAGAATTCTGCCCTGTGGCACAGGAGACTGATAAGTGACTGCAAATAGATGTACCACGGGATGCATTGAGTCTTAGGGAGTCACGGAAGGCATGCCGGTGGGGTAGCACCATGTGATGAAACTACGATTAAAAAATAACAGAACACTGGAATGGATTGAGACTAAGTATGAAGTTCGTGAGTGCAACAATCGTCCGTGTGTATGTCCATGGCTTGTGGTGATATAGAGAGTGTGGATGCGGTATGTACGAGGGTAAGCGAGAATGACGATGATGACGATTACGATCTGCTCAACAAATCAGTGATAGTCCAAATAATCTCGGACAAAACATTAATGACACAACAGTCAAATTTCTTTTGGGAAAGATAAGTAAAACCTAGACACAGACACGAGGTTTATCACAGTACAGAATGTGTACTGTGACTATCAGGCATGTTGCGGACCTATGATATCTCAGCATAGCATCAAGAAAAATAACTGAATAGCTTACGGTGAGCACCGGTCGGCTATAGTCTTCTTCATCTCTGAGATCGTCCGAGCCAAGGCTGTCTGACCTGGTCCGCCTCCGAATTTCAGGATCCAACCTATCATCGGCACTTCCACCTGATGGATGGTTTACAGGACGGGAAGCGGCACTGTCAAGGTGCTCGCGTCGTGCAGGATTCCTTGGGGGCGGCGTGGGTGGTGAGTTGGCACCCCGCTCCGCAGAGGATCCTTGCGTATATGCAGCCAGTAGCGGCTCATAGCTTCCGACGCTATATGTAGGGGTGTGCCCGTAGGAGCTTTTCCGATCCCGGGAAGAATCGCCCACGTCATGTATTCCTGTACTAGGAGGTTCTTGCCGCTCAGCTCCCGGCGGAGGGCTGGCAGAACGAGCTTGAATATATCCTCCAGCCGTTGGTTGACCATCAACTGGATAGCCCGCGTAGGGATTGAATGCGGGGTTGTCGTCATCAGATGGTCCCCCTGAAACTGGCTGACCAGCAGTAGGACCGTCGGAAATATAACCAGCGAGGCTCGCACGCTGCCCCATCTGCGTCGAATACTGAGAAGGTGTATGTGGTGACCGGGCACCTCGGTCATCATTGTCATCATCCAAAGGAGCTCGACCAAAGCCTGAAGCAGCAACAGCTGCCTGGACTTCGGTGTCAAGGTCAATTCGACTCATACGACGCTTACGTCGGATAAAAAAGAAGATCCACAGCACGATGGATGCAGCGGCCAAACCAATCACAACGAAGACACCGACTACGGCGCCAGTATCCCTGAAGAACCTGTGATTTATTATGAGCATGAAAAATGACTGATAAACAGGAAAGCTGACGCGGAACCCGATGTCGTCCCATTGTTGGGCGCAAGGGTGGGATTTGCAACTCCTACTGTGATGGTCGTGGCAGCTCCCGCGCTGTTTGTGGAAGTTGTAACTACTGTGATAATAGAGGGCGCCGTCGTTGCCGGCTGTCCTTGAGCATTCGTTGTAGTGATATACAAGGTGCTTTCCAATGTTGTACTATAATGTATGAACAAGGTATGTCAGTAGACGACACGTAACAGCAAGGAGCACACGAACACAACTGGCACCGGTGCGACCAACGATGCCGGGGGACCAGTAGACGTCGACGAAGGCTGAGGTGACGGTGAGTTTGATGTCTGCGGAGGTGCAGTGGTAGTGGTCGGTAGCGTACTCGTAGTGGATGATGGTGAGGAAGTTGTCGTTATTGATGAGGAAGTTGTCGTTATTGATGAGGAGGTTGTCGTTGTTGACGGGGAGGTTGTCGTTATTGATGAGGAAGTTGGCACCGATGAAGAAGTCGTTTGCGACAAGCTGGTGGTATCACTTGTAGTTGTCGTTGTCGTTGAATGACTAGTTGTCGACGGAGAAGACGTCGTTGATGTGAGGGTACTTGCATTTGAACTGGTGGGGGACGCCGAGGACGCAGTGGTTGTGGATGATGCCATACCGGAAGAGATGTACGTTGAGGACGGAGTAGGGCTCGTCGTCGGGGGCGGAGAATAAACCGTGGACGATGAAGAATGAGAATCACTGGTCAATGGTAGTACACTGCTGGGTGCTGCAGTAGTGGGCACGACACTGCATATGGGTCAAAGATCTGGGTGTGGATAATAACCAAGCAACTTACAAGGATGATGAAGACACCGATACGGGATACGTTACGGAAGCCGTGGGTGGAGACACAACGGACATAATGTATAAGTGCGCCAAATGAGGATGTGGCAGACGTGTTAAATGTTGTGGGCAATCGCAATGTAGTTGGTGGAAGAGTTGCAATTACAGATGGCGCAACGTTGTCGGGTTTTTTCCAAGGTGTGTCGTTGGTAAATTGTGAGCGTGAACCAGGATGAAATAAAAGGGTGATTTATCAGAAACGAGCTTGGAGTCAGAGAATGAACAAGAAACAATAGTGCACAACGACAAAGGAGACCTGCACTGCTGAAAGCCAGACACCGCAGCAGGCTCAGCAAGAAGTGATATTTCTTTTTAAAAAAACAGCAATAGGACCTCGATCAGGTCCTTGAACGTCTTCCCTGAGGGAAGTGATCACAAGAAGTTCCTAACAGGATAGGCCAGAAGAGGTGCAGAGCTCTCAGTGCAAGTAAAATGAAGAAAGCATGAAAAGGAGAATTACAAGACGCTCACTTCTGCGACCTCAAAGTCGTGGCTTAATGAACGAAGATTCTAGGATCATCGCATTCAATGCGATAGAAGCTGATAACAAACAAATCGAGGTCACCGTCTAGACATTCAAATGAACACCTTTACACACCTGTTTACGTAGGGTTGGAGCATGGTCCGGACAAGGCCCAACTTTGGCTTACTTACCCTAGGTACAAATATGGCAAGGCTATGAAGCTGCGCAATCAAACTTTAACCTCTGCCGTGTCAAAATGCAGACTTGCCTCGTTCTAGGCTGTCCCACACAGCCCCTTTCGACCACAACGACGACGACGACGACGACATGCTCATTATCGACGTAGATCCTGTCAAGTCCAAACAGGATACTGTTTTTGACGACGATCCTTCACGTGCATCCTCATCTGTTCAGCAGCCTCCGCCAACATTTGAGGAAAGTGCGGGGGACCATGTCCTGCATTTCTCCCAGGACGATCCTTTTGCACCGGTAGGCGGTGACGAACCGCCTGCTTTTGCCCCTTACGATGCCCACTTCTTTACTTCGCATTCTGGTAACATCATCTCCCATGATCCTCATCTCAATAACGATGGTACGTTGCCCTTCCGTTGCCGATCCCTCGCGTTCTCACCTCTTCTAGGCGAAGCCCTATACCGCTTCTTACTTTCACAGGCCTCAACCCCACCCACCGTCATCTTGCGATGCAAAGGGTCACATAACGAAACCCATACGCGAATGGTTCACTCGCATGACAACGGACAAGCAAGAATAAAAACCGAGCAATATACAGAGCGCGTAACAGACTTTGATTTTTGCATAGACGTAGGACAGCACATATTCGGAGAGCCAACCCATTGGTCATATGCCGATTCAACCCCTGCATATCGGGGGCGTATGTATCAAGAAGTGGGCATCTGCGAGGAGAAGCGGAAAGCAAAAAAGTCGGAAAGAAAGGCAGCAAAAGTGTGGGACTCCGAGCGCGCCCGTAGGGGGTTCCCTCCCTGGATCGGTAGTGACTACGCATGGAGAGAGGACCAGTCACATGTCACGCAAACGAACGGTGTCCTCAAATCATCGTGGACATTGCGTCAGTGGGCAGACGATTATTGTGCTAGCCGCAAGTACCTGAAAGAATTTAATTACCACAAGGTCAGTAGATATTTCAGCGACCTCATCCGCATGGTTCTCACCATCGATTCACAGATCGCTTACGGTTGGAACTTCGAGGCCACCAGGGTTGCTGCTATTTCCGTCGTCAATTCTACACACTATCGGGGTGACTTGTCCGTCCAGTTCGAATCATCCCAGAACCTCGTATCTGTCCGGTCACATAACCGTCTTTCCCGCGCTCTTTCGAACCGTTGGATCAAGTTTCTACTCTTTCTTACGCTCATATACCCTTTTATATGGCTATTCAAACGTTTCCACTCACGCGGTGGTGGACGCTGGGATGTCTGCGGTGGTGCATATGCGCTGAAGCGCGTCGAGCAAGCTGCAAAACAATCTGCTCCAGATATTGTACACGCGGAGAGTCCCTTCCGTGATGCATTCGAGACCGTGGATGCCACCGCCCAAGGTTCTTCCCTTGTTGATCCTCCGGGCAGACGTACAAAAGTCGTTGGATTGCGAGAAGGAGAGTGGTTCAAGCAATGGGAGGGAACCATCAGAAGAGCGGTGTTGAACAGACTGCAGGACAGACAACCCTTGACAATGCCTGATGATCAACCTACTCCTGTAGCATTGCTGTTGGATGGGTATTGAATACTCCATTCCACCCACCTTGTGCATGTCCCGTATTTTTAGGCCGGTGGTAATATTGTACGGAATAAATTTCTATGTGCGAGTTGATAGCAATAACAAGTAGTCTCTGAGCACAGTGGTATATGACGGCCTCGGGCTCAGCAAAGATAAATACAAGATGTCGGCTAAAACAGTCCAGACAGCATATATTCATAGCGATCACAACGCAGCGCTTGCGTTCGTCTGCTTGAAAACCGAAATGTCTGTCCACACTGACGACAAGCCCAAGTTGAGTCTGTCCCCGTCTGCATTGAGACCCTCGAGCTCAGCTTCGGAGAAATTATCACCCTCCAAGAAAGCAAGTGCAGTCTCTAAGAACCACATGTGCTTCTTGATGAAGTGCACCACGACAGTTCCACCGACGCGCTTGTTCTCGTATCGGGTGATGCGTCCCTCGCGGTCACGCCATGCTCGCTCAGTGCCCGTAGATATCCCTGAAACCGGTGGCATTTAGTATGTGCTTTTTAAGGACACTTGGTTTCGCACCTTCATGCAGCTTGGACATATCGCTGCCTTCAACTAGTGCCTCAACGCTATGAGCTAAGTCCATCTCTTGTAGTGGCTGCTGGTACCGGGTTCCAAATGTTGAAACGCTCGAGTGCGCCCATGATAAAGGCGTCGGAGAAGTTCCAACAGCTGGATTCGACGGTAAAGTCGTCCCGGTCGATGAGTTACGGGACACTTTGTCGAGATATGCCAAAACAGATTTCTTCACGCGAGAGACTTCAGAGGGAAACAGGAAGCCATGAGAGTATCTACAAGGAAATCAGCACAGAAATATCAGATAGACAAGTGAGTCGACTCACACAGTCCCTGAACGGGGATGATCATATATCCAGCAATGGTCGCTTGACCAACGGATCTCCCCTGCACGTGGGTGTAGTGCCATCCATTTGGCCGTCTGCTTGTCCTCTGCGCCCTTGGTAAGAGCTTTAACGCTTTGATCCTTGGAGACCCAGTCAACAAGACTCCAGCTCAAGCCATACAGTTCGCCAGCCATAAACTTTTCTTTAACAAGGTAGCCCCAGTAAACCAATGGGTCGTCCACTGATTCATAGCGCGGCATCTCCTGTTCAACCGTGGTTGATACATCGGTATCAGCAGGAGGCCCTGTCTGCGATTCAGCTTTCGGTGCCTCCACTCTGAAAGATTCCGAGGCTGTCGAAGTATAAGGCATGCCGTATGGCCTCTGTCCTGTAGCGTACAACTCCAGCCTCATACGCGACTCGAGCTCAGCCAACATAACGAAAGCATCGTCATCGACTTTAGCCACATAATCGGGCCGCACCCAAGGCCTTGGATGACCTGAGGCACTGTCCTTCCAAGCTAAGTAGGGATCATGGGGAGCAAGACGCGGGGCAGGGGTATATTGGTCTGAGTACGAGAACTCCGGCACGGGATGCGTGGCATTGAAGTAGACCGGTGGGACCCAAGCGTTCGATGCTGCCCACGTGAAGTAGGCATGCGACTTGCCGGAATTCATGTTTTCCGGGCATGGCAAGAGTATAATGTCGTTATACACTACGCAAGAGCATGCGTCAGAGTGATGCAACGGGCCGCTATGATATACACTTACTCTCCATCTCTGTTTGAATACGTCTTTCCCATCCTTTGCGGGGCTGTCCGAGAACAAAGCGCACCACAGTCCTGGAGGTGCCCATCCCGTCGTCTCCTTCTCCTGCGCCATTACGACTACGGGGATGTGCCGCCCACGTTGTTCTAATCAACATTCTACGTTCTAATGACGAATCCGTCGAGAAGACAGCTAAGAACAGTCCTGCAGGCGGTAGTGTATCAAGGTCATCCGGTGGGAACGATGGTGGCATCACTTTTGGAAGGGGGTTGATGTAGGGATATGGCAGTGCAGTGCGATAGTGCGGGGGGACAGATGTCGTGGGCGGGATTGTGCAATATGCCCTCCAAGGCAATGCTTCCTTGTCGGGGTTCAAGACGTATAGCAAGATTAATGTGAGAGAAATGGCGAAAACGGTGAACACCAGGAGTGCGAGTATCTTATAGAATTGTCAGAGAATAGAACGAAGTGCAGATGGAAAAAAAAGCGTACGATGGTCAAGGGTTGACGAGGGAATAGCGGGTGTCTGACAATACGTCTCAAACCACCCTTGAATGCCCTCCACCACCTTCCATCCCGTTTACGCCTCCTTGAAGGACTCGGACCTAAGTTGTGCCAATTCCGACGGCCCTCCCTCAGGGAGGTGTATCTTCCGAGGCCAAGCAGGGGTGAGTTGGATTCAGTTTCTGATGGAGATGCCGAATGTCGAGGAATGGCGGAGGCGAAGGAGCGCGAGACGCTGTGGGTGTGGTAGATGAATGAAGAATCCGAAGACAACCTTCCAGACATTATATCAGGGTATCCAGTGTCCGTGAATGATATGCGCTCGGATAAGGGAGTGTTAGATAGACCGCCTCTGAGAGTGTCTCTATAGTCGACTCCCTGGGGAATGTCATGTTCTTCATTAGATGATGCTCGAAATAAGTGGGAAGAGTCAGAAAAGTCTACAATGCCGGCCATGGCATTGGAAAAAGAGCGTGGAAGCCAAGCCTCAAAGAAATGGCCTGCAAATTCGACCAGTGTGTCGTTGTTCGTGACGCGATAGCTAGAACGTGTCCGACGCTAGCGTCGTCTTACTTTCTGTGTCGGTTTTTCTTGGTATGAAGTGATATGAGCGTCCTTAAGTTACAACGAGCACTGGTCGGGTATTCTTCAAGCGTGGCAGTGGTAGATGCAACACTGCCACTTCAGCTGCGATCAAAAAGAACTGCGTCGGACAGGAAAGGAAATGCAAGCTAATTGGCCGATTGCTTTGATATTTGTTTAACAAAGGACTCTATTGGGTGACTAGGGGGCTCTGCCATGAGAGAGAAAGGGCATAAACCATCCCAAATCAAAAGTTGTGCCAATCACACAGAGGCCTGTGAAGCATAAACTCTCTTCCAGCTCG
Organism: Suillus ampliporus; assembly: GCA_016584345.1. Classification (NCBI taxonomy): domain Eukaryota; kingdom Fungi; phylum Basidiomycota; class Agaricomycetes; order Boletales; family Suillaceae; genus Suillus; species Suillus ampliporus. The sequence goes on from JABCPV010000003.1 coordinate 232,307, forward strand.
ACCTTGTTTTCATTGCATCCCAAAATGCTGCCAACTTGCTCCTCGCGACTGGTTTCTCTTCAGTGAAAGGGCTGAAAGCCGAAGATAAAAAGTCCTCGGGAAAGACAAACCCATTTCCAATATGCTTTTCCACCTTTTTGATGGCAACATCTCCATCATCAGAAGGGCTTCCGCCGGCCAGTCTGACTAGGTGAGAGAGCCAAGCACTCAAGTGAATGTCTGCAATAGAGACCTGATCACCTGTGTTTTACGTCATGTTATCGCGAGCTGAGCGCGGTAGCTGGTGGAGATTCTCGACGAACCTAACGCATAGGGCCCGATCAACTCTTCGTTCACTCGAGTGAGGACACCGGGAATTGTGACCTCCCACATCTTTTTGGAGCGTGACAGATATCCGTCGACATCACCTCCACTGAAAACACTCAGTACCGTCTCAATCTCCATTTTTTTCTCTCGCCAGAATGCCTTGGTTTTTTCGGACATCCGGATGCTTTCATTTCCACACTCGGTCAAATATCCCACAATTGCCGCTCGTCTGGATTCGAGGATAGGGACCAGAGACTTTCCAAGCTCTTGAAGTGAGGCTTGATCGCGGGCATTCAGGTACTGCAAATGATCGGGAGAAACCTCATCAGCCTGAAGAGTGTCAATAATCTTGCGGGATGCACTGGCGAGTGCAACCGTCGCGGGGGACAAGGATGGGGCTGGAGCGTTCGATGTAGTGTGCGTGTGAGAAGTTGCGGACCGAGATTTGTCCAAAAACTCGATCAGTGCCTGCTCTTCCTGTTAGCAGAAATGAAACTGGTCAAACGAAAGCCAGCTGACTTTCGTGTCTGAGATGGCCTTGAAGCGGCTTGCAACATCGGATGCGAGAGAGCCTCGGAGGGGCACAACAAGAGTTGGCACCATTGCTGAGGGATGATCAACGATCCGTAATACGGGAAGTGCCCAATCCCACCTTTGGGGCTTAACCTGAGGAACGTCGGGGAAAACTCTTGTCCCTTGTCTAATGCAAACATGTGTTGGCCGATGTCAAGTCACATTGTTGCACTCTAGACGTACCGATGTCGACCACCTTGAGATCAACTTCATCCTTTCCGTACCCCTTTTCGTACCTGCAAAGGAATTGTAGATTGGTAGCATGATACACGAGGAACTCACAGCGCAAGGAGGACTTGTGATGGTAAGGATAATTAGTATGGATACCGAGGATAGTTGACGTTAGTGTGATGCTTACTCGCAGAGGACCACACAGAGTGTGGGCTATAGTACAAAACGGCCTTGGGTATCACATACGACGTGCTCATCGTTGGTTGCTTAACTGAACACAGGGAAGATGACGTCGTAGTTTGTGGACCCCACCTGTTTGTCCTTCTTTTGATTTCCAGTTAGGGCTGGCACGCAGGGCCATATGCATAAAACGTTCATCACCTTTGATAACAATCCCATCGCAGAGGTGCTGTTCATATGTGCGACCATAAACCTCTAGAATCTTCATTGGTTTAATTATCGATGCACAGTTCAGTGCTATTGAATTGTCGAACCTTGGCGAAGCTTCGGCTCATGTTAGTCCACGTGACCTGTGATACTGGAAAGTTCTGCAGTGACTTCCAAGTTCAGAGTCGCGTAACTTCCCTTGCACATCGTTGTTTTGCATCTTCACCCCAACCATGGCATCCTTAAGGTGAGATTGACATCACTGGTGGTTTATGTCTGTCTAACGTCACAAAGACACGAATTTTATGAGACAGACGAGAAACTGACCGTCTCCATCTTCGACCGAGGGGCTGATCCTGCACAGGTATCCATTATGTTTGAACCACGCAAGGTGAGTAACCACTCTCATTCTGAGAGACATAATTCTCAATGTATCCATAGATTAGCTACCAAAATGGCGAGAAGACTCTATCCTTACAACCGTTGAAAGGGCAGATTGACCCCGAGAGGTGCGATTTCACGGTCGGCAAAGTCAAGGTTGAACTCCGTCTTGTGAAAGTGGCTCAAGGCCGTTGGGGAAGTATCACTGGTGATGCCCCTGATCGTTCGTGCTTACCATCTAGCCCAAAACTTTGATGCGTGCTGACGTTCACTAGCTCTCCAGACCTCGGCCCCTATCGGACCAACGACTTCTCCAGTGGTGGCCGAGGCAAGGGCTAAGCCTAAGAAGAATTGGGAGGAGCTTACCACCAAAATTCTCACATCCGAGAAGGAGATGAGTGCTGAAGAGGATCCCAACGTTGGTGGTGACACCGCTGTCAACTCCTTCTTCCAAAAGATCTTCGGAGATGCAGATGATGACGCCAAACGCGCGATGATGAAGAGCTTCCAGGAAAGTGGAGGACGACTCTTAGCACGAACTGGGAGGAAGTAGGCAAGAGTCGCGTCGAAGTGAAGCCTCCAGCAGGTAGTGAGTGGAAGAAGTGGGATTGAACTTGATCATCGGCTTGTATTCTAGTACATATCAGTCTTTCTGCATGTTGTCGACGCTTTCAAAATTCATCATTGTCTCGCATCGAAAGTACTAGGGGTCCCATCAGCACAAAGCACGTTTTTCCATCTTATCAAAAAGAAGTTTTGATGCCCACGCGGGGATGTCCGCGAATGCAGCTGGATTAGAGTGTGACAACTCGAAAGGCACCACATCTTTTTATCTGTGAACAAGACCTTGTCGTCACTACCTATTATATATATATATATACCTTAGGCATAAACCAGGGAATCAAGGATCGTGAAACTACTCGAAATTGAGAGGGGTCGTGGCACCCGGTTGTATTAGATGTATGTATATGCGGCAAGTTGACACCATACGAAGACTTCTTTACTACATAGTACGAATCGACGGCTTCCCTAGAGACCATGTCACATCTTACGATCATCGTCGCCGCTACAAAATCAAACGGTATCGGCCAACATGGTAAACTTCCATGGCGGTTGTCAAAGGAAATGGCCTATTTTGCTCGGGTCACGTCCACCGCGCCTGAAGGACAGAAGAACGCGGTCATCATGGGACGGAAAACATGGGAGAGCATACCCGCCAATTTCAGGCCCCTCTCTAAACGCCTCAATTTAGTCATTAGTCACAACAAGGACTACGAACTGTACGTCTTTTATCTCCTTTTTCGCGACTTATTGATGGAGTGATAATCAGGACATCCTCCAATGTGTCAGCTCCAATCCACCTCTGCTCGAACTTGACTTCGGCAGTTGAGTTGACGTCTCAGGTTGGCATACACCGACGATTTATCATTGGCGGAGTATCCTTGATCTCGGAGACACTGGACCCTACATCTTCGAACCCGATGTCTTGTGTTGCCGACCGTGTCCTCTTGACACGGATCCTTGCACCTGATTTCCCCCAATGTGACGTTTATATACCAGACTTCTTGGGAGCAAGCGAGGAAGGAAAAGCGGAGTGGAAGCAAGCAACTCATGATGAACTCGTGAAATGGACGGGATTCGACGTGCCAGCAGGGAGCCAGGAGGAAAATGGAATTAGCTATGAGTTTCAAATGTGGCTTCGTCAATAACATAGCGGGCGGTAGAATATTTCGAGAGCTGGTTGGAATGTGTATTTTATCGACAAAGATGGCCTCTCTTCCCCTACATGCATTCTATCAAGGTTCCAAAACAGTCTGCAGCCTTCAAAAACATAGGTTCGACGGTGATTATCCTTGGCGCTACACGAGAGTCAATCGAAGTCGGGATGAGGAAAGCACCAATAGCACACCTGCTTGTGTTTCGGATTTTTCGAACACACGACATACACTCTTCCTTTCCGCTTCACAATGCTGCACCCGTCACACATGACCTTCACGGATGACCTTACTTTCATTCCACGCGCGGTAGACGGTATTAGTGCAGTCGTGCCAAGTGACGAGATTGCAGGTGTGGAATTGTGTATGTGGGGAATAGTAGGGACGCGCAAACGCGCTAGTAGTGGCCTGCTTGAGGCTAGCAAGGCTCTCAACATGATGTAATTGCGATGAACACCAGAGTCGACAGTTACAGTATGAAAGACGCTGTTGTCACGTGCCAGATATTTTTTTGCAAATTCTACCGAAGATAGAACTCTCCTTTATGTGCTGTGTTACACACTTACGTCCAAGTTGCAACCTAAGTTACTTACGGTTACGTTGGGCGCTGAGGCTGATAAGCATTTCTCGAGTTTGTGACTTAATGGAACAGTGACAAGGTCCCAATTGGGGCGTCTACCTCTTCCCTCCCATACCTCTTACTTCACCTTATCATGACACGCACCCACGAGAGCTCTGTTGCGGCACGTTTAGGTGGTAAGATCGCGCTGGCAACATTCGTTGCAGTGATTTTTGCTTTCGTTGTACAGTCCCAACTCACGCAGGTGATAAGCCTCAGTTTAGCTACATTGGGTTAATGAAATGCTGATAATCGAATTAGTATGTCCAGACAACATTGGGTTACCAGCACTCATTCTTTCTATTGTGAGTAGACGGATGACTCCCCGCCACCATGCGAACTTACAGCTGCAGTTACATCGTGCATTCGTCATTTACCCTATCCTTTCCATTGCACCTCGGGTACCTCCTCCTGACGACCCACCATTCCCCTCGTGCTCTACTATCCGTCTTGTCCTGTGCTATCACTGCGCAGTTGACACCACAAAAGTCTGAAGATTCAAGAATCATCCACTCTTCGCAATTCCCCTGGTCTCGGTTTTTGGTCATGGTTCTCATCATGACTGCTATCTACAGTATACCTGCGCTATTATGGTTTATTGCTGTCGTATACGCACCGTACGTCTCTAACTGCTTTCCACACTTCTGATCTTAAGTATCCTCCAGTGTCACTGATATCACCGCCATTTGGAACGCCAATGCCTTCTTCGCTTACGTCTTCAGTGTCAAGCTGCTGAACCTGCAATGGGGTCTTGTTCGGATTTGTGCCGTTTGCCTCGCCACCGCCGGAGTACTTACAGTCGTGTATGGTGGAAGCACGCCGTCAGGTACAACCACGCCTGTGACGCACGGTATGACTGTCGCCCAAACTCCCGCTCCATTCTTTGGCGACGTTCTAACTCTGGTTGCATCCGTGATATACGGCCTGTACCAAGTTCTTTACAAGAAGTATGCAGCACTGCCATTAGAGCTGGAGCTAGCTGTTGACTCTGTACATTACGCCCACATCCCGTCATCAGCGGAACAGGTTGTTGGTGAGGAGATAGTGTCTCCACCTCTCATCGCCAGTGATGAAGTCGTGCATTCTATCCCGTTTGGCCTTCATCCCAATTTCCTCACGGCATCCATTGGCGCATGCACCTTCTTAGTGCTTTGGATACCCTTGCCCGTGTTGCATTACTGTGGTATTGAAAAATTTGCACTTCCATCCAACATGGCGACCTCCGCCGCAATTGCAGGAATCTGTGCAACAGGCGTTATATTTAATGCAGGCTTCATGGTGCGTGTGTATGGAAACAGTGTCCCCTATTTACTCAATATTTTTAGATCTTGTTAGGAGTCTGGGGCCCGATTGTCACTTCCGTTGGGAGTCTCCTCACAATAGTCCTCACACTCATCTCAGATCTGATGTTAGGCTCCGTCGGGCTAACTGCGTGGGGGCTTCTGGGAGCAGGCATGATTGTCGGGGCTTTTGCAGTGCTTGCTTATGATATGTTCCGGAGTTGACAGTAGAGCCGTACAATAGAGCAAGCGTCGTTGATGTACACAATCCTAGAGTTGTCGCTTTGCATAATTTAATCAAGACCGCCAACGTTTGCTTGAGGTTCCAAATTAGATCTTTCGTGTGAGATGTTTATCCATGCTGTCCACTTGTTGCTCACCGGTAGGACAAGTGTCGACGTCTATGTAAGACACCGAACTGTACCCTCGAAGCGGAGGATGGTTCTTGATGATCGCGCTTGGAAGTGCTGATTTTCGAAGCTCAGGGAGAACATGGGCACCTCATTCTATGGAAGGATATATTGTCAAATACATCATACCAAAGTAGTAGTGAGATGCGACATGATAACTTTTGAAAACCGCAGTCAGCATTTTCAGCTGCAATGTCATTATATAGCACAAACACAAAGAAAATATGCGACGTTTTAAATAGGCCCCGAGGAAAAAGCTGAACAAGGAGCGAGACAATGCGAAATGGGAGAAAAGACAGGAGAAAAGAGGGTAAAGAGAAGAGATGCGAGGATGTACATGGCTTGTGCTTTGGACAGAAAGGAGTGTGCTTGCGCAAGGCTAAGTGCTCGGATATCAAGGTGAACAGTTCAGGACTAGACGGAACGGGATAAAGGTAGGGGTAATATGATGTTTATAGTATGAGAAAGTCAGGCATAGGCCCCGGATATCTCAACAAGCATCTGCGCTCCAATACGTAGTGACACCGAAGATATGCAGTGTTTATTAACAGGTTACCCACGCCCTTGACCAACCTGTGACACAGTACTGGTGTGCTACACTTGGCATGTCATGATCACGTTGCAGTCGCCATGAGGCTAGGCGTGAGGTTAATATATATCATTGGATGCGAGCGAGATGACCCACCTCTTCCGTTTGGCCTTCGTCATCTCTTTCCGGAGTGCCGGCCCGTCCAACGGTTTGAGGAGCTCGAAAGCGCATAAGAGGTCCTCTGAGACACTAGAACAATATATGTCAGTTGAAATTCCAGGATCCGACAAGCGCAAAAGTACCTCATGCAAGCACCATAATTGTCAAATTCTGAAAGTCCGCTTCAGCACTGGACGAATGGAAAAATAAGAGCGACCCTGACCTCCACAATAATTCGGAGCACTGAAGACCGTCACTAATGTCCGGTCGTTCCAGAACTCATAGCCATCCTCCACGACCATGTGAGCCCTGCATATCAGGTCCATGTCATACCGTACCAGGAACTCATTGATGATGGCTTTCCCGAAACAGTAGCTCACTCCCCTCTCGTTATCTTCCCAATCCAATGCAGTATCCGAGGGATCGGACCATAGCAAATCGTTGAGCAGCCCATAGTCTGGCACGTCGGTCGGCCGCTGTATGCGTTTGATATCTTCCATAGTGTGAAGTGAGGGTGATAGCCCGCCGTGTACGCAGAATATCTTGGAGGCGACAATAGCCGCAATGGGTAGACAATTGAAGACGTCTATGAATGTCTTCCATGTCTTTATGTTACATCTTCTTTTGCACTCGTCATAGAAACCGTACACTGAAAAATGTCAGGATAACATCACAGAATAGATAACGCAAGTGACTAACCTCTTGTGACATTCGCACATTCATGATTACCGCGTAAGAGAAAGAAGTTCTCTGGGTACTTTATCTTGTAGCACAAGAGTAGTAGGATTGTCTCCAAGCTCTGTTTGCCGCGATCGACATAGTCGCCCAGGAATAGGTAGTTGGCGGCTGGAGGAAAACCGCACATCTCGAAGAGGCGGATAAGATCGGAATATTGCCCATGCACGTCGCCAACGATCTTTACTGGTGGTGACAACTCGATGAGAGTTGGTTGGCTGAGAAACACCTCCCGCGCCGCTTGGCAAATAGCAGCAATCTCCGTGTTTTTCAGACACAGGGACTTGCTGACTTTACCAGTGTAACCCACGTCAAGAAGCCGTTGGATCATATCGTCGATGTCGAACTGTCTGGTCTTTCCTCCTGCGGAGTCACTCAAGGGGAAGCTACTAGCCGCCGAACCAGGTGTGAAGGATGACGACGGCATAGAAGTTGAGAGGATTGTCTGGGTAAGTGGAATGTCGAGAGGAGCGGGAGAGGGTTTCGTTGATAGAGTCGGGGTTTGTTGCACCGAAGTTGGTGGGAGTAGGGAGGGAGTGGAGAGGTTGTTTGGAGAGGAACTGAGGACAGTTGGGGAAGCACCTGGTGAACCGAGTGGTCGTGAACCACTCCCATTGGAGTCTCCTGGACTAGGCACGTTAAGAGATGGACTATTTCGGACTGCATCATACTCGTGGGCGACACTTTGAGAGTGGTTGAGATGACTCGTTGCACGAGATACACTGCCATGGTGCATAGGACCATTCAACTCTTCTATAGAATCTTCATTTACAGGGTCCACATCCTTCTCCTTGCCCCCCTTCTTTGTCTTTTTGGACTGCTGTTGGCCCATTTGTGGTGGGACCTGAGATTCGCGTGAAGGTAAGCCTGGTTGTGTTGCTGAAGACTGAGAGCGCGACCTGGAAGATAACTTGGAGGTTAGAACGGAAAGAAGTGTTGGAGCCAGCTTGCAAAGTGGAAGAAGACAAGAATATCTTGAGCCGTATCCTCTCCAACGAGGACTTGTGGATCGTCCTAAGCGACAACACTGCTGTGACCCATTGTTTGTTCCTTGTTTGCTTCCTGTTCGGTTAAGCGCTCGTCACGTCAAGTACTACAACACTGCTTAGTTCTGATGTTGATTATCATTCCTATGCTTCAGATAAGTGCTTGTCATAGTGCGGCAATGTATTTTTCATGCGGGCATAGCGCAATGGTAGTAGAAATCATGCAGTGGCAAAACGTAAATAGAATCTCGATGGCACTAAAATCCATCTCAGAACTTGCCAAAGGTCTTGGCTGATGCCTTGCTCTTCGACACCCGCAGGACGTTGAATCGTACCGTTTTCGACAGCGGCCGACATTGCCCTACATCATCTGCGATCAGTTCCGAGTTGCGTCAATCGAAAGGAACACTGACCGACAGTGACGATGTCACCGATCTCTACACGGAAAGCGGGCGATGCATGTACGGCCATGTTCTTGTGTCTCTTCTCGTAACGGTCTGTTAAAGACAGCTAAGTGTGAATGGACAATCAGCTTGTCTGTCGACCTACTGTATTTAGGAATGTAGTGGAGGTAGTCCCTGCGGATGACAATTGTCCGCGTCATCTTTGTTGAAACGACCTTGCCGGTCAAGATACGGCCACGAATCGAAACGTCACCGGTGAAGGGGCATTTCTTGTCTGAGAACAAACACAACGGTGAACTCTCCGAACCAGATGTAACAAGTATAGAGACATACCGATGTAAGTGCCGTGGATAGCCTCCGAAGGGGTCTTGAATCCAAGACCAACATCCTTGTACCACCGCTTTTCCTTTGTCGCGACTTTCTTGTTACCTTTACCACAGCGATCGCAATCACATAAGTTCTTGCTCCGAATTCACGGGTTAAAAGGCTCATACCGCGGGCTTTGGCGTTTTGGAACAAGTGTTGCTTCTGGTACGCCTTTTCGATCTGTAAATGATGGTAGGTCAGCAAACAATGTAGGTTTAGCAAGCAGTAACACGCACTTGGTCGGCCATGGTGGATTCCTAGGACGATGGGGAGCTCGATTTCCGGGCTCTGTGCTTGCTTGCGTGGGAAACAAGCCACAGAACTAAAACTGTACAGATTCCGGCATTTGCCACTCATGTCACTACTTCAGCCACTTCAAAATATTCTGTCTTGTTCGATAATCTACTGCATCACAATTCATCGCTTTCATCATGCGTAAACCGCAAAATGCTATAGGTCGAAGCTTCGAAGGATCAAAATTGCTGGAGAAATGGGTGAGGACGTGGCCGAGAGCGTGACAGGGCCAAGAATCACTGAGAGCCGAGTTTACCGCAAGTAGTTGTGTTGGGTCCGGTTTGGATCCTGTACAGTTTGCGCACTCGAAGCTCCGACAGCACTGCAGTGACCGACGGCGTATCCGCGAGAATACCTGTTCAAGTTGTTCCGAGGAACCCGATTCAAGGTAACTGACAGTAACAAGGTGATGGTTGTGCAAGGTTGATTAGTTACTAGTCAGTCCTTGCTGGATTTCGGTCTCGACGATAAGTGCAGTAACAGACAGTAACTAGCTGGCCATTTTGTTTGACCAATAATATTATTCGCAAATTTCATTCACCTTATCGCCCATGATGTGATTCGATTCCGAGTGTGATCATTTGACCCCGCGGCGGAACCGGAACAGGGGCCGGCATGAGTCGATTCACACGGGTTGACGCGACGCGTTTAGCACGCGTCTATGTCTATCACGCGTTCGTTCTACCGCGTCACAGCTCACACAAGATTTATGGGAAGACAACAAACGCTCGGTATATAGCCTAACATCCTCCTCTTTTCTGCTCACTCACCATTCTTTCTAGGTAAATTCTTCGAAATGCCAAAGAACAACAAGCCAGCGCCGCCACAGCAGTCGAACTTGGCGGAAATGTGGGGAGGGAAGAAACGCAAGCCCAACACGAATGAGGAGGTTGTGAAGGAAGAAGAAAGCGAAGTCATCATCAATGTGAAGGCACACGGGAAGAAGGTGGATGCATCAATAAAGTCTGAAATCAGTAGGTATTTCGAGGTCTGTGAACCCTAGAGTCTAATCCTCGCGGACTCTTAGGGTCGCCAGTCTCAAATGGCAAACAGCCAACAGAAATGGAAGACGGAATGGAAGTTGACAAACCACCAATATGTGAGTGCTCCTCCGTTCTGCACAGCTGGCAGGTCATTCATGATGAACAGCGCCAGTTAAGTCCAAAACAAAGCGGAAGAATGTCACTTCGCCAATGCGTGCTGGTGAGTGCTACCCAACCTTGAAACTTGCACCTAGACTCAATGATGCTCTAGCATCACCTGGGCCTTCAAAGTCCAAAAGGAGACGTGTGGTCGAGTCAGACGATGAGAACTCTACGACCGCCGCACCGGCTCCCACAAGTCCAAATCGGCGCTCCTTGCCAAAGCCTTCATCCAAAAGCAAAGGGAAAGCCAAAGCAGTCTCGCAGTCTATACCTGTGGAAGAACAACCAGCCGAGTCCTCAGCAAGTGCCGACGAGGGCGAGGAAGAGGTTCCCGAAGAAAGCGAGCTAGAGGATGACGACGAGGCTGCGGAAACGCAAACGTACGTTTGACTCTTCTAGCGGGACTTCACAAGGACTAAGTTGACTTGAATGCGCAGCGCCGAAGAAGCACTATCCCGAATCGCAGAGGTAGACGTCAAGGGTGGGTGGAAAATCGGAGACCCGTATGTCGTATTACAATTTCTCATGTTTTTCCTGCACAATGATTTGGCAGAGTACCCTACGCCGCATTAACGAAGACCTTTTCGCTCATCGAAGCCACCACCAAGAGGCTCGAAAAGACCGCCCTCCTTACCTCTTTCTTCCTTCTCGTCATCCAACGCAGCAAGAAGGGCGATTCCAACTCCCTCCTGCAGTCCGTGTACCTGTGCATAAACCGCGTAAGATTTTTCCATTCGATTACACAATCCTTATGCACTAAGGGACGTAGTTGAGCCCAGACTATGTCGGCGTCGAACTGGGTATTGGCGAGAGCCTTCTCATCAAAGCCATCAGCGAGTCCACGGGACGGAGCCTTGCAACAGTTAAAGCAGACCTCAAGAAAGAAGGTGATCTTGGGCTTGTCGCAATGGTACTCGTGCCTTTTCTTGCTTGACATTGACCACACGAGCTTACTTCGTTCGCAGAACTCCAAAAACGGTCAGAAGACACTCTTTAAACCCAAGGCCCTTACAGTCCCTTTCGTCTTCTCAAACTTACGGGAGATCGCGTTGTCGTCGGGACATTCGGTTCGTGCTTCATGTTTTGTACAAGTTCTCAAAGACTCAGCATTATTTCCTCGCCACAGTCCCAGACAAAAAAGGTGTCGATCATTACGAAGCTCCTTGCCGCGTGCCAGGACTTCGAGGCGAAGTACATTGTGCGCAGTCTGGAAGGCAAGCTCCGGATCGGCAATGCTGAGCGGACGGTCCTCGTAGCACTCGCACGTGCTGCTGTTCTGGCCAACGAACAAGGTCTGTTCCCTTCAAACCTTGCTAATAAGCTGATTTGTCATGGGCAACAGCTGGAAAGCGGTGGAACAAAGAGAAACTGGCATCTCGTCTCGAAGAGGGTGCCAACATCATGAAAGCCGTGTACAGGTCAGATTCCCTCGCTTAGCCTACCTACAACTCCTTGACACTCCTTCCAGCGAGCTCCCCACGTACGACCTTGTGATCCCTGCGCTACTCACGCACGGCCTATCGGACCTACATACGCATTGCAAGCTTACGCCAGGCGTTCCGCTCAAACCAATGCTCGCTAAGCCAACGAAAGCGATCGGCGAGGTTCTCGACCGCTTCGAGGGGCGGCGGTTCACGTGCGAGTACAAGTACGATGGCGAGCGCGCCCAGGTACACATGCTGGAGGATGGCAGCGTTAGCGTGTTCAGTAGAAATTCAGAGGATATGAAGGCGAAATATCCAGATTTGGTGGAGCAACTACCCAGGGTGGGTGATTATGTTATGGAATTGGCTGTATGGATTGGACTGATAGAAGAACTTGCAGTGCATCAAGGAGAATACAAAGTCGTTCGTGCTTGATGCAGAGGCCGTTGCTATTGACAAGACCTCGGGCAAGCTCATGCCCTTCCAAGAGCTCAGCAAGCGAAAGCGCAAGGACGTAAAAGTCGAAGACATTCAAGTTAAAGTCTGCCTTTTCGCATTCGATCTTATTTATCTCAATGGCGAGGTCTGTTGCCCATTTTTAATTAGACTTTGCATTAAATGACCTGCACGTAGCCACTCCTCCAAAAATCACTCAGCGAGCGTCGAGAGCTGCTGAGGGAGCACTTCCACATTGTGCCTGGAGAGTTTGATTTTGCCAAGTCCTCAGATGGGTCGACAACAGATGAGATTCAGGCATTCCTCGAAGAGAGTGTGAAGGACGGCTGTGAGGGACTTATGGTCAAGATGCTTGAGTCAGATGCAAGTTACTATGAACCCAGCCGGCGGAGTGTCAACTGGCTCAAGGTACTTTCCACTTCACCTCGTCAAAATTCGACTGATGACTATAAACTGTACACAGCTAAAGAAAGACTACCTCGCCGGTGTTGGTGATTCGCTCGACCTCGTCGTTGTTGGAGGGTACTACGGTAAAGGCAAGCGCACGAACGTCTACGGAGCGTTCCTCCTAGCCTGCTTCGACGCTGATGCCGAAGAATATCAAACAATCTGCAAGATCGGCACCGGGTTCAGCGAAGAGATGCTGCAGACGCACTGGGATACTCTGCGACCGCTCGAGATGACAAAACCACCCGGGGACATCAAACCTGGGGGCGCGAAGCCTGACGTGTGGCTTGAGCCAAAGGTCGTGTGGGAGGTGCTCGCGGCCGATCTGAGTTTGAGCCCTGTGTACACGGCGGCACAGGGCTTGGTAGAGGAACGCGGGATCTCGTTGCGGTTTCCGAGATTCATCCGAATACGCGATGACAAGTCGGCAGATGACGCTACTGGACCCGAGCAAGTGAGTGTTCCGCTGTATATTGATATACTCAAGTAACGGTACGGCAGATCTCTGAGATGTATGAGCGACAGGCACTTGCGCAGAGCAAGGGCGGGAAGAAAAGCAAAGGTGATGGGGATGACGGATTTTGGTGAAAATTACGTATCTATATCGACTAATTTCAGACCTTAGTTGGACACATGTTCAGAAGGAAGGTGCAGCGAATTCTAAGGCTATATAGAAGGAGATTATTATTTTGCGTCCTCGACCTTCTTTGCTTCTGCATGTGCTGCCTCGATGGCTTGCGTGACTGGACCCTGGCCGTCCTTGTCAAGACCGTATTTCTTCTCTCGGCCACCGTAATACCAGTAGTTTACGAAGCGGGTCTCTTGGATAGACTGCGCTGTTGCGTTTGTCGCGTGACAGGCAAGAAGCAGGTAATTCCGGGGTTGTACTCTCCAGGCTACAACACAAAGTCAGTGAGCGCTGTAGAATATGATGAGAGGACGTACCGAAACGCATGAAGACCATCCTGGTGGCGTGAGTCAGCAGGGAGTTGTGTGAGAGTGAAATGGGACGTACGAGTAGAGGCCAAGTGCAGTGGTCATAGAACCTGAAATGACCTCTTCATCTTTACTGAGGTCGGCGAGAGCAGCTATGGGAAGACCCCAGTTTGCGACCTGCAATGAGTGAGTTATGCACCATTGGAATGTTGAAGTAACTGACTGGTCCCCAGAAGTGTGTGCCTGTGAAGAAGATGAGAGATGTTGAAAAGAGATGATGATGAGAAACATACTGAAGAAGTACTCGCGAGCAGCAGGAGATCTGATCCAGGTAAAGAATGTTGACGCCATCAGAAACTGCAACAAGACGGTGAAGAATGACTTGGGCGTTTACGGAGAAGAGAAACTGGGAATGAATCCACGAGTATTACTCACGTGACTATGTGATGGGGGCCGATTGCGGACCGAGGTCGAGACCACTTCCTCCTGGCTGCCTCGTGTACATAGGTGAGTAGCGCCCAAAGGATAAGGTAGAAATCTCCGCGGCCGAGAATGGGAATCCTCATGTCGTCTGTCTTTTGACACGAGGCTATTTTATCAATTGACTACTAGTTGAAGACTAGTATATATCAACTCGGCAATCTTCCCTATCTTTCTTTCCTTACCACCAACTCACTGTACATACACAATGCATTCAGCTTACCCGAAATCAAACTTCCCTTACTATGGTCAACCATATCATACTTACTATCCTCCTGGCTATCAGCACCAGCACCAGCCGCAGCCGCAGCCGCAGCGACAACCGTTTCCTTCATCTGATCCATACACTTCCCCACCATGGCCTCGCGAAACTTATCTGAGCACTCCATATTCACAGCCCCATCCTGACCTGAACTCCCAGTTCATCCAACCAGAACCCGCCCCGCCCCCACCACGCGTCAAGCGCGCAAGTACAACACGTGTAAAACCTTCCTATAATCCCGAGAAGCCTCAACTCAAGTCCGCAATGAAGAAAAACGGTGGCCTTCGCCGCTCAGAGACCGTCAGCGCCGCCCCACCTCCTTTGGAGCGCACTCGAACTTCTTCTAGTGCACGCCAGCGCCTCGTGCCCATGACCCGTACCGGTGGCACAAACCCGTCTTATCTTCCAGGTGAGTCACCGGCCGCACAACGACAAAACACTATTATTAACGATCGACTATTATCGTGATATGAATTCATCACAGAACACATGTTTGTATCTTTTCATGGCGCAAATGAGCTCCGCTTGGGCAATGTCGCCTTCCAGGATACAATGGAAGAAATAAAGGAGAATATCATTCCTATGTGGCCACACGGCATATCAACAGCTATTCCTGTCCCCCACGCCTTTCGCATTCTATTCAACAGGAATCCTTGGAGTGCCAGTAGCATCGAGGGTGTCATGTATGTTCATCATCCAATCACTGATTTCATGTCACGTGCTCATCCCTATCTAGTGCACAAAAAATGATATGCGAGCTCTTTACCTGCCTCGCACGCAACGGCTATCAGTACCGTACCTCTCTCACTACAGGGTATTCCGTATGTCTTCCCTTACCTCGATCTTCATCCATGTAGGTTTAACTTTGTGCCTAGTATCCTCAGCTCGTATTTCAAGACAGTGGTCCCGATGAACACTGTGACTTCTTTGCCGCACATATCTCGCGCTCAGGACACAGGATGACCCTCGTCCGGCCCCCGCGCCGTGTTGGCGAGCAGATAGGCCCCCGTCTCCGCAATGCATGGCCATATAAAATCGCAGGTGACCGAACAAGTGAAGACGAGATCTACACCATCGAGCTCAAAAGGAATGCAATTGGCGGTACGTTCTCTCTCCACACCAGTCTTTCAACTGCTGACTGTTATTATGTCAGCCCCTGAGTTGAGCAAAGACATCTTTGCAGCATCTGCACTAAAGGAAATAAGCACCATGGGCTACAGGCTTGAAGCCACCGTTCCCCTCGCGCGTACAGGAATGCTTGGTTTCGGGAACAAGAAGGAAATCTGGATCTTCCGCGGGACGAGGGTACGTTCGCGTGCCGGCTCTCGTGCTGGCTCGCGTGCTGGTTCACGTGCCGGCCAGAACGTTGACCATTGAGAGGAAGAACCAAGCTCTAGCGTCAACGGACGACTCAGTTCCTTGGAGGGTTCCCATACTCACTGCCCCAATGACGGGGTGCAGCGATGACAAGGAAAGACTGCAACGACGATTCATGACGATGTACGACTTACCGTATGTATTTATACTAATTCCGCTCACTTGATACAGTGCGACTTGGAAGGACAGATTGTACCATACAAGTCTGGCAGTATATCCTTTCACATACATGCTATCACTACTACGTACGGGCTGACACTCTGTGTGTGTGTGTAATGCAGTGCTATTCACCTACAGTTTAACTGATGACACGATGTTCGGATGGTGGCCCCTCTTGTATGTGGGAAACTGTCATTCACCGGTTCGGTACTCTGACTGGTAAGTACTGCATTCCACAGCAAACATGTGAAAGGTTTTTTAAAAAAAGCTCAATTCCGGATCACTGAGCAGTCATGAGTCAGGAATCACAGATTGTAATTTGATGGTCCGTGCACTCGTTCTTCCGTATAAAAGGAGATCTCCAGACAGCTTTGATCCTTACCACTCTGGCCTCAATGGCTTAGATCAAGTGTAGTATCTGTTCTTAATAGTTTAACCACTATTATGAGGGCACCGCTCTCGTACTTCGGTTATCAAATTTTTGCCGCCCTTGTTCTTCGAGCTCTGCTCGCAACTCGAAGGACATGATGACCTTGCCACTGCACTAGCGGGTTGCGTCATCGGGGGTTCCCTTTTGATCTCGTGTCCTCTTTGCTCAGTAACTACTCCATAGTCTCTTGGCTATGTATGGTGCTTGGCAAACAGAACCCGTGATCTGTCGAGTTAATTTTTCAGAAGTTCAATAGGTTTTTTTGTTTCATCTCTTGATCATATCACCTTCATATACAGAGATTGGTTTGTTTTTTGCATGTACCCGGAATGTACCTCGAGCTCGGCGAGTTCTACTTCACAGGTATTATCAAGCACTGAAATGTGTTTCAGGCACAGGCCTAAAAACCAGTATACAATTTTCCAGTAAATAGTGTGAGATATGATAACAAATACATATCAGACCATTTTGACGACTTTGGAACCATCGGCGACACCTATCAGTGTCTTCGCATAAACGCGACCATCGAAGCCCTGTCGCTGCACCAAGGTATCCCACCAACCGAACAAAAAGTCGCGAGCAATCAGTTTGAACCAAGGTGTAAACGAATTTGCTGCGAGTATCCGAGTAAGACCGCATCCAACATAGGGCAATGAGTAGTACGTACACGAGTCATTGAACATGGCCTGTAGCTCGGCCTTGTCCACGTATTTGTAGTCCTGAATTTCGTTCTTGTTTGGCGTCACAGTAACATCCGCAGTCAGAAACAAGATGTAATCAACTATGGGGAGTGTATGAATACATGTGCCCGTATTTCGATGCCGTCGACGTACCTTCATGCTCACCCCACATACCGTTCGATGGCGCAAGGTAGTGAATCTTTGTCAAGTACTGGAACTCGTCAACTGGTGTTTGGCTTTGCGGAATACCAAGCTCGTGCTCAAGTTTTCTCGACGCTGCAATTCGCACACCGAGCTGACTCTCCTCGATCTTTTCCTCCTCGAAATCATCTAGTGGGTGCGAACAGCACGTGTTTGTCCACATGTCTGGGAAGGTAATCTTCTCTGCAGCACGCTGCTGTAGGAGAAGCTTGCCATCGGAGGGACGGAAGACGAATGCGGAGAAGGCTCTGTGCAGGAGACCCTTGTTGATATTTTCCATGAGATGGCCTATTCAAGCCTGTGATCAAGATGCATGGGGTATATAGCAAATAGACCTACAAGTTTTCTTGTCCATCGCGCCGATGGCGTTGTCCTGCTCGTCGACCAAGATGCACTTCTCATCCATCAGTCTCGATTGTTCTGGGTCATAGCTTGTGAGATCTATGCTGGCAAGTGCAGCGCGTGCGGCAAGAACTGCTGGCGAGGACATGGTGCGTTGAGCGAAATGTGAGTTGAGACTGCGAGTAAGGTAAGACGGAGTAGAGCAAGCACGTAGTATGTACATACCAAAAGCTTTTGAGCAGATAATTAGTTGCGTGAAAGCAACGGCCCTTTAAGTTATTATGATAGGCTTCGGGGAGGTAATCGGCCGGGTAGAAAATGGCACGATCAAGATTTTGTCGGGTGGTCTGATCATTTCGAGCCGAGTATTTTGTGTGGCAGTCCCGAATCGGAAGAGTCTGATAGACTTATAACCGGGCCGAACATTGAAACTTAGAAGCTTCGAAGTGCTATGTCAATGTATGTATAGTACAAGCATAGCACAGAAGGAACGACTGTCTTCCTTCGTCTATGATCTGCCAATCGAGAGACTCGTAATAATGTACAAGCTGGATAACACAGCTTAACGTAATCGATTATGATGCATACTTTTAAAAACGTTTCAGCCGATAAAGGGGCGAATGGATGCCAGGCGTCCATAGTCAGAAAGAAGATGATGGTCGTTCTAAGGCGTCACTTGATACGGATTTGAATGATTGCATATGCCTCTTCTTGACGAAGTTGGATGAGGTCCTTCGTGCCTAACACTAGTCAAATCAGCGTTAGTGAACTGCACTGCATACTCGGATAGGGTCCGGCAATGCGTAGAAGTAGCTTTCGCTTGAAAGGGCGTGTCAACGGTCACGCACCGAGACAGTGGTAGAGAGCTGCAGCTGCGACGTGCGCAGTGCTGGTGGTCTGCGGCACAACATCATCGAAGGCGAGAAATTGAGCTGAACCAGATAGCGATCTATATTGCATCCTAGCGTATCTTTGAGGACATTGAGTACACGTTTGAATAGCAGACAGTAAAATGATCACTCAAGGAAGTTGAAGGAATTTCTCTCGAGGTTCGCGATATTGACCTCGGACAATTGAGATTCGACCACAGAATTGCCTACTGGGACTTATCGATGCCATGAATTAGATCACCGGGCAAATCATGGAATCCATTGACGTACCATCGAATGCAAAATCATCGTCGTTCATCTGGGGACTTCCATTGACGATTGCAGGGAAGCCTCCGGCACCACCAAATACGTCGCCTTGTTGACTGAGAAGTGAACTCCCTCGTCGACTTAGCGAGCTGCCCCTCAGACGAGTCTCGGCGTGGTCAAAACTGATCTTGTCACTGCTCTGGCGAGCAAGGAGCACTGCACCAGATACCGAGGAGCTTCCACCTGCATTATCCCAAGGAAAGAGTGCACTACGCTGAGAGAAGGAGTTTTGCACGACGTCCAGGCCGAAATCGTCACCCAGCACGGACATTGGGCGAGTGGCACGACGTGCTTGTCCCGGTTCCTAGAACCATGTCAAGGAGAGTACGGGAAGCGTCGCCAACGAACTTACCTCAGACGAGCGAAGTTTATCCAATTCTGGTCCCGGGTCGTCCGCGCCACCCCAGCCATCTGAAGGAGGTGGAGATAGTGGGACATAACCATGGTGATCAACTTACCGCCCATGTCGAAATTCATGTCAAAATCCATATCGCCCACATCTAAATTTATATTATCTACGTTCGCCTGACGTACCCCGGGCGTAGGGCTTTCAGGGTGGACTTGAGATTGTTCGACGCCACTGGATATTTCAGCATTGATCTTGGTCTTTCTCCGCTTTGATGGAGGAGAATCGTCTAATGATTGTGTGTGTGTGAATGTAAGTTCAATATGAAGGAAGCAATACTGACCTTGGGGTTCAATCATGAACGCGGATCGAGCGTCCAATTGTGCCTTGAAGTGATCCAGCCAAAAGTCCACTAATTCTTTGGCTTGCACTTGGAAATGTGAACTCATAATGACCGCAAGTACAGAACTGAAGCTCACTGTGTTCTGGAACACCCCAAAGTAAATCGTCAATGACCCTTCCTTGATCCTTCTCGAAATTCCTCCGCGCGAGTTGTCGATGAATGGCATTCTGCTCTTCCAGATAATGCAGACGTGCAGCCTACACAGAAACGCAGGCTATAGCCGCAGACCATGAGCAGCGTATCCACCCACCTTTAATTCGTCATCCGTCAACTCCGTTCGCACATCCAAAAGAAGCCTAGCACGCTTGATCTTCTTAGGTACTGGCTCAGTTGGATGATCGTCAGGTGCAATGGACTCAATTTCTTCGGCCTGCGGGGCAATTACAGTCAATGGACCAGAGGG
Organism: Suillus ampliporus; assembly: GCA_016584345.1. Taxonomy (NCBI): domain Eukaryota; kingdom Fungi; phylum Basidiomycota; class Agaricomycetes; order Boletales; family Suillaceae; genus Suillus; species Suillus ampliporus. The sequence goes on from JABCPV010000003.1 coordinate 252,309, forward strand.
GGATTGAAGGGAGTGTCCGGTGAGGGAAGAAGAGGGAGGAAGGGCAGCTTGATATCTTTATAAGTAAGGCGCAGTCAATATGTAGTAATATGACGTACCTGCTGAGTTTTGTTGTGTTCCTTGAGGTGTAGCAAACACCGACGGAGGAAGCGGCAAGATATTCTGCTCTAATGCACCGGCATGGTCAACGGGGAGATCCTGCTCGAAATACAGGTTATCTGCATCGTTAAACCCAAAGTCAATCGGTTCATCCACTTGCATATCATGGCTAGGACGTTTTAGCGAAATTTCAGCCTGCAGAAAAGAAAACACACTCGATTTGATTCTCCAAGGCAGCTCCTCCCCAGCCTTCGCCAAGTTCCCTTACGAGGTCATCGCCAACGCCCTCCCCAATATCCAAGCCATCAAATGCACCGAAGAAACTATCGTCGAAGCCGAAGTTATCATTCTGAGAGGATGGAATTATGTTGGCGCCGCTGCCGCCAAATGAGGCGTCGAAAGAATTGGCAAGGAAGATGTCGTGGTTCTCGTTGAGTGTATGCGCATTGGCGCGGGCGTTTTCTGCGGTGGAAGCCGGTGCAACTGCTGACTGCTTACCCTTTCCTTTCGGTCTTTTGGCTTTGGGGTTGTACTCATCATCGGATGAGCCCTCTTCCGCTACCTTGTTGTCTACGATTGAACATGAATATATGTGGGTTGAAGCCCAGTAAACCAACGCACTTCCAATGTTCAAGTATTCGTCCCAGTCCTAGCCACGTCGTTGGCTTAGGGACGAACAGAAAGAGAGGCAGAAACGTACAGCGACCATTGCGTCAAAATCCATGACGAATGCAGCACCAGGATCAGCAGCGAGGGTGACGGCTGATGGCCTTAAAAGGGGTGTCAGAGTAGGCTCACATCGTGTGAGCTAACTCACTTCACGCTCGGCTGAGCCATCTGAAGCTGGGCTTCAGTCGCAGCCATCGAACGGAACTCTTGCACGACTCGCTTAAGGGAGTTGAAGCAAGTCGTGACATCAGAAAGAAAAATTTCTTGCTTGACTAGAAGCAACGATAAATGCACAAGGATTGGTTATACAGTCGTGAATCGTAAAACCTTTATATACACTGCGGAATTTAGTGAGCGTTAAAGGCGCTGACGAAGTTAGTCTGCCTACCGTGCAGCCCCGACCATCAAGTTACTTGAGAGGCGAAGGGCCAGAGGTTCCGAAGGAGAAGCAATCAGATCACACAATTGGGATATGTCTGCAGTCAACACTGAGCGCTTGGGTAATTTCTTAAAGGCTGATTTCGAGCCAAGGGTTGCGGCCAGCCTAGTATTTGGGACATCAAGCAATGAGATAAAATTCCATCGTCGATGAAATATACAAGAACAGTACCAAAGAAGGCCGAATCCGCTATCCCTCTTGGACAACAGTTCGGTGGAGAAAAACATTCTGCCGCAGGTTAATGTCCTTCGAGAATGAGCGAGCGGTGGCAGACAAAATAGACAATCGCGCTAGCAAAGAGGTTACGGGGAATAGCGAGGATATAAATAAGCACAACGCATACAACAGACGTACGAAAGATGGGTAAAAGCAAAGAGACTGGATAAATTATGGAGGGGCAAGAATTAGAGCGCGTACGCCGCTGAGGACATGTTCCATTGCGCGGAGCTCTCTGAGTTTCAATTCAGCCACCGACGCGTCGAGCCTTCAGATTCGCATCCATCGGGCACCATCTGGACCAAGAAGCCGCGCGAAGAGGTCATCTCGATTGCCGACCCAGTGGAACTTCTCTTCTATTTCTCTTCCACGTCCTTCTTCGTCCTCAACCCAGGTGATCAGAAGCCCTTTCATCAAACCGGCTTTCTTTACGCCACAGAGGTTCTCGCGAAGTATGATTAACTTTGCTTGTTGCGATGCGAGTGTTGTGAAATACATTGCAGTAGCAGTCAGTGTGATTAGACCAGGCGCGGAAGTGTGGTGTGCAGGATACGCTGGAAGTGGGTCAGTGATTGGTGTATCATAACTTGGGCAATATGGGCGTACTATGTGTTTCTTCGTCCCGTAAAGCTGGGGACGTCAGACTGACTGATCTCACTTCTCCAGGGAAAAGGAGTTGTTTGCCTTCACTAAGCAGCGACTTGCTCTGCGCGACACGTGCTCCCCATTTCTTCCAATCGACACCATCACGAGTTTGCATGTTGCTCCTGGATGATGTGTCGGATGACCGGGTCGCCGAAAGATCGGCTTCGTTTGCATCGTTAGAACGGGGCTTGCGACTGCTTGGAGGCTTGATTTCTTCGCCCCTAGCAATCCTCTGTGTGATTATCTCTATAGCATAGTCGGCATCGGTGGGGGCATCAGTCAACAGACCAGGCAGTCTATTTCACCGCTTATAAAAATAATTTGATGCAAACATGTATTGAACACAGACCTGGCTCGAGAACCTGGTGGCAGAGCAGCGAACACAGGAGTAGCATGCCAGAACAATATACCGCAGCTGCCATATATAAGTTTTGCCATGTAATGCGCGGGGATGATCAGGCTGCAGAAGGTCACAAAAGCCAAAATCTTGCTGAGAGTCAATTGCATATCGAAGTAGTCTCCGGAGCTTACTCACGATTGCATATCTTCGGGAGACTGCCGGTCGTCTCCAAATGAAGATGCTGACAAAGTCATTGTAGTTAGTTAGTTAGTTAACAAACCGTCACGAACCAAATATACATACTTTTTAATACGTTCGTGAACGTCCGCGATGGTATTGAGAAGGTGTAGGAGCTCTCGTTTAATGTCTTGCTCTTCTTGAGAATCATCGTCAAGAACAGTGGTTGCTTCATCCTCGTCAGCGTTGCAACCATCACCAGATGGACTCGTATGAAGTGCCCCCGTGTCTTTTGCAACAGATTTGATTTTACTTTTTGCTGTGGACCTATAGGATTTGAAGAGCTGATATATCTCCTTCGGCCCAATTGAAGTTGCTGATAAGCGTTCTTGTATATCGTCTCCGAATTCCCTAGCTCTTGCGGAATCTTTCCGCTGCATCTGTAAAGATTCTAAAGTGGGATATGGGAAGATTCTTCGTCTGAGCATCTCCCACAAAATTCGAAACATTAGTGCCGGGAGAAGGAGATCATGCAACCATAGTACCCAGAACCCCTGGATGTTCGTGAATATGTCAATCACAAAAAAGCAACAGCCTACCTACCGCGCAATACAGTCCACTACGTTTTCGGTCTCTCCATAATGCTAATTTTGCCATGGAAAGAAAGAAAGCCTGGTATGGAGGAACTACTGCGAGGAAACAACGCTGGCTAGTAAGTTTCAGGCGCTTTAAAGCGAAGGGCGGCGGCGGGCGAGATATCGGTGGAAGAGCTGGTAGTATATATTTCTTAAGAGAATTTAGAGCTTAATTACTGTGATAGCGGCGGTACTCACGAGGGCTATCTGCTCGGACCAAGAGGTCTCCACCGGTCTCGGGGGAAGGCCTGTGGGTGGAAGAGGTGTAGACGGTTCCACTCGTTCAGAGGTACAAGCAATTGGCCGCGGAGGAAGTGGTGGTGGTTTTGGCTTGGCGTTGACTTGCTCCATGCTAAGTGAAGCACCTGGTAGTCGCACTTCCGTTACATACTTGTTGTACCTCAGGATAAATCACCCGTTGATTGAGGCAAGAACTTACAGCAGAAAAAAGGTAGAGGAAACGTTCGATTTCTTCCTCATCGTACAGCTGACGAAGACAGGCCTCAGACATGTCTTGTTCCAAGGAACCTAGTAAGTCTGTTTGAGAGCCCATATGGCTAGGTGTGATGTCCCGGTCTCCTATCACAGTAAATACAGAAGAATCATCGTCGCCAGATGCTTCATGGACTCCTCGTTGACGGAGAGATGATGAATCCGAAGTGGACGCCGAGGATGCATCGCTAGATTGAGCTTTGGAATTGCTAGGAAATGACATGACCATGAAAAGGCTGATCTTATGGTGGTGATTTTTCGCGACAATGCTCGGTAGACATGCACAGTGGTCGCCCAGCGTCGTTATAATAAACTTGAGGCTTGAAGCTTGAAGAACTGGGAACGCAATAGGGTCAAGGGAGTATTAACGGGCTCCGGAGTACACAGCCACGGCTGCGCGTGTACTATAACTTGCACATCCAGTGTCAATTTGGTGCCCATCAAAGATATCGTCCATAGGACAAGCTAGTCTCCCGCAGTCAGACCTCGATAGGCAGGAAGACAAGTCGTTCCTTCTTTATCAAGAGGACAAGCGCCGGTGTCGGCTGCGGCGCTGGTACGTACGGTACCTCTAGCAACAATGTCACACCCTTGATCAAATGCCGTTGGCAACATCTTGCTGCTGCAGTGCTGCACCTTTCACTTTACACAAGAACGGCGAAGGACGTATAGCAAAGCTGGCTAGCCCATTGTTCATCTTCCCGAGACATGGACGCTTGCTTATCATCATCAAATATTGTCCGTAATGCCTCAGTGAGTGAGCCTCAGTGACAACCGATGTCCGATGGCATTTCGCAGAGTCACAACCAGTCATCGTTAATTAGCAACTGCTGCTGCTGCACGAAAAGGTATTCCATTCAGCCTTACTTGGCGTGTTTCGCAGAACTCGAATATTAGGTATGTAGCAACAAGATGCTGACGAAGGACATCCGTCTCAAGGAGATGGAAGTCACACGCCAGGCAGCGCTTGCTCGCCAGACAGACGAAGCAAAGGCATGCGCTGTTGAGGAGGATAAGAAGATAAAGACCACGGAGCGTCTAAGAACTTCAAGAAGGCGGAGGAAGCTGCAACGAAGAAGCGCAGGATTAAACTGTCGATGGGAAGAAGCCCGAAGCGAAAAACTACCTTCAGAAGACAAGAAGGCCGCCCTTCCTCCTACGTTGGTGAGGCTGGAACGAAGGTTGCTCATGCTTCCAAGACCGTCAAGGAATATTCCCGCATTATCTGCGCTTGTTTCACAATCTGCGAGCTACTAGATTAATGCCTCGCAAAACGTCGCTAGGTTATCAGCGTTACATCCGCAGCGAGAATATAGAACTTTTTGATACCAACAACGAATCCTCGGACTTAGCAGACAAAGGTCGCATACGAATGGATGCCGCCCAGTCGCCAGAGCTTCCCACCACTCGATCGAACGTGTTTTCAACTCGATGGGTGTTGACGCCAGAAGTCGGTTTGACGATATGCCGAGGGTTGTCCGTGTCAACCATACTCCCGTGATGTCTCCCGGACAAAGACGATCACAAATAACCAATTTTCAGTTACCGGTGCCTTGCATTTGGTGCGCTTGCCCTCAGGTGGTTGGCATTCGTATGTCATTGTTCCTTCTAAACGACGAGGAATTGTGATCGCCGTCGGAGAGTACCATGCTTGCACTCACAGCGGGTGTGCACAAACGCTGAGCCAACCGAATGCATCAACGTGGGTATTTGAATGAATGAAAGGAAGACGAAGGGTTAGGAGAAATTACGAGATATCAGAGGACATGATGGCATACCAGATGGTCTAAGACACCTACATATAATCATACCAATAGACTTAAGCAACTTGAGTTGTACACGGAAGATCACGTGGGTTACTCCTTAAGAACGAACTGAAGGTGTGTGATTGTCAGCGCCGCAGTGCAACAGCCTACTACTACGTCTTCGAAAGGCCTCTCGCCTACATATCCTATTTTCTAGCCACCTCCGCCAGCGCATACGTACTTGGCACTTGAATGACAAGCAGGAGACATTGAACGTCTTAACTTTTCATTTCTTTCCTTCGCCGATGGGCATGCTCTCAGCGGCCTCTGCACCTAACACCTCCTCTACGATTCGTGTTACCGCAGCACTCACTTCACTCTTTATCAACACAAATTTAAATCAAGACATATCCATACCCTTAGGAATTTTCATCGGACTACTCGCATCTTTTGTTCAAAGCCTTGGTCTTGCCGTCCAGCGTCGTAGTCATGTCATTAACTCACACCTCCCGGAACAAGACCAGAAAGTAGAACACCGCCGACCGTGAGTCATATAATGTCTTCCATTTAACTCTGTGTCCGATTACATTTGCTAGATTATGGTTGATAGGGTTCGGTGAGCGCACTCAACCTCTGCTTATGTTCGTTCCACCAATCAACACAATCTCTTTCAGCTATCTTTTTGACGTCTAATATATTTGGATCTTTCATACAGATTGCATCTCTTCCGGTCGTCATTCTGGCACCCCTAGGCGCCGTCTCTCTCCTTTGGAATGCCCTCTTTGCTCATCTCCTCCTCCGCCCCCGAATGCTCCTTGGAACCGCACTCATCGCTGGTGGTGCTGCGCTGATCGCTATCTATGGCATCGTCCCTGAAACTACGCGGAGTCTCGATGAATTGATGGCGCTTTTCGCGCGTCCTGCATTTATCTTCTGGTTCTGTGCTGAGGGTTTCATCCTGCTCGTATGCCTTATCGTGGTGCGTGCTAGCCGCTACATACCGTTGCAATGTTATATATGACATTTCTGCAGACGCACGGTGTTGAATATTCTTACAAGAGACACCTCGAAGCTGCAGCCTGTTCATTGTTGCAGGCTAATTCTGACTCACCCCTGTCGTCTGCTTCCCCCTCCCCACACAGTTCCCCCCCACACTTTCACACGCCGCTGCCTCATACATCCGCACAGCAACCATCTAATTCATGTAACTCATTTACTGGTCTCACTGAGGAACTCGTCGCCGGCAGCTTCGCATCTGAGGTAACACCACTGCTCGATTCAAAATGTGACCGCCTGTCATCTGCCAAATCTACTTTACATCATTCAACGTCCTCATCACCGATACGTGTACCACTTCCTGGCAAGACCTCACTTCTCCTCGCCTTGGCATATGCTGCGGCTTCAGGGACGTTGTCTGGGCTGTGTTTGATCTTCGCTAAATCTGGCGTTGAACTTCTTGTCCTCACGCTAGGCGGTGTCAATCAATTCTATAGATGGGAGGCGTGGATCCTTGTCGGCGGACTCATTGTTTTTGCTTTGGGACAGCTTTGGTACCTCAACCGTGGTCTGCGGCTTGCAGATCCTGCGTTTGTCTGCCCATGTGTGTCCTATTCCTTTGGATTTTCCCGATAGTGTCATTAACATGGAAACTACCTAGCCGCATTTTGCTTTTATAACTTTTCATCCATTATCAATGGTTTGGTATACTTCGACCAGCTCGGACAACTCCCAGGGTGGCACCTTATCCTCGTCATAGTCGGCATGTTCGTTCTTCTTGCCGGGGTTTGGGCAGTTAGTGCCCAAGCCAACGTCGACGAAAGTGATATAGCAACTGAATCTGATATCGAGGACCAAGCAGCATCTGACAGCGGAACCGTCACTCCCGAAACAAATCCCCCAGCACGCTACCCTTCATACGCAAGTACTGCCGTCGGTCCCAAGGCACTGACAGGCACACCCATCACCGGGGCCGTTGCTCCTCCTATGGACCGCCGGGTGCGGTCTGAGGGCGCTATCTTTCCCGAAAGTTCCTTCTCCTTGCACGCCCTCGTATCCTCTTCGCGTCCCTCCACAGCCCACCAGATGAATATCTCTCCACTTTCACAAGATCCCTCTCGTTCATCACGTCAACACCCTACCATCATCGATCCATCTGCATCCATACGCACCACTGCCTCATCTCTACATCATCAGCAGTCGTCCAGTGTATTGTCTCCTGCAGGGTTGACAATAGGTATCTCCCCCGTCAGCCCTGGATTCGGGCCCCTGCCTTCTGCAAGAAGAACTTCCAGGCGTATCAGTGGCGCTGGGCTTGGCTTTGCAGCTGTTGTCAATGAGAGCATGTCTTTGACTGGTTCTGGGGGTGGCCGGAGGCGGACTGTGAGTGTGGGACATGGGAGGCACTTAGCAGAGGCTCGGGGCAGAGGAGAGTGGAGTGGTCATCACGCTGAACTCTCGCAGCAGGAGATGGAAGGGGGCGGTGGTGCTACCGGTAGAAACAGTGAATTGCACAGAACGGGAAGGCGATGGAGGTGGCTAGGAGATGTTTTCCTGGGACGGAACGCTAGATCTAGATAATTGATACCACACGGACTATATATACATCATCATCATCATCAACATCATCCTGCCATTCCTTGAAGTTATTTGGACTGCCAGTGTTATCAAGCCGTGCTAAGTCCATGAAATGTTATTAACTGATATTATGGTCTATATACACAGGGCCCCAGATGTGGATCAGGCCTCCTTAAATAACTTCCTCCTTCACGATGACCGCATCCTGCTGACCACGTTGATGAGCGCTAGGTCGTCTAGTCCAATCTATTCCAGCCTGTAAACATATCAACGATTGAAAGAGACTGGCTTTTAACGTGCTTACCCTTCCCCTGGTCTTAACAAACCGTAAGCCAAGGCTTGCGAAATGATCCTCGTAATGCTTAGACACCATTTCAAGAAAACATTTTTGAGCTCTCTCATCTTCTCGAATACTCCGCCATCCCTTATCCTTCCCCATGAGATAAAAGACGACGTGTCCCGGGAGATCGCGCACATTGTCTTGTGTAAGATGATGCAAGGTCAATCATGTGCTCGCAATCTGGTACAGGACACCACCAGCGGTTATCGAGGCCTGGTAACTCCGGGACTTGAGACAACTGATGTGGGATGAGCTCTCCAAACTCCCGCAGGCATGTGTTCGCTGATACATCCGAAGAATCAGAAGCAGCAGTAGATGATTCCTCAGAGAAGTCCGACACATATGCATGCGCGTAAGCAGGATCAAGTTCATCTGAGGACGACTCAGACGAGCTGGATACGACACGCCGGGCGAACGGCATGCTTCGTTTGGCTTTGGCTTTGTCAATTTTACGGCGCACGAGCTCCTTTGTCTTTCCAGTGACGGGATTCCGCTCCACCAAGTTTCTCGTGTCATCGTCATCTTCATCATCCTCTTCCTGCTCTTCTTCCCCTTCTGGGTCTGACTCCAGATGCGGGTCATGCTCACGACCAATTGGCCAGCCCCAGTCAACGTTGTTGCGTCTAGCTTGCCATCTTGCTTTTCTGACTTCCTTTCTGAATTCATTCCATGGCTTGAAAGGGAATAACTTTTTGCGTTTTACTTCGTTATCAGTAACGAACCATTCTGACTGGGCAGCGAATAACCCCAGAATATCGCTCCTGTGTATTCGCCTCGGATGACGGGGCAAGCGAGTCGTGCCTTCGTCAATATCAATAATATCGGAATCGGAAGAGTCGTAGATGAGTCGCTCGTATTTATCACTGGGAGGATGAGCGAACCGTTTAATGTATTGGGATACAAACCACTCAGGGGTACGCTTTTCAAACGGCGTTCGTGCTTCTTCAACAACGATCTTTGACATGAGGGCGAGGAGACGATAGCGCCAGAAAAAGTTCTGCGACAGTCGGAAGGTGGTAATATCCATTGTTGCAACTTCGTAGCTGCGGTTACTAAAGGAGGGTAAAGACGGGTCTAAACTCATATATGTCGCGATACCCACTAGTTTTTTGAGTGCCATAACAGTCCACTTGGAACTAGCTTGGCTGAAGATGTTGTAAATTAATGCTTTGGAATTGTACCGTATGAGCATATGGACTTACACGACATGTAGACAGCTGAGAGGTTCTTGAAGCCCTGGATTTTCAACTTGAGCTCGAGGTCGTCGTCGTCACCTGATGGTGGGCGGCCAAGGTATCCCTTAGCCCTATGAAATAGTTCTTCGAGCGTTATCGTGGACGAAACACGTTCCCCTTTACTCATACTGCGCGTGTGGGCACGCAGGTTGAACTCTGCTTCTACTCGCTTAACACCGACTTGAGATAGCCAAACGGGCGAACGTATGCTAAGAATTCCACGAAAGCAGGTACTGTCGATCGTCTATCTCCCCGGTGCCTAAAGGTTGCTCGGATTCATCGAGTCTTGTTAAGAAGAGCAGACTCAGTAAGATGCACGAGGTACAAAGGGGTAGGAATAATACCCAATGATTTGGGCGTCGTGTGCCAGCTGAAATGAATTAAGAACAAGGGTCCGTCCTGGCTTGGATTGGCATTCTGGGCTGAGCACGTCTTTGTCGTGATACGGACCAAAAGGATCTCGTAGCAGTTCCTCGAGTACTTGGCGGGTGAGCAGTGGCATGGACGAACGCTCAGTGGATTAGAGTTGCCCGGAAAACGCGCGAATAGCCTGCTATGTTTTGGACCAGACTGAGACACAGAAGACGAAAGCAATGAAGTGTTGAATTCAGCCTGGACGGAAATGGTTTGCAACAAAGGCTAGGATGAAGCAATTGAACAATATGATTGGACCCCCAAAATGGAAGTTCGATGGCGCAGTGCCTTTTCCCATCGAAACCCTTTTCAAGTTGTAACACAATTGTAACACGTCCTCAGGCTACATTTGAGCAGAGATGGCAGACTTTATCCAGGCTCTCGACCCTGCAAAACTACTTCTCGCAGAGACGGTAAGTAGACGAGTCCGCCTCAGTCATCCTGGCGGTGACCATCGCTCATCGCACTGCAGGCGCTGGCCTTCATAATTAGCCCTTTTACAGTCCCAGCATACAACCTGCCTATCTTCCTGTTCGGTTCATATGTACAGGAGAGCAGCGACGCGGCACAGTCGCTGACCTTGGTGCGCAGTGTTATTCCTATCCTACTTGTTGACCTCACAACAGAGCCAGTTCGCGGGCTTGTTATCGGGGTCGATATTCTATGACGTACTATGGATGTTCAACAATGAACAAGGTGGCTTCCTTAGGTTCCTTACTATTATCCTCTTTCTTTTGAAGGTGAGAAAAGGAAATGGTATCGTTGCCGTTTGAATTAACTCCCATCGAGATACCAACCGCTGGGGCCTTCTTGATTGCGATGCGTCAACGCGGAGGACAGTTCCCCGGGATTGGAACTGATATCAATGGTCCTACGGGTAAGTCAAGTCTGCAAAGTTATTGTGCCTCAGATCGTTCATGTTGTGACAGTTTGGTCCATGCCTGGAGGGTTCACCTCCGGTAGCCGGGATGGCTACCAGACGGTGGCAGACGACACCCCGCGTCCTTCAAAAGCTGCCTCTGTACCAGCACCACAGCCTGCCAGCCAGCCTGGCGCATATCAATCTGCTGTCTGAAAGTGATGGTACTGGGGTATTTTGGTGCTGTGGATCACATATCCGACTGGAGATACGCGTCTGAGTTACCTCTAGTGCGGGTTGCTGTTGGTAGCGTATTCATGAAAAGTCAACAGAGCATAACTTATCGAACGAATCGGATCCCAACGTTTGAAATGTCCGTTGCAAACAAAGTCAGTACTCCATGTGGGGACGGGCACTAATATTAAGTGAGGTAATGTACCTTAAGGGTTCTTAGGTTATGTTCCTTGACGACAAAATTTCCATCAGGAGCTCTCGTACAAGAATGAGCGTGTGAAATGGATCTAGATCTATGTCGATCGCGTTTGTGCTCCCGCTCAATTGAAAGTTGAAAGTGCAGAATCCAACCAATGTTGCTTGTACGGCGGTGCACCGACACGCGACGCGTAAATGGAAGGAAAAGAAAGATGTCGGGCAATATATAATCTGAACAGAAAAACACAAATAAGTTACGCGACTGTGAGTAACGTCATGAGGGACTAGTGCCCCGGCCCTGCTCGACTACTATTTTTTTTTGACTTATACTTCCATCTAAACCTTGCACTACGTGTTGCATTCCATTCATTCATTTTTTCTTCGCTCGTTTCTTTCTATTCTTCACGGTAATCGCGTCGCGACCGGCCCATGAGGCGTGATTGTATTATCGCGTAAAATGTCCCTTCAACTACCCAGGAGACCAAGCGTTCAAGCCCCTGCTGTTGCAGCGAGTCCGACTGTCAGTGAAAAGTTGCTCAAGTCGCGGTACTCTGATATTTCTTTTCACCCGTCTAACTTGCGCAAAACGTCGATCAAGTCTAGTTCGAGCGCGCGCATTAACGCGGCTCAGGGCAACACAATCGTAAACATCTCAAATACGAACCATTCCAGTAACAACCATTCCAGTAACAAACTTTCTAATATCTTTCCTTCTTCTTCTTTTCCTTCTTCCCCGGACGCCGCTCTCGCAGACGAGCTCGACTATATTACTGTATCAGCTCCATTCGACAATCAAAATTATTTTCCTCGTTCTCCCCGTCCTGTCGATAAGGCTTCTCGTATTCTAGGAATAGCTCATCGCAAGTCCATGGAGCCTATTCCAGCTTCGACTCGCACGTCCATCGTGTCAACTCGTTCAGCACCATCAACTCCAACACAACATGCCCCTACCCTTCCCCTCACTTCTCTCTATGTCGTCTCAGGCCTCCCAAAGAGTCCTCATACTTGGACTCTTGCCGACCCCGATGCCGTCCTAGGTTTATCTCATTCAGAGGGCGCGGTCGCTCGCTGGTGGAGACCCGAGGTTCTCGGCAGCACTGTAAGCCCTGGTGCTGGTGGCGGCAAGAAAAAGAAGAAAGCAAATAAGGGCGAGAGCACCGAGATCCTCAAGGGCGCAGGTGCTCTATCAAAAGCTGAAGTAGGAAAAATGCTATCAAAAGCGCTTAAGGCATGTTCATCTCACGTGGTCCTTGTCGCGACTCGCTACTAACTTCCTTCTCTTTTTATAGCTCTCGTTCACGCGCGAAGTTGAAATTATCGCATCAACGCTCCAGCCAGCGAGCACAATCCATACTTTTACGTTCACCCTTCCTGCACCTTCTACTCCCCTAGCACCTGCGCCCTCTGAAGTCGGCTTACTTCGCGCCTCTGTCCTCACTGGAACGGATCGTTCCTCTGCAGCACCCACATTCTCCTTCCCTTACACTGACGACCCATTCCTCAATGCCCGTCCTCATCTGCATACCTCGGCCCACCGAGCGTCCTCCAACCCCATCCAACATCCCCCGCATCTCCCATGTTTGAAAAACAAGCGTCAGGAGGCAGTGGTGCAACAGTCACCTACCATGGTGTTTGTTTGACCGTATGGAGTCATGCTGATGCTGAGAGAAGTTCCGCCATTCGCCGCACTCTCGAAGCAGGTCGTGTGCGCAAGGAAAGCGCACAATCGCTAGTAGCTACTCGGCTAAGGGCCCTGCGCTCTGCAAACCCTCCAGGGTCTTCTGGAGATCCGGCCAGGAGAGGGAATAAAAAGAGTTTCAAGGGGCCCTGGTCAGGCACTGACGGTGAAACTGACGGCGAGGGTGCCGAAACTGATGCTGGTGCTGCCAGCGAAAGTGACTACGATGTTGCAAGTACCGTAGGCGGCCATGGTCCTGGTGAGAGTACCCTGTTCTTGCCTGGTGATACTGTGTTCTGGCTCCCTTATGCACTCAGTGCGTATGTCTTTCGCGCTTCATGTGCAATGTTTTTAACCCGTATATCTAGCTCTGGTGTCGCGCCACCCGATCTACGATCTCATGCGTGACTATCTAACCCTCTCTTGGGCACGTTTCTCTAAGGATGTCCAGTCACATACATTGCAGATCTCCAAAATCTTAGCCCACCCCGCTCCACGCGCTGGCGATCTCATCAAGCTTGATGCTTCCTCCACGCCCATCCCCTGCGGCGCACTCCCCGCTAACCGACGACACGAACCTCGAAGTCATTGCTCGCTTCCCTGGTGGCCTGGACTTTGGTCGCGGTCTCGTGGACATCAATTTTACAATGTGGCCCCTGTTCAAGTGCCTGAATATTGATAATATTCTCACTATATGTGAAGTCCGTCACGTTTGTGGGCACTTATACCTGTTCCGTACTGACGCTGTTTCAGATTGCCCTGGCGCCGACAGGTCGCATCCTATTTTACTCTAGGCATCCCGCTATGCTTGGAGTGCGTGCTCGATATCTGAGAACGCTCTTGTGAAGCTGACGAGTTTCCAATGTAGATCGCGGTGTGCACGATCAAGTACCTTGTTGAGCTGCGCGGCTGGTCTGGGATTGCTCTGCCTGCTGTCCATGCCCGAGACGCTAAGATCTACATCGATGACCCCGGACCATGGATTCTCGGCCTCGCCACCGAAGCGAGGTACAGCGTGCGTGCGGGTCCTGAGGTCTGCGTAGTTGACTTGTAAGTTTTCTCGTTGACTGCCAAGTGCCAGAAGAGCTCAGCATCAACAGAGACATCAACTACCTGAGCTGTCCATCTCCCCCTCCTGGCGTAGTATCCGCCAAGCAGCAACGGGACAAATATAGGCAGCGCCTACTCACTGCATTCGAGCCACATTATCACCCTGATCATAGCGTGCCTTCGTGAGTACCATTGCTTCTGCTGTTTCAAATGCGGAGACTGAGTATATGCGTACTATTTAGCGAATTCAAGGAAGCTTTCCCTGCAGGTCGATTCCGCCCTGTCTGCAAGATTCAGGCGAAACGCGGCGGTGAGACTGCTGCTGTTGCAGACACCATCAAGCCCCCTGAGTGGTGGCACTCCACGCGGATTATCCAAGCCTTTGACAGCGTGCTACAGGACAAGGTTAGTTATCTTGCATCCAGCTTTTGATGACGGGCTGCATGCTGATGATGTTGGTCCAGTTCAAGAAGCCTTCGTTTCTCAAGCGCCTCTCCTCTTTCGGTGGAGCTCGCCGTATTCCTAAGCTCACTCCTGCCGAGCAGCACATCCAACTATCCATTCGCAAGCGTGCTACCGCGTTTGTCGACGCCCGTGATGATCTTGAGACGAAGATCGGTCGTCTTTCTCGCCGTCTCAACTTCCTCATGACAGAAGCGGATTTATGGCGGGACAAGTTTGTCACGTTCGAGCAGTACGCGGAGCGCTTGAGTGCCGAAGCTGGTCAGCTGCGTAGCAAGATCGGAAAGGAGCAAAGAGAGACAAAGCGCCTGAGTGGTTTGGTCAACTTCACAGCTGCTGAGAAGGCGAAGTTGCAGACACGTAAGTATCAATTGAGGTTTGCATACATCGATACTTACGAAGCTGTGTAGAGCTGCAAGATACGGAGCGTGCGCACAAGGAAGCTCTTGTTGAACTGGAGCGCATGCGCGAGACCATGGAGAGGATGGAGGAAGAACGTGCCGAGATGGTTGCCGAGGTTGAAGCCCAGATCGAGCGTGCACTCGCTTCCATGGCTGTTGACGTCGACGAGTCTGAGTATGAAGGCGATCTGGCATCCCGACCGGGGTCCCGCATGTCAGCAGCGAGGTCTGCCAGTGGTTCGTGCTCACGAAGATCCAGTGATGTGGTCAAGGACGGTTCAGTCCACGGTGGATCCAGATTGCGCAGCTTCGGGACGGAATCTACACTTGCGGAACAATACGAGAACGGCGATGAGACGCTTGTGCACGGAAAAAGTGATCGCGAGACTGACACAATTGCGGAAGAAGACGAGCCATCGTCGCCCGCAAAGAAGAAACGCTTCTCCGCAACTCAGGCGGAGCTCGTGCAAGACGGTATGATGGCCGTCGACGAGGGTATCAGCGAGAGAAGCGATAGAATCGCACAGAAAGTATTGCAGATCCAGCAGAAGGTGGGCTCTTTTGCATTGTTCGTGCGCGACGCTGGAGCTAACTGGGTTTTCAGCTCGAGACTGCACTGGCCTCCGAACGGGTTCAAGAATGGAAGAACAGGTCTGCTGCGGGCCATAGTTCTACAGAGGATGAACGAAGTAATGACTCTGATGTCCTTCCTATTCGTGCACGTCCGCCCAAAGGAACGAAGTTAGTGAATAACCCTCCTGGTAAAGCGAGAAGGAGAGCTCGCAGCAACACCGCATCCTCAACGCAGACCAGCACCATCTCGCGTGGCTCAGTGGATACCATATGTTCTTCGGCTACCCCTCGCCGGGCAGCTTCTCCCCGGGCGGAACAGGGAATCCCTGGGCACGGGGACTCTCAAATAGAGAGTAGCGCTGATGAGGGCACTGTTGCCGATTCTATGCCATCCCTCCGTAAGATTGCCTCTGGCGCATCTCTATCTGCGCTCTCTCCTGAAGCAGCCACGCCATCCACTCCTGCCCTTACACCTGCTATCGGCTCCATCACAGATGACTCGGATACTGAGTTTCAGAGTGCTTATTCTACAAGTCCTCGGGATAGCTACGTCAGTTTTGATGGTCGCCAAACTCCTCACTACCACGATTCTGACGATTCCACTGATTCCACCGATCGAAGTTGCAATTACGGGAAACCGGTCACAAAATCGCCTGTTAGAGAACGAGTCTCTAGCACAGCGACGGCAATTCTTCGAACTCGATCTAGTCCATCTCTTGACGAGGATACAATCGTGTTGAAAGGGCGGGTCCTTGGGCAACACGCTTGACCGGTCCACATTTATACCTATGGACGAATACCCACCTTTACATCATCGTTATCGTTATTTTGGGTTGCCCGTTTCAACTCCCCACCACGCTCCTTGCTTTCTGATTATCTGTCGTATTTGTTCCATCGGATTACACGCGATTCAGTTTCATTGCATATATTATGATCTACTTGTGAATAGTACAGATGCTAGAGAATACAGTCTTTACACTGAATACACCAATCTTTGCGTTCTAATCATGTGTCCATTCTACGGCGGTTGTTGAAGGCTTTGACTACAGATGCAATTTGACCAAAGAACCATGCTTGAGATGATTTGTCTGGTATGAATACGAATTTGTCGTGGTCTTTTCCAGATTTGTGAGTGAAACGGATCCCAGTATCTTCCACGGCGATACCCTGCACCATGGCTAGGGGGAGATCCCAATCAAGGCGAAGTTTTTTCGACCAAAAGGAAAGAACTCGTGACGAAGTCAGCAATATGACGTTGTCGCTACCGGGTGAATCTATTGACTGATCAGTTATGCCCAATAACGAAAAACTACCAACATACCAATGTGTGCAACGTAGGCCTCTTTGCGGAATGCGCCATTGTCAAGATCCCTCATCCAATACTGACCCAAGGCTTCACGAGCAGAGAATGGCTAGTAGAAGAAGGTCAGTGATGAGACACAATGCTCAAGAAGGTCACTTACCACCAAAATGCCGTCCGGCGGCACATGTCTCGGCTGTAAACATGATGGTGTAAGGGAGGATCGTGTAGAATACTTCAATTACCCACCAGACGAACGCGATCTCGCTCTGGTTTGTCAAACACCGTAGTTGTATTGCGGATCCCTGAGAGGCGCATGATTAGCAATCCCTGTGCGGCGAAGATGGCATGACTGACCTTCGGATAAGTTGGACGCAAGGTCAAAGACGCCCACGGCCGGTTTAGTAACAGCGCTGTGCATGGACGAGATAAACAAAAGATACTGTGCGGTACGATTGACTTACCCCACAAGGCCTTTTCCAACGCCCTTGAAGAAACCGAATGCTCCTTCAGTTTCAGCGCCTTGTATGGGTTTTGTCTGGAAAGACTCAGTCAGACACAGCAGCAGAAAAGTTGAGTGGAAAACACATACAACAATCCCTTCCATTGCGCTGACCACACTACTCGCAAGGGCTTCGCCTCCTGCCGCAACTCCGTAGCTAGCATTCTGGTTAGTCACTCACGCTCACTTAACAGAATTTTCCCTCACATAGCATGGCGCGGGCGGTTGCGCCGCTGAGTCATTCTGCGTTGAGCCTGATACTCAGAATCAAAAGTTGCTGCAGATAGCCCTGGAGGACGTCATCAGCGACGACCCATATATTCTAATTTAAATTTTGCATACCCTTGCCAACACTGCTGGTGAACTTGGTCATACTATCTGACAAGCCAAACACCGTTTTCTTCACAAAGCTAGCAGCACCCTGGTAGAGAATCACTTAAAATGATCTGCGAATATATTGCGTCTCGTACCTTGGCAATTCCAATCCCTAGCTCCCTGTTTCCATGCATAACAACTCCGTTATACGGGGCATAGAAAATGTCTGACACGCCAGAGCTGACATTCGTGAAGAGCCCAACGGGATTGCCAATGAAATCAGCTGATCCGAGGATGCGATAAATCTGACGAAGAATATCCTGACGGTAATGGTAAGTAATCCTAGCTTGTAGTTCAGGCATCGTCAGCCGCATGTCTTTGATGGCCAATGCATTCAGCTCCAGCGGCGCATCGTTGATGTTACCCAAAGTCATCGTCAATGCGTTGACGACAACAGCTAAAGGGTTGCGAAGGCTGAGCCTGAAGAACACACTTAGTACATCCAAGTTTACGAGCAAAGTCGAAGACCGAGTCGTACTTTTCCTCGCTGCTAACCCTTTCGGTGCGCATGAATGAGAGAGACAGCTGTATTGGCTGAAGTTCCAAGACTTCAAAGTAGACATCTTGTCCGGCAGCAGAAGGCTGAGGTTCTGGTATTTCTTCTGGATGTTGTATCAAAACACTGATCCCACATGTAAGCAGAAAGGTCACGAAATTTAATTCTACACTTACTCTTCAATGTTCTCCTCCCATGACACGCCTTGGATTTGTGTCAGATCGTATATTGCGAAAAGCAGATCTTCGTCTGCTTCGATAGTCAGCGCCTGGAGGAGGACAGAGAAATACTTGACGAATAAGACACCGTGGTCTGAATTTCAACTCTTGAGTGCGGTTCTGGAACTGAAGAAGGAAGCTTGGCTGACCTTGGTCTTTAAGCCAAATTACCGAACCCTGTATTGTCGGGAGAGCTGCGGCACTGCTGCCTTCCTTGGATATCGGGCTAGGCTGGAGAATGACTGGATACAGCGCATCGTGCAGCTGGTTGTCGATTTGTAGTGACCCGCAAGACAAATTCACGGACTGTGCAACAGGGCTGTTGCTATACTCGAACTTCAAAGCCTCGATGGATATGTAAACGACTTCGACCATCCTGCGGTTAACCAAGGATATTGCTATTCCAGCGAACTCCACGTTGAATGACAATGTCGGAGAAACGTCTTCCATGATCGCCTCAAAACCTTCTGAGCTGCTGGTCATAGTATCAGACCGCGACAGGGAGCTCGAACTGCGATGTTTCGGCTTGTAGAGGCTATGCTCAGCAACGTATGGTGTGATACGTAATATCTGTCGGTGGCCATCTGCTCTCACATCCAACGAAACAGCACGGGTCCTTTGGCGGTCCTAGGTTGCAGGTTAGTAACTACTTGAACTTTGAGGAGAATTGAAGGCACATGAAACTTGAATGGCATGAGAACACCAATTTCCATGATGTCCACAAAGCGGCGAGAATCATTTATCATGAGCATTATCTTCTTTTCCCTGACAGCAGGCTGGTCCCAGGCATATGACATGCTTGAGTGAGGCCCCAACTTGTATCGTGGGGTCGAAGATTTCACTACGTCTGCATCTCCACGACTGGGATCCTACGGAGTCGACATTGATTGAGAACATGTTCAAGGAAATTGGGAAAACCATACCCATTGCATCATGGAGACAGAGAAATCGCTGTCATTCTCAACGACGAAGGGCCATCCTTCCGCGGCAGACAGTATTACGAATATCGTGGATCCATCAATCTTGACGTCGGCCTGAACTATATGCACCTCGTTGTTCGGGAGTGGAACACGAAGGTGAACAGAACCTATGTCTTCAATATTTATGGGTGCAGACCTGAGGCATCATCAGGAAGGTACCAGAGATAGTATGGTCGGGACATTACCACTGAGAGTTGAGTCCAGGGTACGCAATTGTGAGCAATTTTTCCCGGCTGGCACGCATAATTTGCAATGGGCAACGCTCGTCAGGATTGAGTATTGCACGTCCTCTGGGTGCTGCTCCATGCTCTCGGAAGCATATGGGATCTACCAGGTTGTTCTTTATGAGAAATCTTGGGGCAAGGGTTATAACCTTGGTAAGTTTGTATTTCCCCAACCCTTCAGTCCACGATAATCCGATGTGGAACTCCTCTGCTTTTTGCCTCGAGGATGGTGTCACTATCTCAGTTTCCGCAGAAGGAGCCTCTAGACTGAAGACCTGGAGGGCAACGGTAATCTAGTAAACTCGTCTGCCCGTTGTGTGACCGTACCTTCGACCAACTAGATTCACCAACTTTGAACACAAATGCTTGACCGTTGTCATAGGGGTGTGACAATACTGGTGAGATGCTAAGCTCATCGGAAGAAGGAAGATAAGTGGATACCCACAGAATGGAATTGGTTTAGAAATGACATCTAGCGAAGACGGTTAGTAATCCATGATAGATCGTCGACTGGGGCTTACCGGATCTAGTATCAGCGGCAATCTCGACGGGGGATGTTGCTCGATGAGAGCGTGCGGCCTTCACGCCAAAAGGTAACCCTGTCTTGTTGATGACAAGATACGGGCAATATATCTGCACTTTGAAGGCACCACCGGACTCAGGATAGCGTCTAGGAATATATGAGTTGCAACCGCAAAGAGGTAGGGGCGTAGGACGAACACGTAGTTTAAACGTAGATCAAATTTACGGTTACTCTGGTCCCGCAGGCTTAAGCGAGATTCTACCTCAAAGTCCAAATTCCGGTTAGTGTTGATGATGGCGAAGTCGCTGGGCTTGAAGACTACATTCTACAATGAGCAGACGTACTCAGATGAACAATTGGACACACTCGTATCCTGGACTTCGACATTCAATAGGACCAAATGACCAAGTTCCACGGAATGCACAGGCATGACGCCACCCTTTCTGAGGTAGCTCTTCCAGTTTTGATCCGCGTCCTTGTCATATATTCTATACTGAATGTTGTAAGGCAGTAAATTCTCAAGCTCGATTGGCGCGCGGAGCTTGAGATTAATTTTCGGTGATTTCCTGGGTTGGAGAGATGAACGCAATTAGTGGTCGGGACGCATACAAATGTGAAGATAGCTTCACCGTGTCCCAGACTCGTTCGGGTCACTTTGTGCCCATGCTTGAAACCGGAAGGGAGCTTCTCGCGGGTCATTGTGAGGGCAACTTATTGTGAGACTCTTCTTGGCAATGAGGTCCTCAAAGCGTATGGAAGTGCACCATCTATACCCAAACCCCTCTTCAAGGGACTAAATCAATATGCTCCGCAAGTATCGAGTGTGTGGATACGCACGATCTGGCTGCAGTCTGATCCTGTTCTGGGTTACTGCTTCTATGGGCAGAGAATAGTCCTTGCCAGGGGCTGAGAATGTATTAAACCACTGAATCACCAACACTTTTTAGTACCCACCTATCTTTTCTAACGAGTAAACTGGATGTCCTGTATGATCCACCAGCGTAACTTCCAGTGGATAGAAGGTCTGATTCTCGACCAGATACGTGGAACGGAGCGTGACAGTTTTTACGTTGTCTTCAACCGATACAGCGCACAACAGACGGTCAGTATATTTCTCCATTCGAGGGCGAAGGGAGAACGTGAATTCCCCTTCTCTGTCCACTGGTATGCCTCTCAGGGCTTCCCATGGCTTCCCGACAAACTGTATGCCAATGTTATGTTGTTCAGAGGTCGAGACATGCTACAATGGCAAGATAAGAACAGCACCACTGGAGCGCACAGGTTTTACTTGCCTCGCGCATTGTCTTCCAGTCATCAAACCGCCAGTCCACAGTCTGATCATTGACAATTTTGACTGCGCTGGCATCCGTTGAACTGCGATTGGCATCATCGTCAGACCATACAAAGAGAGGTGATCCAGTGCGGTTCCTTATACGGTATGGCGCAAAGCTTCCACGTGCCTTCTGTAGCACGACTTGTCCTTTCTTACCCCACATACTGGCGGAAGTGACAGCGAGCTCCGCGAAAGTAGTACTGAGGTTGAGGTCCAAACGTTCTTGAGCTGACACTGATACCTTGAGTTCACTCGAGCGTTGATCTCGGCCAACCTACAGGAATGAATATTCCCCTTTACCTCGAACTTCAATAGACTCACCGAGAGAGTAAAGGTCCACGGATCGATTACTGCATAATTTACTTAACACAAAAAGACGTTGAAGATAAGGCTACTTACGAGGTTCCCAGTGCGAATTTGTCAAGTTCCAGTAGCTAATTTGGGTCGCAAGGGTAGCAGTCGCGCGAAGCTGGTAATGATTAGTCGGATCACGGGGTCAGCACGAAGGTTATTGTTTACGCACATCTGTAGACCAATCCCGAGCTCCGACGATGAATGGCTTAATCTTCAAGTGAAGCATAGGCTGCTCGTGCAGGTCGCCTATGAGAATCAAACGGAATCCATCAAACGATGCTTTAAGCTGATATAATATGTTAATCATCAAGCCAGCCAATCTTCTTTCGACGTACCTGTTCTTTGGATACCAAAACGTGGGCCTGGCCGATAGTCTGTCTATGGCTTCTCGTAACATTAGATCGTGGTGCTAGGTTGGGCCCCTCATATAGTTGTACGGATTTCGTGTTAGCAGTGCTGGCCGCAGGAGAGTGATTTTGAGATTTGCCATAAAGATCCACTGCTTTGCTAGCGATGGTGGTGATCAACATGATATCTCGGTAGGAGGCTCGGAACACGATAGGTTTGGCAGCGAGTTCCATGCTCGACATCTGTTCTCTCGTCGAAGAGCGACTATCCATAGAGAAGGTCAGATCAACATCATCCAAGAAGCGTACAGTGTCTGCATCGGCACCCATGCTGATAAGTGACATCCCTAGTTGATTGACAGTCAACGCAAGAATCCCCTACGCCATCATTCTTAGCACAGTAGTGATACAAAGAAAGAAAGGACACACTTGCTGTGACAGCAGAATTTTGTCAACGTATAACCTGATAGCCTGGGAATTCGCGTCTTCATCATTCTCCAGCACACTGACCGAAACGTCGTGCAGGTCAAGTCGGAAATCAAGTCGAGACTGCGGTGACTCGCGCTGAGACTCAGTCGTGGATGCGTTATCAATGCCAGCCGTGGTGTCCTGCTGAAACGCACTCGTGAAGAACTCCAATAATGCGATGACAGGCTCAATGGCCAGAATAACGTGTGGTGAGTCCACTGTCAGAATGGCCACCGAAGAGTTGCCAGACACCGTGTAGAGAACCATGAATTGATTACGGTCATGGTCCGCCGCAGGTATAATTTCACGGAATTTGGACCCTCCTGGGCGAGTATTACTTATTGTGAATGACTTCAGCACAACTTGAGCCTCCGCAGCGCCATCAGATATTGATTTGTAGCGGAGGCTGCTATCGTTGAGGGCAAAATGTGCTATGCCATGGTCTTCAAGGTTTTCTTCGCGAGTTGCCAGACCATCGTACAAGTTCAACTTCACCATCTTGACGGAAGCAACCAAATCCACTGTTGTCCACGCGCGGATTCCGTCGACGTCGGAAGCCACGTGGAGTTCGGGCTCGAGGTCCACTATGTGATTGCTAAAAATACCGCTGCTGTCACTGCTGCTCACGGGCAATGCTGACTCTGCCTGGGCATTTCCTTCCGGTGAAGCAACCAAAATCTTGGGTATGGACTGCACGAGCTTCATGAGAAGAATGTATTGAGTCTGTGTCAAGTACAGCTTGACATCAGATATCTTCACCGCAACCTGATATGTTCTCGCCATTAGAAAAACTATCATAGTAATAAAAATGCGCTACCTGGGTGTCTGGAAGCTCACTCTCCTGCGATCGATCAATTCCGCTTGTTTGGATTATATCCGCGACGACATCAATGTCATCTACCATCTTCAGCATAGAGGATTCTCCATTATAAAAGATGTTGGACACGAGCTGGATGCCACATAAACTGGCGGTGATTTTGCTAGTGTCAGCCTCTTGTGAATTACGAGCGCTGATCTCTCCCAGTCGCATGACCAGGACGTCTTGCAAACGGCTAGGATCTGAGGGGAAAACGATTATTGGTGTCTTCACGGAGACATCAAATTGCATTCTCTCAATCTCCGAAGCTCTCTGGACTGCGGCGTCACGCGCAGCATCATAGAGAACCTTGAGTTTTGCTAGCTTGGTGACAAATAGATAAATGTCGTGCAGGGGCTGCTCCAAAAAGTGGACCTTGAGAGACCCGACATTCAAAGAAAAACATGAGTTAAAGCCCAAGTTTGAGGTTTCTGCAGGATCAAGCGTTTGATAACGAAATTCCGCGAAGTTTTTGCCTTCAATCGACAAGATTTGCTTGAATTGCGGCTGGGCAAGTTCCTTTGAGCGATCGTCACTCAACGCAAGGCTTCCTAAGCGACCGGTAATCCTCATCGTGTTCGTCCGGATGAGTAACTGAACATCGGCAGTAGATAAAGAAAGAGTGGCCAAGCTATTGAAGTCGTTGAGGAGCATGACTGCATGTGGTTGTGAGGACGCTGCTGATAGCTCTGAATAAAAGACAGACCTTGCACACTATCAAGTCTGACAGATACTCTGATGGTTCCCGTGTCGCTAGCAGACGGAGACAGCTCCCCGTCATCAGAGATAGCGATTGCACTTGGAGTTTTGTCCGCGGGTTGCTGTGGGATTTGAGGAACGAAAGTCGTCATGATGAAATCATACAGCGAAACTACTGGTTCTGGTGCAGCATGAAATATGAATGTGGATAGTTGGACATCAACGCTTTGGTCGATACTTTCGTAGACGGTATCAAACTCGGGTGAATTCTTCTGGACCCGTTTGTAGGAGATTTTCATGAGATCCTTCATGACCGACTCTGTGCTTTCTGAAGACACCAGCTGGATGGGATCTCTGGCAGCTTGCACGACGTTCATTGCCAGTGACCTGGAGGCATGTTAATGACTCCCGCTCAGAACGGTTGCACTACGTACCTCAGATTAATGTCCACATTCATATTGAATTTGAGAAGCGAGAATGCAAGTCGAAACTGCTGGAAGATAACTTCTCCGAGTGGTTTCTCACTGCCGTCACTACTAGACTTTGAGATAGCCCCACGAAGGGTGTCAACTTCAAAATCAAGCTCAAAGATGTGTTGTCGGATCTCAGGATGCTGCAAATCGTGTTAAAATATGGGGGACAGAGGATAAATATGACCTACCTCGAACGAGCCATCACTTGCTTCAAAGAACAGGTCATCTCTGTGCGTCGATGCAGCTTCGCTGTGGGCCCCATCATCGTCTACATTGTATTCTGTACCAATAGGCCCAAAGAGACCCGTTGACAAAGGCAGTACGAGTGACGCAGTATCGATATGCGTCTGGGGAGGCTTCTGGTCGCCGCTTTCATCAAAGTGTGGGATCGCAACGTCTATAATGCGCATTAATGCCTTGTACTTGGCGTCGGAGACGTTCACTTGAAGACTGGGCAATTTTCCGGAAATTTTAAATCGAGCAAGATTAACAGCAGATGGTACAATGGAGTTCTGCACCCGCAAATTGATATTGATGCGTTCCAGTAGATGGAGGGTATCACTCTTCTCAGAAGTGAGAGCATCACGACAAGCTTGTAGGTCGTTGCCTAAGACAAACTGAAAACACAAAGGTTAACGACTTTAGACTTGTGAACACTAGCGGTGTGGACTAACCTGAGCTGCCTGAAGCTTGAGCAACATCTTATCGTACATCAGGGACTCCAGTCTCTTGTAGTCATCCTCACTGTATGGTTGGTTTCGCTTGGCATATATCTCCCGCAACGCACTTTTATCGGCTAAATCGCTCTCGACGGCTATGTGACCAGCATCGATAACGAGATGGCTGCATTGGTGCGTGGTGACGCTAAAAAGTAACAAATTAGTCGTGTAGTTTCGACCTCGGGTTCGTGGAACGCACTCTTCTGGAATGATGATAATGGGTGCATTCATATCCAGTTGAAGATCAATAGTTTTATGAGTTTGCAGAGCATACTCTAAACCAGCCCGAGTTTCCTTTCGCAGGCCCTCCAGGGTTTGACTTGCTACGTTCTAAAATCGAAAGCATAAGATATTTTGCTGAGCGGTCCCGGAGAGCACGTACTAATAAAGCTTCGACTGATTCCAACTGGCTCTCGGGTGGACGAAAGAACTTGAAAATGGCCTCAACATACCCCCTGTGGTAGATAATTTCCATGTGACGCATGCGGGCTGTAAGAGCAGTATCGGCGCGCTCATCTAGAGGGTTGCTCTCGAATTTCACGAAGAAGAACGGATCTTCGACTCCCCCGACCTTGGCACCTTCTGCTACCGAAGTCTTGACTTGGACTATCTGTGGATATAGTGTGTTCTTGGTCGTCCCATCAAAAACACTAAATCCTCTCAAGGACACGGATGCCTCAAAATTGTCCGGTCTTTGGATGACTTCGGCGCGGAACGAGTCGAAAACAGTGGAGATAACCTCGGTGGCTTTCCCCCTCGGATCAACCTTCAGCGCAAACGAACCCTTCTTGAGTTCCGCAACCACTCGCGTCTTGAGAGCATCCCGGGGCGCCTCGAATGAATCTGCGATGGCCGATTTGTCATCGTAATCAAGCACATCATAAAGCTGCTTGCGCTGCTCCTCTGTCATTTGACCTCCAAAAGCGGGGTCGTCTTTCGGCTGATCTGCCTGGGACCCCCAGAGCCAAGACATCCAGCCACCAGATTGTTGTTGCTGTTGTGTAGCACGATCTTCTTCAAGCCTTTTCCTCAACTCCATGTCTTTGCGTAGACGAGAACGTGCTATCGACCTGTAGAAGCGAATGTCCTCGTACGACAACTTACATTCCAACGTATTGAGTAATGCGATGTCCTGAGAAGCGTAATCATATATCTACTGCAGTGAAGCCGAACAAAACGTACGGATTCGCGCAATGAATTCGCCATCTTCTTCTCGAATAGCTCGACATATTTGGTGCGATCATCCCGACGTTCCGCAAAGTATGTCCAAGTCCATTTACGACGTCGGTCGCGGACCCCGTCCAGAATCGCCTGGGCGGCAAAGCGTAACAATGCTCTGGCTCGATTGGCCTTGAACTCCTCGTCGCTTGGACGAAAATTTCTGTACTAGAGTGCAAGACATTAATTTGAAATCAACATCTCCTGACTCGAAATGTTGTTACCTGATGCTGACGGATGTAAACGTGATACATGTCAGCCAAAGATATGGCATCTCGATATTGGTTGTCATCTAAAGCGACACCGATCTCATCAAAAAGCAACTGCACGTCGAAATGTGGTGTATTCTTGTCAAGTTTGTGATTCATGATAATCTGATGGATGGTCATGTTTTAAGCACGCTCAGTCGCTTATGGCAACTTACTCTTCCCTCACCCGATACCGGGCTGAGGATGAATTGATGGGATGACTGTTGATCCTTTTGTGATATCTGACCACTAGGTTAAAGCAAATTGTGCTGCGGAATACATCAAACTGACCATGGCAATAAACCTCTCTTTGGCTGCAGACAAGGGCAGCCCTGCCATGCTTTGCGAGTCTGTATCACAATATACTGCTAATGATTCCAACCTAGCCAACTGACCCACAGTTCAGTGGTGCCCCTTCACTTCATCGAGTTGCTTACCTTGTGTATTGCACCGGCTGTGCTTTCTATGAAAGTCGGTTGCCATTCCTCATTGACGGACACCGCTGTGAAACCCGCCAACGTGATGCCCGCGGCGAAAGGATGCTAATATCGGACGTCATATAATGAATTCCGAGGCGAGTTTGTCCTACGTACGCCAGGAACGCTCATGTTGTCTTCATACCGCACGTGGATGTTTTTCACGGTCACCTGCAGGTTGTTGATTATTTTAGCCGTTAAAGAGGCCCAAAGACCCTGTGACTGCGGAGACTCCTCTGGAAGAGGGATGGTCATCTGACACTACACCGATGGAATGGCATAATAGCACACCTGAGGAAACTTCCGCTTGACCACGCATGTGTAGAAGTTCTGCATTTTCCAACCGCTCAAGTTTGGCGGCCTGTGCTCGCTGTCTCTCTTCCTCTGGATCGATGTTTGTCTGCGGAGAGGGCACGACGAGTAGATACACATCTTCGATCAAGATCTCGACAGGCTGATTGCCCAGGTTCATCCAATGGAGAGACAATGTGAATGTTCCGAGGTAACCTGAACAGAGGTGAGCTCACGCGATACCATTGACGAGACAATAGTACCTTCGAGAACATCGACTGGGAGTCTGAATTTATCCAAGGCACCCTTCTTGAGACGCAAGTTGCGTAATGTTAATTGACCTGGAGCTGGGTCAACTTCGCCATATGCACGAGCGTCAAGTCAACACTACCTTGCCCGATGCCGTAGTTTACTTGGTTCATATCCAGGTTCTCAACATATGGGGCAAGTATCCTATTGAACAGCTAGACGAGACGCGACTTAGTGTACTCAGGCACATGGGGGCTGAAATTCTTGATGACGCACCACATTCAAGACTTCTTTTCCGGGGTCCAACCACCACATTGTGGGGATGGTATCTACTTATCCTGATATCAAAATTAAAGTACGCCTGAACAGAAAGAAATTGGAGGGTGTTTGTAAGTCGGACAGGTAGTGCTAGTGAGAGTTTGTGACTTCACCCCCTACCCACTTCGCCAAGGTTCCGCGCTGTGGCGTACTACTACTAGATCAGGCAATATTACATCACCCATCAAAAGGCCGGTGTGCGGAAGCAAATATCGGAGTCGAACCGGGATTGCCGGTGGCGTTCGTCATAGGATCGTTTTAGTTAGTACTAGTACTGGCAAGTACTTTTACCCTCTTATACCCCCTAAAAATGTAGTAGTAGATAACACTGGACCTCGAGGCTGGAGTTGTTCCTTTTGCAGGCACTTGACCATCGGATCATTCCAGTTATCTTCTCACATTTGTTCGTGCATTTATGCCGTTGGTCCCGTTCAATTCCGCTCAAGTCCGGGTCTATCCGCGTGACTTCTGATTCTGAACACTACTTAGAGACTAATAGTATTTGAGGGTCGTGTGAGCACTGATCCTCGTCTTCCTTTTAACACCACCCAGCCCCATCTCTGCAAGCATAAGAACATGGTGTCTGTTGTTCCCAGATCCTTCTCTATGCCGTCCCCGAGTGCCAAGCAGGAGCTGCAGCTGAACGAGGTCAGTCCTGATATATTCACTGTGATCCCGGTACTTATCCGGTGTGTCCTTTGCAAGTTGGGCAGCCTCACCGATGCTGTGGAGCCGTTTGCAAGGTATTCGTTGATATTCTTCCATTTTGGCTGCTAATGCAAATATCTACGCGATCTTGGTCAGGCTCCTGAGCCAAACTGGTCATTCCGTGCGGCTACACTGTTCTATCCCTATGTGGTCATCTCCTTCCGATACATGTACGTGGTTCGCATGTCTGAATTCAAATTTGTTCAACCAACTTGGAACATAGGTCTTGATTTACACGACCTTCATGACTTGCGCTCACGAATCCTTCTCTTCATTCATGATCTCTTAGAGTCACTGCGCGCAGCGGGGGTTGGTCACCACGTTTAACCCGTATCGCATTTCTAACGAGTGTACCAGATTCCTGCATCCTATCGCCTTGCTCCCTCTAATTCTTCGCTTTGTTTCATCTGTGCCTTGCCGACTGAGCTCAGTGCCCCGAAGGTGAGGTCAGCTGCAGTCGAAATTCTGCAGAATGCGAATATACATGCAAGGTGTGGTCAATTTAAATGTTTATAGCTGTATCTCACCGCAATGCAGGGAAAAAGTTTTATTGGCTGACCTGGAGTGCGGCCCCGCATTGATCATTTCCTAATTTCTCTGACTTCTCTGGGACACGTTGCGAAGCATGTATTATACATCCACACATTGCTATCTGTACCATTAAATATAGCATTCTCATTTTTCGTATTGAGGCTGGATCTGGCTTTGGCAATAATACTGAGCATCTGAATCATTTCAAATGATGCGTTCCATTTTCCAAAGCAGAAGAGTGCTCGGTCCTTACACCAAACTTTACGGGGGATAGAAAGAAAGGCTGCCGGTCCGTTTGCGCTCCGTCATCCCAATCCGGTGAATGTGATGAATGTGATTACTTTCAGGAAGAACGTGACGGTGTCACAGTGCCATAAACCTTTGCTAACCTTCGCGTCGAATTTTTCAACTTTTGATTCTTGACTTTATTCCACGTCTGCCATGCCTCTTCTTGCTGACCTCGTCCTCTCCGTCGCCCCAACGGACTTCTTACCCAAGTACCTTAAATCGTATATCGCAGGCGAGACACCCTTGTCAACATGGCCCGTCGTCACCACCGCCCTTGCGTCGTACCTCGCTATAATATTTGGTATTCGTGAGATTATGAAGGATAGACCTCCGCAGCAGCTCAATACCCTCTTCCGCATACACAATATTTTCCTCAGTGTTGGAAGCCTCATCCTTCTCGTCCTCATGGCGGAGGAAGTTGGCTCGATATGGCTCACATCAACAACCTACGGCACGATGTGCGATGAGACCTCGTGGACAGAGGTACTTTTCGATACGTTCATCAAATTTTCGAGACTAATGCATCATTTCAGAGGATGGAATTTTACTATATGATCAACTACTACTTCAAGTACATTGAACTTCTTGACACGGTGTTCCTCGCTCTCAAGAAGAAACCTCTTGGTACGCGCTGCCGTATTGTTCGAGAGCTTCACGCGCTGACAGGCCATAACTTAGCTTTCCTTCATGTGTTCCATCATTCCGCCACGGCTCTGCTATGCTTTGTGCAACTTAACGGCAAAACGAGTGTGGTACGTCCATGTTACCATCCCCGTTAGTGAGGTGAAGCTTGACCTCCACCCTCAGTCATGGGTTGTGATCTCTCTCAACCTGTTAGTTCACGTCATCATGTGTAAGAATCATCTTTGCTGTATTGTTTCACCCATTTATTCAACCACAAAGATTATTACTACTTTGCTACGGCTGGTGGTGCCAAAATATGGGTATGTGCGCGCTTCGTAGTATCTGAGCATGTTTCACTGAGACATTCCCATATTCAGTGGAAGAAATACCTCACGTCCATGCAGATCATTCAGTTCATCATCGATATTGTCGTTGTTTACTTCGGCAGTAAGTTTCTCGAACTGTAGCCAGATGTCAGTGCTAAATTCGGTCGAAGCCTACCAACATTACGCGGCCACTCACTACAATCACCTTCCCCACTGGTCAAATTGTGCTGGGACTGAAACTGCTGCTCTCTTTGGATGTGGCCTTCTCACCACCTACCTTGGCTTGTTCATCAACTTTTACATTCAAACGTACAAGAAACCCGCCAAGGGCAAGAAGCCTGCAGCCAACGGTATTGCTAACGGTCACGCCCATAATGGAAATAGGTGCGCAGACCCTCTCCCCGCGTATTGCACGTTGATGTTGAAACTTCTGTTAGCCATAAAAGGGACTGAGTGCGATACTTGCCTTTACGACGATACGTTTGACGTGGCTATGGCCAAGCGATTACATATACTTATCTAGCACTACGCAGGACACTAATATACAGAATGCGTCGACCAGTTACCTCCAGTTCACCTGTCCAATCTTTTCACACAGCCTGTCGTTCTTGTGTCTATTTTGCTGTTCCCCGTCGCCTTATTCTTTCGTGGATGAGGAGTATTTCTTTTGCATATTTGTTTCCTTTCGGATCTTGCTTTGGTTGCTGGCATGCATGTTATACTGGCGTGCTTAGAGCTGCGTTGGAACGCAAAGGACATTTCACGAACACGAGATACCGTAGTAATACCCAGACGAAATGCCACTATTTCTCCATCTCACGCATCTTTGCGCCCTGCATTTGCCCCTGCGTAATTCCCTTGCTGTGCCGTAAAGCCCGGTTGCGGCGATTCCTTGATCATCATCGGAGGTTTACCATGACACTACATATATCATTGATCGACTTTTCCCTTGACTCCAAGCTTATACTAAAGACTACAATCAACTAAGCAGGTTAACTGCATTTTCAGCTCCGAAATATTTGCCTCAGGTACTTTGCCAGCACAAGT
Source organism: Suillus ampliporus (assembly GCA_016584345.1). Classification (NCBI taxonomy): domain Eukaryota; kingdom Fungi; phylum Basidiomycota; class Agaricomycetes; order Boletales; family Suillaceae; genus Suillus; species Suillus ampliporus. The sequence goes on from JABCPV010000003.1 coordinate 283,975, forward strand.
TGCTGTGAAGCCAATTTCCTGAGAATTGTGATTATCGCCCGTTCAGCACCTCTGATACACACGAATTTCTTCCCATCACCATCACCATCACCATCACCATTTGTGCATTAACTCGTACACAACGAGGAGCTCATCACATACATTGCGTACCAGGGAGAAATACATCCCGTGGAGCTCAGCGAATCAATTTGGAACGATTGCCTTGAATGATTCAAGGTCAACGACAGGGAGTGTCTTATTAGCGAAACTCAGCCCCTTGTGCTGTGCGTCTTGGAAGTCTGTCCGATGTCTGAAACATCAGACCCAATACAGCCAACTGCGCCCTCCGGTGCCCCTCGAGAGTTCTTGGTGTCCGTGGAATTGTATGTCCCCACTGTGGCGAGTTTTGGGCTTCGGAAGGTTAGTCTTGTGTACATGTCTCACTTAACACGTCTAACTGCTCACAGCCAGTGGTTTCTCGCCGTAAACCCGACAATAGCAAGGCGGAGGAACACCCCAAGTCACTCAAAGGTGAGGATACGTCAATCCTGCCACATGACTATTCATCTGTCTTTAGAAAAATCTAGCTGGATATCGGTGGCTCGAACTCCTGCATGTGCTGGACAGTGGCGGCCTGCAACATGTAAGCTGATGGACGAGGACGAGAGCTGTTCGCTTAATATCTACGTCGACGTGGGTCTCAGGAAGACAGACGTCTCACAATCTTCTGAATGTCATCCACAGGAGACTATTCTATACCAGACCATCTACGTACATATGCTCAACCACACCGACATCCGACACGCTGACACCTCCTTATTCCTGCGCAAGAATTGTATGGCGCTTGCATCTGCTGGGTAAGTTTACCTTTATCATGTTTGCAGCACTGCTGGTTAAATTTCTACCAAAGAGGGCAGCGGTGGGGCTCCTCAGTTAATACAGAGCCCATTTACGTCCAATTTGAAGACTCTGACACCTGCCATACCTGGTTGGTTTTGTTACGATCATATTCTAAACCGGAGATATATGGCCAACCCTTCGTCTCTCGGGATGGCGGGCTCTATCGCATGTGGCGGCAGATAGAGCTGTCCATTTTGCAAGGACGCAACCTAGGGAATCACTTCAAAGCCCAAGTAGATGCGAATGGTAGCTCTGCTACACTCAGCGAAGTCGACCCGCGAGAGGCAGACCCCGTGGATTTGGATGCGTTTTGCGAAATCCATCTCAACGACAGTATATGTGCTCGCACAACAGTCAAAAAGGGGATCGGCTCTCCTGACTGGCATGAAAATTTCTCATTTCCTGACTTGCCCCCTTTTGAGACCCTCGAGGTCACAGTGTGGAGAGAGAAGAGGCTTCTGAAACCCATGGCACTTGGTTCGGTCCGCATTGCACTGACGAACTTTCGGCGAAGTGAAGCGGTGGAAGGATGGTTTCCGGTCATACAAGCTGGCGGAGTAAGCAACAGTATTCAAGTTGGAGAGATACGAATGAAATTGACAGTGGATGAGTGAGTGCCGATTACGCTTCGCAGACCAGCGCAGACTCAAATTCGTTCAAGGGAGATAATATTGCCTCATTCTAGTTACTCGGGCCTTCTGACCGTACGTCGTCCCAAACACATCACACTTGCTGACATGTAATTGTAATTGGCTCTCAGGTACTCCGTGACAGGAATGTCCTAGAGTGGATGAGCGACTTCGAGCGCAGCCTGCACCTGCGGTCTACTTCTTATCAGTTGATGTGCATTGCGATTGCGAAGAACGTTCTTGTTGAGCATATCACAGAGTATGCCGATCGTGAAGTTGACGGTACACCTAGCTGTCAGTGATCCACCTTCCTATGCTATGAGTTACCTTACTGACCACTTTTGCAGCCCACAATACCATTTTTCGAGGGAACACCACTTTCACGAAGACGATGGAGCTTGCAATGGCATTTTATGGAAAAGCATTTCTTGAGTCTAGCATCGGAAGCACCATTCGGCGTATTTGCTCCGAAAAAATTGCTATCGAGGTCGATCCTGTGAGGAGCGGTAAAGGTGCAAGAGAGGCCGAACGTGGCGTGGATCAACTAATACATTGGAGTCAAGAGGTGTGGAACCAGATATATGCTGTGAGGGGCCAGTGTCCGCAGTGAGTACTTCAGTATTCGTATTTGAAGCTGTCTGAGCCGAATGCAGCGAGTTGCGACGTCTGTTCGAACACGTAAGGAAGCTCGTTGAGAAACGCTATCCCATGAAAGATTCTCAAGACGCCCATAACCGGGAACTCCCTTGGCAAAGCGTTTCCGCCTTCTGCTTCCTAAGATTCATTGTGCCTGGCATCTTGCATCCCCATCTATTTGGATTATATCCAGGTATTTAATATTCCCACCATGCCCTGCTCGAATCTCATCAGCTCCAGGTCTTCCCAGTGCTCGCATTCAACGAAGTCTCACTCTCATCGCAAAGGTCATACAAAGTCTTGCGAATCTCAATCCTGTGAGACACATGTCTTTCTCACTCTCCCCGCTCATTGTCTCTTGAATAGAATGTACAGAAGGAGGAGTTTATGCGTGGTATTAAGGACTTCCTCAAGCAGAATCTGCCTGCAATGATAGATTACATCCTGGTCGTATCGACTCCTATCCAAGATCCATATAGCCCACACTCCGGTCACCCAGCTCACAGCCACCAACGGCTCGATGTTGTCAGTTCATTGCACGAGAGAGGTACTACGATGCCCGTCCTGGAAAGAGAGTCTATTTCGCTGCTACCTCATGTGCTTGACATTCCAAGGCATCTAGCTTGCATCACTTCTTCGGTTATCCGAAGTGCACGGTCCGCTGACCCAAAGGGGAAATCCTCCGACGGAGACAATCAGCATCTGTCGGGTCTTTGTGCTCAATGCTTTGACCTGGAGGAACAGAGTCTTGCTCGCGTCAGCCAACTAGCCGGCGTGGAATCACGCCCTATTGCCCTTAAATGGGACATCCCTCGAATAACATCAACTGTCTCTTCCGCTGCTCCTCCATCCCCGGTCTCACCTTCGAAAAGCGTCGAGCCCCGAAGAGTGTCAAGGCCATACACCGCACCATCGCTGTCTGACTTATCTGCAGCGGATCGTCGGAAAGCGCCATCCGACATCTCGATACCTTCAAGTCCCATTCCCCATGACCTGTCCAGCCTACGCCGAGGCTCTGTCTCGGATATTCCTTCAAGCCAAAAGATCCTCTTATCTCCTGAAGAGCGATCTCCGCGGGCAATAAATCGTCCACGTTTTTTGCGACCTAAATCAATATCTGCCGACTCGTTATCATTATTCGCATCCCGTGCAGGTGCACAATCTACACGTAGTCCACCCGAGTTTCAAGATGAAGTTAGCGGGAAGAGAAAGAACGTGCTGCAGGGGATACTTACAAAGCGATAAGAGTGACCATCATATTTATTGTGCTGTTTTTTTACATCCTATTATATTACGTCTTGCGTACTGTATTAAGAGTGCATACAATCCTTGAATCCTCGAAAAAAGCATGAAATCTAATGATACAAATGTCCGCGAATGTACGTGTAATCAAGAAGAATTCAATCTTAAGATTTTTTCAATCAGCCTAAGCACTTCCGCGGCTACATCCTCAGAAGTGCTGCGGACTGTGAGGCGGCACAACTAGTTCGTGTCAGTTTGCGGGTCTTGTGAGGAGACGGTGAGGACTCACCTTTGCCTCGCGATTTGGTTCTAAACGAAGCAGGCAACCAACCTTGCCATCTACCGACGTATGCAAGACTCCAGCTGCCACTAGGTTGCTCGGGTTGGGATCGACGTCTTCCAAAATCTCCAAATGATTTCCTGAGACCACTTGACGGTGTCGCACTAGATCAAGCTGACCAGTACCATCAAGCGCAATAGGAAAAACAACCTGTGCCTCGCGTGGAGGACCGCCTATGACCTTCCAGCGCTCGAAGAAGTCAGCTTGCCCCAGCTTGACACCCTCGATGAACTTCGTAACGCTGATTGGCAGTCGAATCGATATGGACTGATGCGCGCCGGCTAAAAATGACACCGTAAGGATGGGGAAAGAGCTGAACGCCTTTTTACATTCAACATGCAGAAGTTGTTGGCTTTGTGTGCGAGGAGCGATCGTATTTGGTGGGATTTTCGCAAATGTAGCCGACAAGGCCTCAGAGTCATTGACGTGAATAGTGGAAGTGAACGAAGTCAACGGTGCGGAGACTTTATTTCCCAAGTAAATGGCTATCTGGCCGAGATGACCCTGGTACCTTGATTTGATACCAATTTGGATCTGCACGTCCTCGTAGAGGACGCCCTCCGCGCTATAGGTGAGCTTGTTAAACCACTTCTCAACACTGGGTCCGATGGCGAGCCGCGGGGCGACTAAGGAGGACTCCACGCGGGACGACTCTGGCTGATCACCTGAGCTAGATAAATTCAGTCCTGCCAAGGAGCTCATGACATCTTGTGCGTCTGCAGTGGCAGTGGCAGTAGTAGTCCCATTGGCAGACGATCCTGGCCCTAGTGTCGCTTTTCCGTGTGATTGCCTGCCGCTCGAGGTTCATCTCCTTTCCTCCGTGTATCCAGGTCCGCTTGTCCTCCGTGTCTCCGAGTTTACGGTTAAGTCTACCAATCAGAGCGCTGACGCGAGGAGGGAATGGCGGCATCTCTTCGCAAACGTTCTGCAGCACTTCATCGTCATCAGGCCTAGATGCAAGCGCGTAGAATTCGCAGGCACGTTGCTGAAGTTCTGCATCCAGAACATGTCTATAACGTTCGAAGATGTTGATGAGCTGAGGCTTTATCTCGGGGAAGACGTTAACCCATTTGATGTACGTCGATAGGAGAAGGGAGCGAGTTGAAGCGACACAGAATTGAGATTTGGAGTGAAGAACCTGGAATTGTTCAAGAGGACTGTAACCAGCATCATTCGCAATGAGATGTCCATATTCCCCCAGGATGTATCCTGCGTTATAACGGTCACTAAACCGAATTCGAACATGAGTTTGTCTTACCTCCAACCTTGACAAGACTTTCATGTGTGGATGGGGATTTGAGGTGCTCGAAGACGACTTTTGCGGCATATTCCTGCAGATCCTCCGTATTTGTAACTATCTGCACGACACGGTACCAGACTTCATCCCCGACGTGATCACCAGCAGCGCTGATGAGTTGCAAAATCGTGTCGACATACCACTTGTATGAGTTCGCGTACTTCTCCGTCAAGATAGCAATTTTGAGCACCATCTCCTCTCGTAGAGCATAATCTGCAACTTTGAGATAGCGTAACAACTCCCCAACAATCAGCTCCGAATTGTCTGTATCGCACATGCTGTATAGCAAGTCAAGAGCCCGCCTTCGGACGGATATATCCTTGTCGCGAAGAGACAGGATAATGGTTCCTTGGTGCTTCTTAAGGGGCTCCAGAGAGTCCGCACGAGCAGCAAGATGAGCCATGGTGTCCAGACCAAGATACCGTACGTTTGTTTCCTTCGAGGATATGAACCGAGCCAACAGAACCGCAGAGGTTCCCACAAGTGGCGAACTTGCGTCTAGATGAATTGCAAGGCTGATTGCCTCGAAGAGTACGGCGTGTTGCGCATTGTTATGTTGAATGTTCCTCGAGGGTTCTGCGCTATTGTTCATTATTGTTTGTAGCACTTCATGGAGTACAGATCGTAGAGTCGCGTCCTCTAAGAACATGATGTCAGTGATATTATAAGTCGCTTAAAAGTGCGCATACCAGAGGGAGGATAATACTGCAACAGCCGGAGTAATTTGACTTGTAGCCATGGCGAAGGGACTTTATAGTATGCGTATGTGGCAGAATACTCGCCCTCGATGACTAACTGGGGAAACTCAGCCACAAAGCATCCTAGCTCCGATGCCACACTTACTCGATGTAGGCGATCCACAGCTTTGGTGTAGCAGACAGCGTAGGCATCGAGATGGTCTTGGGCCAAAGCCATGATCAAGCTGGTAACGCATATCACGACGCCCTACAAAGTATTTCAATGCATCGAACCCCGACGTAAATGACAACCTACTAAATCTTGGTCATCCATGATGGATACTAGACGTAAGGCCCATTCGGCGGCAGGTATTACAGTGGGATGTTTGCGGTAGAGTCGTAGTAGTGTCAGAGCAGCTTTCTTTTTCACAAAAGTCTGCGATGTTCTGCCGGTGCAAAAACTTATCAAATGCTTCAGTCGTGGAGAGTGAACATGGTCGCTCACGGAGATATCAAAAGCCTATGCACGTCTTCTGACAACGCCTCTGCCATCTCGCTACTGCCCACATTTGCTATGGCATGCAAGGCAAGGCAGTTGCTGACCTCGTTATTCTCATCCAAGTCCTTCCGAATGGAGTTGACGACCAGTCGAAGGAAATCCGAGTTCTCGTGCATCAGCAGAGTAACAGCAAGGTAACCCTATGTATGTCTTGTTAATGATACATACAATAGACTTGTTCATTGATCTCACTATCTGCTTCTCACTGTATTTCGAACTCGATATGAGGTTGACGGCTTCCATGTGCCCCACATCGACCTTGTACCCTAGGATATACGTGAAGATGATCTTCGCGACGTATCTGCACCATTTGATTAAGACGTGCACGACTTTGACACTGACACATGTACTCACTTCTTCTTCTGATATCCATCCAAATTTCCGTCTGCGGCATAACATGAGCACCGAGCTAAGGGGATAACTAGGATGTATTTGACCTTTGAATTTCTTTCGGATATTCGCCATCTCCTTGTTGATACGCTTCTCCTCCAGTTCACGCACCCTCGCACCTCGGATGTCTGCAATGAACTAAAGAAAATATGAGTAACGATTGATATGACTCTGGTGGGACGCACCTGGGTCAGTCCTCGCATATTGGCAGCCATCTTTGGCAAATGTTCTGGCTAGTGAGTGGAAGGATGAGTAGAACAAGCTGGGCTTGTTTGGTGATAGAGGAGCTCCGCCTGGCAATAAATTGGACGCGCGTCTGCGTACTTGATGCCTGTGGTCACTGGTGACAGGGCTTCCGTCCGAGCTGCTACCTTTGGGTGACGGTGCCCATAATGCATGGGAAACGCCTTGATAGGATTTCGAATACTTACGTTATCTTGAACTCAACGACTCAGTGACACGTCTCCCCTAGTAAAGTAACTGCTTTCATAAGATTATATGCAATGCGAGGATACATTAGTGCCATGTAGCATACAGAAAATGCGTAAATGAGGAGGGATGGGTCTAGAAGTGTAATTAGCATGATGAAGACGGGGACATAATGATCAATATGGTCTAATATCTGCGTGAACTGGATAGACGATCGCGATAGCTAGGTGTACCAGGCCTCGAGTTGTACGATGACCCGACGCCGTACGGAGTGGAGTACCCAGACCTGGGTTCAAATGGGAGGAGTCGCGGGGAGGAGAAGCTAGGCGAAGCCATGGGAGTCGCAGTGCGAGAGCTGGACTGGGATTGAGATGCAATACGCTCGTCGCTGTAGCGGTTGAGGATCCGCACTATATCCGTCGTCATGAGATCTAGCTCTTTGATCTCTGTGGTAGAGAGCGAATAGTCTTTGTTGAGTGTGTCTTCATCCTCACATTCGGTCTCGTTCTCCTCACGAGCCGAAATCGGTGTTTGACGCCTCTTCCGTCGAGCCATCACAATGCCCTCGAACACTCGAAGCATAGAGGACTCCATGACGGTCTTCAAACGTTGAATGTCATCTAATACATCAACATTCCCAACAATTGGCAGCCAGCCATCGCATTCCAATCCTCGTTCGGTGACTTGGATCTCGTAAGCGCCAAAGAGCATATAGGTCATAGGGTCCAGGCGGGTCGTGGTAATCAGATACGTTTGAGGACTGGAGCCGACCATCGACAAATTCTGTCGCTTTTCAGCAAAAGCGTAAATCTGCTTTTCCATAGCCTGGTCACTCCCGACGGCGTGCTTGCGATGATTCACGCTGCTTGGATGAATAAAGGTCGCCTACATATAATTAGGTTATGGGGAGAGGTGAATGTACCGGATGGAGCTTACCTTGTCCAACTGGGTGCGGTATGTCATCTCGCCGGTCCTAACAGCATACTTTGGCTGGGAAGCTATTGCTATCAGAGCAGCTAGGAGAGGAAGAGATTTGCCATTAACGTTGAGGTCAGGGGGTACGGTCAGCTCCCGACTTCGAGAGTCGGTTAGTGCGACAGTCCCACCCGCAGAAACATCAATGACTCCTGCTTGGTAAAGAGACTGCATCAGGTGCCCCCGGATCTTGGTAATCAAGAGTAGCGTTGGCTTCGAGAGGAAATTGTCGCCACAGAAACGATTGGCAGACATATACTCGCCACGGCGCTGCATCTCGTACCACGCGTTATAGGCGTTCAATATGGTAAGCGGGTCCGATCTGAACCCGCTGGGCGACCATTTGTTCTTAGCAAAGGCAGCCTGAGCCTTGAGGTGCATGGGGGAGACAAACGGATCCCGATTGGTCAGAATGGCGGCGAGAGTAAGGGCCTGGTCGAGACACCGGAAAAAGCTTCCGTAAAGGACGAGCCTTCCCATCTGAACCTCCACAGGTAGTTGTAGTAGAACCTTTCCCAGTGACGTGAGGTTCTTGCCTTGATCCAGCGCACCCACCATCTGGAGGTTTTTCATGGCGGCGGCGACACGGTCAGGCTCAGGAGGTTCAATAGCGGCAGCGAGAACTTCTTCAATTTCCATCCCAGGGAAACTGAGAGCCTTAACGTGCATGACCACGTTGCTTAGGTCGACGCGTTTCATTTCTACAGTCGGATGAGGATGGAGGTTGTCTGCGCGAGCCTTGCTGAGAATCCCGAAATACTCTCCGGAGCGGTGCCTACCCGCCCGCCCTGCTCTTTGGTTCAAGTTGGAAGAACCAACCCAGGCGGAGATGAGGGACGACATATGGCGGTCAGGATCGTATCGCTGCTCCTTGATCCTCGCGGCGTCAACGACATAAACAACGTCGGGAATCGTAATGGAGGTCTCGGCAATATTAGTGGCCAAAATAATTCTACGAACGCCCTCTGGAGGGGGCTCAAAGATGACTTGCTGTTCGGCGAGAGGAATGGTAGAATGGAGAAGGTGAATGCTGTACTTCGAGGGATCGTTGAAGTTGATATCCATACTTCCACCAAGGAGAATCTTCTGAACCGCAGATATCTCGTCCCACCCAGGCAGGAAAACCAAAACATGTCCTGAGTCGGACCGTTGCAAGACATATGAAATGCTAGCCGCCACCAAGGGACATGGTAAATCCAGGTCTTCATCTGCACTGTTCGGCACACGGGGGTCCCCTGGCAAGGATGCCGCCATTGAACGCCCGCAAGACTGCACATAAGCTTCCTCACGAGCAAGGTATTTAGAGACTAAATTGTCTTGGAACACCCAGTTTAGCGCGCAATGGTTTTTCAACGCGGGGATGAAATCCTCCATGAAGTGTTTTGTGACGGGGTACGTGCGGCCTGGGATCTCAATTACTTTGGCCGGTGCGCCTTGCTCGTCAGGGAAGTACTCTTGGAACAGGCTGGGATCAATAGTGGCACTCATGAGGACAATCTTCAATGGAATATCCCGAGCCTTGCGATCCTCCATGAGACGCTTGAGAACAACGAGGAGAAGGTCGGTATCAACGTCCCGCTCGTGGACTTCATCGACAACGATATGCGTTACTTCGTCCATCCTGGCAGCCGAGAGCCCACCTTCAGCCATTGCAGACTGCAGTTTTTTGAGTAGGACTCCCGTGGTGCAGAAAGTTACGGAGCCATGTTCTTCTGGCAATTTCGACTCGAAACGAATGCTGTAGCCAATTGATCCTTCACCAACAACTTCCCCTCTCTCCTTGGCGACACGGTCAGCTACACTGAGTGCAGCCAGCCGACGGGGCTGAGTACAAATTAAGTTGCAGCGAGCACCCTCACCCCTGTCGATATGGTCGTCCAGGAGTAGCTGTGGTATCTGCGTGGTTTTTCCTGAACCCGTAGCAGCCATGCAAATCGTAACATCATTCTCCCGGATGTGCGACACAAGCTCCTCCGATCGCGTGTAGATGGGCAACGCAGCTCTTGTGTTGCGCATCTTTTCCATTGCTGGATCTGTGAGGTATACTTTTCTCCGTTCCTTGAGTTCTTCCGACCTTCGGGCCAAGAAATCCCGAGGAAACCTGCGGGCATAGAATGGACGTGGGGCAGGAATGGGGACAGTTTCAGATCTCGCAGTGTCTGAGCCCATCAAGCCGGACCCAATAGCAGGTCTGTTCCTGTATAAAGTGCTCTTTTTGATATCACGGCATAAACCGTGTATCTCATCCTCGAGTTGTGTGCTAATCTGGAAGTAAACCTTTGGGGCAAGACCAAGGTCTTTCCCAGTCTTGGACGCTTCCACAAAAGTCTTCCATAGGTTGGGATCACATTGCTGCAGATACTGCGCGACGTCCAAGTAGCACTGTATTTGTGCTGCTTTCTTGTTTGTGGCGGAGCCCATGCCGATCTTACTGCCACCCACAGTCATAACAGCTTCCCAAGTTGATTTCGCGCGCCCCTGATGTTGTTCTTCCAGCTCAATGTCCGGCTTTCCGAATCCGTACCTGCGACAGTAGTAGTCCATGAAGTTTCGCGCGCGCTCGTAGTTAACGACTGAACCGTCGCTCAGCTCGATGACTTGTGTAGCAGCAGAACTCGAGGACGCTGAAGGCTTGGCCCTGTCGAGCTAACCGCATTCGTTAGAACTGGTTGAGTAGTTTGCAATTTGTGACACGTACCAGACCCGTATCATGGAGCTGATAGAGAGCTGAAAGCGCTGCAAGCCTCTCAGCGTCTCTTTTCACTCTATGATCACCAATACCGAGCACTACAGGAGTTGTATCGAGGGTAACGGTCACCCTGCATACGGCTATAAGCGCAGGCAAAATAGCATTGTAAAGAAAACGTTACCAACCTAGATACCTTCTCAGATGTACCAGAGAACAATACCCTCCACTGCTTCATAAGTCGGTTGCTTGTCCAGGTGATGACTGGCAAAATTCGCAACCGGAGACTTTGGGTTATCTACAAGTACAGGTTTTATGTCAGGGCGTGAACCAATGTTCCTCCTGTGCTCCTGCTCAATGAACGTGGCATCACGAAGAGGGCCATCAAGTGTCGATTTCAAGGGTTTTTCTTTACTATTGCCCTTACCCCTTCCCGCTCCACGTCTCCATGAATCTTTCTGGGACGAGGAACCAGAGATACGCGACCCAAGTGAGCCACGACTTTTAGATGAAGACGGCATCTCGAATGGAGGTGATATAGTAGGGTTCCGTTGCGTCCCTTTCGAGGATACGGGCATTGCAGGAGTAGCTGTGAAATGAGCTCCTCCTAGCTTGGGAGCTTTAGCCGGCCGCTGCTCTGAAGATTGAGGCGGGCTAGGTGACCGAGAATGATCGTCATCTGTAGTATGGTGCTTCTGCACGCTCGCTGCCGCTTGACTGATATAGGCTCGTTTAAGAGGAGACGCTGCCACAGTTTTATCCAACGGCATGAGGCGACGCCCGAATCGAATAGCCAAGGCCCAGAGCATAAGGAACTGTAGAAGACTGCAATAATGAAAAGCCATGAGAACACCGCTGCATATCAGCCGAAAACCACCGCAATCACTCACATCTTCTGGTTCTCTAAACCTATCCCTCAATTTTTGGTACCACACAAACGTTCAAGATGACGGCGACCTTGGCGGTAAGAAACAACCTCTCCACTCAAGTCCTAACTAAAAATATGGCCTCGGCATTTGCCGACCATTTTGGAGAAGTAACAAAAGTGCAGTAAGAACCTGAGTTATAACTCAAGTGATCTTAGGCTTCAAGCTTCGACGCGAGGTTCAAGGCTCAAACGGTAAACGTAGTAAGTGTGCACTAGTATTACTGCACAATCTGTTTACATGTTATCTAATCGCTGCTTGATAGCATCTGCGATTCCATTCAAATATTTCAGTCGCACTGCTGCAGCTTTGGTCTCTTCCCAGTTCTTTTCGGCTACGGATCTATTGATTGTGCTCAGAACTTCACACATCTTGTCTGTGACCAGAATTATTTATTGACCTGACAAACGTGAACAACGAAACTCACTGTCATTATCCTCTTCTAAGGTGCAGATTCGCTCGATGCCCCCAGTTTCTATCTCCTCTCGGACCTCCATGATTTCGCTAATGAGTTCCAGATCCTCTAACGGATCCGCTTCTTCAGTCTCGAAGCCATTCCGCTGCAAAATGTATTCTATACGGTGCAAGGGTGACGACAGTGCTTTGTACGCAGCATTGACCGCGTTGGACACGTGGAGTGCGATATCTCGTTTGGACTGCTGAATAAATCCCTGCTAAAAATGTACGTAGGACGACTCACTTCACTCTTAGTTGCCCATGCATCCGGGTGCGATATTCTCTGTGCTTCAAGGAAGCGGCGTTTAAGGAGCGCAGCATCCACCGCAAACGGGTTGGGGTCATAAGGAAGACCCAGTATATCGTGGTATGATATTGAGTCGTGAATCCTTGCAATATAATTGCAGCTTGGACAGACAGGCAACGCAGTTGGCAGAGTAGCCCCACATGACGGACACGTCTTGGTTAGCGAAGTGACTACGGTGTGCCTTGATGAAGATGAGCTAGCTTGGCCTGAAAATGCTCTTGCATAATATCTGTTCGGTGGTGCCAGCAGTAAGATTGGTCGACGTGTTGCTTGAGCAACAACAAAATCCTTGAACGCACGGATGACGGAAGGACGAAACATTCGGATGAGGTCACTTGTTTACTAAGCCAATAATGGAAAACGAAGCAATTCCCTTTGAGAAATGATTTCATCATAAGATCACGTATTAGCCTATATGACCACCCTTCGAGTTGCACCTGTGTCGGGCGAGCCTTTTAATTGCTTCCACTCGTGTTCAGAATGTCGAGCAGTACTAGTGCTGAGCACCGAACCAATGATTCGTCCTCGTTAGCTGGTCCTAGTCTTCTCCAGGCGATGATGGAGCCCGATGATCCTTCAGCTGTTGAACCTGCACGTCGTCGGTTGGCTCCAAAGACTCGCTCTCGCATGTTTTCTTCCCTTGCAAGCCTGTTTTCCTTCTGCAGCTTTAAGCGTCAAAAACCGCAACCAGCGGATTCAGAATTCGAAGCAAACAGCTTGAACAACTCCGTAGGCCAACTACCCCTCGAACAGACCAATGATAATACTACCATCATCAATTTGGACGTCTCAAGTGTCTCCAACATCCCTGATAATAAGGATGAGTATCGTTGGGCTGTCGTGTATGAAAATCAAAGAGGGTACGTCCATCATTTACCCTCTCATGTGTGTCTTACCTCACCTATCCTTACCAGTCTCACCTTATTCTCGTCCCAATATTATTCACACCTATCACTGCTTCCCATCGATCCTCCACAATTCACCGTCCCGTCTACGTCTCTGAAACAATCCCGGCAACCTAACATCACTCTCTCTAATTATCCCCTCCCTGATGGCACCTGGCGCTGGGTCTCCAGAACATGGATGATTGACATGCGCACAGACTCGGGAGAAGTTCAATACGACGGTTTTGAGTACAACTGGTTTTTTCGGGAGAAAAACTGGCATGCAGAGATCGGCAAACTAAGTACTGGCGCCTGGGTGCGGAGAAGACGATGGGTTAGACTTATGATGCGTCCGGCACAGCATACAGCAGGGCACTCGGAGGGAAGTCCAAGTCCATCCACTAGCAAGAGCATGCTGTCTGACCAGCCTTTGGATACAAATTTTGTCTCTATTCACCCTCAATCAGAGATCGCGCTTGACGGACTCGCTCGGGGAGGATAACCTGGTATGGGAAGGGAATGAACAAGACTGGGTGCACTGTCGTCGCCTGATGCGAAGACTCAGTCGAGACGGTCGCAAACTTGAACTTTGGCGCATGTGGCTCTCGCCATACCTCTGTGATGGTTCTAATACCGACCTGGTGCGCAAAGGGAAGCGTCCTGAATACGGTTCCTCTCTGCCCAAGAGATCGGGAAATGATGATTCGGGCATCCAAACACCACCTTTTGAACACTTGGAAACACTTCTCCAGAACCACGTATGTATTCCCATTGATAAGCGTATCATCTTTTGATATCCCCTTTGTAGGGAGATGCAGTCCTCCGATCGTTTGTCTTCCCAGATTCAAGAGCGCAGTTCATCGATATTATCAAACGTGCCGGTTTAGCCGGTGAGCTAGGACGAAGCCTTGGAAATGGCTTCTCTTCCACTGAGGTCGACTTCTGGAGCTACTTGAAGGGCTTAGACAAAGTACTTGACAGAGGTGGTCAAGCAGAGCGGGGTCCGGGAGACAAAGAACTAGCTCTTTAATGTGTCATTCAAACTTCGCTGCAAATGATTTCTTGAGCAACGTACAACTACTAGCGGAGGGTATGAGGCAGTAAATTACGAGCCTCTGTTCCGCGGAAGGGGGTACCATATGTTGTACTCAGTTCACTAGTAAATTTTAGTCAAGATCATCGAGCAGGAGACTTTCGTCCCTAAATTACATGTGATAATAATAATCCTGCATGACCTTTCGTTCTCACCCGAGCTCTTCTGCAGACCTTTGATGTCAACGCCGTCTTCCACTGAACATACTGAACCAGACTCAGAGCATGGGAAGAGATCATGGAACGATTTTGCAGCATTCTTGAAGCCTATTTGGCCAGATGACCCCGACCATCCGGCGCAGGTCGCCCTTCGTACATATTCTCTCAGCTTATCACTCTCCCTTGGTCCCGCACTACTTTCCCTCATTACGCGTTCGTCCAGTCTGGAAAATCGGTTGGGTTCATTCAGACGCGTGTTGAGGCGCGAGTTGAGCTTCACAGGGTTTCCGTTTGCCATCACCGTAGCTGTTGGGGGCGGCGTTGCATTGAAGCACTTCTGGGAAGTAGTAGATATCCGCCATGCTGATAACCAAGATGATCTAGAGGTTCGACAGCAGTCAGTGGTGACTCCTGCTTCCCAACGACGTGCAACGGTCCTCTCGCTCGCAGCTCACGCGTGCTCACACATGCCCAATTCAACGCCTTTCCAGAAATCGTTACTGTCAAATGTTCTGTCCTCGACAATCGCTCTATTCTTGCTCCAAAGGATTCGACCGTCAAAAGCAGGGTCGCGTCGACCGTTCGCAACCTTTGAATTAACACTCTTATTCTTCGTTCGTGCAACCGACGCAATCATGCAGCATTTCCTGTACATGGAAGGAGCTCGGAAAGCTAACCTATTCAACACCTCCGCAAATAAGTCTCGGTTGAAGACAGCTAGATCATCTGAAGATTCACTATTGCCTGCTGACGGCGACCACAAGGCCAAGAAATGGCATCAAGGTACAGCTGCGTGGCTGGACGCCGTTATATTCTGGGCTTGCAGTGCCAGGTACGTGATATAGAGCATGCTTGATGTCATTATATTTATTCAGACCCTTTGTGCAATCAGAATCATGTGGTGTTTCTTGTACCAGCCTCACAGGTGCTTAACAATGAAGGAAATTGAATTGATGGTCTAAATCCGGCTTTTTACAGACTTCCCCCGTCCTATGTGAAATGGTTAGATATGATTCCATCGCCATCATGGACAACTTTTGCTTATTGTGCTACTTTTTCCCCCTACCAGGATATCTTCTCTAGCCAACATAGACAAACGGCTGCTGGATGTTTTGCGTGTCATACGTTCTAAAGAATGGACCTACGGGCACAGTTCCACCTTTTCTCACCTCCTGACATCTTATGCTAAGGATCGCGGGTACCCTCCATCTTGGGGCGATCCGCAGGTTTTGCCCGCATTCGGCGGTGCAGATGCAGACGTGGCCTGGAAGGCGCTTGGCGTACCTGGCCGCGGCGGTGTGGCTGGATTGCCCTGTGAATTTGTGCATTCCGGAGTAACAGCGCAATGGGGTCTCGACAACAGCTGCCTCACAAATGTTGGTGTGAGATTCTCCCTAGCGTTTATTGAGGCCATGGCTCTATACCTGCCTGTAAGTCACTTGTATTGCCTGGAGTTCATAACATTGCATTACTAATCATGTTTGAAGGTCCATTTCCTTCCTCTCCTTCTCACTCGTCCTTGCTCCATACTCCAACGTCATCGCGCCATGCCCGCGTTCCTAGCTGCAACCCGTAGTGCGACATTCCTCTCCACTTTTATATCGTCGTTCTTCTTCGCTGTTTGTCTCACGCGTACCTTGGTGCTCGCGAAACTGTTCCCCTGGATCCCTCATGACGTGTGGGATGGGCCACATGGCTGTGTGCTCGCGGGATCACTCACGTGTGGTTGGAGCATACTAATTGAGAACGCCCGGCGAAGGGGAGAAATGGCCTTGTATGTATTACCCAGAGCCCTCAAAGCATCTTTACCAGCCACGTGGATTGCGAGCAGTCGCTCCGGTGTGAGGCTGGCTGAGCGGTTAGTATTCTTATTGAGGGCCTCCCTGCAATGCTGACGGGATGCAATAGAATCGTGTTTATTCTGTCGCTGGCCTCACTCCTTACTTTTGCCGTCCATGAACCAGAATCTCTGAGGGGTTTGTCACGATGGACCCTTGCTTTTGTCATGAAGGGTCCAAATACTGGGCTCTGGAAGAAACGTAAAAGCGAGTGTTATCCCCCACCATCTATTCTTCCATCCTCCAACCCAACCTCCGCGCAAAGCATCGACCGCTTGTGAGAATTTCCACAATTCTAGCTTAACCTGCGAGTCCGGCTCCTAGAGTGGAGCGTTTTGGCAGAGCTTGCGCACGTCGCGGTCAGTGCTGCCGTGCTTCTGTGCACTTCACAACCCCTGTCCAAATATCCCACTGAATATACCATACAACATCTAGTAGATATCTTTACGCATCGTCTATATCTCGCTTACATTCTGCTACTTAACCATTCCAGAGGTGTAAAATGTGATCGTAGAATGAGCAACTCGCGATCAGTGTCTCCCCATCTACGTCTGGAGAAGCGAATGACCAGTCGACGCCGTATGCTAACGACTTATGGTCGTCAAATCGTTTCACAATTTCCCATGTCACATCTTCTCCATGGTGGGCCTTGGCCACCTTGAAGCCGTCGTGCATGCCTGCAACAAGAAGATCCTCCTTGCGACTGGGCGATGGATGCCACTTGACACGCCACGCACCCCCTCCAACGTCTCCTTGGACGAGCGGTACTAATGGCTTCCGGGTGTCAAAAATGCAAACGTTATTATCGTAGCTGTGTACAACTTCAAAAGCCATGATCTTGATAACAAAGTGAAGGCCTACCTTCCTACGGCTAGGAGATATTCCATGTGTGGATGGCTCTGGATAGCTGTAACACCTGCATTAAATCTTCGAGGGTATGAGAGATAGGTAAATGAATGAAGATAGTTACATGCCGCCTGTTTGTAAAGATCGGGCGACTAAAACTCTGTCGGACATCCCAGCCCTTCATGGTTAAGTCATCTCCACCGGAATAAACGATGGAGGTATCCCAATAGTTCCAAGCAGCGATCCAAGGTTCGTAATCGTGCGCATGCCACCTATGAACGACAGATACTTCGCCAGTTGAATCAGGACTCAGAACGCATAGCGAGCCGTTTGACAGGGAAACCACCAGAGAACCGGAATTGCTGGGCATCTCGAGTCAGAACTCCCTGTGAATTTCTTAGGCTAGCATACTTCGTGGGATATCTTCGGGTCGACCAGTCTAAGGAAAGGCACAGAACATCTGAGGGTGCACAGGATATGCTCTGAAAAGTCTTGAGCCGGCGCTAAAACCACGGTCACGATCTCACGAGGTTATGAAACACATTGTTTCAAAGTCACCTCTTCTTTGTGCCACTCGTGAAGCGTAATATTCCCTTCCGAGTCTGCAATTCCGAGTACTGGGGAAGCCGTTGAAGATGTATGACACCTACAGTTGTATTGAATTATCGTTTACGAACTTATGACTTAGGTCTCACCATTTCTGGTCCAGGACAGCTGCAAGACTGATTTCCTGAATCTGAGAACTTGATGACAGATGTTCAAGCAGGGTTTCGCAGGAATCGAATCACTGACTTACACTCCACTGTCCTCCGTTACTTGAAACACAAGACACTTGCCGCGACGAACTTGACTTTGTTTTTTGTCGTAGGTTCGAAATCTAATTTATCGCCATCTAATGTGGTGTGGGCGGCATCGACGGGGGAAGGCTGTTCTAACCGATATGTCCCGCAGACAAAGATATCAAAAGCACCCTCATGAGGGCAGAACTCGACCGAATCTGCGGGCCAGATAGTGTCGAATGCAACCATCGGAGAAGAGGAAATGATAGGTTCAGATCTCCGGTACTCTATGCACTGCCATCATGCAGTGCCACGTGCCACGGCATATGATGCTTGTATGATGTCACTAGCAAGTTCTGCAATGTTCGACCTCTTATCTCCTGTCGTCTAGGTCATACTACTACTAGCCAACGTCGATATAAAAGTAGTCCAGACGAGGAACAATTGTTACCAACTCCCTCATTTCCAGCAAATTCGCCTTCATGAACTTTGAATTCACAGACAAAACACAACAATCCATCGCGGCTGCCATCCAGCTCGCAAAGGATTACTCTAATGCACAACGTATGTCTATATTCGACTGCTATTTTATTTCCACTGATTTGTCCCCCCCAGTCCACCCCGCCCATATCGCTGCTGTTCTCCTGAATGAGGGTGCAGGAGATGATGTACCAGGTGGTCTGTCAAGCAACAGTGGAAGCTCACTATTCTCTTCTGTTATACAGAAGGCCGGCGGTGATCCAGTACGTATCTACGCATATCAGCATCGTATGCGACACTCATCTGCTTCATGATAGGTTATTGTAAAGCGTGCGCTCCAGTCGATCATTGTTAGATTACCCTCCCAATCTCCTCCTCCGGAGGAGACTTCCATGAGCGCTAGTGTGCTGAAGGTTTTGCGTGAGGCCCAGTCACTCCAGAAGACCATGCATGACTCCTACATCGCACAGGACCATTTGATTCTTGCACTTCTGAAGGATCCATTGATGTCCTCTGTCGTCAAGGAGGCTGGTCTCACCGAGGCTGCCTTGAAGACCGCCATCGAGCAGACAAGAGGAAACCGTCGCGTCGAAAGCAAGAACGCAGAAGCAGGCTTCGACGCTTTGCAGAAATATGCGGTTGACTTGACTGCTCTTGCCGAAGAAGGCAAGATCGACCCCGTTATTGGTAGAGACAATGAGATCCGGAGAGTCATTCGTATTCTCTGCAGAAGGTAAGATACACATTCCTGGTGGTCTCCTGCAAGCTAACTTTTTCCAGAACAAAAAACAATCCTGTGCTCATTGGCGAGCCTGGGGTTGGAAAGACATCGATCGCAGAGGGTCTCGCTCAGCGCATCGTCAACCGTGACGTGCCAGCAAGCCTCATCGGGCGCCTGTTTTCGCTTGACATGGGTGCGTTAATGGCTGGTGCGAAGTACAAAGGCGAATACGAAGAGCGCATCAAGTCAGTTTTGAACGAAGTGGAGAAATCATCCGAGGATGGCACATCTGTTATTCTCTTCATCGACGAGCTTCACCTCATCATGACTGGTCGAGGTGCCGAAGGCGGTGGCATGGATGCAGGCAACCTCTTCAAGCCGCTTCTGGCTAGAGGCAAGCTGTGTTGTATTGGTGCTACTACGCTTAGCGAGTATCGGAAATATATTGAAACAGACGCTGCTCTGGAACGAAGATTCGCACAAGTTTTGGTGAACGAACCCAGTGTTCCCGAGACGATCAGCATTCTTAGAGGCATTCGGGAGAAGTATGAGGTCCACCATGGTGTTCGGATCATGGATGGTGCTCTGATATCTGCTGCAACTCTAGCCCATCGTTATCTGACTTCGAGACGTCTTCCCGACGCCGCCATTGATCTTGTCGACGAAGCTTGTGCAAGGTATTTTTATTTATTTCTTCCCGTCAAACCATCTGATGATTTTTTTAGTGTCCGTGTTACTCGAGAGACCGCACCCGAGGCAATCGACAAGCTTCAGCGCCACAAGCTCGAACTGGAGGTCGAAATCCATGCTTTGGAACGCGAGAAGGATCAGGCCAGTCAGGAGCGTCTAAGCGCTGCTCGCAAAGCTATCGCAGACGTTGACGACCAATTACAACCGCTTCGAGCTGCCTATGAGGCTGAAAAGCGCAAAGGCGACGAAATAAACGAAGTGCGGAGGAAGATCGATGAGCTTCGTGCTAAGGCCGATGAAGCGGAGAGAAGGTATGCATGTCATTCTGGATTAATCGAGCGTCATTGACTCATGACCGCGCGTATTAGATATGACCTTGCAACTGCATCTGACCTTCGCTATTATGCCCTGCCAGACCTCCAGAATCGCTTAGAGACCCTTCAAGCCAAAAAGGCCGAAGAGGATGCCAAGATCGGTGGAGGTACAGACTGCGTCACTCCTGAACAGATCGCAGAGATCGTTGGACGGTGGACGGCTATTCCAGTCACACGTTTGATGTCAACTGAAAAGGATAAACTCCTTCGCATGGAACGTATCCTCACCGATAGCGTCGTTGGTCAGCCGGAGGCTGTGAAAGCTGTCGCCAACGCTATCAGGCTCTCGAGGAGTGGACTGGCTGATGCTCAGCGGCCCATTGCCAGTTTCCTGATGGCCGGTCCTTCTGGCACAGGAAAAACGTTGCTTAGCAAGACAGTAAGTTGTTGTAACTTCATAAGTACAATTTCTAACCGAAAATCCTGCAGCTCGCCACTCTTCTCTTTGACTCCCCTGATGCCATGATTCGTATCGATGGTTCCGAGTATTCCGAGAAACATTCTATCGCACGTCTTATCGGCTCCCCACCCGGCTATGTTGGTCATGACGCTGGAGGACAACTCACCGAATACGTTCGGCGCAAACCCTATTGCATCATCCTTATTGACGAGGTTGAGAAAGCCTCGCGGGAATTCGTCACCCTCTTTCTCCAGGTTCTCGACGATGGCAGACTCACTGATGGACAGGGTCGCGTTGTCGACTTCCGAAACACTGTTATCATCATGACGTCTAATCTGGGCGCTGCATACTTGAACGACCTGGGCCAAGGTGCGGTAACTCCGCAGACCAGGCAGCTAGTCATGGGGGCCATCGTGGGCCATTTTCCACCTGAGTTCATCAACCGTATAGATGAGATCATCATCTTCGTAAGTCACCACATAGCATGCATTTTAGGCTTTAGATTTCTTACACTACTCTGCAGCGCACGCTTTCCAGAAGCAACATACTTAAGATCGTGGACTTGAGACTTAAGGAGGTTCAGGACCGCCTAGTCGAGAGGAAGATGGTACTTGACATTGATGGCGAGTCGAAAAGATACCTAGTGTCTATTGGGTACTCGACGACGTACGGTGCAAGACCATTGAACCGCGCTATCCAAAGCGAGCTCCTGAATCCTTTGTCGGTGATGTTGCTTTCTGACCGCATTCGCGACGGGGAGACTGTCAAGATTCGGTTCGACGGCCCCCACAACAAACTTGTCGTTGTACCCAATCATGAAGGCAAGGCCGATGTTGATGCAATGGACACATATTGGGAAGATGATGACATTGAGATAGAGGAGATGGATTAAGGGATTCATTCAAGGCATATATGTAACTTTGGCATCTCACGTGTATACTACTGTATCTAGGCGCTGTCGCAAAACCCTCATGGCGGGCTATCATAGGAATCATAACGCATAGTTGATATCTTGATTGCCAGTATCAAAATCAAGTGCACAACTGTGACTTTCCTTTCTTGGATAACATTTCTCGCTTTCGGGTTCGGCCGTTGTCTCGATGTCCGCAACCATGCTTTGCCGTCGTCTGGTGCATCGCGCCTCTCAGCTGAAGGTGCTGAGTCGCTCGTCTTCTTCTTCCGCAAATTCTTTAACACCCGCGTCCCCATCATCCATCGCGAACCAAGCACCAAACCATCTAACGACATGGTCAACCAGTCAGAAGCCCCGCGCGGTTGCCCAGTCAGGTCCGCGTTTTGAGCAAACGATCATCGAACTCCAGCCCAAGCCATTGAGCGCAATGGAGATGGTCAATAGTGAGCCTATCCGTGTCGTGCATGGGCGGAAAGCTGTTTGTGATGGTGGTGAGCAGTGCTTTCCTTTTTAACTTGAGCGTCGGCGTGACGATTTATTGCAGGAGGAGGACCTCTTGGTCATCCCAAGATATTTATCAACCTGGTTTGTATTGGTACTCCAGAACGCTCGTGCCATTATTAATTGGCATCTTTGTGTAGGACAAACCTGGTGCTCGGCCATGCGGGTAAGCATTGCCACGGCTTGATGTGTCACTTCTAATCAATTCCCTGGTTGTGCTTCGCCTTCAGTTACTGGTATGTGACTACTTTTTTTGGGTGGCCTTTGAACTCACATGGCTTCCAGCGGCCTCCGCTTTGAACAAGCTCCACATGACCACTAAGTAGAATATTAGGGATGCGAAGCTATTAGTACGCGCTGTGAAATGGCATATCACCTATTTTCATCTCGTGTCAGACGGTGGTTTACATGTTTCTGAATGCCGTCTGTTGCAAATGTGGGTAAAAGTACAGCGGCGATCTACAACGCCCGACCAGACTAAATATGCTACTAGAATGGGGTAAGTATGGTAAGATAACCGGTAGGAAATACTAGTGTCACAGTGAATGCGGGCAAAGTGCCCGATGGACCTCTTGGGTTCAGTGAGATACGGTTTAGAGGATGCACATGGAGCGGGTAGGAACGAACGGATGTAGCAATGAATGATTTGTATGTCCGCTGGTTGAACGTTCCTAACCTCACAAGACCTAGTCAAGGGTGTTAAATAAAGCCAAAAGGAGAGTGGTTATGTCAGGAGTTTCAGTCATCTTCCGGCGAATGGAAGGACATGGGTGACAATGGAGGGTATTCCCCTTCTGCAACTGCCTCTAGTTGAGAAAATGGGGGGAGAGAATGTGGTGATGATAGATGATCACTGGGCGATGATGGTAATGGAGTCTAAGATGGAAGTCAGTTCGACTTGAGGTGCAGAACTAGAGCTTGGCTTACCACTTTGAATATCGGATTTATGACGGATTGAGGGTCTATCCCTGGACTTGGAGGGTGACCATACAGCTGCCCGTTACATTCATAGGTCTTATGAGATGACGAAGGATATCGTATCATTGGAGGAACCATATATGACGAGTGTTGTGGACTGGTAGAATCGGTGCGAATCCACGGCCGTGGTGATGGTGATAGGGAAAGGAGATTCAGAGGCGGAGGTGAGGAAGCTCCCGACGCGGAAGAAGTGGTATCGACGGAGGCGCGTATGCAGAAGTCATTGAACTGGTGGTCCAGAGAGATGGAATTTGATGACCGAGCGGAAGTGGGGAATTCATCAAAGGACGTCGTACCTGTACGTAGTGACGAAGCGGACGTCATTCGGTTGATCCCGTACAGCGTTGGTCTTCGCGTCCGTGACGGACCAGGGTCACTATCGACTGTGGCGAACGAGATGGCGGACATTCGACTTAAGCTGTGAACATCTGATGAAGACATGGAGTGATCATCATCAAAGTCTCTGCGTCGTGCTTTCGACAAACGTTCATCGCGAAAACCCCATCGGTCGTTGGGAGCCAGCGTGCCGTCAATAGGGTTGATATATCGACCTGAAGCAGCATTCAACGTCGGCGATGACACCTTCACATTTCCTTGGATCTCCTTCTGTCGAATAGGACCAGAAGCAGACAACTTGCTGTCTTCGTAAGGCGTTCCCCGCTGATTGGAACTGAGCAAACTGCCATGCGTTTGCCACATCCACTCCAGCTCGTTCCGCGAAGTAGTTTGCATGTACATCTGGCTGCGCTTCTGCATGACTGCACGAGCCTGTTCCCTCTGCGTCCGTTCTGCCATTGCGCGGCGCTGCTTTTCCGCTTCGCGTAGTTGCCGCTCTGCCTCCTTCTTGATCGCTTTGGCATCTTTCCGAGATGGGCCGTTGATGGGCTGCAACTCTGCCAATGACGGACTATCCGAGTTCGTAGATTGTGTGCGCTTGAGCGACGGCGTTGAGTTGGAAGACGCGCCCGGTACTTCGTCGACGGGAGGCAGCGACTGCTGATGGACTTTCTCTCCATGTCCAAACATAGAAAGACCCCATTTAGACGGCTTCTTGCCAAGGCTGAAATGTAGCTTGCTGCTGAGTTTGATGCTCGGTGATTGGGTGGCATCGTGAGCGGGCATCGGATGGTCAGGCTCGACGCGGGAACGGGTCTGGTACTCTGGAACCATGGGGGAAGATTGAACTTCCATGGGGTGGCCCACGTGATAAGCGTCAGGGAAGCCCTCTGCCTGTGGAGACGAGACCTCCATCTGATCGGAGTCACTCCGCGCGTGGCTAGGCCAAGGGGACGACGCGCCTCCTTGAGTGCGTAATTCTTCCTGAATGTCCGAGGAGTAATGTGAATGTAAGTGGATGCGTGGATCAACGACATATTCTGACGTTTTGTGTGAGTTAGGTGTGTGAGTAGCCGACGTAGCGAAGGAGGGGACAAATGCGGAGCGATAGGAGGAGGAAGCATCGGGTATGTGTGACGGGTGGAGGCTCGGAGGTTGATGGTAGGGTGATTTGGGGATGGAGTGATGTGAATGCGATGGCGGGATGCTGCGTGGTGAAGCGGAGGGAGTGATGTGATGTATACCGTTCGAAAATGATTTCGATGGTGTAGAAGGCAAAGTCTGTGTGTGAAGAGCAGGAGGCATCGGAGGAACGTTCCCTGGGAGAGCCTCAATAAGGTAAGGATGTTCGAGACACTGTCGACTGGTAAGACGATTTTCAGGATCATACTTCAGTAAGTCCGATATACAATCAATAAGTTTGCGGGGGACACTGCGGTCGAAATACGAAGAGAAGTCTCGAGGAGAGCCCTGGCATGTCATGTCAGCAAAAAAAATCCACTGGGTACATGGTATGAACTGACCTTTGGGAAAGCGAAATTGAACTGTTTCGCCATCTTGAGTCCTCTGCTCCATTTGCCACCACCTATGGATCTGCCGCGGAACATCCGTTCCATGGTCTGCAGGATCCCCGAGAACCTCGCAAATGCGATGTATTTGGTCTATTTGACCGGATCCGGGAAATAATGGTCGAAGGTTGACTAGTTCAGCCATGATCGTACCAAGAGCCCACATATCTACTGGATTTGAGTAATCTCGACTGAGAAGCAAGACCTCCGGGGCCCGATACCAACGGGTCGAAACGTATTCCGTGTATGGCGGTGAACTGAGTGTCTCCCTCGCCAGGCCGAAATCGGCTAGCTTAATGATAGCTACGACATCCTTTTCCGTTGGTGCATTGGGAGGGGCTATCGGCGATAGGGACCGGTATTCGAAGAGGCCTGTTGTGGTAACGAGAACATTCTCTGGCTTCATATCACGATGGAAATAACCCGAAGAGTGGATGTGGTGCAAGCCCGAGACGATCTGGCGGAAAATAGAAGCAACGAGGCCGCCAGCAAGAGTACGGCCTTTCCGCGCCTTTATCAGATGGTATAAATTACCTTCCATGGACTCGAAGACGAAATAGAGCTCCTTTGTATCGGGGAGGAGAAAAAAATCATAGAGTGGAATAATGCATGGGTGAAACGGAATTGCACGCAATGACTGAGAGAGTTGTGAGAATGAGGGGTAGTGAATGATGTTAAGCGACGTACTTCGAGCTCCTTCAGCCTTTTGCATTCATCCCAACCTCCTTCCCACTTCTTTTTCATCCTCTTTACGGCGACCAAACGCTTTCCAGCCCACTCTGGCCTAGCGCCGCCACCGCATTGCATAGGTGAGAGAGGTGTATTGGGCGGTAGCGTCCCATGCCAATCACAGAGTAAGACTGTTCCAAAGGAGCCATCTCCCAGGGTCTTGATGGGTGTATAAGAGCGATGTGAGTCTGAAGGTGAAAGGGGGTGAATACGAGAGGTGTTGAATGAAAGAGAGAGTACTGACTGGAACGAGAGTCTCCGACGAGGAGTTTTCCATTCTGTATAGAGACAGAGGGTATGCCAATGACGGAGACGGTCTCCTTTGGTTGAGAGGATGCGGCAGACTTGTGTGATTGGGGAGGAGGGGGTGGTGGTGGGTGGAGGTGACCATTTGTGTGGTGACCGTTTGTGTGGTGAGTGTTTTGTGAGTCGTAGTGTAAGATTGAGTGACCATTGCTCTGGTGGGCATGATTCGAGGATGTGAACATGATACGCAGAGCATTGCCTAAGTGGTAGGGAGAGAGTTTAACGAGAGGGCCGTAATTGCTAGCACGGATGCTAAGGCTAAGGGAACATACGAAAGTAAAAGTGAATAAGTGAGGATAAGTAGGTATACCTAGAGCAACTAGCAATTAGACGAACTCGAAAAACAAACAAGTGAGAAGAAGGCAAAGAAGGTAAAGCGAGTATGATTACTACTTACTACATCTAGGGAACTACTACTAAAGCTGTGCTAATGGTCATTATTTTATTCAACCATGATTCGGTATTCGTACGTTAGCCCATCTCTACTCACGCCTAGTAACAGATAGGCTGTCCTTACTTTTATCCCCAGGTTTCCCCGGGTACAACCGGGTCACAAACTATGTCGCCGCGTATTATTCGGTCCCGTTCACCCCCTCCTGCCTGGACGATTTGCGCCGTCTCTCAGACCCTATAGGCAGTGATCTTTAGTAAGTCACTTCTAAGAACAACGGCGTGGCAATTTTTCCTTGACACGGCCAACGTCACATTAATATCTCTCATCAATCGCTTGGCCTCTCCTTCTTCATCTTGACTTCCCTTCTCCCATGCACATGTCCATCCAGAACTCGTCCCAGCCCAACCCTCTTGTGCATGTATCCTCTTTTAATTTATTCCATCACCCACAGCCGCTCACTCAATCTACCGAACCTTCTCCATTCCGGTAACAAACGAGAGCCCCGTATTAGAATGATCCTTCCGCTTAACCCTTGTGATAAGCGATCCTCGATACTATCTCACACTTTTCACTTCCTCATATGGGTTTCGAATCCTATGTCATATCGTCATACACTCGCTAACCGCCTGATACATAGATTGAGTTTCGTTTGAGATCTTTGTCACACGAATTTGATCTTACTCCCAGTCACTTGGCTAAAATACTTGATGCATTTGACATGCTTTCATCTCATGCTATGTTATTGATCCGAGCACCATCGCCAAGTCTAGACACAATCCTATCTAGGTGCCCCCCACTACACTAGTACAATAATAGCTTCTCGTTCTAGTACGGAACCTCATGGAAAAGCTTCGACACGCTCTCCCCGTAATGGCTTCGTCTGATTACCTCCCCGAGGACTGGCCCAATATCGATCACTTCGATCTTCGAACACTTCGCCTGGTTCTCCTTCTGAGGTAACGTATTTGTCACGATCAATTTTTCCAGTCCGCTTTTTTCGACATTTTCCAGAGCGTTACCGCTCAGTATCCCGTGTGTCACGATTGCGTAAACCTTGGCTACACCTGCCTCGGTCAGATGATGTGCCGCAAGGCATAACGTTCCGCAAGTGTCAGCCATATCGTCAACAAGGATCGCAACTTTATCCTTGACATGCCCAACGAGAACCATTCGCGACACCGAGTTGGCCTTTTTGCGCTCCTTGTGAAACAGTGCAAAATCAACGCCCAAACGATCTGCAATAGACGTTGCCCTGCAACACAACTATGAGCGCTGTCATATAGTTCCTATCAGTAAGCTGTTACCTCTTGGCGCCGCCCGCATCGGGGGAAACGATCACGACATTGTGCAAATCAAAATGGGTGCGTATGTACAGGATTGATGATGGCTCGGCGAAAAGCTGGTGCCCGCACGTGTCAGATGCGTGCACGATCTAGGAAACGTCACAACACTTACGCTGCAGATGACAAAAGTAGACGAACGTAAGTAACCGACTTGAAATAAGGCCACACACTTACTTATCCACTGGGACATCAAAAAATCCTTGAATTTGTGATGCATGAAGGTCCATGGTCTGGATCCAGATCATGAGCACATCAATTCATTAGGTAAACAGAGGGCACAGAGAATGATCGAAAAGGCGCGAGCACCGGAAGTGTTGCCCCGATAAAATGTTCCTTGGAGCACTTGGCACTTACAATGACGTGGTCACAGCCTGCTTTTTGAATCATGTTCGCTACAAGTTTTGCCGTGATGGGAGCGCGGCTTTTGTCTTTCTTGTCTTGCCGTGCGTATGGGAAGAGGGGGACGACGGCCGTTATACGCTTTGCACTTGCAATCTTGCAGGCATGGATCATGATGCAGAGCTCCATGAGGGATGTGTTGACTGCCCCGCAGCCAGTGTTGATAATATACACATCGTTCTCGCGAACGCTCTCTGCGATGCGGACGCTTGTCTCGCCAATGCCGCTCTTGGTCACTTCAGCTTTGGCGAGAGGTAGACCAAGGCTAGAGAGCAATGGTAATGCATGGGTGAACAGCGCGCTCGCGAGTTCATTTGTATTTACCGTCGAGCAATGATCTCTGCCAGCTCAGGATGGCTCGTGCCTGGCAGGGCAGAACTCCATAAGAGATGATTGAGAAAGTCAGAATCCAAGGACGAACCAGTGAAAATTTTGACTCCGGTTCCGTTCAGCATGATATTAACTTACAAGGTAGAAGAGAGACAAATCCATAGATTGAAGAAACGAAACAAATAAGGGAAGGGAAAGAAAAAGTATCCAGTGTGAAACAGACCGGTCACAAGTATCACGTGACAAAGAAAAATCAGATTGTAACAGATCCTGTGACTGCGTGACGATAAGGTGATGGCTGTGCAGGATAGGGATGTTGCGCTTAGCGCTATGCAACTTGATGTTGAGCTTGATGGGATTGATATCGCACGTAGGTTGAAGGTAGTCGGAGACCACTGAGGGAGTCAGAATACAATTTCTTGTGTTACATATACACAACTTTAATCAAAATGGGTGACATATAGCGGGCTGAGCTTCTTCACTCGAGTACATGCCTGCCGTGCCATTGAGACAAAAGTGCGGGAACATATTTACTTCACGGAATACAAACGCACACACGGACCTGGATGAGAGTAACTAGGTCTCCTCAAGTGTCACAGGACGCAAAAATATCAAGTCGTGAGGAGGGACCGGTGATCGTGATTTATGTACGCTTTTTGCAGAACTGCTTGTGGCGAGCGTACCAGTCTTTCGTCTAAGCGTTGTTTAGCATCACGACAGATAATATTAGTTCAAAAAACTCGCCTGACAAGCCCTTCCACAATAGAAGGCAGACTAGTGAAACGCAGTCAGTTCTCCGTACGTGTAATCGGCCTGAAGTTGCCCACCTTGCATCCAGAACAGGCTGAAAGCTGGCTCTGATTAAATGTCTGTCCAGGACACTAACACTGCGATTGGCAAGTCACGTAGGGGTGTACCAAGGAAGTACCTACGACATAGTTTCCGCAGACCATAATGTTTTCAGGGTGGGACAGCCTTACCCTCCTCGCTTCTTCAAGTTCACCCTTTGCTTCGTGCACCCGACCAAGATTTTCGACAGAGACTGCAGCATCATACGCGGTCCCTTTCCTCATGCGGACAGAAACAGCCTTTTTGAGCTGCTCTTCAGCGTCCGCGATTCTGTCCATCTCGAGGTAGAGTTCTCCGAGTGCATTGCGGGTGATGGCAGTAATTGAGTTATTCTCGCCAACTGCACTGATTTTAAGATCGAGTGCTCTGAGGTGGAGACGCTCTGCGCCGGCATTATCGCCTTGTTTAGAGAGGAGATGTGCTTGGTTGTTTAATTCAGCGGCGTCCTTAATATTTAAATTGGGCCGGTTAATGTGGAGGTGCGATACGATGTCAGACATTATTTGGGATGGTAAGGTAGTCTTGCTTCGACAAAGGATGTGTTGTGTCGTGTTTGTTACGTGGCCAAAGCGAATTCTATCATACGAGGTTATCACTCCCGCTAACAACAAGTCACAATCGTCTCTCCATCCACTGTGTATACATCCATCAATTCCAACTCTGGCGAATTCCTGACTCTCTTTACTTATTCGTTTTCTCTTTTTTCCCTTCTTAAACATGACTTCGTCTTCATCCTCGTCACCAGAAATGCATCCTGCTCCTCCAATGGACTCCGCCGAACGCTTTTCCTACAAACATGCAACACATGAGGAGGTCCTTGAAGATCTGTCTAGGTATCTTCACTTCACTTCCATTTAAACTTCTTCTTACGCCAAAAAGTCGCTTTCTGTTAAATCTCCCTGAGGAAGAAATCTCGTCTCTTGAGCGGATATGTTTCCAGGTCGAACAAGCGTAAGTCACGCGCAGTGCTTGCGATTCCCTTTCAGCTCATATCTTTCCTTTAGGCATTGGTTCTACGAAGACTTCATTCGCGAACAAAATCCTAAATTCCCATCACTACCGCTGAAGAAATTCTCCGCAATGCTTTTCCAAGCCTGTCCTTTGCTACACCAGTGGAGTCACGATCATGAACAAGCCTTCAATACCTTCATGCAATACAAGACTAGAGTCCCTGTATGCGGTGCAATTATGTTAAATGCCACTTGGGAGAAGGTGCAGTGCTCTCAGTCTGCAGGCATGCCACTGGCTTACCGGGGTTTCTTTAGTGTATCCTTGTTAAGGGATGGAAGTCGTCTTCTGGTTGGGGATTTCCAAAGGGTAAGATAAACGAGAGCGAGCCTACCCATGAGTGTGCCATCCGAGAGGTGCGTCATCTTGTCCACATTTTTGTCCGGCGGCCTGAGATTTTCTGCCAGGTGCTTGAGGAGACCGGTTATAATCTGGCAAATCAGCTGAATCCTGAAAACGTAATTGAAATGTCGATCAAAGAGCAATTGATATCCCTCTTTGTGGTACCTGGAGTCCCGGAAGACTTTCCTTTTAAAACTCGGACCCGCAAGGAGATAAGCGTACGTTTATTCAGTTGTGCGCCTGCTCTCTTGTCGTAATGTTTTTTTTTGATAGCGGATCGAGTGGTTTAAGTTAACGGATCTTCCAACCTGGAGGCGGAACAAAGCGGCACCCGGAAAGTTTTATTTAATTTCTCCGTTCATCGCGTGAGTCTTTTTTTATCTCGTGTGTGGCAGTGGTTGTCAACCTTGAGTAGATCGTTGAAGGCATTCGTCACTGCCAACAAGCCTCGAGCAATGGAGGGGCGAGCTCGGAAGACCGGAGGGTACACAAGTACGGATAATGCCACACATGAGTCTAGTTCATCATCGGCAGATAATGGCGAACCCCAGACACCATCTCCTCAGTACAGCGAGGCACTTCCTGCGACTAGCCGTTCCGTAGCTACCCACGAGTCCGATGACGAACAAGTTGTCAATCATGAACACATGGACCCGCACTTTGCTCGTCTGCTCAGTTCTTTGACGCTCTCGGCCGTTAAGCAAGACGATTCAAAACCTCAGCTCATTCTTCCGCCCGTTAAGTCACCTCTCTCGGTACTCGCTCACAATGCGACCCCACTAGCCAAGCAGAATATCGTTGATTGGTCTTCTCGTGTTTCTGCCCACTCAGAAACGCCTGTTATGATATCTTCTCCGCCTCCGAAACAGAGGCTTTCAAACGTGTCATCGCCCTCCACGCATTCCCTTCGGGTTCCCCAGTCTTTCGGCGTGCAGGCTTCCTTTGTTGAATCACCCACACTACCAACCTCACCATCTCATGTTCCTGGAACTCCTTCAGGAACCCTTTCGACCACATCATTATCTGCCGCTTCTTCCGCTTCGTCCTTGACTTCCTCCCGAAAGCCATCGTTGTCATCAAGACGTACCTCGAGCACTGCCGACATATCGCCCTACCTTCCGCGCCCTACTGAGGTGCCTGCCTCAGGCAAGATGTTGAGACAGCTGGCCCTGCTGGAAGCGGTGGCCGATGAGTCTTCACGCATGACCCCTACCCTGTTCAGTAGGGAGTTGCCAGCTGTAACTAATATTGGCAATACATCCTGCGTCCGTCATCCAGGACCTTCGGCTTCCGTTCCACCACCTGCACACTACCCGCAAGCTGAATTTCGCCCGTTTTTTGGACATACTCCCTCGGTACCAGCTGGATATCATCTTCCATCTACTTCTCAGCACGCCACCACCGGGTACTCTCAACCGCCGCTCATTGATGACGTATTTCAAGTGCGACCACGCTCTAGTCAGTTTGTTGCCCATGACTATTCCCCTCGGAACGCCCAGCAAAATCAATTGTTATCGCTGCTGACGGGGCCCCCACCCCTTCCTGTTGGAATGCCTCACGCTTCTCATCCACATCCCTCCTACTTGCAAGGCTACCTTCCAACTCAACATTATCAACCGCATCCTTCCGCACACTTCTCCTCTGCATATCAGCCTGCGGGTCATCATATGGTAACTGGTCCCCTTACTGCGATACCCCCAGTCGGTGCTCAAGTCACACCTGCTCGATTTTCTGCTATCCCGCCATCAGCCCATGCTTTACAGCCAACTTTTTCCCCACCGCCAATCACTTCGCGGACCCCTGTTGCCAACAGCGCTCAACTACTTTCACTCCTGAACGGTAATAAACGTGCACCAGCCCCAGCCCCCGTTAATGCTGGCTATAGATGATTACACCGCTATATCTCTGCTATAACCCCACCCTGCATCATATATTTTGCTTGCCATCAACGCCATACTGTATATGCTGCGCACACGCTCTTCTTTTTGGCACGCCCCGCCTTTTCTCCTGCATTTATTCATTGCCATTTGGTCTTTTTGAGACTTTTTTTCGTCTCTTTGTCTTTTTTACTGCGGGTTTCAATGATATCGACGTGAACAATTGTCATTCTCGTCGTCCATTACACTTTGCTGCTGCAGTACAATAATCGTTATTATTCGTCTGCCCACTCTCGTCATCTTTCTCTTTGTCACTCCCTCATACTCGAATCTACAGTACTAGTTCCGGTGTCATCGTTGGTCTCGTCGCAATACCCCCTGTAGTTTTGTAGCTTCATTCTCATCCTAACCAGATATGTCGCTGGCCTCGTCCGTGCTCACACGTTTGTACTTGTTTGTCTGTTGACCCGTCGAATGCAAGCCAAGTTTTGCCATACTCCCGTTTTGCCATTGAAGCGAGTCCCTCAAGCCAATAAATATGTTGCACGAAACGAAGGATTTGATACACATGTACGTATAAATAAAAGATGAGACGCGTTTTTCAATCCGCGTCAGGATGCATGTTTAGCAAACCCCATCCTACGGGCATACTCTCGTTCCTCTTCAACCGTCAGTCTGTCCGTGCCTGACCAATTTGCTGAACTCGTCCGTGCCCTAAACCGGCTCTGCTTCGTCCTGAATATCTCCTCCATCCGCAGCGGCCGGATCGCTCCGAATATGTCATCCGGGTCGACTGTGCTTTGTATTTGCAACGCCTGTCGCAGCTCTGGTGACTGAGCCCAATCAGGAGGATCAAACGTTCGTACGCGATCTTCATCCTCCGAGTCGGAGTATTCGCTGTTGATGTCAGGAAGTTCAATACTCTCGCTGGGAACTTCAGGTGGCTGCTGCTTAGCTGCCCGTAGCTGGGCCATGGCACGCGCTGCCATCTGGTTCTGCACCATGGCGGAGGGAAGTTTATCTTCGTTCTCCTGTGGTACAGCCTTAGCTTTGCCCTTGGGAGGACCAACTTTGCCTGTTTTCACTTCGGTAGCTGCGGATTTAACCGTGGATGACCCAGCCGCATTTTGTGAGGCATTATAGGTCGCCGATGACACAAGCGCGGACGATGCGGGGACCTTAAGGGTCTTGGAAGCAGGGGCAACTTTTGCTGCGGGAGTTGCCAAACTGGATTTCGCCAACTTGGAAGGAGGAAGGGCGTCTTTCTTGTCTTTTGAAGGTGGCTTTTTGACTTCGGGTTTCTTCTCATCGACAGTGATCTTGCGCTTCTTCGTCGCGTCTTCCTCCGCCTTCTTAAGCGCAGTAGCAGCCCTGAGAGGCCGCTTTTCCGTGGTCTCGTCACGCTCACGCTTGCGCTTCTCGGACTCCTCCTTGATCTTCTTCTCTTCCTCGACAGCGCGTGCCTTCTCTTCGTCTGCCTTGCGAGCAAGCGCTGCCTGGCGCCTGGCTTCCATCTCCTTGAGGCGGGTGGCCTTTTTGTTGGCTTCTTCTTCTTGCTATGTAACACATAAGTTCCGCGAAACACTCCAAGTAAGGCTGAATGTACCTTCTTCGCGGCAGCAGCTGCAAGCTGCAGGCTCTTGACCTCCGGCTTGACTTTTTTGCCCGTGCCAAGCATGCTATTGACGAGCTTTGTGGCCTGACCGAAGAACCCAGTCTGTGACTCCTGCGAAGACGAAGACGTCGAAGCCATGGATAACTGACTGTGACTCCGCGGAATGTCACCAGACTTCGGTTGTTACTGTGAGTACTACAAATACCGATGATCAAAAGCGTACATACCTCGAAAAGAGTGGCAGCGGACTGGCCAGCCTGAATGACGTCGCCCAAGTCGCTCGTATGCATAAACGACTCATGGTCAGCTTCTGGTTCGGGGACACTGGTTCCATCGTCCTGAACCTGAGCGATGTCACTATCTATATCCATGGGGAAGGCGCCGACTATTGCGGGCCCCTCATCTTGCTGCATCGCCCTCTTCGCTGAATTTTCGGTCGTTCTAGTGGGTCCCTGAGACTCGGTAGGAAGAGTACTCCACGTCATGCTGTCCTCCTTGTTATTGAATATGAAAGGAGTCCATCCCTGTTCGCTTGCGGCCAACTTCTCCTCGAGGGGCCAACTATCATCATCATCTTCAAGCGCAGCGAATTTCGCCTGATGAATCTGTGACTCGGTACCGTCTGTGTATTCGGTGTCTTGAGTAGAGGGCATCCACGCTGGAATATCTTCCACTCGATCGAAAACAGCATCTGAGAGTGTGCTTGCTTGCGAGGATTGTCGTGTACCGCCTGCCTGTGGAGGACGAAACGACGAAGACGGAGACGATGCAAGTTTCGCCGGTAGACCCAGGGATATTGGCGGAGGAAGCGTAAAGGTCGTTATTGGTAAATTGAAAGAAAACTCTTTGGCAAGAGGTGCAGGCTGCTTTGTGGTGGGAGGCATGAACACCGGAAGAGGTGGTCTGTTAAACACTGGACCAGGAGGAGGAACGAAACTAGAACCAGAAGTACGAGTGGGAGGTGGGGAGTTGGGCGGGGTAGTTGACACGCTCTCATCCGCCGCAGATGAAGACTGAATGAGTACCTGGTTCTCGTTAGTAGAGACAATATCGGAGAGACTGAGTCTGCGTTCCGATTCTCTTGAGTGAAGATCTTGATCTGTCGGTTGAGGTTCTTCAGCGCATGGTCCAGAAGAGTCCTCTGACTCCGTTACATCTTCCCCGTTGATCTTGTTCCTCTCCGCTACTCTTGCTTCTGCGGCAGCACGAGCTTCAGCAAGTGCAGCGGCTGCCGCACCTCCACCAAGGGATTTCCCCATGCTTTTTCCCGCACGAGCACCAAGACCTTCAACTGTACGTTTGAACACGCCCATGAAACTAGCCTCGTTCTCCTTGTCGTTCAGCGGTTCCCAGTGCTCCTCGGGGACATGCAGAGTTGTAGCTGGCGCCAGAATGAAGGGAGGTGCTTGAGTCGGCATAGCTATCTCCTGTCTCACAGCAGGTGTGTCCTTCGAATTTTGCGGAGCCGAATCAGACTCGGAGGCCTTGGCTACTTTCGTTCTACGTCCTTCGTCGGGTTTGTCGGAAGCCAAAGGTGCAGCAGCAAGCATGTCGCCGCTCTTCCGCTTCAAGGGAGCGACAGGGTTGCTGGAGGGACCCATTGTACCAGCACCAGGGTTGAGGATGCTTGTCTTGCTAGGGACGATGCCTTCCATGGCTTTCACCTCTCTGGCCTTCATTAACCACGATGTACGTTTACCCAGTGCGGCAGGTTGCGCTGGTGCTGCAGTAGTTGATGGAATAATCCCAGCGCCCGTAGGTGGCTCAATTGCACGCATTGACTTACGTAGCGGAGATGGTGCGCGAAGTGTCGGAAACTGCAGTACGCTACTCTTATGTGCAAGAGTTCGAGACGGCGAGTCATTAAGTGGTACCATCATAGTTGTTAAGGCAGGAGCGGAACTGGACGCAGGCAAAATGGGCAGCGGGGCGGTCAATGCATCCCTGGCATGCGTGATCGGAGAGCCGACTGCCGGAATTTGAGGAAGTGGTTGAGTGTGATTGCCAGTGTGTATCTTTTGATCACGGGTAGGTTTCGGCGAGTCAAGGGGAACAAAAGGGAAGGTGTTGTGTGGGGATACCTTTGTGTTGTCCACCTCCGGTGCTAGATTATCCTCTACTAAATCAGGATCATGCCCGACATGCTCGCCCGCAATCGTGCCCGCGGGCCTAGGCTGTGGAGAAACTTTCTCAGCGAGGTCGCTGTCTGTATGAGAACGCATGGACTCTGCGTTTTGCTTTGCCTGAAGAAGGGCTTTATGAAAGTTGTTGACCGGTGGCTGGTTCTCCTTGCTCATGTCCTCCTCCTACAGAACAGACATGACTCTCAATATCAGTCTTATAAGAAATGAAATACCTCGAGAGACAAAAGAATAGAGTTTTGCGCCTTTGCCAGTGCTGAAGTGGCCGCTCTGGTTCGCTTGGGCGCGGTCTTCTTTCGAGCAGGTGTCTTGACGAGCTCGATGATGGGTCTACAGACGCTCAGAGTTGGAAAAAAAGAATTATTTCATTGCACGCACTCTTGCTTTGGACCAGCTAAGATATTCTCGAGATAATCGTCTAGGAAGATGAAGCCGTGTGTTTGAACTTGGTCCTCGAATAATTGCCGACATGGATCCTTGGTCATAGACGTTCGGATAGAGGTGGTCCATGTCACGATCCCGGGCGCTGGATGCGCCATACTTACTTTCGCGTTCGCTGGTAAAGATACGTGCAATGGAAGTAGATGGAAGTGGGCTTGTCGTTTCGTCCTCAGGACTGGACCTTGGTTGTACGGCAATCACTGAAGCGACCACACCAAACAATGCACCAACAAACGTGGGACGCGTTGGTCACATGACCGCAACACTTTCGCGTCCCGTGACTTAGTCGCTCAGTGTACTAAATTGGCTACCAAGCTACGTCCAAGCAACTTGATCCTGAACGGTTTGAAGTTGGCAACGTTCGAACACATATACCATAAGACCAGCAGCAATCAACATTACAAGACATTGTGACTATTAACGGAGCACGAGTATCACTGTATCAGTATAAGGATGGATGTCTTATACTTAGTAACCCGTCGATCGAGTCAGTCCCGTATATCATGGCGATCCTCTGGAATTTCAAGGTCGTCCATAATTCCCTCTAACCCCTCGAGAAACTCCGTCCTTCTTTCTGCTTTTTTTCGATCAAACAACCACGGGCAGCCAATGTTGATACATTCGATTGGCTCTGCATTTGGGGTGGATGTACACGATGCGCATACCCGCTGTGCGTCTAGTAGCCGGGCTTCTCCTTTTCTTTTTTGTTCAAGGAGGGTAGGTATTGATTCCTGGGGTGTTCTCCGACAGCTTTCACAGATACCTGTCGTGAACTCGTTAAACCAGAAGAGGGACTAACATGCGAGTGCCTACCGTCTGAAGACAAGCCACCGCATGCAAGACACTGGGAACTCTGAAAATGTTCGTCTATCTTGAATCGATTGGCTGTGGTCCTTTGTTTTTTGGGAGACATCGCGAGAGGATTTGGATGGGTGACTCGGATGGCCTTCGGCATATCGTCAAACCAAGTTCTAACGTCAGCACCCACTAAGTTGAAGATACGTTCCAGTGGTGGGATCAGAACGCGGGATATATAATACGAAGCGTCTAGCTGCATGTGTCTGGATCGTGGATATCAGTCGTTCTACAACAGGAGCAGGGATTAAAAGGCGCACTTATTCTGCAGTAGTTCTTCTGGGGACACCGCCCTGTCTACAAGCCGCGTCTGGGGATCACCTCTTATGATGACGTATGGAATTCGGTCACCGTGTTGAATCTCGTCGTTCTCGTCCTCCATTATCCTTCGAGCGGCAACAGCTACACCAGGTGGAGGCGGTGCCTTTTCACTGATGTAAACTTGTTCCAGTACATGTCACAGATCAATAGGCTTGCACGCACGAATATGTTCCCATTTTGACCTCCTTTGCAAATACAAAATCTTGTATTGACGCTTTGTTTTGAAGAATTTTAGTCCATGACTGGTAGCAATAATCTTTTACTTGACTGAGATCCTGGGTACGGAATAGAATTCTTGCCGCAAAATTAGGCGAGCTTTCACGTCATAAGGATTCGAAAACCTGCTCACTTCAGACATGTTTCGGTCATTTTTGACTGAGCAGATACCCCGTCTCGGCGGACAGTTTCAATTCCCTTCGCATCGAATGCGGGGACAATTTCGTCCGGATTCTCAAATTTGAATCCAACATATCTTTTCTTCGCCATCAATAAACATGGCAGATACACCTAGTCAAAACATCAGTAGCTGACTCATTTGTTTCGGATTGTATAGACCTTTTCAAATTTCAGTTTGATGGGTGCTGGGTTCATCGCCGTAATCGTGTCCGCAATATCATAACCGATGTGGAAAGCCTGCTCCTTTGTCCTTCCGTGAAGGTATATGAAAAGCGAGTCCGTGTCCCCGTAAACCACTCTAGCTCCCCATTTAGCAGTGCTGTCAATGACTTCTATAGCCTGAATACACCGTTAGGCTCGTACGAAACCACGTGACTAAAATACCGACCTTTTCCAAGGTTTCTCTGCCACTTTGTACAATACTGTCTGCAATTTCAACAGCAGGCATGCGGCCGGAGTATGTCGCGCTTGTATATCCATAGGTGACATTAGCGATATATTTCAGACTGAGCTGGCGTGCGTCCAGCACTCGACTGAGCGCCTGTACGACCGTGGTTATTGAGGGCAGAATTGACGACATACGCATTACCTTGTCAGTTTTTGAAAGCTTCATCGCCTGTTTGACCATTACTCGGGTGTCCAACAACTCTGTGAGCATGCGGCCAAGCAAACCCTTCCTTACTTCAGGCTTCACGTACATAATGCCATTCGGCGCAACTATAGTCGAGAGTTCAAAACGAGCGCTGAGCCCAAAAGAAGGATAACTAGCCTGTTATGTGGTCTTGCAACTTTTCCAAGAGCCCGCGTGGTCTTTGGAGATCCACGACACCAAACTTGTTACGACCCTGGAAGTCGATTACTCTGCCGAGGCAGGTCGAGTAGCAATAATTGTACGCAATCATAATCGATGGATATAGAGATTGGAAGTCGAGCACAACGAGGGGTCCATTGTAAAAAGCGGATAGGGGTTCCATAATGAGAGGCATGCATTCTGCAGCATTTTGTTTTCCAACCTAGAAGACGACTGTCAGCTGATTTCGAATGGCATAATTCGCGCTCACATCCTGTTTGCTGGGAGACAGGAGAATGAAGCTCTCCGGCTTCGCGATGCGGAACATGAATGACTCTACTTTGAATTGTGACCCTCGACTGATTATGGAGTAAAAATCCACTCCGAAAACGCGCGCAAACTCTCTGTTGATGCCTATAAGAGGGCCTTGCTTTGGATCTGAATGAAGGCTCACGCGTTTTTGGTAGTTGTTTCGGCTTCTTGGAGGATTTCCAGTGTCATGATCGTTCGTTCAAGGAAGTAGCGGAGGACACGGGAAATGTGCACAGGATCCGTGCTATTATACCAAGTTGTTAGGACCTCGGGGGTATAACGAGGGACCCTGTGCAGATGAGCGGATAGATAGTGATATGGATTGATGGGCATACCTTCTACGCAGTAACTGGAAGGCTACATTCTCAAAGGAGTACATAGAAAGTGTCTGCTCCACTCGCATGATTCTCCAGACGTTGAACACATGTCGGCCAGTGACCTTGAACGTAGTAGTTGTCCTCTGACTCCATGGATCGTTTCCTGCAGCAGGATTCTTGCTAGGGGCTCGAGATATAAGCTCGCTGATGTCAAATCCTTCACATATATCTCAACTACTAAAAACTGGGGGAAAACCTGGCACGAACCATAATGATTTCCTCGAGCATTGAGATAGCCCCAGGATGCCGATTGAACGTCCCAACCCACAATGATATCCGGATCAAACTCAATTACTATGTCAGCGATCCGATTGAGTATATCTAGTTCGTCATCGACGATCTCCAACGGGAAACCGCGCACTCGACGAGGATCCAGTTGAGCATTCTTCACCGCTAGGATGCCTCGTTCGTGAAACACTGAATGAATATCATCATCCCCGAGAGCGAAGAAGATTGCAACGATCTCGTCGACATTTGCGTCAGGTACTTTGTTACCTCGTGAAGGGGCTAGCAACGAAAGTGAGGGGATGACAAACGATCAAATCGGGGCTCACCAAATACTTCCAGGGAAAACAAGGACATGTGCTGGGCTGCTCTGGTGTTGGAGTCAGATCGAACATGTGGCACTGATTTCACGCCATAGGGATTTGTTTGAGTGCTGCCGTCGATCTGAATGCCCTTTCCTGAGATGGCTGTTAGACATAGTATACTCAGCTTACCTGAGAGTGCATCTTGGCTTTCGTGGTCAGCTGAACTGGGTTTTCTTTCAGCCACTTTTTCGCTTGAGTCTTGCTCGGAGGTAGGGCAGCATACTCCCATCCCCATGCCATATATGCGCTCTTCGAAGGGCGCACATCTCTTCCCATACGAAGCTGACTTCCACGAGACTTCCACTGGTCCAAGATGTCTAGTCCCTCTCCACCTTTAAGATGATATAGAAGACCCGCATATTCTCTTGGGTGCTCTGGAGCATCTGTACGCCTGGAGTAATAAGGATTACGGTACATCCTTCGGGGGACACCATACGTCTCGATGGTCCTGAGAAGTTCAGAAGAAGACGGTGGGGGTACAGCGAATGTGAATGCAGTAGTTGAGCTTGAAGTCAGTGATATGTATCTTGAAAATGAGGCTCTTGGCAAGTTTGGCTGTAAAGTGCTTTCATTCCGCTGGACGGAGTCGTTGCGTCGTCCCTCTCTTTTTTCCATTAGCGTTGAGCGTTTTGTAAAGTGTCGCGGGACCAACCCCGCAACTGCGTTACTACGTAGGACAGACGGCACCACCTGGTGACTCATTTTCGAGTCCTGTGAACTCCTCGGCATTCCTGGTTCATCAATCAACTGTTCATCCCGAAGTTGGGATGGATTTTCTTCGATATCGCGTCCGTCACTATTATCGGACGAATCAGATAAGCCAGGGGATGATTCCCGTTGTGTTGGGAGCTCTGTAGGAACCATTGATTGTGGCGCATTCCTGTTTGCAACCGTTCAATACTGGTGAACATACGGTAACTTCAACAATTACATTGTAGGCACAGTCGCATCGCGGACGGCTTCGTGGCACATGTACTTCGTTTTCCTGTATATAGACGAATGAAAAACTCTTTCACGAAAGTAATTGCGCTCACTTGGTAGGGGTTGCTGGAAGCTCCGAAGATACTGAAAGACTCCTCGCTCGTTTGCCACTGTTCTTACTTCAGTGATGGCTCTCAAAAGAAGGCGTCGCCTACATTGCCAGATTGTGCCACAAGTGTCGGAATGGATTCGTTCGGGAAAGGACTCGCGAAGGAGAGTCGAGTCTGCTAAGGCAAAGCATCGGTACAAGAGCCAGGCAAAATAAGTCACCGAACCTTTCATTCCCATTAGTGGCGGCTTCGACCTCACCAGAGGGATTGGACACGTCCATTCGAAAGTCCAGAGGAGGCCCTTCTTCAGCCAACTGATCATCTGTAGCAGCGTCGGGCTCTGCGATGGTGTCCCCCTCCTGTAAGTCCGCCCACTCTTGGTCTTCGCGGTCCATCATTTGGCTCATCTCCTGTGTGGAGAGCAACATCTCGTCGACATCAACATCCGTACTTTGCAGTGGTCCTTTCCGGTTTATGGAAGACCCATCCTGCGTAGCCTGTGCAAAAGGATTTTCCCTGGCTTCAGCTCCCAAAGTATGAGTACCCTGCCCATTATGACCAGTAGCCTCGTTACAACCTGGGTTCCAAGTTCTCCACGCAGGCTCCCAGAGGGCTTCCACGCTCTCAAAAGCGGTCATCACCCATTTCTCCCAAAGTTCTGCTCTGTCGGTGAAAGTGGGCTCAGGGTCTCCTTCCTTTTCAATGCGTTGTCTGAGTTCCTCCCACCACCTCGCCTCTGCGACCCACTCGCCCCCGTGGCCTCTCGACATCTTGCTTGGATCAAGAGGAAGCGCAGGAGTTGGGGAGAGGCCCTGGGCACACCTTCGACGTCTTTCATCGTCCCACAGTTCACGGACACTCAGAACAAATGGTTCAGAAGGTGAAGATGGTGAAGGTATTGCCAATTTGTGGTGGATGTTGCGTGCGGACAAGAGACGGCGATTCAGAATTTGATGAGCAACAACGTCGACTTCAAGCGGCATGCGAGATTGCCGAAAGTATGGTGATATCTTGAATGTCGATGATTCCGTCACTTCAGTGTCGTTTTCTTCGTGTCCTCGCTGCCAGACCTCCGCAAGATTGATCCAGCCACATCCATAAAGCGCAAAATCGCACATGAACTGAAGGAGGTAGCTCAAATGGCTTTCGTAAACGCGAAAACGTGTTCGCATGACAGTTCCTGACTGCAATATAGTCACAGCACGATTGACAAAGGCGGGGTCTGCGATAAGAATCTTCAAGAACGGTGTATATGACGAGTGGAATCCATAGAAGTGGACGCCTTTGACGAGAAGGACAGCCCGGACAAACTGTGAGTTGGGCGAGTGTGGATTGCGCTTCATCGAGATGGCAATAGCATGGTCCAAAGAACGAGACAACTTTGCAATGTACTGGTTCACTGACTGGAGTCAATACGAAGATACACTGAAGCTGAACCCACACACCATTTTCGGGACTCAATTTGCCCCCGTATTCAACAAAAAAGTAAGGGTACACTTGATGCACATGCACACACGCTTTCTTTCCTGTGGACGACGCCCCATAAATGCGGATCACAGGCACTCGAGGGAGAGATGCATTATCGAGAGCGCCAGGGGAGGCCACAGTGTAGTCAATTTGATTAATGAGTACTCGAAGTGTAGCCTCCTGCTCCATCAAACTAATTGTTATACAGTGTAAGCGGTGTGGGTGAAATTTTGCTCATGAGCGCATGCACTGAATGTCGTTGGCGCCTTGAAGACAAAGTTGGTACTACAGCGCACTGACAGCATGTCACATGGCAATCACATGGAAGTTCGACATTTGCTCAGTGGCTTGCAGCAGGCTAACAGTGCCGCGTAACCTTGCAAAAGTCACTCGAACTAGAAATTTTGATTGGTCTGATACAACTGGGTAAGTGCGCCATTCTCTAGTACTAATCACAACTGATTGATCCTCCTTTCGTGGTGAATGACAGATATAGTCTGTTGCCCAATCCATGTCTTGCCTGGCTCTATCTTCGCGAATCCCCTCACATAACCTGGTTCAACACAAGCATACCTTTCCCTACGGGGTGTCCATGTCAGCATTCAGGTGCATGATCAAGTACGAATTCTCACCATCCTCCATCTTCCATGTCTCCAATTTTCGAACCTGTAGCCTGCTGAGGGTTCCAGACGACAACGTCCTTTAGCTCTCGGACCGTGATCTCTACGCCGCCTCCTGGCCAGGTAACTTCATATTTCCCCCCTGCATTTTCGTACACGGAGTCGGTGAACTGGCGAACGTCAACTCCTGCTCTGGTCTCAACTTTCGCTTTGCTTCTGGCCTCTTCGGATGACTCTGTTTTGTCAAAATAACTCTTGTTTTGCAATGGGAAAACAAGTACGTCGTTTGCAGGGGCCTTAATATAGTTGTGGAACAAAGCCTGGAATTCGAGGTTATCTGGTGGGTAAGCCGTGGAGGTCGATGTATTCGTGACGTGCAGACCAGTACTAAGCTCGTGCTCAGCCAGGGTAACTACATATGCCAGATGGAATGGTTTG
The DNA here is from genome assembly GCA_016584345.1 of Suillus ampliporus. Classification (NCBI taxonomy): domain Eukaryota; kingdom Fungi; phylum Basidiomycota; class Agaricomycetes; order Boletales; family Suillaceae; genus Suillus; species Suillus ampliporus. The sequence continues at coordinate 327,933 of JABCPV010000003.1, forward strand.
TCATATTTTGCTGTGATACCCGCGGTTGGTTCAAGCGCTGGGAGAAAATATATCAAACGAAACGAATCCAGTGGAGTGGTACTCACTGAGTCGCACCGATACGCCCGCGTCATTGTCCATCACAATGCTGTCGAATGTCCACACTTCATTTCTAGCGAAACCATGCTGACCAAGTCGCATGTGCTCTGGGTGGGTAGGAGCTCCAAAGCAGGGGAATATAACTGGGATGCCTCCTCGCACTGGCTTTGACCCATCGAGGGCGGCTTTGGATGAGACAAATAGCCGCTCAGTTGGCTGGGGTTCGGCGATGGTTCCGGATTTCCATGAAATGACTGTCGCACCGTACAGAAGTAGTTCCACAGAGGAACCCTGATAATCAGTAATCAGTGCTGCACACATGTCTGCTTTTAGTGTAGTCCATAACAGACCTTTGAATGAGTCAAAGTGACACGCCCAGAAACCTGTTTGACTGGCATCTTTCAAAGTAGACGGTAAGCTTGGAGCACTGAGTTGGCAACTTTGAAGTATGCAGACCCCCTGGGATGAAGCTGGCGGCCCGGTCCTCCCGTGCTGAGTAATTGGCACGAAAGCCTGCCCTTAGCTAGAATTGCCACTATTTATACTTCCACTTTGTTCTCACTTTATCTTTGTTACTACTCTTGACATACCCCTCTCTCACTCTTGACATACCTCCCTCCCACTCCCGACACTTCTCTCACGCTTCCAAATGTATTTTCTACGCCGGAGTCTCAGGGCTGTGTTTATGGTCGGCCTCGAGCCGGAAGTACGAGGGAGCGGCAAACAAGTCCTCTTATCGGCTTCCTCTGTGATCATTTCGCAGCGTGGCAGTGATCCGATCAGGCAGATCCATATGCCATTTCATTCACCAGGCCAAAGTTACCCTTAACTTACCGCTGACTTCTCGTCTGTTCAGCGTCTTCAGGCGAAAATTTTTCGATACTTTACTAGTTGCTATTGATCCGTTGGCCGCTTTGTCCGAAGCTTTTGCCATACTGTCATGCGGGCCACATCTGCTCATCGAAAAAAATGACGAACTGCTTTATCACACGAGACACTTGATACCAAGGGTCAGGCCTAGGCCGCCTTGTCTCGTTGCATCCGAGGACTCTTCGTTTCGACACGGAGCGTGGTTTATCGGTGCATTCGTCCATCCGCTTGCGGCATTGCCCTCCTTGATCATGCACAAATATCGCGCACTCATACTATAGATTATGCACACCTGCACAGAGCACGCATCGCGCAACCATATCATATACCAGTGCCTACCCCGCATGGACAGGGAACACAACCGCACGGTCATACTACAACTTTTGTGCATTGCAAAAAGTCACATGAAGCGTTGCTCGCGGGGCAGGTCATGGTCAAAGCATACGAGGATGACCTTGAAGGAGTCTATCGGTGCTTCCGTGCTCTGTGCGGCGTGACTCAGCCTCGCTGGGCCTTCGAATTATATCGAGGACATGGATTTATTGTCGCACGAATTATTGTCATATCCAGACCCCTGTCGTGATGTCAAAATGCTGTTACATGCTGTCGAACCGATGAGGCTAGCTTCGAGCCAGATCTGCTATGCCCTGAGTTGTCTCGGGTGTATGGGTCTCTGTGTGCATGCACGCAGCGAAGTGGAAGCCCGTTGGGAATATCCTGCCGAGTGTATTATCGGGTATGGATCCTGTTAAAGATCACCCTTTGGTTGGGGGTACTGGTTGAGATTTTATAACCTGCACATTTTGCATGGAGCCCTCAGGTGGTGTTCGTGGTTTGCCGGGTGGTAAGTTGTTATATATGTTGTTCGATACCTTGGCGCTGACGATAAGATTTCACAGGTTTTTGCCGGCTGGAGTCGGTGCGAGGCAGACCTCATGGCTTGCGCCACTGGGAGTCGGTCGTCTTCAATTGGAGCCCTTGGGCCTGTTGATGATTATCGCATAATTTTTTGCTATTCCCTTCTTCGTGAAGAGGTTTTGTCTTGATTGCAGGTGTCATCTCGTCAATTTGCTTTACTTTCTACGTATAACACGACATCCATCGTAGCGACGTTACTCATAAAATAAAATAAATGGTGCTCTACGGAGTTCAGCGCTGGCCAGCAATCTGATATTTATTCTTGATAATCGGTTGATGTCTGCATTATGATTCCGTTATCAATGATTGTGACTAACTTCCCCAAGTGGCGTTCTGTAATGTTACTGAGTCGGAGCCTCAATGGAAGGCGGAGTGTGCAGTGGCCACTTGCTGTGCGCGTTCTGGATGTCGAAAGAAACGGATGGCATACGGGAACTATCCACTGTATCGACCTTAAATTCAGTGCTAGTGTGCAGTAAGTACTCCTGCCGACCAGCGAGTTCCTCGCCCTGGCATGAAACATTTCCGATGCCGTCAACTGTCTCACGACTCCAAGCTAGGCTACTACTAGGCTTGTCCTTGGAGAGTCGGGTCTTCAGTGACGGCCCGCAGTGAGCGTCCTGGGGCGGGGCGATTAGTATTATCCACGTTCTGCGCTCTGTAGTTATACTTGCAAACCTGAACGATAGTATTGTGGCGGTGCGGCTCGGTGATTGAATCGACTTGTGACACCTAAAGATTGCTCATAATCAAGCTTAATCAAGAACAGATCACTTGCCCCAACGTTTCATCGCTAGACATCACACATTCCAACATCTCCAGCCTCGCGACCCTTGTAAAGGTATAGCAGGCTCGTATCTGACTTGTCAAACAGTAAGAAGGCCCTGCGTGATTTCTCAATAATATTAGAGACTGAACGCCTCTTGATACAGCGCCACGATGGAACCAGGATACACCATGGAGGACGTGAGTCTCACCATAAAGTTCCACGGTAAACAACCTGAAAGTAACATATTATTGTTGTAGATTGCACCTATTGCCGTTCTGATGGACGAGCTGCGCTCGGAAGACGTTCAACTACGCCTCAACGCCATCCACAGCATACCCACGATTGCACTTGCTTTAGGACCAGATCGCGCCCGTGACGAGCTCGTTCCATTCTTGCAAGACTCTGTTGATGATGAGGATGAGGTACTGCTAGCTTTGGCAAAAGAGCTTGGAAGGAATTTTGAAGAGTACATCGGGGGAAAGCAATTCGCTCATGTCCTGCTGGGCCCCCTGGAGAATTTGTCGGCAGTAGAGGAGACCCTGGTACGGGACAAGGTGCGTGTTTTAAGAGATGCTGCTAGATGCATTCGTTGACAACGTATGCCCTTGCTACCAGGCTGCAGAATCTATCGCCAAAATAGCTGGTGTTCTATCTACTCCGCAAATTGAAGAGTTTTACATTCCACTCCTAAAGCGGCTCTCACAGGGCGAATGGTTTACATCGCGCACCTCGTCTGCTGCCCTGTATCCTCCAGTTTACGCCAAAGTATCGTGGTCGATTCAGGAGGATCTCCGGAAGGGCTTCGCCGCTCTGGGTGCAGATGATACACCTATGGTCAGACGTGCCGCAGCAAGGTGGCTCGGGGTGCGTGATATATATTCTGTTTCTGCACCGATTGAAATATTTGTTCTTTGACAGCCATTTGTCCAAAACCTGTCAAAACAACACGTCTTGTCGGATGGGCTACCAATCTACCGCAGACTTCAATCCGATGATCAGGATTCTGTGCGCTTACTCACAGTAGAGGATCTTATTGTTATCGCAAAGCAACTTACGCCACCTGAGGTGAAGGAGCAGTTGTTGAAGCAAGTCAGACACAGTATTGCTGATAAGAGCTGGCGAGTGAGATATATGGCCGCGACACACTTCAATGAGGTGCGTCCGCGATGTCAGGTTTCACAGTCATCTAGCTGAGACGATTCATATTCGCATTTAGCTCGCAGAAGCCGTCGGCATAGAACTGGTCAGGGAGGAGCTGATAGGGCAATATGTGCAACTTCTGAAAGACAACGAGGCAGAAGTACGAACGGCGGCTGCAGGCCAGATCCCAGGTATGTTAATCAATATCATAATAGAATGGTGCTTGATTCTGCGCTTGACTTTCAGGGTTTTCAAAACTGCTCGAGAAGGAAGTCATTCTTGCACGTATCGTGCCTTGTGTGCGTGACCTCTCGCACGACGCGTCTCAGCACGTGCGTGCTGCTCTTGCGAACCATATCAGTGGCCTTGCACCACTCTTGGGCAGAGATGCTACTATTGAGCATCTCCTACCCTTGTTCCTCCATCTATTGAAGGACGAATTTCCTGAAGTTCGGCTCAATGTCATCAGTAAGCTCGAGACTGTAAATGGTGGTAAGCTTCTTCCCCATTTGTACGCAAATGGCTCTCTAAAAATGCTGTTGTCAGTCATCGATATCGAACTCCTGTCCGATAGTCTTCTCCCTGCCATCATTGAACTTGCAGAAGACAAGTCATGGCGCGTCAGACAGGCTATCATAGAATATATCCCCCTTCTCGCAACGCAACTTGGCAAGCCTTTCTTCGACGAACAGCTCGGCAACTTGTGCATGTCTTGGTTGGGTGACACAGTCTTTAGCATACGCGAATCTGCAACCATTAACCTCAAGAAACTGACTGAAGTTTTCGGGGTCGATTGGGCGAAGGTCCAAATTGTGCCCAAGGTCATGGGTATGGGACAACATCCAAATTACCTCTACAGGATGACCACCGTGCAGGCGATCACAGTACGTCCTCATCTTTACTCGGCCGCAGTGATTTGAGCGGATCTTCAAATTGCAGACTATCGCACCTTCCCTGAATCTTGCAATTGTTCAAGCTGAGATTATCGGGCCGCTTCTGCAGCTTGCCGAAGACCCCATTCCGAACATCCGCTTCAACGTCGCCAAATCTCTAGAGATTCTTGCTACTACCTATGGAAATACTACCGAAGGTCGAGAATTTGTCCGCCAAAGCATCGTTCCCGTACTAGAGCAACAGAAAACAGATCCAGATGCAGACGTGCGTTACTTCGCCACACGGGCTCTTCAGAAAGCCCTGTCAGCGGACATGTTAGGCAAGTGTTGAAAGCCCGACAACTTTATCCACGGCGTTGACCTACGTAGCACAGGTTGATTAGGCGAAGGTCTTTGCAGTCTGCACATACCCCGCTTTGGGTCTTTTTTCCTCACGAACATTCCAAGAGAGTAAATAGTATCGTACCTTCTTTTGTGCTCGATGAATCATGAACTGCAGATAAAATACTGTCTATGATACTCCCAAAGCAACGCGCCAGGCGTCTGAAGACTTTCTTTCTTTGACTGGCAGGTTCCGTCTCCGGTCTGCCACACACAATCCATGCCGAGTCCTCTTTAAAAATAAATAGAATTTGTGATGCATTTAGTACCAATAATGGGGCTCATAAGACGATATTTCGTGCTTTAATATTGGTCATATTTAAGCAGCTTACGATTCTACAGTTCACCTTCTTGGATCAACAATATTCCCTGAGCGTTATAAAGCAGTCCTCGGCGTGATGTCCTGCGCCTACATCTCTCATTCGTCGATATCCCCGGTAAAAAGGGTCCAAACAACGCCATTTGAATTGCTTTTCATCACGTGATATGAACGCGAGGTGGGGGGAGCCAATCAGAAACTAGGCGTGATTAAGGTTTGGCGAGCTAAAGATTAGGGTATAAGAATGCGCCTCACTGGATGAGTTGCACTTTTGCATCCTACCACAACCATCACAAGTCTGGGCACTTGTTGGCTACGTCGTTCCCCTAGTCTATATCTCTCACAACTTCAGCGCGAGTCGCTTGTCTTAATATCTACAACCCTTCTTCACGCTCCTTTCTATCCCACTCTTTCATAATGCCGGTCATGCGCTCTCTCCTTGTCTTTGTGCCCGCCGCCGCCATTACGCTGATGCTCAGCACGCCCTTCGCGGTGCAGCATGCCCTGGCAAAACCAATCCCAGTTCCGTCTTCGCCAAGGGCATTTGGCGGTTTCGTAAACGTTGCTGCCAGAACAGACAGGTTACCAGCACCTAAGCACCTAGCTTCGCATACTACAGTCGTACCGACTAAGCCCCCGAAGGCGCCGTCACGGATAACGGCGGGGCACGCGGAACGTAAAGCCGCCAGGAGTGCTCCGCATGCGCCACGTGAACCAGTTCCGTCTGCCAGTGCTCATGGAAGCTCAAACGCCTCGAGCCGCAAGCTTTCCCTTCTGCGAAACTATCATAGTCAAGCCTTGCAGCATGCCGCAAACTATCGTACGTCGGTAAAGGGGTTGTCTGTGATTGGTACTGATCGTTCTCGTATAGACAACCTAGCATCAAATGCAACGTCTACGTCCGCTTCCAACCCAGCATTCCAGCAGCAGGCGTCAACAGAGCTTTCGGGATTCAATACGAATTTCCAGGGCTTCACTACTGTTCTAGCGGAGCTTGGCGGTGACAAAGGCGTCGCAAACCTGGATCCCACCAACAACCTAGAGACATTACTAGAGAGCATCGTTAACGCCAACAAGGACGTCCTCACGGTCACCTACAACCTCGTTGTCTCGTTGCCCATCGTCGGCCCTATCTTGGGTCCCAGTAAGTCTTGTGAATTTCCTGCGCCTGCGTAACGACATTGAATTCTCCTTGCAGTCGTGTATGAGCTAAAATGCGCTCTGGACGACCTCCTGGACATCGTCGAGAATCTAACCGATGCCATCATCAACGCGATCCAACCCCTTCTTCAGGCTGTTCTCGGCAAGGCTGTTACGGCGACATGCGCGTCCGGTGTCCAGGTTGCAGGTCTTTGCATATGACAGCGGGTTAGACTCAACTTCTTCTGTAACCACAGACTATCTGTAGAACCCACGCGCCGGCGCTTCTATTAGAGCGCATGTACGAATTTGTTTTGTACTTACCTTGCCACTGTATTATAACGGCCTTCCTCATGCTTTTTTAACTATCTATGTTGTTCGCTCGACTACCTTCTTAACAAAACAAAGCTGTCCATTATTGTGGACTTGAAACACGATATTTGTAACAAGGACGTCTTGAATCCGTATGCCGTATGAAATACGAGTCGATGCCGAGGAGCACCCGGCTGAAAGTGACCATAATGTATTCGTGGCTACATAGATAAAGGGCGCGATTCCGGTGCACATCGATGGTGTATGGTGTCGGTAAATAAATCGGTGGAGGAGTAGCTCATTCCTCAAAGACCCATCTCTCAGCAAGCGGCCCAATTTTTGGGAGATGATAACGTGCAAGACCTTCGCGCGAAGCTCCAAGATACGCTCGTACGCTGAAACTCGTGAATTCGGGATTCATGTCAACTTCACGGACCACTCACGCCATGAAAAGGGCGGAAATCGCAAATATAACGGTGAGGAATGACTGCACCCATGAAGGAAAACCAAGTAGTGATGCGAATATGCGCACCAATAGCAGAGGTGCCATTAGCAAGGCAGATTGGTATGCTGTTATTGATGAGCTCAATGCAGTAAGGAAGCAGGGAAGGTTACCATGAAACCGGACATAATCATTATGAGTTTCCAGCACAAGTAATATCAAAGCTGAAGTAGATCATAACGCGACAGAATAGCTGCTCATATTCGCATTACTTACCTGAGATTGGACCACATATATATGCGAAGGCTGATAAGACGTCCACACGCATCCCATAACTTGTTTCCCATTGGTTTTGCTGAACATCTTCCTGAGTATCCTCGTGGCTGCTTATTGAATTGCTAAATGTAGGGACGCCGCCAGATTGGTAAGATATCTCTATTCCTCGTGAGGATGAGTGAACAGGAAACCATGGCCGCGCTTTGGAGCTTGAAGATGGTGCTAATCGATAAGAAGAGTCATCTGGCGGTGGGGTCTACACGCATAGGTACAATTTGGTTCATAAGGCGTAAAAAATGCTCACATAGGGCGCGAACGAAGAGGCGAAGCTGGACGACATCACAAGCACTATCGCAAGGGAGGAGTCCAAGGAGCTATGCAACCCCTTTTGGCAATTACGGATGGCTGTGATCGGACTCTGCCGAACGGACTTTGATCTCCTTACGCCTCCATACACCATCCCGTCAAGACCCCGGGAAGAAAAGGTCGCATACCGTCGAGGACGACAAAAATTATGGTAAGAGTTTCTGTCAAATGCTGCAGGTTACCGTTCCATGTCGAATCGTCGAAACCGCACGAGATTTGCGGTCGGGAGGCGATGGATGGTACCCATGCATCTTGGATGTACTAAGCTTACGATCTATGACTTTAGGCCGACAACGCAGCCCCCGTTACCCTCCGCGCCCGTAAATTCATCACCAACCGCCTTTTGGCGCGCCGTCAGTTTGTTCTCGATGTTCTCCACCCATCGCGACCCAACGTACCAAGAGACGAACTCGCAGAGAAGTTGGCTACCATGTACAAGACGGATAAAACACGCGTAGTCTGCTTTGGTTTCCGAACACAGTTCGGTGGTGGACGTAGCACTGGATTTGCGCTGATTTACGATGATGAGGCATCACAGAAGAGATTCGAGCCTAAGCACAGACTGGTCAAGGCAAGTTTGTGTTCACCCCACCACACGACTGCCGTCTCATTCTCGATCCAACTAGTCTGGCCTTGCGACCAAGGTTGACAAACCTTCACGTAAACTGCGACACGAGAGAAAGAACCGCGCGAAGAAGGTACCACAATTCCTTTTGCCGTGTTCGAATGATGCACTGATGCACTTCGTTTGCAGTTCCGTGGTACCAAGAAGACCAAGGCTGCTGAACCTGCCAAGAAGGGCAAGTAAACACTGCCCTCTCACACTGGTCTATATCTGTTTCTTGCTCGAGTGCACCCTTATTATCAAGAAGCTGTACCTATGGCATGTCACACCACAACCACATTCATGAATCATATGCACATGCGCGGCTCACAAGCATTTCCATTGGCAATCGCACATTTCTAAGAGTATTACAAGACCAGTTGGTTATTTTGGGTATCGATGCAGTGATAATATAGTCGACCATAGAGTTCTAGCGCAAGGATATAACACGAAGTAAAGCTTTAGAAGCCAAGCTTCTTGTGGATGATATCCGGATCTTCTTGATACTCCTCTGCTGATACCCACATCTGTGGATATATTTCAGAACCGACCACACAAAACAAGTTCAGACTAACCTTCTTGAAAGTCCCAAGACCTGCGAGAATAGAACCACCTATCCACGTCGAGTATTTGCGTTCTGGAGGGGCATAAATCTTGATTTTGACATCTTTCAAAGCCAACTTCTTAATTTCGTTGAGAAGACGGTCACCAAAACCTTCAGAAAGGTGCCATCAATGCGGGTGTGACTTGTCTACTGAACTTTACGGACCTTTGCATAACGTGCTCCCTCCACTCAGCACGATGTTCGAAAAGAGACTTTTCCGCAGATCCAGATCAACTCGATTGATGGAATCAACGACAACCTGATGAACACCTGCGTATTCTTGTCCAATAAGCTCTGGATTAAACAATATTTCGGGTGCACGGAACCGCTCAGGTCCCAACTGCAAGAAAGATGTGATTGGTGTCTCCAGACAAGAAGCTAAGAATTCACCTGAACTATGTTTCCATCGGGGAGACGGAACTCTTCAGTCCGACCCACTGTATCCTTCTCCTCTTTGGAAGGATTTAGCGCGATATAACAACACTTTTCCTTGATTATCCGAACAACTTCCCTTTCCGCAGTCGTGTGCAGGTGATGGCCAGATTTTCTTAGCAGCAGCTGTAGATGATCAGTTACATCCCTGTTGTGCGGCATGTGAGGATTTTATTCGACGAGAAGATGAAAACCATACCTTCCGGCGACATCCACTCTTCTAATCGCATGAGGCATGGAGAAACCCTCAAATACTGGGACAGCATGTGTGACGCCATCCCCAGAGTCGAGTACGATGCCAGTTGTCCGCCCTGAAGAATATCTACGGATGGTTCGAGTAAGGGTCAAAACATACACCCAAAGTGTATAGCTCACAGGGAAAGGACTGCCTGCACCGACAGGAACAGAGCTGGAACATTGAATGTGTCGAAGAATATCTGAGCAGCTACATCGCGATTACTCCTTGGATTGAGTGGTGCTTCGGTCAAGAGAACTGGGTGCTTTCAGGCATTCTCGTCGGAACATCTGGAAATCTATATAGAGAAAGGGGACATACCTCTTCACTGAGGGTCCCAAGCTCTTCAGCATATATCCAACTCCATATCCGTTCCATGTCATCCCAATCGGTTACAATGCCATGTTCCATAGGGTATTTGATCTTGAGAAGACCACGGAACTCTTGCGCGCGACGACCGATGAAGACGTCGCCTTCAAGGGCGCCTGCCATGACACGCACATGCTTTGGTCTCCCAACACTAGAAACCCAAGTGAATGGGATTACACGTTGACTAGCATCGCATTGTAAAGACGTACAATGACGGGAAAAAGCATTTTGGATGATCTTGACCCGCGAAACCTGCTTTGATAGTTCCGGAGCCCTGTCAGAACTAAGCTGAGCCCAGACGCGCTTTAGTTTTGGAGAATGGGCATTACATTGTCTATCACAACAGGTTGATTTGTGAGGACATCCTCAAATTCTGCCGACATCCCTGCAGCGATAACGACCAGAAAAAGTTTTGGTTAAGGGAGGCTACTACTAGGATAAGAGATTCGGTTTGACGATCAATTGTGCTTGGAGGTGAAAGTGACGCGTTTGACCGTTTGAAGCGTGTTTCTCACATAACCATCTTCAGTGTTCACATCATCATCATGGTGCGACATGGTACCACACGGCTCATTGGTTTACAGTTATTCTCCTTTCTTTTTATTACGCTCATAACACGCATCGTACGTCGAGTTCTTCTTTGACATAACCATTCATTAACAATTCTGGCAGGCGCCAGTCGAAGCTATCATGAATAAATGGGAGGTGACGAACTTCTGCAAATGTGGTGTCCCTTTAACTCTATCATCGTGCTGGAACTAACCACACTTTAGGCATCTGCTTCTCCGCAAATTCCACGACTCTATCCCTGAATACGCCTGACAACCCGTCCAAACCTTGTCTATCGTGCACTAAGCAGTGGTGCTTAAATCAGAACCTACCTATCTGCCTTGGCGCATCTCTTGGCGACACAGATCCAGACACTGCTACCGGTCTAGAGGGAGATGTCGAAGCGCGATGCTTCCGTGTGTCCCCAATTTCCCTATGTCTGCCAATATTAATTTATCACTGCCAGAACGAGACTCTCCTAGGGACCAGCTTGTGGTCACCCTCTTTCTATTGACTATCCTCGGGCTGTTGCTTGGCGTAAGCATTAAAAACCGCATGCTCAAGGCCGGTTTGGACTCAGGTACGGCATGGTCTGTCAGCAGGCGCTGGTGGGAGGTTCGTATGTCTTCTTTTCAATTTGAGTGTTGCTTAGTCGCTACTGCAGGAATGGTTACCGCGTAGGTATTCTGAAGACCATGACCTTCGTGAGCGTACCACTCGTTCCACTGGCAACGACAGTCGGGGGAATTATAGAGAGATATCGAATACGCTTCCTATGTAACTCTTGATATCGGTGTACAGTAGATCCGTGATGCATTGATGCCTTACCCACACACGTTTTCCTTATAGAGCACGATCAGGCGTTGCGCTTCTTAAATTCAGACCACAACGTCTTAATAACCGTTCTCAATCTCTTTGGCAGTTGAGGGGATAACAAACCCGCGTAGTTGTCATATCAAGCTTTTGTCCAGCTACCTGCTGGCGCTTCATGGGCTCATTGTGCTCCAAGGCCAGTGCGCATTCCGGGGGACATCAAGTGTTGGGAAGCACTGCCACCCGGTCAAATGGACAGGATTATGGCACCACATCCCCTCCTGATCCTCGCGCCGCAGCTGCAGAGGCTGCTGAAAGAAGGATGAAAACGGTAAGCCTCCGAATTAGTAGTATCCATTTACAGGATTCACCAGGCAGCATAGGCACAAGCACGAGGTACTAATGCCTCGAATCCGAATCGGGGACGACTCGCTGGGCAAGTTGAGACTGCGAAAGTGGCGAAACCCGTACCTACGTCAAGGGAGGAAGAACCTCTAGTGGTTTGTCAAGCTCTATGGTCAATTCTTTACCGTTCCTCACTGTCACTACTTCTAGTGGGATTGAATAAAACTTTGTGCGTGTGTATCGCCTCACCACCAGTATAACATGCGGGCATTCATCGCTCCAGACTTCTCATTCCGACCTTCAGGTTTTCTCGTGCTGTTTCATATGTGATCGCCGATCCCTCCCACATTTTCAATTTACCTCGGACCCGCTCAAACATGAAATGATCCCTCAAACCTCATGGTCATGTTTCTTCTTGTACTTCTTGTCCCACTATTATCTTACCCGTCATCAAACTCAGCGGACCGCCGGTGAGACAACATGATGTTCGAACACGTTGATTTCATGTTCTTGATATGTAGAGGATGCCATAAACAAATTCTCTTCTCTTCCCATGATCGAGGAAAGTGACGCCGTCTTGTCTCGTCTTGTCCATGTTCTTCCTGAGATGCAAATGGGTAAATGATGATTGCTCGACGAAATGATATACTTGTGTGAATCCCCCGGTTCGGGTTCATTGCAGGCGGACGTTCGATTGCCACGTGGCTGTGATCGCCAACTACGTCTATAGTACATAGTCCTTAAAGTACTGGTTTCGCGATCATCGAACGCATGAATGTTGTCCGTAGGGTGGAACAAAGTGTTGTGGGAAAGGCAGCCTTTTCCTGACAATTACATTCATCCTCGCTCTTTTCTCTCTTCCTTGAGGCGGAATCGTTGGTGGGTATAATTTATCTTCAAAACGTGGTGCTTAATATTTTCCAAAGCTAACTTCAAGCCGTACACCTATTGGCCACTAGTACTGCTATGCTGTGCGATCACGCAGCACTTAGCGACAATCTTCACATTCCTCGCAGTTTTTGTGAGGCTGAAGGAACGCTGGCTTGATGCCCGTGTATTGCTGTGGGTCTCGATAGTTAGTTTCTTTGGAGGATGTGCTCTGTGTGAGATCCTCAGCTCTAATACCGTTCGCGGCGCCTCAACCGGTACGTCGTGCATACCCACCCCTGGGCTCTTCACTGATTGGTTGCACCAACCAGGCTCGAAAACGATCAAATCGTCCCTTCTTGTTTTCCTTGCCTTGATGGGATTATCACCTGTGTTGCGAACTTTGACTGCAGCAACGTCCTCGGACTCCATTTGGGCGCTTTCAGCATGTCTCTTCCTTCTTAACGCGTTGCTCGCCGATTATAGCTCCATGAAACCAGTCCCACAGGAAAGGTGGGTTTCCGCCACGCCGGCCATTGTTGTCAATTCTCATCTCCCGTGTAGACTGACGTCCGTACTGTCCATGAATGCCGCGATCTCGTCATCGGTTGTCCTGGCCTCGCGACTGCCTGACGATTTGGCCGTCTTTGCTCTTGTCCTATTTGCTGTGCAATTGTTCGCTCTTTTCCCGATCCTGCGTCATCGGCTTCAGGTAGGGTCGGCAATTTTGCTTGGTTACATTATCGTGTAAATTTGATTATAGGTCACACCGCAAGTCGTACAGATCCTCTTCACACTGACCCTTTGTGTACTATCGTTTGTTCTAACGGTGTCTTTATCCGTCTCTGTTGCCTCCATCTATGCAGGCATTTTGATTACGGTAACGTTCGTTGCTCCGGGAGTCCTGGTCTGGGCACAGAAATACAAAAAGCATGTCACTCCTCAAACTTTTTCCTTTCTCTCTTGTTAACATGTCTTTCTGCAGTGAGATAAGAGGACCGTGGGATGTCGCAGTTCCAAGACTTAATTGATGTGGACACTGGTTAAAACGTGGAGTGCACAACGTAGAATATTTCTTTCTATTTATCTTCGTCTTCCGCCGAGCAGATTTGCCACGAATACATCACCGTTAAAACGTCCGAATGTAACCTTTTCCTTCCCGGAGCCAGTACATCCGAACGGGCATTGCGATGGTATTAGCATTAGCATTAGATCCGAAGATTCCGAACGGGCATAAGGATGGTATTAGCCAAGTGAGCCGCCGGCGAGTTACCGACATTTGCCGCGAAGGACACGCGGCAGTACGCGCTGCGCAGCCATCAGATAGAGTGTTTTAATGATAAATGTATTGTGCAACGAAGAAGGTACATATCATATTACATGCAACACTATGCAGCAGACCTTTAAGGAGTAAGCGCAATACAGTAAGTAACTGGATCTTAAAATGCTGTACAAATAATCGTGGTTACATAGTCCACTAGTGACGAGAAAAGATGCTGATACAATCCCCAGGGATCAAATGAGTGAACTGGTAGTCGTTACGGAGTACATTTATATTTGCATCACGTTTGCATGTCGGAATCGTCGTGGTGGAGGCGGGGACGCTTCGAGCCAGCCACTACGCCCATCCCGATGCCCCTGGCCTCGAGGACTTCCATTGCAACCTTAGCCGCCCCCTCAGAAGTTTTTTTGGTCCTGGTCCGAGTTCGACGGAGGGCTCCAAAAGCTTGAGCTTTGATAACCGCTAATGTGCCCGAGATAGGAGGTGCACCGGGGGAAGGTGACCTCGACTCCCGAGAACGTCCTCTACGAGATCGAAGTTTCGGCATTTGCGAATAGGAGGTGGCTTCACCTTCGCTACTCCCCCGCTCGTGCTGAGAGCCGTTCTCGCTTCCGGAGAACTGAGGAAGGGAGGGCAGTAGTGGACTCGGACCAGAATTTGCGCGACGGGGCCCAAGTCTGTAGCGCACGCCGTCGCTGCCAGCGCTTGGAAGCGAAATATCTGCGGTGCCACCGTGTAAAGTTAAATCAGCGCCGTGGCTATTGGAGTGTCGGCGATAATCAAATTCTCCGCGATCTTGTGTGATCGGGCCATCAGCAGGGAATGTGAATTGGAATGGGGACGTCAAGGACGTGCTAGACGAGGACGGGGGAGTGGATGACGTGGGGGAGATGGAACGGCTACCGGGAAAGAGATATGGGGTAGTTTCTAAATGATTGAGAGTCTTCTGCTCTTCAAAAGGGCGGTTCGCATATACATCGGGGGACGTCAAGGTAGGCGATCCTGCAAGCTCCATCAGACGTCATAAGATTGGTAGCGGAAGTATTAACTGACCATTAGCAGACGTAGTCTGTGCCACGTTTTGAGTCCATGGTCCGTCCCGGTTGATAGATTGCATCGGATACGGGTAGGAACCATATCTTGACACTCGGGCGTTCATGTGGTGTCCGGCTCCGCCGGATGGTATCTGCTCGGCCTCCACGCCAGTGTAAGAAAGCGCAGGAGACTGAGTCGCATATGAGTGACTGGGCCCGCTGGTATATGCACCGCTGCACAGGGAATTGGACGTCTCGTCACTGGTCTGATATGCCATGCCATCATCATTATAATGGCCATGCGACGAAGGAGTACGATTGTTGATGTTGGTTGCTTGAGGATGAGGAGCAAAAGACGATGGGAGCGGAGGCAAGTCATCAGATTCAGGAGCCTGTCCTGTCTTCCTCGCCTGCCAAAGGGCCCTCCAGAACTTCTCACGTTCGCGCAATTCATGTCTAAGGCGCGCATTGTCTTGTCGTAGATCCCCGGCTTCAGATCGCGCTTCGCGACACGAATCCTGAAGCTGGAGGACGACAGACTCTAGACTAGTGACTACCGAATATGACGAGGATGAGCGATGAAGGTTACAGTAACTAGAGAACACCTAACCTGTCTCTTCTAGAGTCGCTATGTAGTTTGCTCGCCTCAAAACATAAGATTTTAACATGATGAAGGCAGGGGTTCGAGACGTATGGCTCACCTCTGGCGGAAAGCGGCTTGGGCATCCGCGTTTTTCTTTTTGCGGAGAGCAATATCAGACATTGGGGCAGCAGGATCGTCAAGGTCTGCTTTGAAGTCGGATTTATCGCCTGGGGGTGAATGGCCGGCGTCGGCTCTATTAGGCATGTGAATACAAAGGTTGAAGCGTTAGTAAAAACTGAAGAGACAATAAGGCTTCTATCAAACCAGCAGACAAGGGATGTAAAGGAGGGACTTTGGGACGATCCACAGAAGAGACGACGGTTTAAAATGGCATGGAAAAAAAGAATTCGAATCAAGGGCACGAGGAGAGGGCCGCGGTGTGATCACGTTAAGCGAAACTGTTTACAATTTCAGACTGTCCGTGGGGCCCTCACGGGGAAGTTATTGCAATTCGGAATCATAATATGTTTGCAAATGCGGCCAGAATGGTAGATGCTGGCAGACGTCGTCCTCCAGGTGATGCGGCGGCTATTTTGCAATCAGGAGTCTGCCTGACTGTGATCCCTTGTGTGATCTGCATTCATTCCCGAACCAATGTATCCGGTCCCAACCCTGCTCGTCGCTCCCAGGAACCTGATGTTTTGGTGCATGTGCGGTCGAATCACTTTGAATCTCGTTCTTACCCGATGCACTCCTTCATTTCACTCTGAAAGCCGCGTTTTGACGGCCGATTGCACTGTACAGATCTAAAACTTCTCCACCCTTCTCTCACTCCAACTCACCGCAGTGTCCGCGATCAACGCACTAATGGAGATTCACGACCCTAAAGGGGCACACCAAGGACATAGTCAACCATCTTTTTCGGCTTGGACACGCCGTGTGCCATGAAAATGAGGCCGCGAATGCAAAACCTACGGACCGAATCACACACCCTCTCGTCACGGTTATGTCTTGTTATGCCCCGGTGGAATCCATCTCGGATTCATCCTCAGCTTCCATCTCTTCATCTCCTTCCATATCCAGTATATCCATTGTCGTCCCATCACCGTCAAGTATGCAAACTACTCTCCTTCCGATTCTTCCGTTGACTGCGAGGGATACTGATCCGTCTCTGCACGCGGTCAATTGGCGACGCCTCTTGATCGGGATGGGTTTCAACCAGAGCTGAATCATGCCGTTAGTAAAAGCACCGGTCACAGGTCTCGACAAAAACATGGTGGTGCACGATACTTACATGCCCCTCGTTCAACCTCTGGAGCACGTTGGCTATCATATCTTTTCGGGCGGGCCCGTTTACGTATCCTTCTGATTGTGTTTGATACTCCAGGGCGCTGTAGTGAACCGTAGCTGCGAACATCGGACCTTTGATCACATTTAAGGGAGAGCCAAATGGACATAGATCAGGGACTTACCGTCGGTTCCTCTTACTTTATATACAATGACGAGGATCTCATCGTCGAAAAACTCAGCGTTGCAGAGATGGACGTCAGTAATATCCCCAGGCTCATGTCCAGCTATGGAACACTCCATGACAGTGACATCAATATACAGCGGAACCCCAGCGGCACATTTTGCGTAAGGCGTTCGGGCCAAGCAGACTAATTTGTACACATTGAATTTCCAAAAAAGCGAAGGATCCAAAAGCGCAACTCACAAAGGGGCCGCATTTCCGAGGTCAAATGGATCGCAAGATGCTGCAGGTGGTTGCCAGGCTAAAATATCCGAATTTGGTTGAATTCAGTGCGCTGTAAGGAACATGACTCACTTCATTCCGTTGAGCAACTCTTTCGCGGATAAATTGGCAAGCACTGCTTGGAACAGTTTCACTCGCCCCTACCTGAAATGGCGTAGCGCCGCCACTACCTGACACGATGGCTGATCGAGCGGTAGCCTTCGAAACGTGCACGAAGACCCGCTGACACCGGACAGCCAAATCATGAACAAGTACCCACAGATTTCTGTCTAGATGTGATTTATCTTCCGATTTATCGGCCGTGGAGACTTTCTAAAACAGATACAAACTCATGTCGTAGAGTATACATCATAATTAAGTTAGAAACCTACCGGTTGCCATGATGTTTTGGAAGGATCCTGCAATGCGGCGTGGGCTTGTTCGAGTGCTTCTTCAAGGACTTTGTTAGTATCCGTGTTGTGTCGAGGCAAACCAAGATCTCCGGGATCAAATTGGGGAGCTGGTCCTGTGAACCACCGGTCTATTTGGCTTGTCTTCAGCCCGGACATTAAATAGTGATTGACTTCAAGGATGTCATGTTCAGGGGGCGAACGAGTCTCGGGGGAGTTACCTGCCAAGGCGATTTCTAACATGGGAAATTGGCTAAGGTCCTATACAGCTCAGTAACCCACTCACCATAGCGAAGAAAGCTCAGGAAGTGTTTGAATGACCCGAGTTCCCCCCTTGCTTGAAATGCCAACAAATGTGCAATGACGATGGCTTGCTTCAGCGAAAACAGACAGTGGGTAATGTCGTCGGTGTTGAATCCGAACAAGACAAATTGAGGACTGGAAAGGTGTCAGTACAAAGATGGTCAATCATGGAAAATCCTGCTCGACATAAGTGACCATCCTCGAACTTCTTCCAAAATGATATGTAACCGTTGAAGCGCGGGGACAAGTTGCAATGTTGAGAAGTCGCGCAGTTTGACGAGTGCGTCGGTCACCGTGGACTCCCATTTCTGGAGAGCCTGAGCGCAAGTTTAGCTTTGTGACAACGAAACGATGGAAGAATCAACCCTTTCACTCATTTGCTCGCTGGACGAGAAAAAATCTGAAAGTCCCTCAGAACACAACCCAGCGACTAGGAGACCAGTGAGCTCGAGAATTGCACTAGGTTCCTTCTCTGTTGGTGAAACTTAGAATAGTAAAAACCCATCGAGGGACAACATCACGAACGGCCAAATTGATCACGAAGTCTAGTTTCTAGTAGCTGAATCCATTTAGGGCCAGCTTCTCGTGCTCCAGTCAGTGAATCGGAACCCAACCAGACTTCACGCAGGTCTTCAATGACCCGCATGATATACCACATCAACTCCCGTGCGGCGGATGAAAGCCTGGCAAAATCCCTAATTCTATGGGAGGCAAGCAACGGTAAGTCAACCGATAGAGGCGCAAGCGTGACAGATGATAAGTCGGAGGTTAAGGTCTGAGGATGAAGTAGAAATAGTGGTCGCTTCGGATCCTTGAATACTGCCGTTGGCACGGTCGATGGAAGTGTACTGATCGGCCCTAGGTAATAGCTGCCATCCAGGAAACAGTGAAGCTTGCCGTTGTCATCGCCTATCACGAGCAGACTGTTTTCGTCTTCTGCAGAAAGATTAACTTGTGTCTCCTTTGCCGTCTTGCCTTGTTCATCAGTCAGGATCGGGGAGCATAGAGAAGCAAGAGATGAGTCTGGGAGCAACGAAGGCCAATCGTTGATGACTTCGGGTGTGGATGGCTTCAGCGCAGCTCCTGTCTGCGTTCCTTGGAAAGCAAAGAGGTCGGTAGCACTGGTTCAACAAACGTTAACGAGTCTAGTTTTCGTGGACCCGGATGACTCACGTGAGTTTGTGATCTTCCTCTCGAAGGGGATCAAGGAGTGGAAGAACTTTGAGTATGGAGAGAGCAGACCCTGTCTTCGGCATGATAAGAGTTGAGGCAGTGTTAGCCTAAACAAATCCACAGACATTAATTTCATTTCTCTTGAAGATATCTGGAATTGTGCTTCTTGGTAAATCGCGGCAACCCGAGAACCACCAAGCTTCAGTTATTCGTCGTTGCTCAACATTGTGTGATGATGTTGGGATAGTAAGAGAACGCTCTATGCGACCATCTTGCGCAGAATAAAGTGTTATGCGGGAGAACCCATGAGAGACAGCGATTGTCTGGCCTATAGTGAACAATGTCAGATATGACGATGCATAACTTGTGACGTATAACCACACCACAAGGACTCCAAGCTAAAGCCGATACGCTTTCACTTTCGTCGCGCCCCACCTCAATGTCCCACTTTTTGGTTCCTTGCATTTTCCATAGAGTCAACCTATCCCTTCCACCAAGGCGGGACACCAGGACGACAAGATCTTTGTCTGGGCAGCAAGCCGATGGCAGTAGGCGGCATGGAGACGAGAGCCGCAGGACAGCCAGTGACGCGAACGCATTGTGCTCCATGTATTCTACCTCTGATGGTACGAAGACGCAGCGAGGACGAGCAACAAAAAAAAACCTTTTAGTAACTTCGTCGTTCGCCAGATGTACTTTTGGTCGATCTTACGTTCTGCATGTGGCCACGTGGTGTAGCCCATATTCTCGAATGTCACAACCATTACAGTTGCCTTTTTGTGCGATTAAACTATTTTGCTATTTGCCTCTCCGCTTACCCCCTTTGCGCTTTCCCATCCCACCGATTGTGTCTCCCTTCTTGGCGTGCACCCCTTCACCCCTTGCCGCCTTCGACGATAAATCCTTGTCAAATGCACCACTACCAGTTCTCGACGTCCCTTTTCTCGCCTTCGTTCTTTTTGAAGTAGGTACGTTTTGGTGGCCTGGGATACCAATCTTGGCGGGACGGGCAGCCTTCTTTGCGGAACGGATAGCAGCGTTCACAGCACCTGTCTCACCTAGTTCCTTGTCGGCTTCTAGTGCCATCTTCCGTCGCTTTGCCTTCCTGGTTAGGCCAGCAAACTTATCTCTCTTTGGCTGAAGGGACAATTCAAAAGAGATCGTGGAGGATGCAATAAACCTACCTTGGGCTCGTCGATCGCCTTGAGTTTCCCCTTTGACGCGAGCGCCATTCCATTCTCATGCTGCTGTTTGCTCGTGGCTGGAAAAACATGAAGCTCCTGCTGATAACCTATAAATCTTCACCCACCAACTGCCTTTGCCTTCTCTTTTTCGCTCTGAAACCAAGTTCGAGCAGGCCGAGAAAAAATCTCATCCTGATGCTCGATCATATTTTGTCCCTTCTTTAGTTCCATTTCCGCCTGTCGAATCTAGCATAGTATATAAGTAAAGGCGGTTGAGCGACGTTCAACAACCAAAGTTACCTGCTTCTCCTCCTTCTCCTCTTGAAGAATTGTCGCGACCTCGTCCCTGAGAGCCTCTACCCTCTTGACCCATTTAGGAAAAACCTCAGCAGGGACAAGTCGATGACGAATATTATCGTCGCCCGTACTATGCTTGATGGCTGCTTTGAGTATTTTCCTGTCTCCTTCTCCCACTAGAGTAACTGAGCTACAATGATGATTAAAACACATCTAACCGCCGAGATTGGATTGGGGATTGAAGCTCACCGACCAGACTTCCCTGCGCGGGCTGTCCGACCCACACGGTGAAGGTATTGAGACAATTGGTTAGGCATGTCGTAGTTGATAACAGTCTCTATGCCCTTGATATCTAGACCACGAGAAGCTAGATCAGTCGCCATTAGATAATCTACTTGTGCATCGCGAAATAGCTGCAAAGATCTGAGACGCTATCACATAATTAACGTCTGACATGCATAAGAGCGTACAAATGCCCTCTAACCTGTTCTTGAGAGAGGTCGCCATGCAACTCCTCGGCCTTCATATCAAGAAGACCGAAAATAATGCGCATCTGGTGGGCTAGCTTCTTGCTCTTATAGAATATGATAACGCGCTGTCTGAATGTTCTCTTGCATAAAGATACAAGCAGCGCAGTTCGGTCCGCTTCTTTCTCCGTTCGCACGCGAACGAATTCTTGGGTAAGCCCTCGGGCCGTGGTTCGCTTTGGATCCACGAAAAGGCGTACGGGCTTGTTCAAAGTCATTTTCACCAGTTCGTCGACAGAATCGGTCATTGTAGCAGAAAACAGCATCGTCTGACGAGAAACAGGACATGCTTTGATGATTTCGGCCAATTCGTCTGCAAATCCATCGGAAAGCATACGGTCGGCTTCGTCAAGAACAAGAACATCCAGTGCGTCGAGCGTGAAGGAGGGGGAATTGCGCAAGTGGTCGATAAGCCGTCCAGGAGTTGCGATAACGACGTCTGGGCGAGTCCTTAAAGTTGCCTCTTGCGATTTGAGGGAAAGTCCACCTAGATAGTTTCCATGAGAACTAGCCGCTGTGAAGTTTGAAGCAACAAACCAACGACAAGGCAAAAGCGAATGTCAGTGTGCGCCGCAAGTTTAGAACCAACGTCATAACACTGTACGGCTAATTCTCTTGTCGGAACCAGCACCAGACACCGAGTCGCTGCCGCATGCTTCCCCTTTTCTCGATATAGCAGCCGTTCCAGCATAGGGATGGTAAACGCAGCAGTCTTACCAGAACCTGTGACAGCGTTTCCGACAACATCTTTGCCCAGCAAAGCAACAGGGATGGTCGCGGCTTGAATTGGTGTTGGCACTTGGAATCCGAGATTGGCCAATGCCTTGTGAATTGGGCGGGAAAGGTTCATGGTCAGAAAAGATGAATGATGCTCCGTAGGTGCTGCCTCCGAATCAAAGAATGCTGCTTTGCGATCCTTTTCGGCTTGAGTCTCTTCTTCGGATTCATCAGAAGAATTCGATTCCACATCAACATTATCGGTCGGCTCCTCCTCATCCTCCTCAGATACAGACTGAGTGGATTCGTCATTTTCCTCCCCAGATGTGGCAAGGGGGTCATCTTCGTCGCCCGAATCATCCGTTTCAGGGAAGTCTTCTGCACTACTAGCATCACTTTCTTCCATACCGTCCTCAGTTTCATTCTCGCTCTCTGGCTCACGTTTTCTTTTTAAGCCCGTCTTCAGTTTGCGTCTTTCGATGATTTCATCTACTGAGACGGGATCCTATGTACCAATTCAATGATCAACTACCACGTGTAGCAGCGATGCTCACCGGCTTAGAAATTTTCTTCACGATATCTTCCTGCTGTGCTCCAAACTCCAAAAAGTCGGTGTATGGATCACCAACGACATCGAACTGAAAATCGGGGTCCAAGAGGGCGGCATCATCCATTTGCTGCTTCTTGCTGCTTCTGCGTTGAGGTGGTGATTCATCGTCAGATTCGATAGTCATTACGAAGTCCATGACTGGATGTGATGTAGTGCAGTCGACCGGCAGAGTTTTGGCCGGCTTGGCCACTAGTATGCTGTTGGTGCATTAATGTAGGCATGAAAAATGTCACGTGCTCGAGACCTTCCAAAGAGAAGTCAGCCCGACAAGTTTAATCTACAGAGCACATTAGCCATAGGTGCACCGCGTTCGACTGATTCAGTGAATGCTAATATTTGCTACTGTGGGATGAGTGCGAAGTAGCGATGTAACTTGAACATGAAATGGTACATTTGCCGAATAACAAATATGATACGTATGGGACAGGGTATCAAACAAATGGTGATCAGCGGGACAAATGAATAGAAACAAACTGGGGATACATAAAGGAAAATCTTGATACATGCTGGGGCTATCTTCACCATTGCAGTATTTTACGAAGAAGTCCTGCATCTCTCTGGGAAGATGTTGAATATTCGCGCGACATTGTTCGAGGTATTGTGGGGCGGAAGGGTTCTTCAATCAGGTCCGAGTCTGGGAGAGGCGCCATTCGAGATGTTTGCATCTGCGTAATGTTAATTAATGGAGGGTAAGAGTTTTCAAATCGAGACGCACATCTTCGGACATGACAAATTCGTTAAATACGACCTTCAATATTCGTTCTCGTGCCGGTAAGCAATAATCCGGATTTGTTTGGCACTGGATCTGGCAGTGGGTGGTAGTTTGAATAAACCGACCAAACATATTGAATTTGCCCCAATGAATTTTTGTAGGATCATCCATATTGACACTGGGGTTTCCTTCGTGGGCACGGATCAGGTCGGACATATGGACCTCCCTGTTAAGAGGTAAAAGATGAAGCCATCATGTGTCATGAGAGTCACCGCACTTACAGCGCGGGGATACAAGCGCCTTTGGTATTTTTGAGCGCCATACGATAAGCCTGATGAGCTCCGCGATGTTGAAGAAGAACATCCCAAGACAACAGATTCTTGTAGTGATCCGGAGTCCTGTTTTTGAAGAACTCCATGGTTTCATCGCCCTGGAAAGTGGACTTGTTGATTCCAGCGACAAAGGCACGCAGCGCTGAGTAATTGTTCAATGCGCGGAGCTCGTGTGCAATATCTACAAATCGCTCTATCTGCCTTGCACGTTGCTTCGGTTTGTCATGACAGAGTATGAGGGATACTATCCTGAAGAAATCATCAATCATCTTTATCATTGTCGCCACGCATGGCGACTTACCAATCGGCAAGGTGATTGGAGATAGCGTTAAAGCGAGATATCGAGTCCAACTCAGGGTCTTTGCGTCCAGGAATGAGGGTATATTGTAGCCAGTGCCGTGGCTGCAAAAATGTCGTCATAATCACGGCAATCACAGCGCAAGCCAGTGCTAACCTCGATATCCATGAATAACTTCGCTTCCACTCGTGTGATCTCCTCCGCAATCTCGGAGCAATCAAAAGTAGCTAGAATCGAGGCATTACTCCTTAGCTTGTTCAGGAGGTCCTTTGGAGACAGATCTAGAGCATCTCCTTGATCGTGAGTCGAATTTACCGGTGTGAATATCTTCGCGCTGAGCGGCAAGCTTGACTTGCGCTCTCTAACGCTCGATGCACTAGGGAGGCTGTCGTTCGAGGGAACCACCGATGAACGACTCGTAGAGGGTGATTCGATGTCAATAGCAAGCGTTTCCTCCTCACCATCTGATATGCTATATGGATCCTCACTCTCGTCCACAGGATTTTCCGATTTCAGTGCCCAGGCCGCATCCGTGTCTGTGATGTTCGGAAGATGTGAGAGGAAAGGCAGGAAGTCGGACCCATAATGGAGGAGATATGTCTTCCCAACAATCGACCTGACCAGGGCGTTTAAGGCGCCAGAAGCCCCCGGAACGGCGAAGTCTTGCGGATATGTCTGGATCCAGGTTTCAAGTAGGTGGCATATCCTTCGAATCAATCGGCGTGTTAGTACGACAACTTTTCAGGTCGCAAAATTGAGACACCTCATCTGTGCGTAACTCGCAAACATCGGATCGCCAGTCGAATTGTCAAGTTGTCGCATTCGCTTCTGCATGGCCAACAAAATACTGCGAGGACTTGCAAATCTTCGATATGTAAGAAGGAAATGCGAGATAAATGTTGGATCTAAAATCAATGTTGTAAATCCTGCAGTGCCAACCGCTCAGCTAGGCAAGCTTACCATCACCGCTGACAGCAAGGAATAGTAGTTTATCGAGTAACTCCTCTAGGGTTGCATATTGTCCTGAACGACTAAGCAAATCAGGAAGTTAGCAGTGCTGATTCGAATGATTGAAGACGACCCACGGTTCCTTATCCTTGCTCACAGGGCGACCAAGATGACCGTTCTCAGCGACATTCAAGGAGGCATCTCTCCGGGAAACCGAGGAGGAATTCACGCTTGACGACCCAATAAAGCTTGTGACACTGCGAGCGTTCGATAACTTTCGCTCAGGTGATTCCCGTGATTTAGACTTCTCGTGTGCCGAGAGGAGATCCGGCGTTGACCGAGCGCGCGTTGGAGAAACAGCGATTGGTGGAGGTGATGATGAGAGTATAGAGGTGGACGAGTGTAGCAACGAGCTACCTTGGTCTTGAGACATGGCACGCGTAGAAGCTGTGGAAGAGGTGGCAGGTGGGTGTAGCTGATGATGTTGATGCTCGGGCTTCCCAAGTATTCGATGAATTGAGAGCATCTGGTGATGCGGGATTTCGTAGATCAGCATCTGAAATGGCATCGATAGGCTTGAATGCCACACTCAAATACAACTCTGCAGACTCACGAGGACCTGGCAAGATAGATATCGTTAACCAATTGAACACTTTCTTTATCCTAGCCCTCCCTGCGTCTCCCAAGTAATCAACCTGCGCCAAACCAACATCATAAGCTTTCAACAGTTTGGAAGACTCCAACGGATCGACAACAGTATTCAGGTCTGTCTTCAAGGCGACCGCTATGGTCGACAGTTTCAACGGTCGTATCCACCCTTTCAAGATGATTGATAATAAACCAAGAAAAGAAGAGATGCAACATACGGAGAAAATCTTCCACAGGAGAAAACGAAGCTTTGTCGGTAGCATCATAACATACGACAACTCCATTGACGGGTGGAAGGTTTCCGTGCCAGACCTTTGCAATGTCTAACTCGTAAATTACCATGGGGAAATCTCGTCGTATCACCCAGTCGAAGTGGCGTGTATCTTGAGAGATCACAGTCAGATAAAACAGATAGGTATTGTATGAATACCAACGTACAGCAGAAAGGAGCGGGAGGAAACGTTCCACTAGGTGACGCGAATAGTGCCTCGATGCACGGTGCCCCGTGTGCTTTAGCATCCTCCGAGATGAATGTCGACTTGCCGCAACCAGATGAACCGACTACTGCGATGGTTATTTCCTTGGGTAAGAGCTGGGGTGCGCAACATCAGAAGTTGAGCTCAATGGGACGTGGCGAGCGCTTACGGAAGGTTGTATGATGTCAATCAATAGATTTCTACCTATAGCTGAAGTGGTTTGCAAGCCGAGACTGTCACTCCTTGCGCGCCCTGACGTAAGGTTGACTAGTGCAGGATTACATACAGGCAGAGAACTAAGCGATGGTGTGGAATGCAAGCGGCGGGTATCATCAAGAGGCTGAATGGGCATGCGTGGAGGGAGATTGAGATCGCCTGGACGGGGGGCTGTTCGCAGGTGATCTTTGCCTTTCACAGAACCCCGTCTGCCTTCACTCGGTCGCTTCAGCCGCTGGAAAAGCTCAGCCTCCCGCTCGTGGTCTATGCCGGAATCACGACTCTGACTCATCGCACTCACACTCGCACCGCGACTGCGAATATATGGTTGGGAAAGAGGGGGCTCGGGGCGCAGTGAACCGACCGGTTTAAGTGTCCGAGACTCCTCGAACGTGGAATAAGTGTTGCCTCTATTCGCTCGTGGACCGCTTGTTCTCGGCGACGTTTCCCTATCGTAGCCAACGAATGAGTCGACGGAAACTGATTTGCGCAAGGCTTGGAGCGAAGGGTCGGTTGAAGAGGACGATGAGAATGTGGAGGAACCTGTAACGAAAGGAGTACTACGAGGAACGAGGAGAGGAGATGAAGTAGAGGAGAAAGAGGCCTGGGGGGATGTGGACGATGCGGACAGAGGTGCGATTGGATCATGTCCCAGGTCAAGGTAAGTATTTTTATCGGGGTCGCCGGGCATCTGAATCGGTGGGAGGGAAGGTATGGCGGGTAAACAATGGCTTGTGCTGGTCGTTGACGTAGGCATGTCTGTAGTGGTAGTCGTCGAGTCTCGATGTCGCATGTATGGACAACAAGGAATAAAAAATAACTAGTGAATCATGAACGCTGCAGCGAGCAAGTCTTAAAGGAGAGTCAACTTCTGTAATGAGAAGCGACTATAATGGAAACAACAATAGGAATCGACTTGGAATCGACGCTAGTTGGACACTAGCCAAGACTTGGCCCAGATATTAGAAGGTGTCGCTTGTGGGCAGCGTCGAAGGAGGGCTGGCGGTGAGCGCTCCGAGCAGAAGCGAAAACGAAGAGACAGAATTGGAGTACGTGGTTCAAGATGGTGTACAGTTTTTAATTATGGGAATCAATGATACAGGCGCTCGTCGCCATCGCCGTCGTTGGCAACAATAAGGGTCTTTTCATTACCATTCCATTAACACTATCATAGTCTTCATCCTCGTTCCAAAGATCGTTTGGAATGTCTTCTCCATCGCCCAGAGTTTTACTTATCGCAAGTACTTATCCTTCCTTGTCAAGATTTCTCACTGATTATGGAGCGTCACTAATGACAATTCCAAGAATGATGACGGCCCTCCAGGTTCACAATCTCCATATATTTTCGGGCTTTATCTTCATCTCACCACGAACCTCGGTAAGCTTTCAGTGAACCCACATCCATGAAAACGCTGCGTCTAACATGCGACCCTTAACCAGGATGGGACGTCAAGGTAGTCTTGCCAAGCTCCCAGAAATCGTGGATCGGTGAGTCTAATTATTGTCTTCAAGCTCTCGTCCTCATGCACATCTTGTAGGGAAAGCGTTTCACATCACGGAAATTACAAAAGGAAGATATTACTACCCGAAGGAACCTGGTAAGTGATTTGGTGGTGTCTGAGAATTGCACCCTAATTGAAAGGCTGTTGAAGACGGGGTGGGAGAAGTTTCACCATGTTCGCGTCCTTTGAAGCAGGGCGAAATTGCCGAGTGGGTACTGCTGGACGGTGTATGTTAAGATTTCTACTCTTGACGCAAGCTCATGGCGTACGTACTCCATAGACCCCTGCAACTTGCACCAATATCGCACTCCATAACCTTTATCCTGGGGCAATCGACCTTGTGGTCCGTACTTATAGCTCCTTGTGATAACCCCCTCCAAGTCTAATCCAAATTGTAAGGTCTCGGGACCAAACTATGGCAGAAATTCCTCTGGTCTGTGCTTTCTCTTCGCTATCATTGAATGATATGTGAACTAATCATGATGACACAGCCGCTTTCGCCATGTCGTCCGGAACCATCGGTGCCGCAATGTCGTCAGCACTATCTCAGATCCGTTCTGTCGCAATTTCGTACGGCGGTGTCCTCCATCCCACCCCAAACGAACTTTTTGAACCCGCACATATCCTGTCTGGGCGGATCATCCAGTACCTGTGGAACAACTGGGGTAAAGACGTCGGTGGAATGCGCAGCGGAGAAATCGACATGTATAACGTGAACATTCCCATGATAATGGAACTTCTCAACCCAAAGGGCCTAGATATCCATTGGACACACATGTGGCGTAACTCATACGGGCAGCTTTTTAAAGCGGTATCAGCTCCTGACGCTGCAGGCACGAAGAGGGAAATCCCCTCCGAGGGTCCGGACGTGGCGGGTCAGCATCCTGCACAGCAAAGTGGACCTCGGGGCGATGTCTCGAAAGAGGAACCTGCAGCGCTAGTATTCAAATTTTCCCCTGATATCCAGCCTCTCATTACCCCTTCACTCGGTTCCCTCCCAGTCGGCTCGGATGGTTGGGCCATCGCTAAGGGCCACGCGAGCATTACTCCCCTACGGGCATGCTTTGCGCATGTAGATCACGACCATGCAGCAACAGGGACCGAATCTCTGAGGATCTTGAAACTTTAGAGTATTCCAATTCTCTGGTATATCACTAATATCATCGATGTAAGCGAGATATAACGCAAATGTTAGGGGCACAAGATCCATAGATGAATCCTCGTGGTATCATTGTCTGATCGTCAATAGTTCGTTAAATAATTTGTCGTGTCTCTGCTTGGACAGCCAGCATCTCAAAGTGAGACCAGCACGATGTATAAGAATACTATCGTGGGGAAAATCCAACCAGTCATAGCTAAGATTGGATATGTTCGGATTGCGCTCGACGCAACCCCTGCCGAAAAAGCCTGTTTGTAAACGTTGAGCGAGTTGATAATCCAAGTGGCATTCTAGAGAACCAGTTGAGACAAAGAAATGCAAGAAAGTAATGGCATCTCACAACAAAATTAGACGGATCCATCAGCCTGTTCTCGCAGGTGCCAGGACAACCTGATGTAGCGTACGAGTTGCCGGCCCAGTCACCTGGTTAGTCATGAGAAATCGCATCAATTTGCACCTCAAAAATGAAGCCTCACCACAAAACGTGATGTCTGCATGGGTTATGAGCAATAAGGATTGGAATTTTATCAAAATGCTCACCGAATACGATCGAGTGGTTTGCGAAGTATTGGGTTATATTACACGACTGGGAAGCCAGTTCAGCATCAGGTTCGCCCCAATTGGATGGATCTGGTTCTCCATTTACAATGTCCTGAGGAATAGCTGCGCGGTAAAACGACCCTGTGGAGTGAAACAGTCCAGAGTCTCACGGTGCTGTGAATTTTCGCAATCAAACGTACAAACCGCGATGCCGTTTTCATCCCATTTCATAGCAAAGACTCCACCCCCATTTACGTCAAAGTTTGGGCCATATGATGCACGACTCCATTCTGTTACACCGCACCCTGCATTGTTGTTGATGAACGCATTGCATTGAAGGTTATCCACGTTATTTGTTTGCTTCAATGGTTACCCCGCCACCCCTCGTTCATGGTAAAACGGACTCACCACGATCAACCCAGTGATGTTGGTACTCTGAGTTAAGTTGCAACCTGAGAGTTCTGTGAGCTGTGAAGCAAGTAGCTTGCGAACTTTCGCTCACCAGGAGCAGTATGCCAGGTGACTTGGTTGTGTTGGTTGTCATGCACACCCTCAATGATGTCTATTTCACCGTTCTTTAATAGAGATTATTGAGTGAGAATCTAAAAGTATTTCGTACTCACGTATGGCCATTCCCCACCCCCAAGCGTCCTGGCACACCGTTAGATTTATCATCCAATCGTTGCATAACATTACTTGCCAAAATGCAGGCCAAACACCTTAATTTAAATGATTGAATGACATCAGTGCATTGAAAGAAACTTGTCTCACCACAACCCCACGGAGCCATGTCTAGATCCAGTATGAAGAGACCCATATTGTATTCAGTCTGACTTGATATGCGGACACTGAGAGACCGAATGAGCCTCGGCGCACTCGGCGTGCTAGAGGATTTTACCTGCTTCTATTGACCCCAGATGATAGCCAAGTTGTATTATCGCCCTGCATGATAACCTTGTTGTCTGTGGTCACATACGCCAGACTGCTGTTGAATGCTGTCTGTTGGTCAACAAAACTACGTTGATGTTTAAAGTCACAGAATTTTGTGTAACAGATAGACACGCACGTCACCAAACCACTGAATAGTTGTCACTGACAAATGAGTACCCCGAAAATTGGATGGAACGGAAACGTTACTTTGTAGGATCTGGACCAGTGTAGAAATCAAATGTACTGCAGCCCATTAGAGTCGATTGGAGTGACCTGGACAATACACTCACTCGAAAAAAGTATTGCCCTCGTAGGTATCTTGAATAATCCACACTATAGTAGATCCATTTGGCGCGGTTTCTCTCTTCGTTGGTAACATTGTCTTTGGCCATTCAGAGGTGACCGGTGAGACTCCGAACTTCCGGTTCAAGTTACTGAGAATGCTTGGGAAGGCCATGGTCTCCGAAAGATGCCCGCATAGTATTAGGCAAAGAATTGCATGACGATGTGTGAACATGCTCGAGAGAAGGAAGGCAATTTTGAAAAAAGATGAACTGGTATTTAAAGTGCAGTGACTAGACCGTCCGAGCACGATAGCAAATACTGGGAGAGTAGACCAGAGTAGCTCCAATAAAAATGTAGATGCGGCCAAATGAAATACCTCTCACATTTCAAGTGATCCGGGGACCGTGGCTGCGGCACGAGGCGAATGCATGTCATCACGTGCACTGAAGATCCGCCTAAATTACCGGGGCCGGGCTAGTGTTGTGGGCAGAACTGGCAGAACCATGTTCTTACAGCGTGGCAGATGGCAGAATCGCCGAAAAATTTCCATGGTACTAGAAGTATCTACAAGGATGTAAGACCGCCAGATACTAACATCGAGTCAATATTCTAAGTCCCATCTTCGTTTGCATCATGATCTGTGACCATAATCTCATCCTCCACTGCTGCAGGCACTAATCCCTCGTCAACATGCTGCAGTTCCGCAAAGTCAGCCACATTCCCTTCTAAAATGTCCTTCCCGTCCACATCCCAGTCCAAGGCAAACTCTGTGTCCATCATTTTTCCCCGTTGCAAATTTCTTCCAGTCAAGCAAACTTAGCATCAATGTCATCAAGTGACATCGATTCGGGACCTTCGAGATTATAGCTAGCGTCACCGGAGACTGCTGCAAGCGGAGGAACAAATGCAAAGTCGGTCTCGAGCTGGCAACCTCTGTATCAATGCTTCGGGATCAACTCATCATCATCATGTACATTGTGATAGGCAATTGTCGCCACATACCCTAGTCTGTCAAGCAACAATGGGTCACGATGTCTGCCCACATGAAATCGAGGGATATCGTCCGTGTCGCTCACTCTAGTCGTTGTACCGTCAACCATGCATTTCGTCTCTCACGGCTCTCGATGCCGCAGTAAGTGTGATTTAGCATGTGCGGTAGTAGCTTGCAGACTTGCTAGACATCATTTTAGACAGCCAGTACTTGCTTGCAAACTTGGAGTAGACTAAGACTTGTCTTCTGGAAATTGTTAACGATGATGTAGTGACTGGCTAGCTCCCGACGCGGTGTTATGAATTTAGAAATATGTGACATAACAATCACGAAAGGCCTAGGGAGCCTCGCGCTTGTTTGTTTCGCTCCAACACTAAACAAAGTCGGCGAGTGCTGTAAAATGGAAACTGGTCTATTGATAATAGCTGTAAGATGGGTATGATAGCGAAGGTTAGCCGGCCTCCAGACTTAGTCATTGTAGAGAGTTTAAAGTACCTAGGCCTCATTTCACGCTATCATACAACTATCATACACTGTATAGTCTATCCTTTACAGCTCCCACGGTTCTGCATATCTGGAGTTCTGTCACATTCTGCCCAGGAGGTTCTGCCATCTGCCTGGCAGTGCCAGTTCTGCCCTATCACGTGGCAGAATGGCAGAGTTCTGCCCACAACACTATCCGTCTTTAATTACATGTCGTGAAATGCCGGTTTGCAACACGATCATCCTGATATTGCCTAGCTATTCTCAAGGGCTGTTATGCAGAACTGACACAGCCGTTGTGGACCGAAAGTTCCCTCAAAATATGTAGGAGCACATGATATCCTTTTGGCGAAGCTTCATGGTCATACAAAACATATCGAGCATGAAGTAATGTAATGGCAGAACAACAGGAAATATGCAAGCAAATCACCGGTAGCGACGAAGAGAAAGCGTGTTGTGCTTCTTCCAGGTCGAGCGAGCAGGGGTGTGGTTGTAACGATGGCCCTTGCCCAATCCCCTGTTCTGTAACGAACGTCAGAAAAATACCCGCGAGATACAAATAATGAACGAACCTGCTTCCCGACACTGGTGAGACCACGGGCTTCGCGGCGTTTGTGCACCGGCTTGGTGATCCAGCTGATGCGGGGATCTCGGCGAATCTAGACCATCATTCGTCCTCGTAAATATAACAGATAGTGGAATCCTCAGGCTTACAGCTTTGTGGTTCGGATCCACAAGAATAACTTCGTAATATTTGTAAACGCCGTCTTGGTTCACCCAGTACGAGTTCAGGACTCGCAGGTTTCCGCAGCGCCTTCCAACACGTTCCTCG
The DNA here is from genome assembly GCA_016584345.1 of Suillus ampliporus. Lineage (NCBI taxonomy): Eukaryota > Fungi > Basidiomycota > Agaricomycetes > Boletales > Suillaceae > Suillus > Suillus ampliporus. The sequence goes on from JABCPV010000003.1 coordinate 360,859, forward strand.
GCGGTACTCCTGAGACTGCGCTGGAACTTCAACTGGTTGACACCCTGACGGACAGGTTTGCCGTTGGTAGCACCTAAAAGATGAATTGAATTTACGTCGAAGGGGTGCCGTTTAGTAGCTCACCCTTTGGTACTGGCTTTTTACGGTTACCACGACGGACGCGGACACGGTAGATAACGTAGCCCTGCTTGGCCTTGTATCCCAAACGACGGGCCTTGTCAGGGCGAGAAGGGCGAGAAGCACGATGGATGACATTCAATTGGCGGTACTCCCAGCATCTATAGTGCGAATTCAGCAACTTTCGTCGGTATATGTACATTAGCACTCGCCGGACACGGAGGAGAAAACGCAGCACATCGGACTGCTTTTTTCTGTATAACTCGCTGATGTATTTGTATGCGCCCATGTTGCAGGCTGCAATGCAAGATGGTTAGTGACTCGGCAGGTCAACATACATCCAATCAAGGCGAAAGCATCCATCGATTTCCATTTGGATTTCTCCAAGCTAGAGTTTCTGACAGTAACGCAGATCCCTTGCAGCATGGCTGCAGACGACAACGATACGGAAACATACCTCTTGAGGGTCTTGACTCGGGAACGACCACAACGTCTCGTTTGACGACTTGAGGAGGGTTTTCGGGTGTTGCCGCTGTACATCGGATTTTACCAGCAGCTTGCCTCATTTAGGCATCGTAGTTTGCAACCTTGTTTCCTCGTGAACTTCATTGTTCTTATTGTTAATCGTTGTACTACTCAGGTTGTATGGTGCTACAGCAACGTATTGATATATAATATTTTCTCAAGGGGTGATGCCACATTCCCCGAAGCATACTTGTTCCCTGCGAAGTCAACATGGCCTACCGAGCTACAGACGATTTGCAAGGCTACCTTAAGGATGCTGTTCTACCCCGACTGAAGTTCATACACAAACCAGAGTCACTGTCTCGCCAGGGATACAAGAGCCGCCGAAGCACACTTTCTGTTCGCCCTCGACATCGAAGCCTTGCTAACATAGTTTACTTGGATTCCGTGTTTGATGGCCTTGTCAATGATTGTAGGCTTACTGTTAACACCAAGCTTCGCGAGGTATAACCCTTATCATCCGCAGGGATCGAGGAGCATGTGCCAAGTCGCTCCCTCTGTCTGTACGACGAGGACCGGCAAACAGGCGAGAGGTTTACAGTGCGCTCCTCACAGAGATTCAATATTCCAGAACCGCTGCTTCCTGCAGCATCGGATATCAATCGGTACGTACACAATTTCCTGGAGTGCGAGGTTTATTGAGCCTTGTTACCATCAGAGTATGTGATTGGCTGGACAATTTCCCCCTCCAAACAGTTCAACGAGTTTTTCATATCATGTTTCCCGCGACGAAAGATTGGGGATTTGTGACACTTGATGATCATGGCTGCGATGACGACATTTTCAAGAAATTCTACTGGACGAATGTCGATGAAGATCACCCAGATATACGCGATGCATCTGTAGTTGTCGCCTGCCAACCTCATTGGATAATGTCTGATGAAATCATGTGGCAATTCACTCAACTAAAATCGGTACGTGCCTCAAACACTTGGGTTATGAATATGTAACATATTTGGTAGCTTCCTGAAGGGATTACGCGTCCGTTGCGTGGACAGGAGCGCCTTTGGGGCAAGGTAAGTGCGCATAACGCTCATTTACCAGACTCTCAAGAGATTCTCTAGTTATGGGACACCTGCGTTGACAAACAAACCCCTTTCTTCGTTCTGACTTCATATCGACAGTGGGTTTTTGGTATGTTTTCACGCGGTAAGATCCCCCCCAAGCGGTCAAAGGAAGCAATTTATCATGGGTTGGTAGGTTGGACAACTGCCTTCGTTTCTCCCGTTATGGATGCCCAATCACGTTCTCCCACCGTTATGCATGCGTTGCTATATTGGCTTGGCTCAGCTCTCCGCGCTCCCGGTAGTTTTGTACAACCAGTGGAGGTTGGTGTTGTAAAATATACCTATTAGGCATGACTGAACTAAGCCAGCCAACAGGTCGCGGAACCTGTTCACAATATTTTCTCAGACCATGGTTACGAGCTAATCGCTGAACCAGAAAAACAGCCAGAAATTGCTCCTTCCTTATCGAGTTGGAGCGGCAAGAGTGATGGTGAATTATATGATACATTGCACTTTCGTCGGTTGAATTGACATCTAGATCAACAGAAATGGCGTCTTCAGCTGGAGCCGCGGGCGCGGCACCACTTGATGTTTCGGATAGGGGAGTGGATGAGCCACACAGTCCAGATGTTCTCTTTAGAACGTCAAAGGATCCGGCCCTCACCTGGGAAATGATAGAATCATGGAGGAAAAAATTACCCAGTAAAGCTATCGACGACGAGAGTTTCCCACCTCCAGCTCTTGTACCGTCTGTTGCACTACTTGCTGATCTTTTTGACGACTCTGCGACATCAGACACCTCGGATGAAACTGTCGGAATGCCTCGTGGACACTGGTTAATGAGTGCTTCGCGTAGATAGCGGATTATCCATAGGCGCAGTACTGGAAGAATTTTACTACTGATACCAATTATCTAAATACTAGGCAGTAAACTGTTATAGATCTCTTTGCTGTCTCGACCGGAGCCTCAACCACACAATGCTCAAAAACAACACCCAAGCACTGCAAACTAGCATGGCGGACAAACACACAAAAAACCGACCCCTCCTTATCTCAGAGTGTCCACAAACCCCTTGGGAAGGACATGAAGACGGGACGTAACTGGCTCCAGAATCTGCCCTGGGACGACGACAAAGTAAAGGCTTCCTTTGTTCTGGAGAAGACAGCGGTCCTATTTCAGAGGCAAGGATATCTCCTTCGCCCCCGGTGAAGGTCGACTGTTCTTCTGATTCATGTTCAGCCTCCTCTTCATCCCCGACGGCGTTCTCAAGAGTCTCTGCTGCCTGCCTCCGCCGGTGGTCGAGATACGATAGACCGATTATGCCTAGCAGTTGCAGAACATTGAATACAAAAAACACGTTCAACAACTGCTGAGTCGTGGACTGGTCGCCTTGTGAGGCTCGGTGACGGGGTGATGCACCATCCAAAACAAGGCCAGCTATAGTTTGAAAAATCGTCGCGCCCGTTTGTTCCATCTAAAAACATCAGACTCGGGGCTCAGATGAGAACGAGACTGGACTAAATTAACGATTTACGCTTTTGTGGACACCCAGAGTGGTTGATACAAACTTGAACGGGACCAGCTGAGGAACCAAGACCACAAGGAGCACTGAATCACGTATACAATGAATGGTAGTTAATTAGTGCGATAATAACTCACGAGGGGAGAAGCCAATGCCAGTCGCAAAGACAGCAACTGCAGGTGAAGGCGTTCCCGTCCACGCTGGTGGAAGAACAAGCCATGCATATCCAAGCAGCGTCAATACAGACGACAGCGTGAACATGCGAAGTACTGCTTGTGGATGTTTCATCCGGTCTACCATGAATCCGGTCTGATTCGGCGTCGGTGAAAATCGTGGAGCAGTATAGGATGTGCTTACGACGGGATACAATAGTATGCTCCCAACTAGAAGGTAGGATGCTTGTGTACTGGCAGCATCCTCGGTTAATCCATATCTCCTCTCAAAAATGTTGCTGCAAGTCGTACAAAGAATATCATTAGTCACGATAGACGTCCTGATGAGCAGACTCACGCTGCCAAATGGGTGAAAGGAGCCCATACAGTGCCACAGATTATGTTCAGCCCTATGTAGCTGCGAAGGGTTAGTACGGGTCGTGAGTTAGAATCCTGTCACGCACGCCCAGAAGATATCCCCAAGCTTGGGGATATCTTTGAACCTGATGCGGCGCTTTTTTGCAACTTTCTCCAGCACCTGAGCCTCAGAGAGATCGTACAGAGAGCGGCGCCTTGCCTCATGTCGGATCTCAGAAGCCTCTAAAACAGTACCAGATCCCCTTATAAGCCACTTTGAGGATAACATGTAGACCAGGTTAATGAAAAGAGAAAGAGCAGCAAGGAGGGTGGACGCGTAGAATGGCGCGTGGCGCCCAAAACGCTCCGCAAGAGGGAGGGAAGTCCGCGCTGAAACAAATGACGCAAATTTTCCAGCTACGAGACCCAGTGCCATTGAGACGCCGAGCCCATGTGCTTTGAAGAATCGCACGATGATAGACTCCTGCACAACGGCAAGAGGGCTAACTCCAAATCCAAATACGAAAAGCCCAAATGTCATCAAGCGAACGTCTTCTTTAATGTCACCAAGAAGTAGCAAAACCTGGCCTACAAAGGGATGAGAAAGTGCGCGGGTCGAAAATTTGCTTCTTACCAAAAAATATGACGCCAGTGGCAATGATACTGGTGAGCGTTGTGCCTAGTTTACTCGCCATCAGGCCCCCAACTAGAGGTGTCCATGTGCCGTTTAAGCTGAATGCCGAAATCAGCAGACTAAATTCTGTGTTGGATGTTCCAATCTCTTGCGCAAGTCGGGACTTTAGTGGTCCGAGTGTGTATGACGCACTGAAAGACGGCGCACACAGTAGATATTAGGGGAAGGTAGAGGAGGAAATGAAAGACAAACGCACTAGTGGCTACCGACGCTGAGAGAACATGCGCACAGGAGAGCCAACGCCCGGACAATGAATGCCCTCGAAGGGATAAGTTCCTCCCTTTCTACAAGTTCCTCATCAGGCGGTCTTGGGGAGGCAGAATTAATACGTGGCTCTGTGTAGCTTCGTCTTGGAATTGAGATGCGAAGGCTTCCGCTTCCGGGTCGCCGGGGACGGTGGCCGGACATGTGTGGTAGATGTGCGTTAGATTGCCGAGCGCTTAGTCTTATCTGATAACTTTGGATGACGTAATCACAACTTCACGCGTTCCCGGAAATAACCGGGACTGCTACTCGTTGTCTATGACGATGAGCTCCACAGTCTAACCAATGTATTGTCTACGCACCTACTGGCGCATTTTACAAGTCTTTTGATATAAACGTAAATACTCAGACTGACTCAAGTTGGAGTGTCATAACTTACGAGCGTACCAGACGCATAGCCAGGTGTAGATCCAATTAAACCACGCTGCACACTATTTCAAGGTATCTCCACAGAATATAATCCGCCTCCTGCTTTATAAGCAACCTCCTAGACATAAAAGCTCGAGTTCTGGCAAGGTGCAGCACCAATCATCAACCTGTCACGTCCCCGGCTTATACCAACCTGTGAGAATCACTCACATAACCCCGCTTGCTCGTTCGTACCCAAAGGCATGTCGCAAGGAGTGTGAGGATGCAAAGCCCGAATAGTACCCAACCGACTGCTTCTACGGTTAGCGTTTCTCGACACCTGGATACACTCAGCTCCTGTGGTTGATCGCATGACAAGACCCCGTCGACGAACCCGGAGCTATTGGGTATCCAATTGCAGTTGCCCCCAGTCCGCGTGTTGTGCATCGTGCCAGCTGCAGCGCCCTGTCCACCTGGGTTAAACTGTTGGTTATTTATAGTGTGAGATATCTTACCCAAAGTGCTGAAGTGATAGCAAGCCAGACGATGGAACTTGCTATGCTGGCGAGAAATGCACAGCACCATCAACAATCCACAGCATATAAGCTGCCCCGAATAGCGTGGTCCAGACGGCATTGAACTCGAAGAGTATTAAGCTGGATGCATCCTACGTCAGCAGGTCTTCCTTTGAATGAGAAAGCACTAACAGGGAATGATAACGAGCACTAGGCCAATTTTGACTCTCATTTCCAACACTGATAAGGTAGGCAGTGAGACCCAGCTCAGCCATGGCACACATAGTGATGAGGACGAAAAGGAAAGGGTGATAATGCGCTTTGATGTAAGGCATCGTTCAAAGATGTCAAAAGAAATGAAAGAGGGTCAGAGCCTCCGAATAGCAAGATACAGGTTGAAAGTGAGAAGGGCAGACCACACTAATACCAGCCATCCTGGACGTTTGCGCGCGTTCCATTCGTGGTCTCCATGCAGCTGCGAGACATGCGAAGAACACGAGGTCGAGTACCGCGGCCGGATGAGTTCAAATGCCGCACATCTCGTTCGCGTAGGCTGTAGATCAAAACGTGTCTGCAGCAAGTAACTGTAACGGACAGAAAGGCAATGATTACCTACGGCAACTCCGATTACGTAGGTCGAACACTGTACGGAATACGACATGGTTGTCACTCTTTTCACCCAAGAACAAGGACATCCGGTCTATCAGTTGCCCGCTGTATGACGGCAACTTGCGGGGCACAAACGCTAGGCTACCGAGATGAAGATTGCCCGAAAGTGAGATCCCGATTACATCTTAAGTGCCAATTTTGCTAGGTTCAAAGCGCCTTCTTTCGTCTTATTCCCTGAACAAATATCAGAGATCAGCTGCGACGCAACCACACCATTGACACTTCACCCACCTCCGATGAACCCTGATGCGTGCACGAATATACATCCGTCCACACCGCTTATTTCTGATAGCTCGTCATCACGCACGCCCCTCCACTTCTCGGGAAGAGCCTTTCGACTGTCAAAGCTCTCAGGGGAGACAGGGACTGCCTGAATACGCCAGTTGCCCCCAGTCTCGTCAGGGTATATCACATAGAATGGAAGTTCATCTCCGGAAACACCCTGTTCGACCTCAAGTTCAAACAAATGTTCCTGTCAAATTTTTTAGAATCCAGTGGAAGGTTGCGATCGACAACAATATAACCTTCCACGGAGCAAATTGCTCAAAGAGTATGATCTTTCCGCTAGCATCAACATTCTGGCGCGATGAGAGCCCAGCCAATACCAAGTCACGCGCAGGCAACCATGCATTAGCATAATAGTCAAGCCTGCCAAGGAACTCTTCCCCGGTCAACTGGGAAGCTTTCAAAAAAAGGGCCTAGACAGATCAGCGGGATGTGACATAAGAGAAGACGCGAACACGTACATCCACTTTCTGAGACTCTGCAGACTCGTTCCAGCGAGGATTAAGCCATCCAACTCTGCTCGATAGATCGGTCCGGTTGCGATATTTCGGTTGTTCTTGGGAGGAGTATTGTGAGATCCCGTTGTCAATTGCATCCAGGGCTTCAATAAATTCCTGCAAATGGTTAGCAAGTCGCAAGTTGCCTGGAGCAAGTGCATACCCTGTACATCTTCAACCATAGTATGTCAACTTTCCTGTCACTCGGATCTAGCCCTGCCGTACTTGCGACAATCTCCTTTCCAAAATGTCTTCGTGAAACTGTCAGTGACATCCAGAAGGATCCAAATTTTCCGTACTTGTAGATAAGACCTGCAGATGAAAGTTTGGTGCTAAAGCCATGGCCAAACACCTCCGTAAAACCACGCTGATGATGATCGAAACGTTGTTTGCTTTCATCGTATATAGCTCCCACGTCGACTACTATGTCGCAATTATCGAGGACAGCTGGGTCCCTACTACGTTGTAGGCCTTGATAATCGCTTGTGAAGGTGAATATCGATGAAAGACTTGACATACTCACTTGCATCTTTATAGGTGGCTGTGTGACGTAGAAGAAAGACCGCCAGTGCTTCATCGCAATGGAAGGTGCCGTTATGAGTGCCTATGGTCTATCCAGCTGCTGAAGATAAAGATACATCCTGTGAGCGATCGGGCGAACCTTGACATCCATTTTCTGCTTCTTGGCGGCGGGTCCTGTTTTTGACATAACTGTCCAGCTACTCAGCTTGCGATCTGGGCGAAACAGGTAGGCCGAAGAAATAATAAACGGCGAACGTACGCTACGAATTACCTTGTTTACCAAGGTCATAGGTATCTTTTGAGAGGGGCAATAGGCGCGACTGATGAATTTGACACTCCGACCCAACTCCCAACTTTCCATGAAAATGCCATATGTTGTAATCTCGAAGCTTCAAACCAACGTCTCACTCGGTTTTCATGCCAGCTCCTGAGCTGGCAGCAAATATGCTCAAAAATGCGCTCTTTGACTCCTTTGGCATCATGACTGGGATGTGGAATTTTCTCTCAGCGTGTCGAAAAGCAGCTGGCGACAGAACATGGCATCGTTAGAAGATCTCCGTCGTACGATCACCCGCGTGCTACTTGAAAAGGAACGAACGTCTTCCTTCTTTCTTTCAAGGTCTGACTACGGGACACTAGCGCGCTATGCAAGGCTATGGCCTTAAAAGACCTTTGGCTCGCGGTTGAACGTTCGAACCTGCCACTATGTGCGGCACACAGGCGCTTGTCTCACTGGAGTTCCCGTTGTTGGTCCTTTTGCGACATTATTTAAGGTATATACCAACTGTTACCATTTTGTGCACCATTGAAGTAGCAGCAGCCCGGTCTCAGTAAGCAAGAAGTATGTATGTATTACTCGTTCGGCTTGGGATTTACAAACTGTTTCTGCTCGCTAGTCCAGCTCGGAATGATGTGAACAGAAAAAGTACACAACTCGAATCAGGTAAACCGTAACACTATGATGGTCCCATAGAATTGGTCAAACGACCATGTTTCATTACAGTATACTATACTGTACTTGGTCCAAGGAGGTCTGGATATATAATGTCATAAAGTGTCTATGAGCGGAAGGCATGGGACAAAAATGCAGGATATATGCGAAGTATGCAGAGCTACAATTCCATTAGCGAACCCTGAAAGCATACCGGTCTGTCCATGTCCAATAAAGAAAGGAGAGCTCAGAGCTGAACAGAATATCGTAGGTAAGTATGGTTGGCAGTGTGCCAGCGTCATGCGGTCTATAAACAATCGAACAGTGTCCAGTGTTTCGAAACCGTTTTGTCCTAAACCAGAACCAATGCTCCTCCGACAACAAAGACGACCGCCCCAAGAATGTTTGCACTGCGCAAGGCTTCTGCGCCTGCAATGTAGCCATCCGGAGGGCCGTATATCCCACCCGATGCTGACGCTCCTGGACTGGGGGCACCGTTGGCACCGCCATTGGCACCAGCAACAGTAGACGCTGCAGTGGGTAGATTGCTGTAGGCAATTGATGATGTGGTTGTTGCATTTGTGGCACCGCTGGAAATAGCAGAAGAGTTACCGGAGGCAGAATTCGTGGGGGTCGTTGTGGCAGAGGGATTGACGGTGAACACTGTGACTTGTGTTACTGTGCTAGTCTGCCGATTGGAGCCAAGGGTCTCTTGCACGATCGTAGACGTGGAGAGCTGGGGACTTTGTGATGACTGGAGCGATGTCAGCTTGGCACAAAAAACGAAAAGCAACTACGAACCTGCGCGAGCGAGAGCAAGGGCAAAGCGAGGAGAAATGAGAGTAGATACATCGCTGAGGGACGAAGACTGCTAAGAGCGACGATGGTGCACGATGAGAGAAAGAGACTGCGACTGACAGGCAATACCTGTACGCCTGGGACACTCTAGTAGTAACGGCGACGGGGTTGGCTGAGTAACTTGTGCCGTCGGGTCAACTCAAGCAGCCGCATTAGGGGGGGTTGCGTCAATGGGGGGGTCATTTTCAGTTCTTGTTTTCTACCACAAATGAAACCGAAACCGATAAAATATTGTGCTTTACATCTTATCAGTACCCCTCGTCTTACTAGGTGTGCAGTCGCTCTTAGAACAAATCGTCATGTTCCCAATCCAAACGCACACCATACACCTCGTTCTCCAGTACATATCACCCCCATCCCTGTTAACTGAACCCCTGCCACCCCACTTGTTGTCCAGACCATTGCTTCAACGACACCATTTCCTTCAGATCTCACCTCATAATCCCGTCGAATATCTATGTTGGCCTGCACCTAAAAGTGCCCGTGTCATCGAGCTCCTTGACAATGCCCTCTCATCCCCCGTAAATCTGCGGGACGAGTATTTCATTCGGTACACTTCAGATTCAGAGCACACTTATGCTCATGTGCAGGTCGTCCCTTACGATGAGGGTGTCCGCATGCTCTTCGAATGGGATGACCAAGACGGATGGAAGTATCATGACAGTCAGTTGATGCCTTTCCCATCTACATCACGCTCCACGTTACAACGAGCAAATGTCGAATCATCTGCAGCGGGTGAGGTGCTTAGACGGCCCTCCGCCGCGGTCTTTGCTGTTGCCACAGATCCAGACGATGAAGATCATTACTGGAACGCATACGGCGCCCCACTTAGTCATTCGATTTCCGCTTTAGCACCGCGCGGTGGCACTACCGACGGAGGAGAAGATGCCTATTGGGCACAGTATTCATCAGTACAAGGTAGTTCTTCCTTTCCAAGCTTGATATTTTTACCTCGCCTGACCTCTTCGCTGTCCCAGGATCTGCTGACTCCACGGTCCCTTCCCCTCAGCCACACAGCCGGAAATTACAACCCGCACCTCCGACGTATTATACACAGCAAGAAGATACTATACCGATACCAGCTGATGCTATACATTCTTTGCCGCTAGGTGACAGTAAATTTGGGCCGCCATCACCTACCACATTGGCAAATCTCCTCAATGTCATTTCCCCACGGAAAGATATTGACGCACCCACGTCAAACGAACCACCATCAGTTTTCGACCGTGATACCCCATCACCCCTCTCAACGTTGGATAATTCTGATCTTGTGACTCCCATGTCAGCGAATTTGGGTCAATATGCCCACGTTCCTCCACCCGTAAAAGTCAAGTTAGATGGCATGCCATATTCTAACGGGCAACATTCAGGGAATGGACAAGGTGACCACGACGACGACGGCGAAGAAGAAGACGTTGCTGTCGAAGAGGATAAAGCAGTGACTGAAAGTATCAAGGGCATATACTACCTGTGGAAGGCAAGGAAGTGGAAGCAGGCAGATGAAGAGAGCAGTGACGCATTCTTGCGTATCGTCCGAGCGGCTGTAACTCAGCCCGTTTAGTGGTATAGCATTCTTAGGCTACATGTTTACACGAGTACGAGCTTATCGATAGGCACATCATTGCACTACTTCAAGATCCCACTTCATAATTACCAAAAAAAAAGTTTGTGCAAGAACAGCGTGATACGTATTTAAAGCGGATCTTTTAAGGAAAGGGTATAGATGTCTATAAAGACAACGCCTGCGCAAGCTTGGAGAACCGAGCCGAGTTCAACCAGCGCAAGGTTGACTTGTGTGAGCATTTGAGGATTGTCGGGGCTAAAAGTCGGGACCGGAGATGCAGTGGATGAAGTCGTAGTTGGTAAGGGAGCTGAGGTGGTGGTTGGCATAGTTGTGGTTGTGGTTGCGAGGGTGCTTGTAGGGGTAGGGGTGCTTGTAGGGGTGGGGGTGCTTGAGGTGGTAGTCGGTGGCGGCGTCCAGGTGCTTGTGGAAGAGTACGTCGTCGTCGTCGTCGACGGTAGATATGTGGACGTGGAAGGAGTACCATAATTCCACGATCCACTTAATTCGCCCACGCTGGTTGGCGCGAAGAATTCAAAGAGACCTTGACTGAGATCAAGTCCCCCGCAGGGACATCCAGGGCACTGAGGAATTCGGTGTTAATCATACTGTCCACAGAGTCATAATCGACAGAGAATACCTCATCTGTAATCTGGGCCTGCGTCGACATGCCATTCACGGTGATAGTTATCGTTTGGAAGCAATGGCTGCCTCCATTAAAGTCCTTGTTGGACGTCGGTTTCAGGTTATGCAGTCACAGCTCAGACGGTAGACGTACACATGAGTTGAGTGCAACAATCTGGGTGGATGTCAGACGATCAAAAATAACTAGAGGATGATAGAGGAGGACATACAAAGTCGCTCGGACCATTAAATGTGCCACAGGCACCCCTGGTTGAGCAGTAAGCAAGAGTCTTCGATGGGCTGCAGGACCTACTCACTGGCCGTCTTGGAAATAAGTAAATTGGTCTCTCTTCGAGATTTTCGTATCCCCAGACCGATCGACAGCGAGAACGAGGGGCTGGTGGTTCTTATTTAAGGCGCGTATGTACGCCAACCCGCGCGATTGGTCATGTGGGGACGACTGGACCCCAGAGCTGGCGATTACTTGGGAGGAGAGGAGCAAGAAAGCACACAAAGTGACAGACAAGTAATAAAAGGAGTGCATTTTACCAATGAATGTTTAGTTTATTGCCGCAACAAAGTTAAAACACGAAGCATGAAGGTGGAAGAGAACGGTCTTGAAATTTACGGACCCTGTCAACCAATTGTAGTCAATGATACATACTTACACACGTTCTTTCAGATTGCCGACATTGTCGATCACTAATGCCGTGCCTTTGTGTTGAATTGCTCCCATGGCAGCATCAGAAGGTGCTTGTAATGCAGTAACATTGGCAAGTTGATGGGACAATGCAAGAAGTACTATATAATATATCTACATCAGAGGTAAGTTTGATACTTGTTGAAATCTTAGAGGTCATTAGACGGTTGCGTTCAACCTGGTGGGGTATATCCATGTGTAAATCATTCATCAGCTTCATCATCCTCGCCATCGTTCACAGGAATGTCTGCTTGTCCTGGCAGTCGCTGGTGTGGATTGCTATCAAGTGTGGACTGGCAGTCAGAAGTGCAGAAGACTTACTACGAACGCAAATTTGCATACGAGGAAGCCCCCTTTATTGAGCCCTTTTTCAATCCACGCCTGCGAGAAGAAGTGCGTTGGTAATAAGAAAGCATCGGGTATCAAGCAAGTGACACACCTTTTTCACAAGGTATAGGCCATCATAGCGATACCTATGAATAGACTTCGAGTTAGCGGAGAAATTGGCAAAATAGAAATAAAACTGACCCTTCTGACGGCGCGTACTTTGACTTGTCCCTCCCTTTAAAGCCCCGGATTACACGGACAGGTTTACGAGTGTCAACAGATCTCTGCAAAGAATGCGTCAAGAAACCCTGAATGTCCTGCCTGTCCATTTACCTGGAGGGCTGCGTTGTTTCTATCTTCAAAGCTCTGATCGCTGCTTTGAGGAGCCGTTCGAAGCTACTCGTAGATAAGCCCGAAAAACGGAATTAAGCGGTGTTTAAACTTACGTTTTTGGGTGCTGTCTTTGTTCCCCGCAAATCCCTACCGCCTAAGAAAGATGAGGACACCTCCATTGCTCCACTACAAACACACATACCAGACCCGGTGAATGTACTAGATTATTATGAGCCATTGTTTCTTGTACGCTTGCATCACGACTCACAATGCGTATCCTTCGTCTACATCATCATCGTATCCTCCTGAAAGTGCAATTGAATATGCACCATCTGGACCTGGTGCAATACCCGAAACCCAAGGGCTATACATTGAGTCAGCTCGACAGTACCTATTCGAAGGGAGAAGTGTCTTACCCGTGGACAGATGCGTTTGAACAATCTTCCCTAGGACGCAAAGTCAATATTCGGTAGCAAGAATCACCAACTCATCCTCACCTTGTTGCCCACCATGTCCCCACCTCTACATCGGGTATGTGACCGTACATGTGACTAAACAAAATTAAACGGTTAGCTTGAAGAGAAAGCACAACACTACTGACGGATCGTAGGTTCTCTTTGATTTCACCTGACCGACTTTGAGCTTTTTGGAACGTTTGATTGTGATTGGTTCCGGGACCCCGCGATCTTGTTCCTGCTTGTAGTCGACTGTTCTGCCAGCAAGACGAGAACTTCTTCGCGTGCTCCCTGATACACCATTATCATCTGGTATACGAGGAGCTTTCTTGGGTGGCTCCTCGACGTCGCTCTCGGGGGAGGGGGACTTCCGTTTCTTGGCTGCCGCTTTCTTCTTCTTGGAATTCTCCTTCGGCTCGCATCTAGGTCTGAGGGGAGCGATTCCCAACTCGGAAAGGAGGGCTCTGTTGCGTGCAATGTTCTGCTCTCGCTCCTCTGCGTAGGACATAGTGGTTGGCTGAATGGAGACGAAAGTGGGCGGAAGCAAGTGTACTCGGAATAAAATTCGAGTCACCCACGTGACCGCGTTCCATGCTGCAACTGAATAGTACCATATTTATGCATTAATGCATTAAATTTATAGACATACTACGATTCAGCGCGGTGTGTGAGCTATATACGAATCACCTAATGCCTTGTGGCACAAAGGGAGAGATACCGATGAAATTACTTAAGTCAACCGGGCTCATCGGAGGAGTTGGAGTTCCGTCTGTCTGCCCACTGACGTTGCTGTTGCTCAGGGCTCGAGATGGCGGTCGTCCACTTATGCGATCATTCAATGCAGCATGCATCTCTCCTACGTGTTACATATCGCGTCAATGATTTAATTGGCGAATGACACGGAGAGCTCACTCCCGATGAATTTGCATTTGCCTTGTTTCCTGTAGCCGCATTTAGACCCTCTGGGGCAATAGTGTCCAGAAGGGCAACTTTCGCCGGCAGGACAAGGTTGGTCTAGAAGTATAGAGGATTGAGATTGCTAAACATGAAGAACAACCACACGTGACGCACTCTTGTTAAGAATGGGGCAAGGAGATTTCTTCGCGTTGGCACGAAGCTCGGCGTAATTGTCTGCTGTAAGAAAATAATCGTGGCCGTAGGTGCATTTGTCACCTTGCTTGCACACAGAAAGATAGAAAAATGTGCATGGTCGTGGGGTTTCTGTCAAAAGATCGGCGTCATGCTCGATGAACAGCGTCCGGCGACATACGCTTGTTAAGTGGCTGGTCGTGGAAAACAATCATTATCAACACTTAACAGAGTAAGTAATAAGGCCGCACCAAAGAAGGGTCAAGATATCTGCAGAATTGGGTGCCTGACGAGATGAGTGGACTCTGTGTTCCGACGAGGAAATTCTTGGAGTTTGTCCTCTGTTTTTCATGTTCCTGAGGAGCGATTCCCGTTGGAGGCGTCGACCTCCTGTGTGTGTAACATGAAGGAAGTTTCTTTGTCATGAAGACTCCTCCAATATCGAGGTGAGGCAAATTAAAGTGTTGAAGTTCAGTGGCGAGAATCTTGTATCCACGAAGTAGGACAATTTTTTGCAGCAAGCCCTCGTTTTCAAGGGTACTTAATGTAGAAGTGTATCCATTGTCGTGTCCACCTTGTGATCGCATCAGCCGGACAAGAACTTGCCTTGAAACGAAAAAGTCACCTCCAAAGAATACACGCGACGTCTGGGGAAAGCGGGTGAAAACACGAAGACATTCTACCGAAAAGTTAGAGGAGGAAATTGCACAGAGCTAAACGTTATAGCATCACCTTTAATCTTCGCATCAGCTGCTTCTTTCCCCCCACCCACATCCACTATAGAGAATAACGGTGAAGCTGAGTTGAATCCCAGCACAAATGCTTCAAATTCTGCTGTACTGCATATACCGTTGTTCACCAGCGTGTCCATCAAGCCGGTTTTGTTGCAGTACACAGTGAGCCAAACTTGGCCACGTCCGGAAGATCCAGCGTCAACATCGACCATATAATCGGTGAACCCTTTGGTTAGTAGCATAGCTGCCTGTCGGCCTCCTGTATGGCCGGACGCGAGTAAATCTTGAGAGAAAATGTTGCCATCGCCGTCAATGACGCAGAGGAGAAGTGGGTTATCATCCTGTATATGACATCATTTCGAACTGAGTATTGAGGATACATATCAGACAACGAACTCTTAATGAGCCAATGTTTTTCTCCAGCTTGAGCATGTGTTTTTGTAGATTGCATTTTTCATCTTCGGCAGCCTTGAAAGCCAGCTTCCAGACAGACAATTCTCGTTCCAGTTCGTCGACCCGCAGGCGTAGCGTCTCATTGTCAGTGAGTGTGAAACGAAAGAGACCTTGTGATGGGTTAGTCTTCTCTGCGATTGATAAAAACACCACGTACTTGACTGCTCTTCAACTAGGCGCTCCCTTGCCGCGAAGTGGTATAAATCGGTCTCTGTGACGGTACAAGTCGAA
Source organism: Suillus ampliporus (assembly GCA_016584345.1). NCBI lineage: Eukaryota > Fungi > Basidiomycota > Agaricomycetes > Boletales > Suillaceae > Suillus > Suillus ampliporus. Next base: position 376,630 of record JABCPV010000003.1, read on the forward strand.
GGACCTCACCATTTCTTAAGGTCATTTGTGGTATTGAAGGTAGCACATTCTTCCATAGCTTGGCTCTGGGAGCTTCAAACTCCCGTTTGCTGTAAGGTTTCCTAAGAAGTCCAGCGCAGGGTGTTGCGCAGCATGAGATGTGACGAATGCAAAGGCGCAAGCCTGCAGGCAGTGGCGGAGCATCAAAATCTCTGGTCAGACTTTATGTAAGTTTCGACCGAATCATGATGTACAAGATATAAAGGTCCGCTACAGCAGTTACGAAAGTGTCCGTGGATTAAATACAGAGTAGCAGTGAAAGACATCATCTTATTCCAATATATAGCACCATTTCTACTTGATGCGCTTGAGCTATTGTTCGAAAGTCAGATAAAGGATGTTTGTGATGTGCAAAAAATGGCAACGCACCCTTTCGGTGTTCCTGAACACGCCGTTGTCCAAGGTCGTCGTCTTTTGTTCGATGGTAACAAGTCTCGAGTTTTGCTGATCGAGCTCCTGTCCCATAGCGGTGCCCAGTGCTTTCAAGCTTTTGGTGATAGCCGAGATCTCGTTCAAGTTGTCGTCCAACTCATCTTCCAACTCGTCATCAGAAGCACCCGCCTCAAACTGGTATCTCTTCCGTTGCTCCTTGCTCGTGGCCAGCTGTTCCGCAGTGCGCAATCTGCCTGACCCTCCAGAGGTCAGACCTTCTTCATCCTGACGGCCATATGTAGTGGCACGCCCTAAGCGGTTCTGAGTATCTCTGATGTCCTGCATAGCCTTTTCGCGATCTAGCCTTTCATCGTCATACCGCTGCTGGATCTTGTCTTCCTGAGCAGCGCGTTTTGCATCCTTATTCCAAGTAATGACAGGGCGGAAGATCGACCGGTTAAGCTGTTTCAGTTCACCGATCTGATCCTCGGCGCGCAAGGTGTGACCCTTTGAGACATCAAGATGACGCTCAGTATTGGCGAGTTTCTCTACCGCGAAGCGATCAATAAGATAAAAACTACGACCTCGGCCAGATCTCACCAGATTGGTCTCCGAGTCTTGTGATGGTGTTCCCTGCAGTCTCTTCAGCTTCCCGAGCAAGCCTTAGTGCATTCCTGGTAGAGTTAACGCTCTCCTGCTTCATGAATCTGGTTTGCTGTTTAATGCCTTCTACATCCTCTTCATTCTCCTCCCCAGGAGGAGGTTCCCTACCTAGAGCAGGGCCGTCGAAGTATCGACCAGAACCTGTCTTTCCCTGAGGATTATAGCCAGCAAAGAGCTCGTTGCGATTCCGATCTGTCTCGACGTTGGCGGTTTTACCCGCCGTGGTACTAGAATTGTCATATTTGTCGTACGAGTTCTGCGATAGAGTTCTGGTGCTCATGGTGTTATAAGGATCGGGCCCATCGCGGCTGGGAACGTAAGTACTAGCGCTGGACTTGTAACTGGGGAGGGAAGACGTGCTTCGAGATGAACCTCGCGAACCATCTGGTGTGGACACTGTATGCTGAAGAGGAGGAATCAAATTTTTCTCCTTGCGCTTGAAGAACGACATTTCCTGAGGCACGCAGAATACGAAGACGATGTAGGAAAGCAGGGGGGAGTGCCCAACAGTGAGCTATATGGAACTGCGGCACGGCCACGTGACGTTCCTATCATTCCTGGTTCCCAAATACGTGAGAGTGCTTTCTTGACCCTTATGCAACAACCGTACATTCAGTATCAGGTCGACATCGAATTCTACGGCATGTGTTCTGGTGATTTGAAGTTCCTTGACCATCGTCACAATAAGGACGGTCTCGACCTTACGATAATTGCAATACGCACATTCTTTTCAACTGTGTTTCCATCAACAATAGGCGAATACCTAAAAAAGTACAAGACAATAACATATAATTGCGTTGCAAGCGCGACCTCTTTGTTCTTGCTCATTGTCCTACGGAACTGACTCGTACCTGCTGCAATACATAAGGTTGACCTCCCAACAATGGAAAAACACGCCCCAGTCCCCCTCTTCGATAGGTCCAGCTAGTTTACATCGCACACATTCAACCACGACACACTGACGAGCAGGCTCTCGTCCATCCTACATTCATTTTTGCATCTTTGTTGAACTCGACACTCTAACGCGACTGGTTCAACCATGCTAGCCGATCTTTCAAAAGCCACTGTCCTGTACTTGACACCTGTGCTGATGTTAACAGCACTCCTACTCTCGCTGTTTGCATACCTTGCTCCGACTGTTATGTTGCATAGCCAAGTTGCATTGCTTACAGTCACGCCTTCTTCTGCATTGACGCATCCCGGGTCCAGCCAAGCAGTGGATGGTCCCAGCATCTTCCTTGGACTTCTAGGGTCGTGCTCTCGACCAAGCAATGAAGCTGGTCTGACGTGTACGCCATCTTCCATATCTCCTGTCTACAGTAAGTCAGAACTATCTCACTTCTAGTGTCAGTCACGCTCATGGAATGAAGACACTTCTGTGTTTACATCTAATACCCCCAGCTCCGTCATATCGGCCCCACCGGAAGGTGCACCAGCCTTTGTCGCGATTGCCCTTGTATTGTCCGCGATTTTTTTCTTCGTGTTCACGGCAATATCATTCCGTCACCTGATGGGCAAAGCTGGTGCTATATGGGAAAAACCCATGCTGCAACGTGTTTCCGCATGGATTGGGATATTTGCCTTCTTGATTGGTATGTCATCTGCCTCGAAGTACGCATAGGTGGCGCTGATCCGGGTCTCTAGGTCTCGCATCTACCCTCATCATTTTCATGTGGTTTGGGAAGGCCGCCGATGACTTCAATCAAAGTATCCAGGGCCAGGGAACCAATGGCCCCCAATTGATTGCCAATACGGGCAATGCGTTCACGAGTAAGTGACCCTTGGTGGGGTATTCAAGTTCAGTCCTGACAAAATCTGGTAGTGATTTGGGTAGCATATGCATTCTTTGCCATCCCTGTCGTTGTTTCGTTGGCTAAATTCCACGTTCTTGCTACGAAGTGATGATGACCAAGTTTATTACATTTACACACACGAACTCGGACATAGACACCATCTTCCTTGCCACCCTTCATCCGAGATGTACACTTATCCATAGTCGCTTGCTGTTGCTGTATCCATAATGGAATGTTATCGCTCATTAACATTGTCGACACGTTCGCGTGCACGAGCGACTTGAATCAATGATCAGGTGAGGGCCCTGAGGCACTTTTAATTACTAGCTATTCGGCTTAAGTGAGTTGAGGCGCCTGACTGCGAGAATGCGTGCGTTCCTGTTTGTGCTTCTCGGTGGAGTCGGAAATCCTACAGCCTAACCAGGTATCACTATGGTCTCCCTGCTCGCGTTCCTTTCCTTGGTCGTGGTCTGCGCTGGACATGCGACCAGCCTGGACACTCCTGACCACATCGTCATTGCCGCAGCTCACCACCACATTAGAGGTACATCTCGGTTAACCAAAGAATTCAGGCGACCTGGTGGGATTCCGAGGTATGTATTCTTTGTTGAAATAACATACTTGATCAAATTATCATGGATGATGATCCAGGAGCTTTCAGTCAACATCCGTGGAGACTTCGGGTGATAGCAACGCATCACCTGCGAGCACATGCTCCATATGTCCTTCATCTCTAAGTTCGAGTCCCAGATATGCTGCTACTGCTAGCACACCTTCAATCATGGTCATGTCCTCCTCTTCCGGTAGTTCAGTTGCATCTAGTACTAGCGTGTCACCGGGATCTCCCACATCGGCAGTTAGCCCTGCCATTATGCAGGATATCAACACCATTCATCAACGCAGACTGGTAACAATCATAGAGGGAATCACTGAAAACCCCCAGAGTATCTCATCATGGTCAGTCGCTATTTTGTATGTAGCGCCTCACTAAAATCACCTTGCAGGATTGCAGACTTGGGAGCCAATGGACAGTGGCCTGATTCTGAAGTGAATTACGCCACCGGGTGCGATGCACAAAAGGCCAACTGGCCTGCTCAAGAGCACTGGCTACGCATAAGTAAGGATCTGCACTGGACCAAGAAGTGATACATTAACTGGCTCCTGACAGGTACCATGGCCGCTGCTTGGCACGGTGGTCTTAGCGGGGGTGAGCAATACGTCAACAATTCAGAGACCTTGACCGCCATATCACTTGCCATGGATTATTGGTTCGAGAATGATTTCACCGACCCTGCATGTCTAGACTCTGGAGGCACTCCAAGCTGCCCTTGTGGCATTCCAGGATTTTGGAACGAAAATTGGTTCTCCAATGTGAATTACAGCTTACTCTCCCGTAACAATTTCTTCTGACATCTTGTTTAGATTATCCTGATTCCTGAATTGGTGTCACAATCCTGCCTCCTGCTGAACGACACACTGACACCAACTCAACTTGGCAATTGCACTCACATCACCCTTCGTGCATATGGCACGTTCGACCACTACATCAATGGTATAGGTTATCTCACTGGTTCGAATACGTTGGACGTTGCAAAAATCGGGATCGATCAAGGTCTTCTGGTTGTCAATGTCTCCTTGATTACAGATGCCTTCAGGAGGGTCCACGAGGCTGTGGTCATCGAACAGCCTATTAAATCTGATGGGGTAAGCTAATTACTGTCCTGAAGTTGGCCAATCAATAATAGTTGGCACACAGATTCGTACTGACGGATCTTTCAGTCAACACGCTGGGATAATTTACAACGGCAATTATGGGAAAGATTTGTATGTCATCTCTGCACAATGGAAGCATCAATCTGAGTCGCACCAGCTCAAATGACGTCCTCAATCTGGAAACTGAGGCTGCAGAAACGCAATTTACTGCTAATGCAACTTCCAAGACCGCATTTGAAACCCTATTTGATGGAGATCGATGGATGATCTTCCGCAACGTCCAAACAAATGTTTGTGAATGTTCTACTCCGGTATTATCATTGACCGATTGTCTTGCAGGTGTTGCATTGGGATTTTGTGAGTTTAGCGGCCCTCCGATCTAATGTTGGCTGACGCTACCCAGAGCGTCTTAGGCCGCTTCATTAGTTTCCCTGTGATTGACGAACAGTGAGGCTATTTCGACCCCTGTTTTGCTATGTTCTTGTTGAAGCTGTTTCAGGGCTACCAGTAGCATCAATATGAACATTTCAGAAGTTCAGCAACTCGGGGAAGAATGGAATTCCACCGTTCTCCTCGAATTCTCTTCGACTCTGTCGGTAAATACAACTGATGCAAACGCGGGCGAGATCCGCGGGAATCGTATGTTCTTTGACAATGACTATATGGTCGGTTCAGTCTATTTTTCGTCCGCACGTCCTGTTGACCCGCACCAAAGGTAACTCGCGGTCCAGGCTATGTGACCACGGTACGAATGTATTCCAATAGAACGCTCAACACAGAGTGTCTCAACTCTCAAAATGTATGATGTCATCTTCGATGGCTGCGAGCAGCAATAACTAAAGGCCAGATCATCACAGCTTTTGGGCTTCCACCTCTCTGATGGCACTGTTTACACTTACCTCCACGGCAATGAGTATGAAGACATTGTTGCCGCCTGGGACTGGAACCTTATCCCTGGAACTACCGTGGACTACAACGCCACAGCACTCGATTGTACCCATACTCAATATACCGGTAAAGAGACCTTTGTCGGTGGCGTCTCGGATGGTCAAATTGGCGCCGCTGCAATGCGCTACACTAACCCTCAGAGTGGCTCCCTATCCTGGCAGAAGGCATGGTTTTTCCTGGAGACCGACGTTCAACATGTCATGATTGCCAACATTTCGTCTGCCACTGCAGCCCCTGTGTTTTCGGTTCTTGACCAACGACGCTTCGGAGGTAGTGTTTGGGTCAATGGAGTAGGGACTTATGGGGGCAACTACACAGACCCACAAACCATGTGGCATGGTGACGTTGGCTATGAGTTTCCAGCCGCCGATGGGTCATACGGACTCTCCGTTGAATGGGGCAACCGCACGGGTGCTTGGTCGAGCATCGGAACCTCCACGCAGCCTCCCGAGACAGTTGAACTCTTCGCCGCATGGCTCTATCACAACAATCTATCCGCCCCCGTCTCCTATACATCATATCCTGCAGTTGATTATGGTACCTTCACGCTCAAGCGAGCAGCCACCCAACTGCAGGAAATCGAGAATAGTGCAAGCATTAGTGCGCTGCTCGATAAAGTCTATCAAACAGTAATGGCTGTGATTTGGAGCCCCACCGGTGGTTCCTTCACTTTCCAGCTGGATGGAGGCTACGCACCAATCACCGTCACATCCAGTGCAAACGCCGCTATTATCTATCGGGTGTATTCTGCCACCGTGACTGTCTCGGATCCATCGCAGACACTTTCTGAACTGAGCGTAGAAATGACTGCAGGCGATGGAGTTAAACCAAATGGATGGGGTTATCAAAACACCTTTATCATTCATTTCACACTACCTATCGGTAGTTCGGCAGGAAGCAGCGTGGCTCACGTGTTGGGGCAGTAGCATACCTGTTCATCGTACCGCATCTCACAAAATTGCCAGCTGTGTAAATCCTAGCGCGTTGCAACGGTGTAGCGAGTACATATTTTGTGCATATGATGGGGAAGAAACAGATCAGAATGCAGGCTGCTCGCCATACGCCTCCTGTTGGTAAGCTGGCTCCGGTGCATACGCAGCAGGCTCCTCTGCAGCAGGGGGTGGAGCGGAAACAATGGCAGGCTCTCTCGACTCTGAGGATGGTTCCGAGACAATCTTGTCGAGAGGGGGCTCGAGAATCTGGACAGAGTCGGGAAGGGGCTTTCGGGGGCCCAATTGACCCTCGGGATCATAGCCCTTCATGCTGGAGTATGGTGAGCCAGATGCTTTGAATACATCGATCAGCTTACATTTTAACCTTGATACCAAGGACACCCTGCCTGAGCAGGACGTGTCTCACGGCATAATCAACAAAGTCTCGCGAGGGCTGACCAGAGTGAATCATGAATCCATCGGTGAACTTCATCGACTTGGCACGAGCGGCACGAAGTTTGCCGGAAACAACCACCTCGCAACCCTTTGCACCAGACTCCATGACGAAGCGGAGGACACCATAGCATGCCCTGGACACATAATCAGAAATGGATCATATAGGATCAGTCCAAGTACGGACCTGCGGACAGCAAGACCACCCAGGAGCTTGTATCTCAAACTCTCACATTGAGCAATAGCAGAAAGACCACGGTATTGTACTTTCTCGGCGTAAAGTTCAAGAGAATTTTCGGGGAACTTGAAACGCTTCTGGACGAGCGCAGTCAACTCCCTGATGCGGCGGCCCTTCTCACCAAGGACCTCTTGGGTGTGTGTGGCACGGATAATAATCTGAAAATAATGCATTCACAAGATGGCAAGGTTGTTTAACTTACACTAGCGTACCTCAGTACGGGCATGGGTGACACGGACATCACATCCAGAGTAACCCTCTTCGGCGAGTTCGCGAGTAAAGAACTCGTTGAGTTCAGCGCGGAAGACACCGTCGGCCACGAACTTGCGCTTTTTGCTGATTTGAGCGGACATCTTTGGGGCGGGAGAGAATGTCTGCAAAGACGGATAGATAAGACACTGTCATCATCCGAATCCCAGAGCAGCCATCCATCTCATCAACGCAATAACTAGCCCTGATCTTCTGCGATACCGTGCAAAAAGGCTCCCAGTGGATATACTAACTGCAAGAAATTGGACGAACCTTGATGAAACGTAGCCTTCGACGCCGTATACGTTGTCGAGCAGCCTGTTGCGGCGGGTACTGCTTGCCGAGGGTAATTCAATCGCCGCCTAAAATGGTACTTGATAAACTGTTCTGAAAATATATCACTGCAATTTTGAACTCTAGTCTCTTGACATCTATTCGCAGACAGAGTATCATACTCGCAAGTGGGTGAGTCATCTTTTTAAAACTTTTTTCGCTCTTCCATAAAAACCCCAATTGAATGACGAGTGTTGTATATCAACCACCACTGGCACCTCTTAGTCGACTTGATGCACGCGAGCCCGTAACACGGCGGATGTGTTTCACTGACATGAATGACTTTTCTGATCTTCCTTTCTTTTAGCCTCGTTGATCCGAGCTTTCAGCTGACAAATTTTCCGTTAGGCTGGACGGTTGAACCATACGCGTATTTGGTTGTCCACGTGTAGTTAGATCCGCATGACCAAAGTCCATCCCTCATGCACTTCGTCTGACCTTCAACCTGCATTATCTGCGCACTTTTGGCAGCCTTATCTCGTTTTTAATAGTTGCGGAGAGCCTTGTATCCGCCTGTTGGTCTTATCTCCTGTGAAGCATTCTTTTAGGTCTGAATATTATCGTTTGATTGTCGTTCCCTCGTCCAATTCTATCCCCACCGACATGCCGCATTGGACTGCTTTAGTCGCAGAGAAGAAACAGAGGCAGTTGAAGTCCATTCCACAGGAGTGGCTTGTGACTCCGCCTCCTGACTCTACTCTGGATGTGACCGCTTTTCCAGAGACATGTGGCCTTCTGAATGCACGAGAAATTGAGATCACCAATACTTCGGTGGATCTTTTGTTGGAGAAACTGGCATGTGGCGATTGGACAGCTGTAGACGTGACCGCCGCGTTCTCCAAGAGGGCCATCATTGCCCATCAGCTAGTAAGCCATTGATTGCATGACGTTTGCTTGACGAGATTGTATTGACCGGCCAACGAGGTCAATTGTTTAACGGAAATCTTTGTTGATCGTGCATTGGCCCGAGCCGCTGAACTCGATGATCACTTGAAAAAGACGGGAAAGGTTGTTGGTCCCCTCCATGGGCTGCCAATCTCTCTAAAGGACCAACTATGTATCAAGGGACTAGAAACTACTATGGGTAAGTAATGCTCCTCAGACCTAACTATTTGCGATTCACTAGTCTTAGGTTATGTCTCGTGGATTGGGCAGTACGCAGAGAAAAACGCAGTGCTGGTCGACATTCTGCTCGAATGCGGAGCCGTGCCATTAGTCCGCACTAACATTCCGCAGACACTCATGGTAACCGCGCCTCGAGATGAGTACTACTTGTGGGGCTAAAAATATCTTCAGTGGGGAGAAACCTTCAATAATGTCTTTGGCCGGACGACTAACCCATACAACCGCTCCTTGACCCCGGGTGGGTCATCGGGAGGAGAGGGTGCGTTGGTTGCCCTCAAAGGAAGCCCTTTAGGAGTCGGTTCTGATATTGGAGGGTAAGGAAGTGATTTGGAAGTACTATCGGTCGTAGCCTTCTGATGGTCTCTGGCAGCTCTATTCGTGGTCCCTCTGCATTCTGCGGAATATACGGCCTGAGACCGTCATACGGGCGTGTACCGTACTGCGGTGCCCGCAACTCACTGGAGGGCCAAGACTCGGTTCTCTCAGTGTTCGGTCCTATGACAAACAGCGTTGGCGGGATCAAAGTCTTCATGAAAGCCGTTGTTGATGCTAAACCATGGCTCAAAGACCCTCTTGCCGTTCGGAAGAAATGGGACGAAGATGAGTACAATCTCGCGGATCATGGATCTGGCAAGGATTTGTGCTTTGCGATTATGTGGGACGATGGCGTCGTTGTTCCCCACCCACCTATCAGGAGGTCTATGGAAATTACCAAAGCGGCTCTCCAGAAGGCGGGCCACAAAGGTTTTTTCATCTAACTCCTGTACTGAATTTATGCTCATTTGTTGGAAGTTGTTGACTGGAAACCCATCAAGCACAGATTGCTTGGAGATCTCACGGTAAGGAGTTGTGTCTTTCACCGCGCCTGCCTATCGACCTAGCAGAACCACGCAGCGGAACATTTGGAACGCTGCTTCCGCCGAGGACTTCATGATCACGACCTCTGTTACAGGGGAGCCAATAGTTACAACAATGGAGCTAGACGACGTGGTAGCATCCTCTGTTCCGCAGAAGAGCGGCGGCTATTACCGCATACCAGCTCTGGCAAGTGCAGAAGCTGCGTCAAAATATTCGGAAAGAATATCTGGACCACTGGGAAGCCACTGCGTCAGAGACTGGGACAGGACGCCCTGTCGACGCCATCATCTGTCCAGCCGCATACGGTGTGGCAACTCCCCATGGAAAGAACAGGTCAGTGCCTATGTCATTGCGGAGTCTTGAGCTGTCAATGAAATATCATGCGCAGGAACGCCAACTACACCATGGTTTGGAATGCGCTTGACTATCCTGCTGCGATTTTCCCCGTGACTACTGTCGACCCCTACTCTTGATAGGAAGGAACCTCCTCATAATTTCTATGACCAATTTGATAAGGAAATTTACGAAACGTGTGAGTAGTCTGCCAGCACCTGAACAACATCTCAGTAATTTTCTGATGCATGATGATTAATTCAGACGACCCGGAGAAATTCAAGAACGCTCCTGTCTGTTTGCAACTCGTCGGCCGGACTCTGGAGGAAGAAGCGGTCATAAGAATGACAGAAATTGTCGATGCGGCGCTGGCAACCGCCAAATAAGTTCAAGGTATACATATCGAGATACAGAGCAGTTATGAACAACAAACAAACCTACACCTTGATCCAATACAAACAATTCGAAATCTATAACTTCGCTTCATGAAGTGGTCGTGCCTCATTCACGAAAATGCCTGCTGCACCCATACCACTACCGATGCACATACTCGTGCACAACAATTTCTTGTCCGTCCGGCGAAGTTCTGCGAGGCCGGTGACAACTTGACGAAGGCCGGCTAATAATTGGCAGATGAGTTTTCAAAACATCAAGACGACAGTGAGACTCACTCATTCCCACAGGGTGCGTCACGGCAATTGCCCCACCACTGCCGGCAAAGCATCAGAATAGAAGCACTCCATTTGTAGTGACTTACTTCGGATTGATTTTGTCCATGGAAATGCCAAGTTCCTCGACGCAGTATGCAAATTGCGAAGCGAATGCCTCGTTGATCTACGTCAGAGGCGTTAAGCAACGAACGGAAAGGACATGAGAGGCAACAACTCACCTCATAGACGTCGATATCATCCTTGGTGAGTCCAACTTGCGCAAGGACCTTAGGAATGGCGGCGATGGGGCCAACGCCCATGTAGCGGGGCTCGACACCTACACAGGCAGCAGTTCAGCACCCACTCGAACAGAAAGTGATAAATAACAGACCAACGACTGCGCTTCCAACCCATTTTCCGAGAATTTCCATGTTTTCCTTCTCAGCACGTTCTCTTGTCGTCAGAATACATACCGCGGCACCATCACCAATGCCACTGGCGTTTCCAGCAGTGGTAGCTGCATCGCCCCAATCTTGGAACGCAGGCTTTAACCCAGATAGCATCTCCATCGTCACACCGGGCCGGACTGTGTCATCTACGGAAATCACAGGTCCCACGGAGTTCAACTGGGATGATCTCATCAGAGAAGATACCGGTAGCCATTGACTGTTCTTGTGATTAATGTGCGACATGTGATAAGTCGGATATACGGACCTTGGCTGCGCGAGTATGGGATATGAGGGCATACTCATCTTGCTTCTGTCGCGAGACTTTGTAGGTTTGAGCAACCATCTCGGACGTCCAACCCATAGGCTACAAATACGTTAGAATTTGATCGATATAGCATACCCAGACGCACTTTGATGCAGTCGTGAGCCTGAGGGTCCTTGTCCACAGATTCAGCTATAACAGGCGTAAGACGAGGGCTGCGCGAAGATTACATCGGTGTACCACAAGGCTATTGGAGACTCACTTCAGTGTCATACTCTCCACTCCGACTGCCATGCCCATAGATATTTCGCCCGACTGAATAGCGTGGGCGATATTTCGGATGGCCATAAGACCAGATGAACACAGTCTGTTCACTGTCGAGATGGGAACATCCGCAGGAACACCAGATGCGAGAGCAGCGGCTCGTGCGGCGTACATTGGGGAAGGAGTATGACATGTGCCTGCAGAAAGGTGTTTGAAAAACACACAGCACAGTACGTCACGGTGTCGACTCACCAACACAAATGTCGTCAAGTTTTGCGGGGTCAAGCTTCGTCTTTTCAAAGGTCGCCTAAGAGGGCTTCAGTCAGCGTAAGCAGCGTTAGACCACAAACAGTCCATCGACCTTGAGCAAAGCTTGCATCATTTCGTCCACCGGGATATCCTTGAGTTGTCCCTTTCTGTACTTTCCCATCGGGGTACGCTTTGCAAAGGTAATGACCACATCATCCGGGTTCTTCTGCAGCACCGCAGAGATGCCTCTGCCGCTGTGTGTAGAGACGTTGCGCATTATGGATGGGACTCTAGCACACAAGGCTGAAGCGAACATGAAAGGATATTCAACGTCAACTTCAAGCTTCGGTACTAGTACTGTTAAGTGTGAGATTTCTACAAAATGTACTTACATAAAGAGTATACTTCGCTTCTACACAAACCAATCAATTGCAGTGTATATATACATGCCATGGAGTAACGAGTGTAATTAAGCGACTGTATGAAATGAAGACGATGTCCTGTAGCAACCAAACGCAAACGCAAACGACGACCAAGTAGATGAGCATCCAAGGAAAGAAGTGATAAGATGAGGAAGCATGGATGGACATTAATATCTATATCGATGTTAGATGGGATATGCAGGATCAGCGGTGAAGGCGTGTGGTTAATGCAAGAAAAGCAAAACGAAAGCAAGCAATCCAACAGCAAAGTGGCAAAATCCCCGCCCGCACCCTACAAACTGAACACCCCTGCAGCCCTCCTCCTACTCTGAATCGGATGCACGACCACCAAACTGATCCCAAGACCCACAGTCAACCCGACGCTCGTGCTGATCAACTGCAGCGCTGTATTGAACCCGCTTAGATAGGACGAGCTCGAACCTGAGGTTTGGTCGACGACGAAATTGAATAGCCCGCCGTTGCCTAGGCCTGAGGGGAGTTGGAAGAGTATGCCTGTGATCTGTGTAAGTTGGTTATGATGTCAATTTTGAGACGTGAAGTAGAATGACGGGAACGCACCATAACGACAAACGCATTCCCCTCAAAAAACCTCCCGTACAAATTCGACACAAACCCCACAGCAAACGCTCCAACAGCCGCTGAAATATCGCTCTGATTCGGGAACTTGGTACCCACAAAATGGTTTGTCACCCATCCGATGCATGAAATCGCGACCAGGAGCAACTACCGTACATCAGGATCAGCACCAGTACAATTAACCCAAAACTTTCAGAAGCGGAAGCCACTCACCAACTCCTTCTTCCTCCACAACGCCCCAAACCTCAAACTCAAAAACAAACTATAACTCGGCACAGTCAAAAACGCCCACCATAGACTCGGTGTCCTCTGCCACCACCCTCCCTCCGTATCATGACTGTCGTGGCACATATAATCTACAGCGCCTACTATCGGTTGACCCACCATGGTCTGATACAGTTCTGCTCCGATTGAAAGACCGAAGCCGAGGAAGAGGGAGTACATGAGGGCGTAGCAGAGTCGCACAGCGCCTGCTACGAGGGAGCGGGAGGAGACTTCGAGGGAGCCGCAGAGGACTATGAATCCCTGCGAGGTGAGGTTGAGTGAGCGGGTTTGACTAGGGATAAGAAAGGGAGGGGGGAAGGGACTCACAGGTAAAATAAGCACCACACTACTACTAGCAACCGCCGAATAACAAAAATGCCTCGTACTAGCCAACGCAGCGCTCAAAAAGCTCAAAAGCGTAGCCACCGTGATCTCAAACACGTTCCCGTACAGCTCGTTGCGCACGCTGAGGAGTTGGATGGTGACGAGGAGCGCGCCGAGCGGGAAGGAGACGAGGCAATCGAGGAAGGATCCGTTGAAGGAGACGCTGCAGATGGAGGCGGAACACATTCCGCCGAGGACTATTAGTTGGGTGAAGTTGTATACGGGCCTTCTGCGCATGAGGGTGTCGAGGCTGGCGCTTGCTGAGGATACGGAGATGGCATCGTGGATGACCTGCGTTTCAACTTTCGATTAGGTATGAATTTTGTGTAGGGAAGAGAGAGACATACATCCCAGTATAGCCCATGCGCCTCGCCGAGCTTGCCTAGATCCAAAGCGCTGCCCTGGCGGATGAACTTTACGTTGCTCGTCCCAGTCGCATTATCTTCGAAGCTGATCCACAGCACGTCTGGCAAATACATACAGCTCAGCTCTAGCTCCAACACACGCGCTGTGCTCTGGATCTGTGCAACGAGCCTATGAGACGGGCCTCCAAACATCATCATCGCGCGTGCCAGTTTCAAAATGAACTCTTGCCGCTGGAGAATCGCAGCTACGTGTCGGGTGATCTGCGATCGATATGAGTTCTAATAAGAGCGTGAAACGAACGAGGAAAAAAAACGTACATAAACCGCAGCCTTCTTCCTCTTCCTCCTCTTCTCCTTCTCCCTCCTCTCCATCTCCTTCTTCTCCTTCCTTTCCCTCTCCTTCTGCTCCTCCATCCACTTCGCCCCAAAATAATCCACACCATCCACTTTCTCCTCCGGTGTTCCAAGTCCAGCGCTGCTCGACCCCCCCGTCCCAGGCGTAGAAGGCCCACTCGCAGGATGCCGGAAAGGCGTCCCGGGCACACTCAAAGAAAATCCCTTAAGATGTGCACCATGCAGCGGGAGTGGTAACTCTTTCAACACCCCTGTCCAGCGCTTTGATTTTTTACCTTTAGTGGGTGCAGGCGCAGTTGGCTGGAATGAGGACGGCGTCTCGGTAGGGGAGGAAGCAGAAATCGGCGCTACAAGCGTGTCTGGGGAGTCTTCTTCCTCCCCATCTACGCGCGCTTTGGATGCAACTTCACCCTCGTGGTCTTCCTCCACCGGCCCACCGACTCCACGCGTAAAATTGAAATCGGTACTTCTCGTCCGGCGAGGAAGGTGTAAATTCAAACGGGGCAACGTACGCGGTGATCCTTCTCCAGACCCCGATTCTGTTTCTGCCTGGGTCTGCGGAAGTGGAAGTACCGTAGGCGGAGGCTGCAATACGTCATCAATCCCATCTTCAAACCTATACCTCACAAGCCCATATCCCCTCTTCAAATCAGGCGCCAAACCTGCCTGGCGCGGCACAGCAGCACCCGTAAGCGTCCCCGCACCCTGTAATCAGCGCCTGCCATCGTCGCAGGCGCTTTTTCTTTGGGCTTGAGCGCGGGAGGGATGAGCGCTGGGGACATGGATGCGATGAGGGACGCTGTGCTGCTTGAGGCGGAGTGGATTGTGTGTCCGAGGGATTTTTTGTGTTTGTGTTTGGAGTCGATCCACGGGCGATCGGGGTTGGAGAGGTCGGATTCGTCTTCGCTTGCTGCGTGGTCGTCGTGTTCGTGGTCGTGTCCGTAGAGGGCTAGGAGTGCACCGAGGACGCCGGAGCCGAGCTTGGGCTGGGATGCATGTGGGGGATGATGAGATTCGAGGTCGGAGTCGCAAGAGGTGTGTGCATAGGGTGCGGGGTGGTGCGGGGTGGGGGCGACGGATGGGGGTGTGTGGAAGTGCCACCAGGATTTCTTGGGTTGGCTGTGGTGTTTCTCGTCCTCGGCGTCCGTGCTACGTCCAGCTCTACGGTGGGTATGGCTACGATTCTCTCTTTCTTTGTCTGGAGCTCGTAATTTTGAGTGGTGGCGCCTGCGACCCAGTACACCCCATCGTTTGGTGTGTGCCCTGACGACGCCTGCTGCTTCACGTGCGGCAAGGTGCTCGACGTGACCCGCATGGTCGTGACCTGGCGTATCCGAGTCCCCGCTTGCCTGCCTTGACGAGAGCGGGAGACCAGCACTCTCAAGGGGGTCGATGAAAACCTCGCCAGGGAGGGCGTGGGTGCGGCGCGGGAGGAAGGGGGTGGAAGAGGATGGGGATGTGTGTGTGGAGGAAGAGGGCGTGCTCGGGGGATAGGTATGTTGCATGGATGAATAGACGTAGGGATTGCTGTCTGGCGCGTCTGTGAGGGTGGTGGTGTGGAGGGCTTGGAGGAGGGTGGAGGTGCCGGGGGAAGGAGAACCGGAGGGGGGGGTGGGTACTGGAGGAGCTGTGACGCTTGAGTGCGTCTTTGAGTGTTTCGAAGGCGTCTGGCTAGAGGGAACGTTAGGGGGATAATATTATAATGTAAAACAATATTTACTCACATCCTGGGCCATCTCATCTAGTGCGTGGGGAGTGGTGGGAGGTGAGTGGAAATTATCGGTGCTGGCCCATTGTACGCGTCTGGGCGTAGATGTACCCGGATGGGGCGGGGTGGGTGACATGATACTAACGGGCATAGTATTAGATCGATGAGAAGGGGGTCGAGAAACGGTATGTAACGTCGGTGAATTCGAGGTGGACGAGGCAGGGAGCGACATGGTAAGCGGGAGACAGTAACCGAGAGGATAAGAGATACATACATTGAGTAGGACCAACGCGTTCCAGATTCGAAAATCGATTATTCAAATGAAACTCCACAAGTAATTGCAAAAACGCTATTGTCGACTCGGACGAACTGGTTTCTCCGTACGTCGGTGTCGCCTTCAGCCGCAACTTGAAAGTGGGTTTGACTTGCATGATTGATCGTTTATACTTGAAGTTTTCGGACAAGCTGACTGACCGTAACCTTGGAACAATTCTCTCGGCACATGATGTCATTCTTCCTTCTTCGACTAGCCAAGGTGAGAGACTACACATCAGTGCTCCACTATCATCAGTCCTAATTTAATACCCACCCCAATATTTACTGCGCACACAAACGGAGTCACCACTTCACTCGATACAAGCACATTCTTATTACTACATATCTCATTCTAGTGTCCACCGGCGCACTTCTCTTTCGCTTCACCTCCAACTAGCTCCAACTTTGACGGCTAGTAAGTTGCTAATTCACTCGTATCTCATGCGGCTCCACTTTCGACGGCATAATGACATCGGCGATACCATCCCTTATCGTGCATACTACACAGTATATAAGTAGATACGTCGTACTTATCATGACTGGGTTCCCACTGATCTCCCACTGATCGGTAAGTATAGATCTGACTAGGGGAGATTAGTGCATAAGGTTCAATTGTATACCTGAATGTGGTACCTACAGCTCTACTTCCTAGAGCGCAAGGAACGCTTCCACGACTCGCACCCTAGATATATCATCGCAACCTCGCTGTTCTCCAGTTCGTCTAAATTATCTCCCTCCAGCAACCCTCCTGGCAGCCATTGGAGACCCGGAATACTAGGAGTGCGTACTGTGACATTCGCTGCTTCAGCTTCAGCGCTAGGGTCCAGGTCCTAGAAGTAGTATAAACGAAAGCTCAGAACACCAAGTGACATGTCTACACTCACCGTAAGCGGAATATCCCGCTCATCACCAACCGGAAATTTTGGATATGGAACCCAGCCTTGAATACAAAACAATCAACTAGCACAGCAGCAACGAACAAGCGCGGCTCACCTTCAACATGCAGATAAAAGAACTGATCCTGTCCTGAAATGCAAGGGATAATGGTCATTGTTCCATCATTATCAACCTCTGCACAGGGGGTATCCGCATGCAGGGTATTAGATAACCTGAAACTAGACGGACTGAAGACACTGCCAAGAATCCAAGTGCCGACGAGGCGAAGCCAACTAACTGTGCGGTTGGGTAGATCACGATAAGCCATGCGATCCATGATAGTGAATTGACGCTGGTCAGGCCAGACCGCGACGAGAGAGATATCACAGTGAGACATGTTGAGCAGCGATGGGAGTACTCACAGGTTAACAAGAGGGGTCAGATTAAAAGGAGACTGGTTATATACATGATTGCGAAACGGACCAGCGGATGTCTCACATCAACTCTTCCGTTTCTTGACGTCATGCAAACGGTATTCCGTCAGGACTAAAGTTGTATCAATTATCAACAATGTTGCGTACGCGTATGGATTTCTGCTATATATCCAGGTCCTCATCCGGGTCATCGTCATCAATGTCATCAGCAGAATCAGGGTCGTACAGAATCGCCCCAGCTGTCGTAGGGTTACCTGAAAACCAGATTAAATGACATGAAGCATAGATGAATGGAGCGCCACCTTCATGCGCATAGGGTAACGGCACTTGGGCTCGCGATTTCTCTTGCGACGGCGTCAGGTTCAAATTGAATGATACATTCTGCGTTGGATCCGGTCGAGCCTATGGTAGATTGGTAGGGTATAAGAAGGCAAGTCAAGACGACGTTCGCGCTCACCTCCTCTGCCTTCTTCCTGGTCCAGATACTTTTCAGGCTTTCAAGAGCTTGCAGGTCGCATGGAACATCTCCTTTCCAGCCCTCGACAGTCCTCTCTACACCACGCCTACTCCCGCCCCTTATAAGGACCTCTACGACGAATTCCCTTGTGCTATTGCTCGCCCACCCACCAGCACTCGTCCCGTTGCCTTCGGGGCCATAAACCAGGCGTTCACTTTCATGTGTACGCTCAGAAAAGGGGATGAAGACGCTCCAGAACTTCTCTGCCGGACCAACTGGTGGAGGTTGGGTAAGATATGCAGAGGCGATATGCGCGATGATTGCTGGGGGATGGGCAGTCAGATGCATAAGCGTCGGCGAAAGGGAAGTTTGAATCAGTAGTTCGAGGAGAGGACCGGGCTGGATATGTACGATGAGGATGGACGGTTCTTGGGGAAGGTCAGTAAGTACATGGACACCATCCGCGCTGTAAACACACCAGAACGACTTGTGACCAGCCCAAGAAGTGTCCGAATAAACTTGTATGCCTTTGGCGTGGATCCGAGGTCAGATGACAATGTATCCGCCGAGTCGACGATCACATTCAGTGATCCCGGAGGTACTACAAGGTTTTACACCAGTCTGATAATCATGCTCATCAAACGCGTCAATACTGACCAGAATTGACGCGAGCTAGTATCTCGTCCTGAGGATCACACCACGTATCGTCATAGCCGGGAATTCGCCCAGTGAAGTCGAACGGAGTGATATTCGGAGCATCAACGTTTGTTAAGCTCGATGGTGGATGCAAGAAGCAAAACAGCAGAGTCTGAGTACCTGATCTGAAATTTGAGATCAGATTCCTCAAGATAGGATAACATGTCTGTGCAGAAGATGACTGGAGGATGACCAGCGGTTGATGTGGTTTTGACTCTCCTGGGTTGCTGATGATGGAAGAGAGTAGGGACATCTCTTTGTGGTGAGTCCAGGTTGCATCAACATGATATGGTTCAAGATAGTAACTCAAGTCCAAGAGTAAGCTACTGCTACATTACAATAGGCTTTACGACACGGTTCCGGCAGCTTTTTTCTCCCAATGTGCCCTCCGGAGAACAACTAGGTCAAGTTTCCACCCATAAATACCCAACTTGCCAATAGGCTTTTCCAACGCAAATCCGGCGTCGCGGATGCACTTTTGAGAATAAGGTATCAAGGAAGTGGTGGTCACCTTGATCTCTTTAACTGCGTTATCCGCTTTGAACGCATGTTGTACAGCATGTGCGAGTAAGTCCTCTTGAATCCCTGTTGTTCTATATGGCTCGTCGATGTAGAAGTGACGGATTGTAGCGACGGATGATGTTCCCTTCGACTTCTCCGCACGCAGCGAAGAAGATGGTTTTCCCTTATCCATCAGCGTGTCTTGCGACTGAGAGTCCTTGGACGCGTCGATGGCTATGAGACCAACGAACTTCCCGGAATATTCAAGGATGAAAAAGCCCGAGGAGGGAGAACGCTGATAATGCTTTGCGATGTCCGCGACATCTGGTCTTCGCAACAAGTCAAGAGACGCATCTTCGAAGGGTGGGCGATTGAACCTATCAAGTTGAATTATTGAGTGGTCTGCAATGGGTGAACATCAACATTGAACATACCAGTCTATGAGGTACAAGATAACAGCGCCCCAACATCCAAAGGCAGGAAGAGGTGGAAAATATCCAAGTGGTCCATACTCTGGTTTAGGCCACCAGTCGAGCAGTTGGATCATGATGGATGACAAGGCCACCCAGACACTCAGCGTGAATGGGTGGAAAAAGGCTACAAGATTATTCGGTCAACATCGCGAGAAAACCACTAAAGGACGACACGTACCACTTCGATTAGCGACTGCGAGACCCTCCATTGAAGCCTTCCCAATGCTGAACTTTACCAGTTTGTCATCGGGGGCCTCATACAACCGGATGCGTGCATCAGCTTCCACCATGACTGCTTCGTCCAGATAAATGGGGTGTAAAGATGAAGCGGTTTCGTCATACTTCATAGTCTCATGATTTGTACTGACTTCTCATCGCACGTTTGTCTGCCACCCCAGGCACAATATTTACGATTCACAGCGGTGTTGCCAAGATGTTGCATCATAAGTAATTCGGAAGTCTAGCGCCTCCCTTTGGGGCGCGGGTCTGTGAAGGGTGGACAGGATAAAGCTCGAAATAAACAAGTCGATGATGAGGACTAATGAGACGCTGAGGAATTGTCTTCAAAATCTTCAAAATCGCCCTTATTAGACTTGCTTCACACACCTGGCAGGGCCCCGCCTGGTCGAACGTGGGTTAAATAGTTTTCCCGGCCTGCTTGAAGATATATAACATCAAACACCCGCACAGAGCTGGAGAACACATCTTTACGACCATGCTCATCACCAAAACATTCCACGACGTGCCCAGCAAACTCGATAACGGGCGTCCAATTCGTATCTTTGTGCTTGCTCCTGATGTCCCAAATTATCCCCAAGCAAAGTTTCCCGGTAAGTTGCATACTATTATCGATCGCATTCTCGTGAAGCTAATATGCTTGTGGATGTCAACAGGTGTGGTGTGCTTCAGGTGAGCCTGAGTCCGACACGGTGAACTCACGCACGATCGTTTACATCCGTCAGTGAAATCTATCAAGTGACTGGGCCAGTGGAAAGGTTTGCTGGTCAGATCGCGAGCCATGGATATGTGGTCGCTTGCCCTTCAAGCTACCATGAGTTTCAGGGACCAGAGGCCATTCCATACGACACCGAAGGTCTGCCTCATTCTCGTCGTCATCTTGTACTCGTTACTTATTACTGTCAATATCAGGGACTGATAGGGGGAACCAATACAAGGCAAACTTCTTCATATCATGATTGGTCTGCCTTCTCATCTACTTTCGTGTCAGATTGAAAAAGACGTAGCTGCGTACAACGAGGTCAGCTACCTGGTGCTCATGTTGATAGATTTCTGAGTATCAATCATGGTATAGGATGCTACGCTCTCCGTAGACCTTCTGGCTTCATTGCCAAACTGCAACGGTCGCATTGCAGGTATGCCAACGAGCCATGCATTAGCCTACCAGATTAACAATGTTACTCAGCGACGGGGATGTGCTTAGGAGGGCACTTGGTGCGTCTGTCAGCTACTGCTTCTGTTTGCAGTGACCTTTCAACATGAAGATCATAGGCGTTTCGGGTAAGCGACAGGGCGACACTACTGCCAGTGGTTTTCGCTGACCCCCATGAAGGCTGCTTTTGATCCCCGTGTACTATCGTCAGTGTGCTTCTTCGCGACCGATGTTCACAGTGCAACTCTCGGCAAAGGCAAGAACGATGACTCTCTTGCGCGTGTGCGCAAGGGAGATATGACAGGCAAAGGTGAACTCGTGGTATGTTTGTTTGCAATTGTGGAGGGCAGTGGCATGATGCTGAAACATTTTGTAGATGATCTTCGGGAAACAGGTGCGTGAAGGCGTTAGGAGAAGAGGTGTGCTTGTTCTTATTGCCACCAGGACACACATGTCCCTCGCGAAGGTCGTGATCTCATCCGCACGATTCTTGAGGACGCTGAGGTGCCCTGCTCTGTAGGTTACATCATTTATCGTACATTTATAGAATGTTCACCACAAATGCAGTTTCTGGAGGTGCAGGCGCAGCACGCGTTCATCAGAGATGAATCTTCGAAAGGTCGATGGGACGCTGCCCTCACGCGGTCATTATTTACGTTCATGATGGAGGTATTCGAGAGAACCGTAGGGAGAGATTTCGGGCCCAAAGTCGACATGGGAGGGAAAGTCGAGCATGTATGCTAGATTAGTGGTAAACATTGTATGCAAGAAATCTTCACATCCAGAACTCGAGGCTTGAAGCGATGCAGCGCCGATGGAACGACGAAGAAAAATATTGATACAATTAGGCCACGACGTTCTTATTCAAGACAACACCTCCGCGACATTAGTAAACAGGCGAGCGAGGCCACTGGTCATGACCTCGCTGCCAGCTTCGTTAATCGTGCATACAAATGATGATAGTAAACACATTGCAGGTATGAATACCGTATGGGTGGCACCAGATAAGACAGCAGAAAGCCGGAAAGAAAGAATATGGATACGGCAGTTCTACATCTATTACTTCTTCTTGGTGGCCTTCTCCGCAGACTTGGTCACTGGAGGGAGTAGTTAGCAAGTCTATTCGCCGAAAGGTTGCCTGGGGAACTTACCCTTGCCACCAGACTTGTCAGTCTTGTCGACCGACTTGATGACACCGACAGCAACAGTCTGTCTCATGTCACGGACAGCGAAACGACCAAGAGGTGGGTATTCGTTGTAGGATTCGACACACATGGGCTTGGAGGGGACAAGCTTGACGATGCAAGCATCACCAGACTTGACGAACTTCGGCGCCTGCTCGAGGGACTTTCCACTCCGACGGTCGATCTTCTCGATCAACTCGGCGAACTTGCAAGCAATGTGGGCGGTGTGACAGTCAAGCACTGGAGCATAGCCAGCACCAATCTGACCGGGGTGGTTGAGGACGATGACCTGAGCATTGAAGGAAGCAGCTTCCTTGGCGGGGTCGTTCTTGGAGTCAGAAGCAACGTTGCCACGACGGATATCCTTGACCGAAACGTTCCTGAAGATATATTAGCTTAAAAGTTAGAATAAAAATAACAAATGCGTACTTGACGTTGAAACCGACATTGTCTCCGGGGAGACCCTCAACAAGCTGCTCGTGGTGCATTTCGACGGACTTGACTTCAGTAGTCACGTTCGAAGGGGCGAAGGTAACAACCATGCCAGCCTTGATGACACCGGTCTCGACACGACCGACGGGCACAGTTCCAATACCACCGATCTTGTAGACATCCTGGAGGGGAAGACGAAGGGGCTTGTCGGAAGGACGAACAGGGGGTTCGATGGCATCAATGGCATCAAGAAGGGTCTTGCCCTTGACAACACCACCCTTGGTCTCCTTGGTCCAGCCCTTGAACCATGGCATGCTGTGTGAGACGTGAGAAAGAGATCAATCACAGGAACACAGATGAAACTGACTTGGGGGACTCCTCCAACATGTTGTCACCGTGCCAGCCAGAGATGGGAACGAATGCAACGGCCTTGGGGTTGTAGCCGACTTTCTTAATGAAAGTGGAAGTTTCCTTGATAATTTCGTTGAAACGGTCCTCGCTCCACTTAATTCGAGTATTAGTGCATAGATTTTTAGAACTGCGGCAATGCCTCTGACCTTAGTCGTGTCCATCTTGTTGACGGCAACGATGAGCTGACGGACACCGAGGGTGAACGCCAAGAGGGCGTGCTCACGGGTCTGACCGTCCTTGGAGATACCAGCTTCGAATTCACCAGTACCACCGGCAATGATGAGAACAGCGCAGTCAGCCTGGGAGGTACCGGTAATCATGTTCTTGATGAAATCACGGTGTCCTGGGGCGTCAATGACCTGAAAAAATCCTTAAGTGGACGTCACTCGGGAAGTCATCAGAGAAACATACAGTAACCATGTACTTGGGGGTCTCGAATTTCCAGAGAGCAATATCGATCGTGATACCACGCTCACGCTCAGCCTTTAGCTTGTCGAGCACCCATGCTAAAGATCGTTATCAGTTACGTTATTCAGATGTAGATTATTGAGGGGCTCACCATATTTGAAGGAACCCTTCCCGAGCTCAGCAGCTTCTTTTTCGAACTTTTCGATCGTACGCTTGTCAATACCACCGCACTTGTAGATCAAGTGACCGGTGGTGGTGGATTTACCGGAATCGACGTGACCGATGACTGCGATGGATGAGATCAGTGATCCAACTATACATGATTAGATACATACCGACAACGTTAACGTGAATCTTGTCCTTTCCCATTTTGAAGGATTTCTGTCCGATGGGTGCGATCGTTAGTAAATCATCCTTTAGACAGATGGATCGGTAGTAATCATAGTAATCGGAGACCAGATGGTGGAAGGTCGCATAATGGCATCGCGCGATGACGATAAGGACATCGGGGCGTGCAGCGCGCACCTAACCAGGATCTTTTGGCAGATCGGAGAAGAAGAAAGGACTCACTTAAGTGTACAGAAAGAGAAAAAACAGAGAGGAAGGGGATGTAGTGGTAGGAAAGAAAGAGAGAGGCTGTTGATTCCACTGATAGTTATACCTTCCCAAAGGAAAATTTTTAATCGATCTGATTGATTTGATATGCCGCCGTGACTCCGCTCGGCACCGGCCGTGTGGCGCCGGACTGGCCGAGTCATATTGTACTGCCGCTGACTCCTTAGTGAACAAGGCAGACTCGGACAAACTCACCTCTGACACGATCAATTTGATACACATCTGCAGATATGACTGGATGTCGATGGAGAGTCGATGGAGAGAGTTACGATGTGTTACATGCTATCGATGACAATGTGCGCTAGCTGGTTGAAATAGATCAATGTGTGGCTACCTCATGGCAGATCGATGCTGATACGGTGAGACTTGATGATTTGAGATAAAAAGAAACGACGTAAAAGGATATTTCGGAGAGCAAAGATAGGTCAAGGGCAACAAGCCAATCAGTATCTGGACGGATCCTCATGGGGATCAGTAAGAGTCTGACAAAAAGCCTGCCTCGTTGCCATCGATCAAGTGACACGCGCTGGAAATGCGCTCGGTTGTGGAGATATGTGTTGATGACTACCCAAGGGCAGCTCCATCCCCCATCCCTTTCCTCCTTTCAGAAACCGGCACTGAAGAATGCTCTCAAACGTGGGTCTCGCACCCACGTCTACTTGCAAGCAAGCCCTGACAAGGGCTGCAGCGTCTCCTGCTGATCCACCTCCATCATCCTCTTCTCCTTCTTTCTCCTTATCATCACCGCACCGCTCATCCAGCGCAATAGACGCGTTGGCAAACGGTGAAGCCAACCCCTCTTGTGCTTCAGCTGCAGTAACGAAGGGGCATTCTCCTACGAGAAGGACATAGGCCACAATACCAAAGGCCCATACATCTTGCTCCTTCCCGTAATATCGTTCCCCGCGAAGTATTTCAGGGCCTGCATAGTCCAATCTTGATCGGGTAAGCGAATGAACTGACTAGAAGGGACCTGCATAGGGAAAACTTACGTTCCACTGAATGTGTCCCATCCATTCGTCTTCACGAGTCCCGAACTTCCGAAGTCTATCAAGATGCATTTACCATCTGGCCCGAGGACAACGTTCTCATCCTTAATGTCTCGATGGACTGGTAATGAATCAGTATGCCATCCAAATATTCTGGAGACAAACTACTGACCTATCCCATGAGAGTGCAAGAAACGTAGAGCATCTGCAAGCTGTCCGAGATAGCTGCGAACGTCAAAGGACGGAAGACCCTGCGGATGGACCTCGACGAGATCAAATAAATCTATTGGAGGAGGAGGCTCGTCCAACTTCTTTTCGGGCGTGGAAGACGGTAGGACGAGATAGTAATAGTGATTGTCTTCGAAGAAATCCAGCAGAGGGCAGATATTTGGATGGCCTTTGACATCTTTTCCTTCTTCCCACCTTTCATCGGTGTCAACCGGGGTACGATCAGGCTGCAAACGTTCTGTGTCCCCGTCGTTTCGAGTTGAAGGTCGATGTCGTGATGGATCCCATGGCCGTACTGCGGGCAAGGTGTACGAGGTCGATGATATTACAGACATAACGAAGATTTCTATTGGTATCGTGCCAAACCGTGGATGCCGTTTCCAGCAGTCAGCAAGGATGCGAGATTTGATTATTTGTTTCAAGACCAATGGTGGCTTGTCCCATTGTCAGACCAGATGAATCAAAGTGGAGATCTGGTGAATAAAATCTCACCCCAAGAGATCCATCTGTTTTATATTCGCGTGCTCTTTTGACGAGGCCGTACGCGCCTCGGCCGATCTCACCTTCAATGAAAAAATCTGATATAGTCTTGACATCAGGTAATGAGGTGGCTTCGGGAGCGGGAGTCGGAGGACCGGTACTCGCATCGGAACACAAGAGACTTCCGGTGCTTCCTGACCGATGTAGAATTCGGGGCATCATAGGAGGCGGCGAAGGCGGTTCTATCGGCGCTATCATAACGCGACCTGCTATGAGTGAGACACGTTGTTGTGAAGACCTCCTTCGAGGTCGCGATAGGGTAGGGGAACGGGAAAGTGGCGGACGATGAGCTTCGGACATATTCGGCTGAAGAGGGGTTATCGAACACAAAGACGAGCGCGATAGCGGACGAGACGGAGAGTCCGAGATCGGAGAGTCCGTTAGGTTGGGAGTAGCTGCAGATGGAGATATTATCACGGGTTCGTGGCTGGGAGGAGTAATTTGAGTTTGAGAGAGCAGTCGGACAGAGACGGGAGAAAACAAGAGAGATGGTCGGGTAACTATTGTGGGTTTAGAGTCTTCGCGCTTTGGGAGATCCTGTGAGATGATTGGTGGCTTCTTCTCCAATGGGCATTGAGGCTGCGATTTGACTTCGACTTTATCATCATCTTTCACAGACCAATCAAAGCCGCGACCTATCGAGGTGACTCCCCAACTATTTCCGACACTTGTCGACCTGTACAGCAAAGGGGGCGCTGGGGATAGCCAATCATCGTCGTCGAAGGCAAGATCGACAGCGGTTGCAGTGAGCATGAAATTATGCAAGGGAGTCAGAATGAACCCTTGCAAGGCACAAGTCGAAACTAAGTGCGCAAGGATGAGAAACGAAGGGAGCGCCGGAGACCAAAATCACTTGATCAAGTTACTTTTATGTATAGCACGGAGGAGACAGTGTCATCCACCAGTGGACTAAAACACACTGCCGATAATGTTTCTCACGCTTATAGCCACCTCCGGGGCCCCTTCCCCATCCATGACGCATGATGGTCCTAAAGTTGTCTTGCCTCACATACGTAAGTGGTACGTAGCTTGACCAACGTTCACAAGGTACTGTGCTACGAGAGGTCAATGGGGTGTCGCCCTACGGATCTAAACTGCATTTCAACACGTCCCCCGAGGAATGACAATCAGCCGAAGCGCGGTGGCCTCTCCACCTGACGACTTCCACTTCTTTCATTTTAACAATCAGTAACTGGGACTCACCGTGGCTGTGCCACGTCTTGAAAATCAATACGTCGATTGCTTCTCGATGACTCGCAGCTAATTTCCTGCATTGCGACTTGATTGCGACGCACAGAGTCCATGGCATATCTCCTAGCGCCTCAAAGTGCTGGACGTGAGAGCATACTCATTGCCGGTGCCAAAGATAGAATTCTGAGACGAGTTATTCTGAAACGAGTTATTCTGAAACGGTTTATTCAGGT
This sequence comes from Suillus ampliporus, assembly GCA_016584345.1. Classification (NCBI taxonomy): domain Eukaryota; kingdom Fungi; phylum Basidiomycota; class Agaricomycetes; order Boletales; family Suillaceae; genus Suillus; species Suillus ampliporus. The sequence continues at coordinate 404,020 of JABCPV010000003.1, forward strand.
AAATTAGCTCTCCCCTGATGTCAACTTTCAAATCTTGTTCAAAGAGTGACAAAGACACATACGCAAACTCATTCTCGCACTTTAGCAGGTCAACAGGCCACTGGTACATGTGGACGCTCGCCAACACCGAATAGCTCATTTATAATGCCGCTGAGAGGAGCCTCGGGTTCTTCAATGCGTGAGAAGAGCCTGGCTGTACCAAAGACACAAAGGAAAGATCCGACCTCTCACAGACAGCCGCCCTCTGAATCCGGCTGAAAAGTTGCAACAAATCAAATCTGCTTCATGTGACCTGACAGTGCGTCCCATAGTTACATCCGCGGGGAACTGCTATCCTTGAGAAGGAACGTATTCCTTCTGTTTGGTCCGTCTACACCGGACGGAAGACTAGGAGAACATAGATAGCGTGATTTGAAGTCCTCGACGATTGTCTTTCGTAGTCGACGACGAGGGTGAAAATGATCTGAGGCAGATAGCGGAGAGCAAGAAAGTGCATGCATAGGACCATATGTATAAGTCTGTGTGGAAGTTGCGAACTACAAGCGAACTATGTATATATATGCAACCTCATGAGTGGAGCACAGCCACCACTTATTGTTTGGTTTTATTTGGAGCCTATACCGCCAGTGAGCAGAATCTAGTGGACAAGTAAGCCGTCGTTCCTAAAATCCAAAACTCGCGGGTGAGTCTCTTTATGCTGGTGTCGAACAGGTCCACAGCACAGTCCCATATCGATACTATTCGTTTCTGGAGAGTTTGAGCCAATACAAGTCGATGGATGGATGGATTCGTACTTGGATGTGTTGATGTGGTTGCCTCCATATTAATTCTTCGTCCTTCGGCATCCGCTGAACTTCAACCACTAACGACTCCTTTCAGACCGCCATGGCCATCAAGATCCCCATCGTCAAGAAGCGCACCAAGCATTTCAAGTGCGTACGAAGCGTCAAGCCTCTATTCATAAGCCAGGACTCATTTTCTCGAACACAGGCGCCACCAGTCCGATCGTTACCACAGCGTCAAGGAGGCATGGCGGAAACCCAAGGGTATTGACAACCGAGTGAGGCGTCGGTTCAAGGGGCAGTCCGCCATGCCCAAGATCGGTTACGGGAGCAACAAGAAGGTATGAGAGGGTCTTTCTCTGCTAGTCGCGTATGCTTATGTTTCTCGTCAGACCCGTCACCTTCTCCCCAGCGGCCTCAAGAAGTTCCTCGTCAGCAACGTCAAGGAAGTTGACCTCCTCCTGATGCACAACAAAAGCTACGCGGCTGAGATCGCACACAATGTCAGCAGCCGCAACCGCAATATCATTCTTGAGCGGTAAGTCTTGTCCACTTTGGGATCTTGTGCGCTTTGAGATTCTGATGCTTTTTGGTTTCAGAGCAAAGGTTCTTGGAGTGAAGGTGACGAACTCTGCGGCACGGCTGCGGTCAGAGGAGTAATTTGTTGTTGTTGTTTGTCTCATTCACGCCATTCACATGTATCCATTTCTTATGCTGGAGAGAATCGACATGCAAGCATGCTTCAGGCCGAATGTTGTATGAGCTCATCTTTCACGTGCTGGTGATATCTGTGTAAGATCAGTCGCTTGAGGATATTGGGCTATTCCTGTTATCCGGATGTATTGATTTTATCTTCTGCGCGTCCTGGTTGATAAACTGAGTTTGCCTAATGTGGCACGCGATCACATCGCTCATTGATCGAAGCACTCCATCACCTCCACCTGAACCACCCAGCATGTCCCTCAAATCCAGGCATGGCAACGCTCGCTGCATACGCTTATAGCTAATCAGCATGTCCAACAGACCAGCTGTATTTGCTGCCAAGTCGTGGTATTCAGCCGACGGTTCGTTGCTCTGCTAGATCATCTAAGCACTGCATGTCTTCTCTCAAACAACAGGTGACACTCTTGATACTGAGCTTTCGAACTGGCTGGCTGGCGTCAAGCCTACTGATGAGGACGACTTCGAACCACCCGTCGCAGGATGCAAAGCGATTATCGCTCCGTAAGTTATCACTCCTGTATCCTCTTTGCTCCTGAGGTAGATCCGGTGAACTACTAGCCATGCTGGTTACTTCTACTCTGGCCGTGCGGCTGCTTGGGCATATAAGAGCATATCTACTGTTGGAATGTGAGTGCCTTTCTCCCAAATCAATATCTTTGATGAGATGCACTCGCATGCAGCTCTCGAGTATTCATCCTAGGCCCATCGCACGCTTTCCATCTCGGTGGATGCGCACTCTCGAAATGCGAGACCTACGAAACGCCACTAGGCAATCTCACACTAGACAGACAAGGTACGTCCATCCAAACATCTACCCCACAGATCTAACCCCCCAAAAGTCATCGAAGAACTCTACAACACCACACAATTCGAATACCTCCAACCACGCAGGGACCAAGGCGAGCACAGTATCGAGATGCACCTGCCCTACGTATACAAAGTCTTTGAGGGGTAAGCCACGCCCCATCCCTCCCTTCCCCTCAGTTTCGAGTCAGGTTCGCAGGTGCATCGATAATATCAAGATCGTGCCGATCATGGTCGGAGCTATCGATCAGGAGCAGGAGGAAGAGTACGGGAAGATTTTGGCGCCGTATCTTGAGAGGGAGGATACGATCTTTGTTGTGTCTTCTGATTTTTGTCATTGGTGTGTTTTGGTTGATGTGTGTTGGATGGCTGATGGCTGATGATGTGTAGGGGCCATTCGCATTATGGATATACTTTTTATTATCCTGAGACGATCCCTAGCAATGTGCCGGGTGTGAATCTACGCCGTAGCGGTCCGCGCCCCTCATCCTCTCGACCTATCCACGCGTCCATTTCAGATCTCGACCACGAAGCGATGGACATCCTTGCCCAATCGCCCGCATCTACTGCGCACGGCAACTTTGTCGCGTACCTGGAGCGCACCCATAATACGATTTGTGGACGGCATCCCATCGGTGTGTTGCTAGGTGCGCTTGCTGCGCTGGAGGAGAAAGGCAAGCAGTCGAAAATGAAATGGGTGCGGTATGAGCAAAGCAGTCGGTGTGTATCGTTTGATGATTGGAGCGTGAGTTATGCGAGTGCGTATGTCACTTTTTAGAGGGACATGATAATAAGGCGATGTATAACACGATCAACAAGCAATATTTGACTACACTACAGAATGCATGGCTGTCTAGCTTTGTCTGGATCCAGACTGGAACCATGGTCTACGTGACGAGAAGAAACGCAAGCAGACACGACGCGCTAGGAGTCGTTCTCAGCCCCGAGGAAGTTCTCCCAGACGGCCATACGCGTCTGCGAGACTAGAATGGGGCGTGAGGATGTATGGGTGAGTGTGGGGTTTTATACTTAATCGGAAGATTCCGGGTGGAGATTGGACGATTCATCAATTAATTATGTGGTGAGCGGAATTTTTTATTGGACGATGGGACCTTGATGGGACCTGTCGACGACCAAGATAATCTCGTTGCGGGCGCGGGGAATTTCAAATCACATGGACGTGTATGCATCATGGCATCATGTTAAATAACGGCATGGACCTCGAGAAACAGAACGAAAAAAAGACAAAACAGACGTAGTCAAAAACACGAATCAATGAGAAATGATATGTATACGAGCGGGTGTCATCAGTCAGTACAATTAAATGAAGCGGTCGATCATTATCTTCTGGGCGCCATTAGGCGTGCACTTCCTACGACAGTGAGGGGAATGCGGTCTCGTCGTCTACGTTGACGGCAGCTGTTCCGCGTGGACCGGAATAACCGTTCGCGCCGCCGCGTCCGCCACGGCCACGGCCACGACCTCCCCTGTCACCACGTCCTCGGTCACCACCCCTGTCACCACCACGCCCGCCGCGACCACCGCGGTTTGGGCGTTCGAAGCGGGCTTCGATCTCGATGAAGACTTTTTCATCCTTCTTGGTGCGGGCCTTGGGGGCGGATTTGGTCTGGAGATGGGTGAGATAAGATTCGAGAGGGGGAGGAAGAAACGGACCTTTGCAGCGAAATATTCCAAATCCTCCTTCTTCTGGATTGGGGCAGCGCCCTTGAAGACATCATCGTCGGCACCGTCGTTGGGCTTTCTCACTTCCAGCTTTGGGACGAGTGCGTTTTCCTTCTCGCGTTGCTGGGCGAGGTATTGGTCGAAGGTAAGAGTGTTGTCTTCCTCTTCATCCCTGTCACCGCGCCTTTCACGCCTTTCGCCTGATTGAGGCTTTTCAGCACCCTCTGCTCCTGCAGGAGCAGCCCAGTCATCGGTTTGGGCACCAGCTGCGGGGGCAGCCCAGTCGTCTGCAGGAGCATCAGCTGCGGGTGCAGCCCAGTCATTTAGAGCGCCTGAAGCGTTTGCGTTTTCAGCAGCTGCGTCGTTTGTGGCAGCCTCCTCGGTTTTACGCTCTGCTTCGCCATCGTCGCCACCCCATGAGTTGTGGACTTTTTTGTCGGAATCGCTGGGTGAAAGAGATGAGGGGGAGGAAGGATATGGGAAGGGGGACTTACGTCTTTCCGGTGGCACTGTGTTTGTCGAATGGACGGCCACGACCACCACGACCACCGCGGCCACCTCTTCCACGGCCGCCTTCGCGGCCTTCACGGCCTTCCCTGCGCTCACCATCGACTGATAGCTATGAGCGATATGGTTAGCAAAGAAGGGAAAGGACTGACATCGCCTAGGCTTCGGCTCAGCGGCAGGTGGCTGGTCATCAGTGGGAGGGGTAGCGGGGGCAGGGGCAGCGCCACCACGCTGATAGTAACGGCCACCACGAGAGGCAGGGCCTCCTCGTGCGCGACCACGGGAGTTCTGTGGTTGGGAAGCAGGTGCGGGGGGAGCAGCCTGATCAGCAGGAGGGGGAGAGGAAGGCCGGGATGAGGGCTCTGTGGGAAAAAGATGAAGATGAGTACACGAGTCTGAGAGATATTGGAATGAGATTACCGTCCAAGACTGCAAAGGGGTTTCTTGTGGCCACCGACATGATTTGACGGGGCCGTTTTGAGGATCAGTCAGACGTGATCTTGTATGAAGATTCTCGAAGGGGAAGGGGGGGGGGTCAGGATGAGATGGGGACGAGGGTGAGTTGTGACCCCATAAAGTGAATTGGGGTCTTTGCAAGCCACAAAGAAGCGGCTGTACAGTTGATAACACGTGGGAGGTATAAAAACCCAGTAGCCATGGTTTTGAAGATTAACGCTTATAACCACAGGTCAGTTTGTTTTCGTCGTCGTCGTCTTCGTCGTACTAACATGATTGATTTCTTAGCCTTGAAAAGCATCTCGACGAGTTCTGCCCGCCTTTTTTTTGGATGGTGTTGAACTAGGACCTTGAGACCGTCATAAATGGGCTGAAGATTGAGAATAGTAGTGATGGGACTTGGGTGCGGTGCGTTCGTGGTGGAGACTGTTCGTGGTCTTCGTTTGGACGGGTCGCAATGTCTCGTTGTACAAAATTTGATTGAATAATGATATGATTCTTTTGATCCGAGATGATTCTATCGGGTGTGAACAGATAGTGTACTCTCACGACTACTCTTTCTTCAATGTCAAGAAGGATGGATATTTCATCATTGCTCTGCGACGACGACGACGGCGGCGACGACAACAAGGACGACGTTGGTCCTAGTTCACCTGTCATACTAGCTCCACATCTTCGTGGTAAACACGCGCAGAGCATGAGCATCATCAAACCACGCGACGTCTCTCCAACAATGCCACCACGAACTATCGACGCCCTACTACACCACAAGGATGCACGTCCCTCGTCTTCCCATTCTCATTCTTCAGTAAATGCCCTCCTAAACCCTCACCGCGTTCGCTCATCTTCTACCTCATCTCCCTTTGTGAGTCTTCTTTGCTCATTGACTTCCCTTTGACCCTTATCCTACCCAGGCCGCTTCTCCTTATTCCCAAATGTCTCCTCCTCCCTACATGCCCCATCCACGCACGGGCCTTGATGCACTCGTTCATGCTGCATCTGAAGAACGCAGACGTATCAGTGCCGGTTCCTCTGCCAGTGAATCAAGTAGTCCAGTTATCGACCGCCGTATCGACCACCCCCCCTCCCCGCCCTTATCCATTCTCATACAGCACTCACTCACTCCCAGACGACTCCCCTCGCCCACACAAGAGGATCCGCGAGTCTCGCTCTCCCTCCCCTCCCCACACCTCCATCCGCTCCGTCCTTAACCCAAGCCCAACAGCCAGCGCTCTAAGCTCCAGTCTCACAGGCCCTGGAATGCCCCATCTATCTTCTCCCTTGAACATGCCCTTATCAGGTCCTGGAATAACGCCCCCACACTACCAGCCTGTCGTCCATCGATCTCCCATCTTGCCACCCCCAGCCCGCCACTCCCCTGTCGTCCCTACCCGAATGTCCCCTATCGTCTATGCTGCAATGCGCTCTGACGTCCCACGTCTTGCCAGGGCGGTATGGGATGAAGAAGAGGTCGATGATGTGAGAAGGCGTGAGGATGTACGAGCACTCAGGCATGATGAGCATGAGCCGCGCATACGAGAGGAAGCACGGATAAGGGAAGAATACGAACTTCGCCAGCGTCAGCATGATCCCCTCCTAGATCACCGTGAGGAATACGACCTAAGGCACAGGCAAGAACTCGAGCTCCGCCAGCGCCAAGAAATCGAGCTCCGACAACGACAAGAACTTGATCTGCGCCAACGGCAAGAAATCGAGCTCCGTCAGCGTCAGGATATTGAGCTCCGTCAGCGCCATCGAGATCCCACCGATCTTGCCTTGCTCAGACAGCGCGAAGATATCCTTCGGCAACAAGAGCTTGAGCGTTGGCAGGGAGAGGAACTGCTTCGACAACAAGAAGAGGCGGCTGCATGGAAGGTAGAAGAGATGCGCGGGCGACGAGAGTCGTTGCATCACTCCCCACGCGATGAACCCCAGCGTCAGAAGCGGGAAAGATCCTCACATCGCCAGTCATCTTCGCATCTCCCAAAACGTGATGCCTCCATTCACCGCACACGTGATCCCCACCTCCACCCAGACGACATGGACCCTCGATATCGTGAACAGCTGCTGAGACAGCGCGAGCAGGAGCTATTGCGCCAGCAAGAGGAGTTGGCAAGGAGGCAAGAGATCGAGCGCGAGTTGCAGCGCCAAGAGCTGGAGCGCAGGCAGGGCGAGGAGCTCCTTCGACAACAAGAGGAAGCTGCTGCTAGACAACTGCGCCGCCGGGAGGAGATAGCACTGAGGCAGAAGCTCGAGAGGGAGGTAGAGGCGAGGAGGCGCGAAGAAGAAGAGGCCAAGGCTGAAATCGAACAACGCATTCGTGCAGAGGCCGAGCAGCGCCAGCGGGAAGAACTCGCTCGCAAGCGGCAGGAAGAGGAGATTGAGAAACGACGCCGTCAAGAAGAGCTCGAGAAACGGAGGGCGGAAGAGGAACTTGAGCGCAGACGACAGGAAGAGGAGGTTGAGCGACGACGGCAGGAGGAGGAGATCGAGCGACGACGGCAAGAAGAGGAGGCTGAACGCCGACGCCGAGAGGAAGATGCCCAGCGACGGCGTGCTGCAGAAGCTGAGCGCCAGCGTATTGCAGAAGCAGAGCGCCAGCGTGCCGAGGCTGAACGCCAACGTGAAACAGAGCGTGCAGAGCTTGAGCACCGCCAACGCATCGAGCGCGAACAGCGCCGCTTGGAAGAAGAGCGGAAACGCCAGGAAGAGCTCGAGCGGATGCAGCGCGAGGTGATGTTGCATCGACAGCGAGAAGAGGCGTTGCTCAAGCAGCGAGAAGAAGCACGCAAACTACGGGAAGAGGAAGATCGCGCACGCAAGCTGCGTGAACAAGCCGAGAGGAAAGAGCGGGAGGAACTTCTTGAGCGCAAACGTCTCGAAGAGCTCGAACGGCAGGCGCAGCGAGAGGAAGCTGAACGCAGGCAGAAGGAGGAGACCGAACGCCAGCGTGCAGAGCTCGAACGCAAACAATTGGAGGAAACTGAACGCCAGCAGCGAGAAGCAGCCGAGCGATTGCGATTGGCTCAAGAAGCTGAACGTAAGGAGCGGGAAGAAATCGAACGCAAGCAACGGGAAGAGCTTGAACGCCAACAACTCGCAGAGGAGCAGCGCCAACAGGAAGAGCAGCTCCGACGGGAGGAAGAGCGTCAGCGCGAGGAACAACGTCTACGTGAGGAAGAGCGTCAACGGGAGGAACTCCAGTGGAAACAACGCGAAGAAGCTCTGCGACGACAACAAGAAGAGCTCGCACTTCAACAACAGCAGGAGCTCGAGCGGCGACAGCAGCTTGAGCAAATGCAACTTGACGAGCTTCAGCAGGATGTTGACATGGTTCCAGATGAGGAAGTCAATGCTGACGGCGAGGTCCACAAGGACAAGCAGCCACAGCCATCTCATGACATTCCACTGCTACCCGCTTCCCCATCCGCCTCCCCGACTATCCAACGATCGTCCCCAGCAAGCGACGATAGCACGGAGCGCAACTTGCCCCCAATGTATCGTGGCAAGGCAAAGGTACCTTCTCCGCCACTACCGCTTCCTTCACCAAGTAAGGTGGAGGAGCAGGAGATGTTCCTCCCTTCTCCCGTCCACGCCACTGCTCCCACTCCTGTGGAAGGTTCTATATCTCCACCGTCACCTATACGTCCAACTTCTACCCGTGTATCACCTTCTCGCCCCTCCACCACCTCTCATTCTCCCCCACACAAACCCGACCCCTCTTCTATGGATGTGGATGAGGAACTCTTGAGTCTCATTGAAGATCGTCCATCGTCACATCACAAAGCCTCGCGTCCAAAACCCAAACCGTCGCCTTCTCCGTCACGCCCATCTCCACCGGACGACGAGGTCATGCCTCCTCCCGCTGTGCCTGCGCCTGCAAAAAAGAAGGCGGAGCCAACAAAAACAGGGAAGAAGAAAGGGGCGACTGCACCCAAGGTGATATTTTATTTTGTTCTGCGGTTATCAGACGATTCATCGATTTATTATAGCCCGCTCCGAAACCGAAGCCTCCACCCAAACCGCGCACAAAACCTCCTCCAAAGACGAAAGCCAAAGACCCCACACCGAAAGATGTTCTCAAGAACAGTCTCCTTGCGAAACATGCTGCTGCCTCACGGTCACGCTCTGCGTCTGTAATGCCTATAGACACAAAGGAAGAGCCTGAAGACGAGGATAGTGACAGGGAGGACGATAAGCTGTACTGCGTGTGCAAGACACGATATGACGAAGATCGAGTGATGATCGCATGCGATCGGTGGGTGCTCCTCATTTCTATTTTTCAAGAGTGGAGCTGATGGAGATGTGATGCAGGTGCGATGAGTGGTATCATACGCAGTGCGTCAACATGCCCGATCTAGAGGTCGATCTCGTGGATCAGTTTATATGCCCGTTGTGCATGCAAAGTGCGTCATCAGTACATGCAGAGATTTGACTTGTTTATATTTATTTCATGTGTTTACAGGTAATGGTCACTTGCACCTTCAGACGACGTATAAGCGCCGCTGCTTTTTCGGATTGAAACATACAGACCCATCGTCGCCGAATTCATGCCATAAACCCTCTCGGGGCGCTTTCTCCAAGTACTGCTCCGATGAATGCGGCATCAAGTACATGCAGATGCGTATCTCGCAATGGGAGCGCAGCGGTGGAAAACGTGACCGGCTCTGGGAAAGCGTCAAGAATGCAGAAAAGCGCGAGGGCGTCGTCGTGTGCGCAGAAGTGAAGATGGAAATCGACATAAAACCCTCCCCTGCGCCTATATCCGCACAGAAGCGCAAGGCGGACCGTGAAACTGCATGCCTGCATGCGCGTCTTGAGACTGTGGTGAAGGAGCGCGAGATGATGAAGCGCGAGATGGATATGGTAGTGTGGAGGGAGAAGCTTGTGAGACTTGCGTCTGAGCGTGCAGACAGTGTGGATGAGTGTGGGTGGGATCAGAGGCTTTGTTTCGGCGAGGAGGAGTGGGATGATTTTGGAGCGGAGGTGTTGGAGAGCTATGAGGAGAAGGCAAAGGAGGAAGCGGCGGATGATGCCATGCAGGTGGATGGTGTTACGACGAGTGATGGGGAGTGGTGGTGTACGGGGAAGAAAAAGTGTGAGCGGCATTCAGGGTGGGTTTCCATTTCATGCATTTTGACTTGGCGGATCTGACTGTGACTCAGTTGGCAAAAACTACGCGCTGCCGAAGTTGCTTTTGATAAAGAAACGAAAGAAACGATCCTCTCGACCCTCACCACTCGTGAACGCGAAATCAGGAAAGGAATCGAAGATATATTATACCCACCATCAACGAATACCTCTCAGGCGCCGCCCAAGCCCTCGCTTGCAGATCCGCCACTTAATGGCTCTAGCAAACCTCGGATTAACGGGGAGGCTGCGGAAAAGGGGAAAAAGAAGAAGTCGTAATTCATCCCACTGTATTTCTAAGACATTTTTCTTGTTTTTTTTTGTCAGCGTGTTTGACGTGCTCTTTCGCTTTCTTGCACTTCCTTGATAGTCTTTTCATCTTTTCTTGTAGCCCTGGCCTTTACTCAGTGATATCACATATGTGCTAGATGGACTCAATAAACCAATACGCCCATAGGCGCTATGCATGAGGAATGAATAAACAGTACGATAGTCCATCAATAGCCATCGCCCTCGCCACCCTCCTTGCAAAACCCTTTCTGCTCATATAAGACCTTGGATTTGAAATCTTCGCGTGCCTTCTTATGTGCGATATCCCTCTTGTGATATGGGTCAAGAACGGAATAATCCACTTGTTGTAGTGGCACATCATCCTCCTGATCGAGATCCTGCAAGAGATATCAACGTGGATGCATCCGTTGCACGCGCTAAAATACGTACAATTTCGCCAAGCAACACGACGTTCTCCCCACGTATGAGAAAGAGGCCGTGCCAGTGTTCCGCGAATGCTTTACCGTGGTATATTCGCTCGACTGTATCTTCGAGGACAAGATTAGCTGAAAAGCGGGCGGGTTAAAACGGATGGGGGGTGTCAGTCGACCATCCATCGCATGCTAAAGAAAACGACTCACCGAATTGATCATAAGACCGTAGTACACCGTGTAATTTTCGCCCGTCTCTGAGGACGACCAACATCTTTCCTGGGACGGGCGAAAGAGTGCATAATATAAACAACGGGGGGTAAAGTGATCATGGAGGCTTCAGGTCGAATGGTGCCGTGCAGTTGACTGGGTAGACGTACTGTCCACGCAATCTACGAGTGATCCCGATGTCGTGAATGGGATTAGAGAATCCATGGAGGTAGAACGCTGCTCCCAGGCAGCGAATAAGTACGACGAGATGTAAGGAGGGACGAAAGGGACGAAACTAAGATTTCAGTAGTTACTTGATATCCTTGTCGTTGCGGGGGGTGATGAGGTTCTTGGTGAGTGCAGAATACAAGCTGATATGGCCGAGTCGTTAAGGCGAGTGATTTGAATACACATCATCACTTGGGCATTGCCCGCGTAGGTTCAAATCCTGCTGTCAGCGAATTTTTTGGATCTCGGTCGAGTCTCATTTTGCTCCGCTTGATCTTGTCAGCTATTACTTAGTATCATGATCAACTTGCACTCAACCCCATATTTTGTATACCCGCTAGAGCATGATTGAGACGATCTACATCGCAAGACATGGTCAGTACATCTCTTCATTATTCTAACTCGTATTTACCGAGCCTAGGATTCAGATTGAACTGGATCAACACGAACTGGTGAGTGGATGAAGACTACATTGCTATATTTTGACACACAGCATACAGGACGAGTCCTACAGGTCTTCCGAGAGATCCTCCTTTGGCCGCTTATGGAGAGGTAGCATCGGACCCGTTCGCAGGGATCATCAACTCATGCATGATTCTTAGGACTCAAGCGCAGGAACTTGCGGCGCACTTTCTAGCCCTTCCTGAAGAGAAGCGCCCCACCATCATATTGTCTTCCCCTTACTGTGAGCATCTCAACATAATCATCGACAAGACCGCTAATACCACCACCTTAGATCGGTGTCTGCAAACTTCCAAGCCAGCATCCCAAGTTCTTGAAGTGCCTATCTATGTCGAACATGGTGGGCAAATCAGATCAGCGATCATATTCATCAAGGTTATAGCCAGTGTTGACAGGATTGTCCGAATGGTACTCCCCTGTCGCTCCTGGCACTGGCTTGCACCCTAGACCGTCGTCCGCTGCAGTAGTTGCAGACATATTTTTCAGAGATTGACCCCTCATGGTCCTCGATCTGGTATCCTTCGCGAAGAGGCGAGGACGTCGAAGGCTTGCATGAGCGCGCCAACGGCTTATTAGATCTGCTCGTTACGGAGATAGAAAGGCGCTTCGGCGACAAGCACAAAAACATTCTACTAGTCAGTCATGCTGCGACTGTCATCGTGCTGTGCCGGGGCTTGCTAGCGCAGCCAGACCTCCCTTTGAGAGTTGGCTGCTGCTCAATCTCCGAGTTTTCTCGCAAATCAGGCGATTCGGGTGTATTGGGAGCTTGGGAAGGTAAGGTTTTGGTTTCAGGCAGCCACCTAAAGGAAGGTGCATCCAGGGACTGGGGCTTGGAGGATATTCAGATTGCAAATGGCAAGGCAAGTGTATGAACAAGTGGAAATCTGAGCGATACCCTGACGAAGCGAATTAGGTCATATCAGACACAGGTGTTCCCGGGACAGACGAAGAAGAAGACAATTGTGGACCCCAGATACATCGCAGCAGTCTGTGAAATGACGGGGTTCTCAGAGTTGTTTCCCTTTGTGGTTTTTCCCTTTGACAAGTTAGATCAGATAGAAGAATAGAGTCACGCAGTTGCATGCTTGAAAGATGGCTGGAATGGTGTCATCAACAATGTATTTTGTTCCCCTGCAAAAGCTCCCACTATGACTTGTATTAGCGCGTCGTACTGGACGTGGTCCAGCAGTGTGACATTATGCCCGACAAATCCCGAGCCATTGAACGACGCTACGAAGATGTCGGGCTTGATGTATTGCCAAAGTACTCCCATTGACCAGGCATTGGTTTCTCTTCTAGAGGCTCCCAACTAAAGAATCAAAGTCAATAAGCGTAAAAAGGTCATGTAAAAGTTCAGGGACGCACGCCTTCCATTCAAGCATATTCTCGGCCAACTTCAGCTCATCTTTAGCAATATCCAACGACTCCTCTATTTGCCCCTCATCCAGCTGCTTCTCTACGCTTGCAATGTCTCCATTTGCGCCCTGCACAATGCTGAGCTTGTGTTTGGTGAGTGCTTCGACGCCCTGTCTGTAGACAGAGGTCGGTGGTATTGAAGCAAGGACGCTGAGCGTCGAATCATAAGTCTTTGAGAGTTCTGGGAGCGGGTTTTGGTGGACGGCAAGGCCAACAATGCCAGTCGTCTTTTTAGTGACTTGTTGCAGCAACGGACGCGTGATTCTGAACATGACGGTTGCTGGTTAGCAAGAATGTAGTTGGCTGAATTCGGAGTACAAATCAAGAAGTTATCAAAAGTTACAAAACTCCTCCAACACTGTCATGGCCTCATTAGCTCTAAACCAAACGCGTTCCTTTATTTCTACGTTCAGGTCGTCATGGGCGCAGCTGCCAATTGCTGCCTCCCTAGCTTTCAACTTGGAGCTACGGCAAAAACCATTTAGTTGGGCTTTGCCAGGCTTGCAGTCCCTACTTGAACTGCTCCCTCCCATCGTCCTCGCAGTTCCAAAGAGTAAAATTTCTCACTCGCGAAAGTCCATGCGTAGTGCAAACAAAGGACTCAAAGACAAACGGAGTACGCTCTCAAATTTTTATTCATCTCCTCCCCCGACTCATGAACTGTGCGAAAGATATTGTCAATTGTCCTGCGTGCGGAGAGCCTAAGCTCGCACACCATGCTTGCAGAACATGCTATTCTTCAATAATGGCGCGCTTTAGACTGGAAGCTAAGAGATTGGTGACAGAGACGACGAAACGCGTGAATGGAGGGAGTTGGTCGATGAGAAAGGCACCGCTCATGATTGGGGGCCCTAAAGACTCGTGATCTCCATTGTACGTTCCTTGCGCCCAGTCTTCGTGTGCCCATCTTCTAACTCGATGAACAGGATTTTCTATACACTACTGAGTGTTGGCTGGACTTCATGTCGTGGCCCCAACGCCAGTTGGGTAGATGATATTTCACTGTACTTACTCGAGGACAAGCTAGTAATTATCATATTCAAGCTGCTCGCTTTCTGCTTCCCTTAACCAGAGCCTGACCGTGTGGATTAAACCTTTGCGATCATCTTTCGCAGTGTCTGTTCAGGATTCCCAAAGAAATGCGCAAGAAATAACTGGTCACCACTTCGGGTGATGTATTTCAGCCCGAGACAAGAGTCCAGTAAACAACACCTTCTGTATCTTCCTCGACCAAATTTTACAGCAATGGACTATTCGACATTGCCACTCTCGAAAGGATGACAGCCCTGACCCTGATTTCGCTGTAGAGATATGGTTTTGAGGATTTTCATCCGAGTTGCTTATGTCTTTCCTCTTTGCAGCGTTGTTTCGACGTTCTCGCCGACAATTCCGTGGTCACTCGTAGAGATGTAAGTGACGCTCTAACTAGTCTTTAGTCGCTTTAATGTATATATCTACAGATTATAAGCAGCCGGTTCCGTGTCAGTTGTGGCCACCTCGTCATTGGGGTGCACATGTCGCATTTCGCATTTACTGCTCTCCGTCTGTCGTCTCCACCTCATGCGGTGTCATGGTTTGCTGCTCCTCATCATGCGTGTCGCTGAGTTCTACTGCGTTCGGAGAAGACGGAACTTATTCGATGGATGCGCGAGTATTGATAGAGTACCGACAAGTACACATACGACCCATCCCACATGTTCCCGCACCTGAACTCGCCGTGGCAAACGACATCTTTCGACTCCAACACGACGAGTTCATGTTATCATGCAACATGCGAACTCGTGATATACAAGAAATGTCTGTAAAATTGTGGCTGCGCTTAAATTCTTCCTTCCGAGTCGGGCACAATGATTGGGGGGAATCAAGCAAGACACATGGGCGCAAGCAGCAAGGCCAGTCCAGTGCGCGATCATCCACGATTGGAATCATTCCTCCTCCTCTTCCTCCGATGTGATGTTTTCCATATATTCGTCCTCACTTTCGTTATCTTCCTCAGGACCCTCTCCACCCCCACCAATGTCACCACCAACAGCTGCTTCCCGATTTTCGGTCTCCTGTGCTGGCTGCACAACCCCGTAGCAGTGACATGAACCTCTAAAATTTTCATCAGCCCCTTCCCCTGCATTGAGCATCATTCTCCTCCCCTGCTCACGGACCATGGCGAAGGACTTGATCAGATGCTGGACGAAATCCCACCTTCCCGAGTATTTGTAGAAGTCTTGATTCTCCTTGTGGAATTCAGGGTCCCATGCCTTGACTGATTCTATGTTGGGTGCGATGGCTGAGATGAAAGCAGCAATCCTTGTCGGATGGCCAATTTCCGAAGCACCAAAGAATACCTCAGATAGTGCCTCGTGTGCAAATCCTTGGTAAGGAGCGTTGGGGGATATGTCATGTTTGTCTATAGTAGACCAGTCTACGGCAATGCCAACCGAGACTAAACGTGGGCAATGTTGCAATAGCGAGACGAAGGCATTTGAGGTGATATTAAAATGACTCAAGCATGTTTTGTTGAAGTAAAACTCTTCCAGGAGTGGCTAGGCCTTAGCCATCTGCAAAAGGCCAGCATCATCCAATTGTGCAAAAATGTCCACGTCGAAGTCGAACTTGCGAAGATTGCGGTTAGCATAGAGTGGTCGAAAGACTGCAGCTCCGATTATTCCATCATTACCAACAGTAACATCAACAATGGTAAGTTGCACCTGTTGTAGTGAGGCGTGTGCACATACATTGGATATACGGGAAATCAAAGCTGGCAGGTGTCGTGCGGTATGCGCTTGGAAAGTGATGGTAACAGATAGTACTTCTGGAGCGATGGAGAGTGTCTCGAGGAAAGCGTCTAAGAGCTCCAGAGTGTCGCACTCGATGTCTAGTTCTTGCAATGCGTGGAATGCAGGGTGCTGCAGGAGCTTTCGCATATTAGTAGATATGGGCAATGAAGGTAAGTGGAATTTTAGAAATTGGAGTGAGGGCAAATTGGACAGGTGTAGTATGGCCGCCTCGGAAATTTTTCCAGTGCTCACTGATGATAGATGGGACCAGCATTGCAACGCGGTCGATATGTCTTCTGATTTCATATCCGAATGAACACTGAAATTCGAGACAGAAGGGCACAACATTGGGATAGATGACAGGATGGACTGTTCGGATAGACCAAAGGTGAGCTCTTCGGAGATGATACTGAGTGTCGTCAATTTTTGGGTTATAAACAACCGGATATATGGGAATGTCTCGCTCGTAGCCTCGCTCCAAATAAGAGACATCAAGTTGGGGAGCAAGGGAAGGGAGAAGGGAGGACAGCTGAGGGTACGCCAAATTCCGGTATTAATTGGAATCACCCCATCGACTGATGTGTTGAGTGAATGGACACGGTGGTTGTATTTGCGAAAGATACACCAGTCATCGAAGGTCATAATTCTTTGAAATTCCTGGCGAATGGAGTGAAATCGTGAATCGATGAACTCTCGAGTTGTATCCAGAGTTTGACTTACCAGTTTTCCTTTGACGTCTTTCCACAGGCTTTGTGGGAGACATTTGATAAGTGGTGCAAGCCCACACAGGTCTTGCCACAAAAGGTCCAGTGCAAGTCCAGTGAATGACTTGCACGTCAAAGCAAGCGTCAGGAGTGTCTTATTTCTCGAGGGGTCCATAGAAGTGTCATGGACCAGCTGGAAGATTTTCCACTGGAGGTCAAATATAATCATACAGCGAGTAGACGCGGGCAACGACGTAGGAGTATCACTGCCCCTTTGTCCGCTGTGGGCTCTTTGGTGCGAGGAAGTTTCTACGGTTTCCTTAGCCTCCATACTTGCAGCAGCGCAGGACGATGAGGACTCAGGAGTCGTTGATTATATTTGTACCACTTGATCAAATAAGCACTCGCAAACAGACGGATTTGGCAACGCAGAAATTTCAAGATTGTCCTTGGATTGTGTACGCCGTCCAGCAGGGTCTGCAATGCAAATCGAATCAAACGTCGTTCTGCCAAGAGAACTCCATGATCTCTCTTCTTTCATCGAAGAAAAGCCCGAATCTTTGGCAATTGCCACTGCTGAGCTGCAAGCCATAGCTCTCCGTGCAACTAAATTCATATTCGACCTTGGTGAGCAGACCCAATTCAATATTCGTAGTACATACACGAACCGCGCTGAATAGTCTATAGCTTTGCAGTCGGAACCTGCCTCTCTGCCTCATATTGCGGAACTTCTGTCTTCACTCAGACAGTCTCAAGCTCCCCAGACGAGATCACAAACTCGTGCCGATGCCAAACGGAAGAGGAGCCCGAGTCCTGCCCTGGAACCCCCAAAGAAGGTCGCAATCAAAGATACACCATTACCCTCACTTTTCATCGATGGTATGAATGAAGATCAAATTTGGCAGCAGTTGGACCTCAGGGCTGGACCTCTTTGCAGTAATCTTCAGCTGTTAGAAGGCGAGACTGAAGATGACATGGGGTTGCCGGACGGGATGTACGATGATCCGGAAGATGAGGAAGGTGGCGAGGTGTCAGAAGAAAGCGGAGATTCTGAGGGATTCGAGAACACCGATAGTTCTGAAGAAGATACCGGGGCAGAAGACGTGACTGACCTTCGCGAGGAGGCGTCTGAAGACGAGGAGGACGAAATGGATTTCCAGCCGTCTCTTCTTGACGTCGTCAAGGCAAAACCCTCTATAAAACGTGCAGCCGCAAAAACACCCAACCCAGACCTTGACGACAATTTCTTCAGTCTTGACGCATTCAATCGTGAAACGGAAGAGGCCGAAGCAGGTGCCGTTTCCCATGGCCGACTAGGACGAGATCCTGATGAAGATGAATCCGACGACGAAGGTGACAGTATTGATCTCTTCAGGCCAGTAGATGAGGTGCAGGGCCTTGATGAAGATGCTTCGGAAGACGGCGCAGGTATGCAGCACTGCATTCTCATTTTTATAATTTATGCGTAGCTCACATGACACGCAGAGCCGTTCTATAGAGATTTCTTCGATGGTCTCAAAGGTTCCAACTCGAAAGCTACCTCGAATGCTTCTTCCTCGAAGTCGAAAGTGCGATTCAGTGAGCAGGTCAGAGTGAAAAGTATCAAGGCAAAGGGCAAGGGCCTACCACTGTCTGGCTTGATGGAGGACGACGATTCTGATGACGAGAGCGGGCTTCCGATGTACTTTGAAGATCCGGATGACGTCATGATGGAAGCCGAGGATGAAGAATCATCAGCATATGAATATGAAGAAGAAGATGAAGACGAAGAAGAAGGTCGTGCTACCATCGAAAGACTGAAGGATGACTTATTTGCGGAGGAAGATGAACCAGACTCCAGTAAGGCTGATCACATTCATGTTGAGGTATCCTTCACAACCTGGCTACAGATATGACCACTTATGAAAAACGTATGGCAGCACTGCAAGCACAGATAAAGGAGCTGGAGGCAGAGAACGTCGCTAAGAAGGACTGGGTGTTGATGGGGGAAGCTACCTCGAGATCGCGACCTCAAGACTCTTTACTGCAAGAAGATCTAGAGTTTGAACGAACGATGAAAGCGGTACCCGTTATCACTGAAGCTGTCGTTCAAGGACTCGAAGAGCGAATAAAAGCTCGTATTGTGGACAGTAGATTCGACGATGTTGCGCGGATCCGCCCTGTCGACGATAAGCCTTTTCTCCCGTCGCGATTCTTTGAACTCCAGGACACCAAGTCGTCCCAGTCACTTGCCCAGATCTACGAGGACGATTATGTCGCTGCACAGAACAGCGGTACAAAGGGCGATGACAGAGATGGTCGGCTCCAGAAGGAGCATGACGAAATCACAAAACTCTGGGATGGTATGTGCAGCAAGCTGGATGCACTTTGCAACGCGCATTTCACTCCAAAAGCGGTACGTTCCTTCACTTTCATCATCATTTACTGAGTCATGACGCCAAAATACCGACAGCCGAAAGCCAGTATATCGACAGTCGCCAACGTTTCAGCAGCTACTTTGGAATCAGCACTTCCTACTAGCAAATCCGCGTCTTCTATGCTTGCTCCAGAAGAGGTTTTCAAAACAGCGCCTTCTGATCTTCGCGCTCGTAGTGAACTTACACCTGCGGAAAAGCGGACGCTACGTGCGAAGGAAAGAAAGGCGAGGAGGAAAACGCGAGACGTTCTCGACAAGAGCGTTGATAAATATGCCAAAATCAAGGGCGTAAAAAAACAAAAGGACGCAGCTCTGAAGAACGTGGTCAAGTCAGGTAAAGGTGTCACGGTGGTTGGCAAGAAGACCAGGGATGTTTTGAAGAGCAAAACCGTCAAGGGGAAGAGTTAGCACATCAGTTCCAGTTAGTTTACTGTTGGATACGGTGGTCGTCTGGCACTACTCCCTGCTTTCATCCGTCGTCCTCACATCCTGCACACCTCAGGAATTGCGGCTCTTCAAGCGCAATGAGAATACATTAATTCCTATGTATGGAATGAACCTCGACATGTCCACTGTCTATTCCAATATGCAATACGAAATCAAGAAGCCATTTCAGGGTGGAGGTCGTACTGTCACCAGTCAAGAGCCATAATACAGAAATAATCCAGAAGAAATGCTCAGACAAGAAAGCTGGGACATGGACATGCAATGCATCTAAGTTTGAGAACGATCGAATAAGAATCCTGGGCAGGTCCGTCTCAGGGTCTTTTGAGCGATGCGAGATTTGAGAACGCTGCGAGAGAAAAACGACGAGTAGGAACTTTCGTGACAAGGGACTCTGAACGTCCCCTCGCATCCGCAGGGGGCACTTCAACAGACCCCTCAGCGCTCCGGGAGGCACGTTCTCTAACCAAGACATAATGCGGAGAGAGCATGGGCAACGACCTCCTGCGCTGCTCAGGACTATGCGGTGTGATAGGCGCAGGGGAGCGTGTGTCGTATGGCGGCGGACGTGCAGAAATGACTATGATGCTCCCGTCATCGCTTCCTGTACGAGTGTCTACCTCAAAGGTAGCATCAGCTTCGATGGCGGCCTGCCATTTGCTTGTTTTTCCGCGCGTTACGAAGCGTCTGACGCGATCGCCAATGTTCTTCGCCTTCTGTAAGAATGTTTTTGACTTTGTGGCGCGCGGAATCACAGCTCTCCGGTTTAAGCCAGGAGGAGGCTGGCTCGTGCGTTCGGTGTGCTCTGCGCTTGAAGCAGTGTCATCTGCAGAAGGAGTCTGTGGCATGGTCTCCCGTCTCTCCATCTGGACTGTGACGTCTTCACGCCATCGCTCGAAACTGTCGATGCTGGAGGGAAAAGCTGTAGTTGAGGTCGGTGACAATGCCAGGCGTGCTGTAGTTGGTGAATGGACTGAAGATATACAATTAAGAGAAGAATGTGCAGAGGGAGACGAAACCGGGGTACTGTTGAGAGATGTGGATATGCTCGGTAAGAGTGCGGCGGGAAATTTCGAAGCGGGGGATGCGATGCTCGAGGTGATCGGGCTGCTTAGGGAAGGAATTGCGCCAAAGAGAGTATTGCGGAATATGCGATCTGTCTCTGTGTTTCCACCGAGGTCGGTGAGCCAACTGGATCCAGCAGACACCCATAGATTTGTATCTGGTAGCTTTGGTGGGTCCATCGCCAGCGTCATGCTCGTTTGCGGTTCAACTATGGGAGAGGTATTCAAAGGAGAAGTTATGGTAGCATTGTCGCAATGGTCCTGCGCCAGAGGGGTAATTGGCATTGTTGCGGCATGGCTAAGTGTTGGAGAGGTCATAGTATTTGGATCAGACGAGAAGTGGCTCGAAGACGGGGTAGCATCAAGACCAGGAGTAGACGGTATACTGAAGCTCGCATGCTCATGAGAAAAATCTGGCATGAATTCCTTCCCGATGTACGAGATAATCGGGGCTGGGGGGGTACTAAGCGAAGCAATGGGAACGGGCAAATCCGTGCTGAACGGGCGTGGCACAATAATGATCAGGGGACGGTCACCCGCTGCGCTCGCGGTAGGCATTTCAGGGGTATTTTGCCCGGGCGAGGCAGTGTTGTCTTGCCCTATGTTTCGTAGGGTTGGCTGACCCTGCTCGAAACCTCAGCCGAACGGAAATACGTTATTACAGCAAGTACTTACCGATATGCTTGGAGGCAGACCGCGAATAAGTTCTGGCCAAGCACCTGGAATAAGTTTTGTAGGAGTGGAGGGACTGGACATGATAGCTAAGGATAAAATCCTACTTGAACCACACTTCCACTAGCATGCCAGTCGCCACCCTCGAAATTTTTGAATTCCATTCAATTGCTGCCTATAGGCTTCGCTCCGAGGACTTAAGAAAGAAGCACGAGACGTACGAGGAGATCAACCAACCCAAAAAGGAAATATATTCTCGACAGTCTACAAGTTACCTCTAACAGCTGCGTCCACGCTCTGAGCGAAGTACTCAATGTTCCTACCATTCAATCCTGCCATCGAGATACGTCCGTCCATAGTCATGTAAATGTGCGCCTTCTCCGCAAGAGTCTTGCATTGTTCCGTGTTAAGACCGGTAAAGCTGCAAATAGAAACAACTTTGTACGAGCCCGAGAGTTATTTGGTAGTACACTAACCTGAACATGCCAATCTGGCTCTTTACGTGGCTCCACTCCCCAGGGGTCTGCAGGTCTTTACTCAACAGCTCGTATAAGCGTTCACGCATGTTGATGATGCGGTCCGCCATGCCCTTCACTTCACCTTCCCATTCTTGGTAAAGTTCAGGATTCGACAGAATCGTATTGGCAATGTGGGCACCATGCAATGGAGGGTTGGAGTACATCGGCCGCACAACAATCTTCAATTGACTATCCACCCGCTGCTTCTCCTCCTCACTGGCGGTAGTGAGAGAGAAGGCACCGACACGCTCTCCATACAGACCCATGTTCTTCGCGAACGATTGCGAGAGAGCGATCTGGTGACCTTGCGAGACAAAGTACCGAACAGCAAATGCGTCACGATCAGTCGACCCCGAAGCGAAGCCCTGGTAAGCCATGTCGAAGAAAGGGAAAAGTTTCTTCTCAGCAATGATGTCCGAAATATCTTTCCACTGCGACTGAGTGGGGTCGACACCAGTGGGGTTATGTGCGCAAGCGTGCAGCAACACAATGGCGCCTTCTGGGGCATTCTAAAAACTACGTCAGCATATATAGCACATTACATAAATTGAGTTGTCATACCTGTAGGTCCTCCTTCAAACCCTCAAAGTCCAGACCAACAGTTTTCTTGTCAAAGTACCTGTAATATTTAACCTCCAGTCCAGAATCTTTGAAGAGAGGTATGTGGTTGCCCCATGTGGGTGTAGGGACATAGATAGTCTTGGAGTGCGGGTAGTGTCTTGCTAGGAAAGCACCGCCGATTCTGAGAGCACCAGTCCCAGAGATAGACTGGGTCACCGCAATCTGCGGAAGTTGCGGTGTTAGTGCCAGAGCATAGTGACGCTTGCGGATTTCAAACACAGCCCACTCACCGCATTTTGGTTCCGCGGCACGCTATCGGCGCCATACGCTAGTTTAGCTGCGTTGTTGGTGAAGCCAGGCAACCCGGTAATTGGGAGATACTCCTTGTCGAGTTTGGCAGCAGTAATCATCTCTTCGGCCTGCCAGACAAGATCCGGTCAGTGGTTGCAGTGCAATAGTATTGCGACCTGCAGTACCTTCTTGACCGCATTCAAAACGTACGGCTTGCCATTCTCATCTCTGTATGCACCGACGCCAAGGTTGATCCTGCGAGGATCCTTGTCGGCTTTGAATGCCTCAGAAATGCCTGTGCGATCCAAGTTAGTCAATGTTGTCGTTTTCAGGCAACACGGTCCGCACCGAGGATTGGGTCAGGAGGACCGGCTGGAACGGCTGACCAAGTCGAAAGAGGTGCAGCACTGCGCAAAACGGCAGGCGCGCGACGAGCAGCATTAATGGCCAGCATTAGTCTGAGGTTTGAAAGTGTAAAGAGAGGGTGAAGGAAAGGGATTTGAGCGGTTATTGGTAGAGCAGTTGAACGACAATAAACTTTTATGTGATGCCTGGGCGGTGAGCTTTGCCGATTTCGGACGTAGAGCGCCGATTAAGGCGTGGGTTTGGCCAAAACATGATGCATGAATGGTCTCAAGCACCGCTGTTGCAACGTTGATCATTTGGATACCCTCTAGCACTAGTACCACAGAGACCAACGCGCATTAGTTGACAGGAACCAGGTTAAGAGCCCGCTGCTAGCTAAATTTTCGCTCAGACACTCTGTCATTCACATCTATGTGAACTTGTCACACGGCAAACGGCCGGGGAACTAGGAATACTTTTAAACCTAACCTCATGCTAGGGTTACAGTTGCACGTCTTCGACTCTGAAGCATTCTACGTGGTACGAGGTTGCAAAGATGATGTGATGCCAGATACTACATTCCTTTATGCCACAAGCACCCTGCACAGGCTGCACGGGATACCCAAATCACCCCCGATGTTAGTGTCAATAATGGGTGTTGTTCGTAAATCAGAAACTAGTGGTGATTGCTCTGGGTCATAGACGCCGAGTGACTCGGAGGTTAACGTTACCAAGAAAGTCATCCAAGAATTCTTGAGAAATAGCGTCCTCTCCCGGATGTGCTATTCTTCACCTTATCTGTTGAGTCCGATGACAGTCGGATATTCGAGGAGGGTCCCGATCGAGCGTCCTCCCGAAAGCGCTGACCGGATCCACGACATCTTGCGGCGTGGTCACGGCGTATTTTTGACATACCTTATGTCGTCAAGGGAGACGTCTTCGTCGGTCTGTGTAGTCTTGAAGGTGAATTTTGAATGAATTGGGTGCCACAGCAGCTCTGAGTCGCCAGAAGAGATCCTGAGATGTTAGTCTCCCCTTACCCTAGGCAGACCAAATAGAAGGAAGACAGAAGACAGTCGTTTGGCTGAAATATACAAAGGTCCTAGACCAATCCGAGACAAGTTCAGATTGGAGCGTCACAACAATTGCATACAGATCACGTACGAGGGTCCTGATAAGATCCAGAACTTTTTGGAAGTCAAGCTGACTCGACTCGATCATACTGTAGACGTTCATTCATATTCCATCATGTCTGTCGTTGATAAGGGCGAGGAAGGTCCGACTAAAAGTGCCCTAAAGAAGCAAGCAAAAGAGGAGGAGAAAGCTCGAAAGAAAGCAGAGAAAGCTGCGAAGGTCAAGGAGGCTGAGCAGGCCAGGGCAGCAGCAGAAGAGCCCGTAAGTTAGCTACGGTGTCCTCGTTTCACTCACTGATCGACGATCGTAGGACTACGCAGCGGCGCACTATGGAAAGCTTCCTCTGCATCAATCCCAGTCACGCCCCAACCGAAAGCGGACTGACATCGCGACCCTCAGTGCAAAGAATGATTCCGAGCAAGTTCTTATTCGTGCCCGGATTCAAACTTCGCGGCTTCAAGGAAACAGAATGGTGTTCCTCAATCTTCGTCAACGGACAGACACAATCCAGGCCATGCTTTCCGTCAACGATAAGCAAGTCAGCAAACAAATGGTCAAGTGGGCTGCTAGTCTCTCCGACGAGAGCATCGTCCTCGTTCTTGGGACAGTAGTGAAGTCGCCGGAACCCATTAAAAGTTGCTCGATTGAGGATGTTGAAATACAAGTCAGCGAGGTATGCACGTTGAGTCTTTCCTCCTTAAACCCCCCTGACCTTACTCCCTATCCTTTAGCTTTGGCTGGTTTCAGGTGTCGAAGGTCGATTGCCATTCTCTCTTGAGGATGCATCCAGATCAGAAACTGCCCCTGAGATCGAGGGGCAGTTCAGTAAAGTTCTATTGGACACTCGCTTGAACAATCGTATCGTTGATCTTCGGGTTTGCTTGTTCATCTTTATTCGATAACTTCCTGCTCACTCAACCTGTAGACGCAAACAAATCAAGCAATTTTCAAGCTTCAACACGCCATTGGAGACCTGTTCCGTGAATACCTCAACAATAACGGCTTCACCGAGATCCATAGTCCGAAATTGCAAGGAGCAGCTACCGAATCAGGGGCATCCGTCTTCAAGGTTGGATATTTCAAAGGTTCGCCACTTGCGTTAACTTATTCGTATCGTTAACTTGACCATGTTTCAGGTAATGCGTTCCTCGCACAGTCCCCTCAACTGGCCAAGCAGATGGCTATCGCTGCCGACTTTGAGCGAGTCTATGAGATCGGACCAGTCTTCCGTGCCGAGGACTCGAATACCCACAGACATCTCACCGAGTTCATTGGTCTTGATCTGGAGATGACAATCGAAGAACACTACCACGAGGTGAAAGAGCTCCTCGACGGAATGTTCAAGACTATCTTTAAGGGTCTCAAAGAGAGGTATGCAAAGGAGATCGCAGTGGTCGGCAAGCAATTCGAGGCGGAGGAGTTCAAGTGGAGAGAGGAGACCTTGACTCTGACGTTTAGAGAGGCGGTAGACCTTCTCGTCGAGGATGGCGTTGACCGGGAGATTCTAGATGATATCAAGTGGGTGCTTGGAAATTTCAACAGCAAATTCGCTGACAACCGTGGGTTAGCACGGAGAACGAGAAAAGGCTTGGACGGATTGTAAAGGCCAAGTATGATACCGATTACTTCATCATCGACAAATTTCCCCTTGAGCTTCGTCCGTTCTATACCATGCCCGACCCTAATGACCCGGTGAGTGATTCCATTTACTGTATTGGCGTAGTCCTCATTTTTGCTATCCAGACCCTCACCAACTCCTATGACTTCTTCATGCGTGGCGAAGAGATTCTTTCCGGGGCACAACGTATCCATGATCCCGAGTTCCTCTGCAAGCAAATGCTAGGAAAGGGTGTCGATCCAGAGAGTATGAAGGGCTATATCGATGGATTCCGTATGGGATGCCCTCCCCATGGTGGAGGAGGCATCGGTCTCGAGCGGGTGCTCATGCTGTTCTTGAAACTGAACAACATTAGACGTGCCTCCCTCTTCCCAAGAGACCCCAAGCGCCTTGAGCCTTAGAGTATTCACAAATGATACATACATACATTGAAACAAATAAATGAATGTCCCACATTTGTAACGTTACTTCTAAAGTTGCCCCACCCCACATACTGAGTATTGTGTCGAATTAAAATTGTAAAAGTGGAAGCGAGAAGCGTCTGTGTAATACATGAAATATGGTGGGTAGTAAATGTAGAGCAAAGATCGACATTCGCAACGAATTTACAGAGCATTGCACAGCGCAGATGATACTGAAATTTTCGCGTTTAGGCTAAATTCTGAAGTCAAAGTCCTTGCGACTTACCATCGTAATCCAGTCATAAACAGCCTCGTATGTCACCGTCTTTCTCGTCTGCTCCGACGTCTCTCCGACCGATCGCTGTTCCCTTGACCAATTGCACTAGCAGGAATACTACCCCCTTCCAAGGCTGCAGCAATCACATCAGCAGGCAAGTCAATATGAACGCCCTCCGCATACGTGAATGCATCTAGCGGTGAATACGCAGGAGGATCACGCCTCATAAACGCCGGAGATGCCGCTTCCAATGCATCATCCGATCCTTCTCTTGGTGTCGACGCAGAGCTGGTGAAAGCCTGTAGACGAATGTCACGTTGATTGGGCGTGGGTGGATTCGGCGAACGGGGCGAATCAGGTGGTGGATGCACCTGAATGGTCAAGTCTGAACCTGCGTGTTGCATCGCGGCCAGGAAGTGAGTGAAAGATTCGCGCCGGAAGCGAGGGATGCTAAAAAGGCTGCTCGCACCTGCGGCACCTTCGCTTTCTGGCGATTGTGAACGCGAGGAGGTTGGTGACTGGGAAGGAGTATCTTCTCCATCCTCCTGCTCGCTCTCGCCTTCTGGCGTAGGATACAAAGGTAGGCTGTGGTTTGGCGGTGTGTGGAAAGGTAAATCTGTTGGAGATAAATATACTTGGCCACTTGAGGGGCCCGCACATTCGGGCTCTTCAGCGATGGGTGTGATTGGTGGGGGAGGAGTACTAGGCTCCCCGGCATGTGACGATATGGGAGCACCTCTAAGTGGAGAAGAAGCGACGGGAACAGATGAAGCTGACAGTGCATTGCTCGGTCTCCGAGAGCGGTGAGAGCGTCTACGAGGCGTGGAAGAAGTGCTTGGCGGAGAAATAATTGGAGCGCCGGGTCGTACGCCACCTCCAACGTCCAATAAAATGCTACCCCGTTCGCTCCCATACGCAGGTGGGGGGGCCAGAGTTCCCACGGTCGGTGCCAAACCCCACTTCTTCACGTTAGCCTCGATAAAGACGAATCCAGCCTGGCCGAGGTTGACATGGACACTGCATGGGCCATCTGCCCCGATCGTGGGAAATAGATTGTAACGATTGAGGCCGATGAAAGCGTCTTCCATCTTACGACCGTTTCTGGTGAAGAACACGGTTCCTGTGCGAGGACGATAACCGATGCCTAGAACGTCGCCTTCTTTGAGCACGGGCCCAAATGGCGATGCAGTGAAGGGATAATTGTAACACTTGTCACCGGTTGAATGGTAGGCGACAGAGAAAGGATTCTGGCCAGGAAGTCGGAAAGGTGGATAGGGTTTGGTAGCCAGTCCAACGGCAACTGTAGTAGTTTCAGGGAGATCAAACATCTTGACCTCCAAGTAGTAAACCTCGTTCAATTTGGGGAGGGGTAAATTCGACTGCACGCAAGAGGCGGATGCGGGATCGGGGAGGAAGGTGATTTCCGTGCGAGCATGAACAAGAAGTGAACTAATAGCTTCGTAGTCGGGCTCGAAGGACCATGCGGAGACTCCCTTTTCCTGGATGGAAAGGAATTGAGATAATGTGATATCTGTGGGCTCTGAATTTGGGGCATATTGCAATTGGTATTCTGAATGGTGGGCCGCATGAGTGAAGGGTCAGGAAATTTGAGGTAACGAAACCGACCCTTTGCTCTGAGATATGAGCGTCGAACAACTTCAGAAACACTCTCGAGCCAGCGAGACTCCACGCCTTCAAAACCACCTTCTCCATCCATAAGTTCCTCTCGACTCATGTCGGTAGGACCATCACTGTCACGCAGAACGATACCACGTCGTCTGCGAACGAATATGACACATACTAGGAAAAGCAGGAGGATGAAAAGAAAAGTTGAAAGCACGATAAGCAAAGGCAATATGAGCAGAAGGGCGTCGGGTGCAGGCTGATTGTATACTTGTGGATCCGCCTGTATCAAGATATCTCTCGAGGTCTGTAAGCTAGCTAGTAAATGGTCAACGTTGTGACTAACGTCGACGACGGCCTGTGCGGCCATATTGGCCATTGATTGAAGGGCTAATATATTATTGAGAAAAAGAGTAGAAGAGAAGGGTGGATTTGAATGTTTGAAGTACTTGTTGGTGTTCGAAGGTGAACTACGCTTAGCGATGCCTTACTACCCAGACAGGAACGGAATGACCATCGGTACAAGCCGGACTATATTTGGGGGTATACCTGGGTATACATTAATATTATAATTATCTGTGGGAAATACAACTCATATTTTCCCTACTAATTAGCATTTACCCTTTGTTTTACAGAAGATCCGGTAAAAGGAAGAGCTCGACTTAAGGAAAGCTGCAATGAACATGACACTCTCCCCCTCGGTCCCCTCTCCGTCCAAGGCGCCCAAAAGAAGAGGATCAACCCGCAGACGCGCCATCTCCCAATTACCTCCCGTTCAAAATCAGGAAACTCACGACGCTGCCCTTCATGCCATCCGTAACCTTCTCAAAGGAAGAACATCCTACGATGCATTCCCTGTCAGCTTCAGGCTGATAGTACTTGATACAAAATTGAACGTAAAGAAGGCTTTACAATGCTTGCTCCTCAATGGTAATGCTTTCATCGCTACGATTCACCTTTCCTCATTGTCATAACAGGCGTGGTCTCTGCGCCGTTGTGGAACAGTGAAAAGTCAAAGTTCGCTGGGATGCTTACAGTCCTAGATATAATACATCTCATCCAATATTATTACGACACAGCAAATTACGAAGCTGCCGCAGCAGATGTGGAGACTTTTCGGCTAGAATCAATCCGAGGTAATATGCCGTGCTGTGCAGGATCATATCGTGATGGCCAACTGATGCCCATTCTCCAAAGATATCGAAAAGAGCCTCGGTGTAGCCACGCCTCCAATGCTAGCAGAACATCCAGATAGCACCCTCTACAAAGCCGCCAAAGTCTTAATTCAAACCCATGCACGCCGATTACCTCTCCTCGACTATGATACAGAAACGGGTCACGAACTCATCGTTTCTGTCCTAACGCAGTACAGACTTCTCAAATTTATCTCTATAAATGTATGGTGGCTCTCCCTCACGTAAGATCTTCGCTCACGTTACTTTTGCAGTGCACCAGAGAAATCCAGCAACTCCATCTCTCCCTCCGGAAACTCAACATCGGTACCTATGTCTCATCAACACCACCACCTCAAAATCCGGAAAATCATAATCCATACTGGCCGATCGCAACCGCGACGCTCGACACACCTGTATTTGATGTTGTCCATATGTTCTCTGAGCGTGCCATATCTGCAGTTCCGATCATTGACCAGGACGGTGTTGTCGTGAATCTGTACGAAACAGTGGATGTTATCGTACGTCACGTCCCATAATGTGAATGCCGAATCTTATCTCACTTTGCAGACTCTTGTGCGTCTTGGAGCATATCAATCTCTCGACCTTACCATATCGGAGGCCCTTAACCAACGTTCTCCGGACTTCCCGGGCGTTGTAATTTGCACAGCGGGGGACTCGCTTGGAACACTACTGCAGCTGATCAAGAAGCGTAGAGTCCACCGGCTGGTGGTCGTGGAAGGTGAAGTAAGTTTTTATTCGGACTTTTGAGACCATACATTCCCCGTGCTAATCATAACCTTACAGGAGGAAGAAAAGAAAGGCGGAAAGAAAGGACGTCTACTTGGCATAATCACACTGAGCGACGTCCTTCGGTACGTTATCGGTGAGGTGAGCATCGGCGATGCAGTCGAGTCAGCCGAGGAGATTGCATCCCTGTCCGCCGCCCCGGCCACACCGCCCTCTCCAGATATTGTCTCATGATCATGGTGCACCGAGTCGGCGGAATGACGGGTGTTAGTCGGAGTTTGTGTTATTTATGTGCTTTCCAAGCCTCAGTTAGCTGGATCTGACTACGAGTTGTATGTTTTTTGCATGGTCTGTACCCATTAGATGTCATAGGATTATACGATAATGTTGCCGTACGTTTATTGAATACGCGCGGGACTGCGAATGAGTAGCTGCGAGTCACTGCAAGCCATGGGTGTGTAAACTGCCAGGTGGCACGCGACGGCCTCGTTGCACAAAAGACACTATACCACTAACCACCATGACCGCCATCCAAGCCGTCTACGTCCGCGGGCACGAGGAACGCTCTGATCCCAAGCCTCATATTGTCTACCGCATCGAAATTCAAGCCCATGTTCGCTCATGGCAAATGTGGAGACGCTACTCCGAGTTCGTGGAATTACACACGGAACTCACAAAGTCCACAGGCTCTTCACCCCCAGCGCCTCTACCACACAAAAATGCCCTCGCCATCCTCCGCGGTCCATTCAGAGACAGCAATGGCATGATTGAAGAGCGCCAGGCTGGCCTTGAGACATACCTGCGCGCCATCATCAGCGCAAAGGATGACAGATGGCGAGAGTGCTATGCCCTCCGCGACTTCCTTGGCGTGCCAGTCGGCCGCCTGGGCACCATGCCTGAAGGCAGCACCTCCAAACAGTTCTCTTCCTCCTCCTGGCTCGATGAGCACCTCGAGCTGCAGGCCAAGATTCGCGATATCCGCGCAGACATAAACAAGCGGGATGCACTCTCTGACTGGGGAGATGTCAGTGCGTCGCACACTGCGAATGTTCAGGCGAAGAAGAAGCTTGCAGAAGCCCTTTCTCGGGTGCGCACGCTCTCGCAGGGCCTGCAAGAACTCGGCATGGCAGCTATGGCGGAGGGAGAGCTGCAGCGCCGTACAGATATGGTCGCACGCTTGCAGGACGACTGCGAGAAGCTGGGGAAGATGGTCACTGTGACTCGACAGACCAGTCGTTCTACGGCAGCCCCTTCCTCGCCGGGCTTCACTAATGTCACTGTTACTCCAGAATCGGATCGGGCTGCACTGCTGAGCAGTAACAAACCTATCACACGAATATTTGGTGCTAAGAAACCTCAAGAAACGGAGATGACGAGACCCCTGGACGATCAGGGCCTTCTCCAGTTGCAGAAGACTCAAATGGAGCAGCAAGATAGGCAGGTTGCTGCACTAACACCCATACTGCAACGGCAGAGGCACCTTGGAGAGGCAATCAGTGCTGAGCTTACTGTGCAGAACGAGTTGCTGGATGAACTCAATAATGACGTTGATCGTGTCGGGGGTAAACTCATTAGCGCGAAGAAGCAGCTCAACCGCTTGGGATGAGTGTGATTAGGACGGTTTGAGTTGGGATGTACGAAGGGCTACACATATACCATACAGTTAACATCTAGAACGCATTGATGATGATGCTATGATAGTGCTCCATGTGAATATAATATATATCTAGGTAGGTAGGGTAGCTGTCGACGTCTCAGTCCTTCTTCTCCAGAAATTTGCCAACTCCCTAGGAATCACTTGGTTAGCCACAGGTTTGAATGGGGTAGAGATATCTCACCTCAAAACATCCAATCATGATCCCACAAGCTGGGGCAATTTTAGCTGTGCGAGGGAGAATGCCAGCATACAAGGCAGCGACGCCTTCAGTACGAATGATATGCGCGCACAGTGGTATCGTAGCTGTAGTCCGTGAAGACATGGTTCCAGCCATGAGGACTGCTTGCCGCCGGGTTTTCAGGACATCAAAAGGTGATGTTAATAATGAGGCAGTCATCCCACTGATAGCACCGCAAGAAAAGGCGACGTAAGCCCCCTTCTTTCCTCTGCTCTCGAAAAATCTTTTCCAGGCCTCGTAGCCCGCCCAATATATCCCACTAAAGGGTACATCACGCCACAAGGTAGGACCGAGACCACGCCAAAGGAAGCCTATGCCCTGTTTCCGGACGATTGCACGCACAGAAGTGAGAACAGATGGAAGTGTATGTGGTTGGTCGGGAGATTTTGGGGTTGATTGTAAGTTGGTTCGTATCAGCTCTAATGGTGAGAGTAGGGAAGTAAGAGAAGCGCGAGCGGTAATGCCAGCTATCATGGGGACGAATATTGGGGAGGGGATGAGTGGAGGGAGTACATTTCGTAGGAGATGGTCATAAGTGATCATGTATACTGTTGACGAGGGAACGCCGACAAGTCTATCACACGTTCAGAACTGTGTCCACGAAATGAAACAAGTCAGCTTACAATGTCGTACCAGCGCCTTTCCATAAACCCCTCACACCTTCTGCTCGCCATACATGACGGACAGCATCCAAAAACCCATTCACGCGCTCGGTGCGGTATACGCCATGATCGAAAATGCAGACGACCTCTTCTGCGGCTAGCGGGCGTGCATATGAGGACATGTTACGGACGCAAGGTACATGTGCTGGCTGACAGCATTTATTAAGTGGTGGTCTGGAAACGAGAGGCGCCTTAGGTTGGGTCTGAAGACGGGTCTTCACGACGTCAAAAGGAGTCACTGGATTGGTATATAAATATTAGTGAGTTAATCAAATGGAGAAAGCGTACTTGTAAGTGCGGTCATCGTTGACCCTGTCGCTGCAGCTACGAGTTTAGCATGGAACGGATCCATTCTCCTCGAGCTCATCGAGGCTGACGGAGAAGGAGCAACGGAATATTTAGGCGTGGTGGCATGGCTGCCGGGTCCCGGGATGCCGGCGGAGGGATTATCAGATAAATAACTTAAATTATTACTCAGCACGTGCGGAACACGGCAATGTCCGGCGTCAAACCGAAATTAATTTTGCGGACGAATTTACTTTGTAAGTAATTGCGGCAAACTTGTTGATCACACACTGTCCACTCACAGCCGGCTTAAACAAACTCGACAAAACTGCTTTTCAAGCTTACTCGATCTCAAAAACCTTTGAATCATCTCCTCATAATAGACTTTGATAGTCTTCGGTATTCAATCAAAAGCAACAGGATTGCAGTCTCAATCACTAGTCTCCGTAATCATGACTACTCTCCCCGCATCCTTTCAGCATGCTAACAAGGCTGCTCTCTCCGCTGCTCTTGCCGAGAACCCTGAATCTAATGGCGCAGACGTAGAACCTGGTGAAATTCAGGAGGTTGACATGCAAGCCCAGGCAGAAGATATCCGCACCGTCTTCAGTCACCCAACCAACTTCAATGTCAAGGTGCGCAACGGAATTTGACTTCCCACACATGCTCAAATCTTCATTTCTCTCCGATATAGCATCCTCTCTACTCACCTTGGACCCTTTGGTTCGATTCCCCTGCCACCAAAGGCCGCAACCTCCCCCAAACCCCCGTTTCTTCCTTCCCTCAAACTCCCGTCCCTCAGACACCCAGTGCTGCTGCTGCACAAGGATGGATGGAGGATATCAAAAGAGTCGTAAGTTTCGATAGTGTCGAAGAGTTCTGGGGGCAAGTCCTTCTATCCCATTTCAAGGACTAAAAGCTCACCAAGTCATAGGCTCTACAACCATATTGTACCCCCCTCACAGCTCCCTCAAAAAGCAAATTACTACCTCTTCAAGGCATGTCTCTCACCCGATCGTATCTTTATTAACTCGACTAATGCCGCTTTCAGGAGGGTATCATACCTGCATGGGAAGATGAAGCAAACAGGCTTGGCGGCAAGTGGAGTATACAACTGCCCAAAGAGAAGAATCGCAGTCAGGTTGATAAAATGTGGCTTTACACTGTACGTCTCTTCCTTATTTGTGATTTTCCTATCTTGATCACTCCATGAAGATGCTTGCTGCTATTGGCGAAACGTTTGATCCCCAGCTTACGAGCGGGGAGACATCTGAGCCTAATTCCCCATCGCTTATCACCGGTGTGATCGTATCTACCCGACCGCAATTCTACCGGCTATCGATTTGGACGCGAATTGCGCCTTCTTCAGAAGACGACAAATTGCGTGAACGCATCGAGACCGTTGGGCGACACTTCAAGACAAATGTACTAGGCTATCCAGAGAATCACAAATTGTCTGGCCCTCTCGCGACTGAGGTCGAGTTCCTTTCCCACAAGGATTCTGAGAAGAAGGGCAAGGCAGCAAAGAAGCTTATCGTTTGAGGGGGTGTACAGGTTGCTATTATATGAATTCAGCAGAGTTATAGATAGACGTGTGCTGGATACGCCTGATTTATTCGTATGATGTCGGACGAATATTCTCTTTTCAAGCTCAGGCTGCTGCTGCGATTAATGATACTCAAAACCACTTCTTTTTGCTGTCCTCGAAATCATGACGTTTTGGTAAGCTGTGTTGCAGCCTGTGCAGCTGCGTCGGGTAATTGGTATGCGGCTGCGCGTGACGCTTGTGACTGCGCATTGGAGCCCCTGTATAAAGACCCTTTGACAACAACAAGAACAGAATAAAATCCTCTTCCCCCCGACTACCCATCTACAACCTCAAGCTACTATCTCACTCGATGTCAGTTTCAAGCTTTTTGTCATCGTTCGCCGACAAGGCCCAGAACGCCATCAACCAGACGCCTCTCGCTGGTCATATCCCCGGCACCACCAGCGCCTCAGACCAGCCCTCTGCCAATCAGGCAGCAAGTCAAGGTGGTTATCGCTCAGTGGCTCTTGATTCGCTGCAGCATCAAATTCGCTCAATCGGACAGCAATACACCAACACTACACCGGTCCAAAGAATCATCACCTCTGAAAAGGGCGTTGCCATCGATTGCGATGCCCTCGCGAGAGATGCGAAGGCTCAAAGCAAGGAATTGTACACATGGGGTCAGACACAGGCAGAGGATCTCATGGATGGTAAGCCACTTCGTCCGTGGACATCGGATTGAAACTGATTCATGAGCGGTGACATATAGTGACGGACAGACTGGCCTACTTGAACTTTGTTCAGGGATCGCTTGCATCATCGCTGGCGATCCAGCTCAATAATGCACGAGCGCCGCTTAAAGCTCTTCGTGATGCTGAGGCTGCTCTTGTTCCAAAGCGCAACCTCCGTGTTGGATTGCACAACCAGATTGCTCGTATTGAGCACAACCAGGAGAAGGGCATGGAGCGGAAGCTTCCTGAACTAAGACAGCAACTTGCAAAGGCCGATCAAGTTGACGAGCCACTTGAAAAGGAACTCCAAATATTGAAGCGTAAGGCCGTTCGGGAGAGCGAGACGATGAAGTGGGATGCTGTACGCGAGGTGAATCACTTCGCGTTGCAATGATGAAATGTATTCTGACACGATCATTTACAGTTTGGGGAAAAGCTGGTACTATTGTCGCAGGCCTCCAAGCCTATCATTGGCGCCCTACCGCCAATTCCCCCTTCACCTTCGAGACCTTACACTGGAGCTCAGGAAACCGGCGCTGTTCGTGCCGCTCTTCAGCGCGCTCTGGACCATTATACGCCGGGGAATGCATCCCTCCCCGTGCAGTCCGGCGCAAACCTTTCACGGTCTGACACCCAGTCATTTGGAGAGAGTCACGCTTCGGAACTGAGCAGCCTCGCATCCGATCCCGGAGCGAATGCTGGTCATCCAGGTGTGCCCATTACACCCCCACCTCAAGAGGTTTTCCATGCGATAGACGCAGAAAAGGCTAGAGAGGCGTCGCACTCTCCTCCTATGGACCCTAGTGCACTCAACCAATCTCCTTCGCCAATTCCAATTCCATCAAATTGCCCTGTTGCTAGGGTTGGGGACAGGGATACACTTCCTCCCGTGACAATTCCGGTTGCTGCACCTACGGTGGCTGAAACTGGTGTTCCCGTATCTGCGGGTGCATCTGGTCCAGGCCCTGCTAGTGGATCTCTCCGTGACATACGCCGTGCTTCACAATCTGCGGGACCGCGAAGCGGCGGTCTCCCCGGCAACTCACCATCTGATGATCTATATGGACAGCCACACGAGACTGCAGCAGACGAGAAGAATCGCCTTGAGCGTGAGGAGCGCCAGCGCGTACTCGCCGCGGGGACATCTGCAGCAGCACCTGCTACTTCTCAACACGAGTCGGCTGAGGAGGAGAAGAGGAGACTTGAGCGGGAAGAGAGGGAGCGTGTTATTGCTAGCGCTGAGAGTGGAAATGCACCCGGTGATGTCAAAGATGGTGACGAGCTCCCCCCATACCACGACATTGAATAAGTGTTCCGATATTCTCTATTGCGTCAGTTTCCCAATTGCTTTGTGGACTTGACGGTCGTATGCATTTCGGATAGCTTGTATGTGATTCGTGTACTGATCGTGGTGTAATGTACAACACGGAGCTAAGAGGCAATCAAGTCATTTATCGCGAAGACCGGGATGGAAGTTGCAGCCAATCAT
This sequence comes from Suillus ampliporus, assembly GCA_016584345.1. NCBI lineage: Eukaryota > Fungi > Basidiomycota > Agaricomycetes > Boletales > Suillaceae > Suillus > Suillus ampliporus. The sequence continues at coordinate 440,476 of JABCPV010000003.1, forward strand.
CTGCCAGCTTCGTGTCTTCACGATACTAATCTGCAGAGAACTCCACGCTGTAAATCAGTTGAGCGCGTGGCTTCAATTTCGTAACCTTAACCCTAATCACCCCAGACAAAAGGATACTATACGCCAACTATACGCAGTAGTTCCCCTCAATTTGCTACTCTCATGGACACTACGGAGCTCGAGACATACCAGGTTCAGCTCTCTCAGGTCGAGCTCGCGCTCCAATCAGATCCTGAAAACTCCGAACTCCTCGCCCTCCGTTCGGAGCTACAAGAACTTATCTCCCTCACCCAACAGTCGCTTGCCCAAGCTGCTTCCTCATCGCGTGCAGATTCTGTCCGTAAAACAGCAAACTCAACACCTTCACACACATGGACCGCAGGGAGCGACTGTCTTGCCAAATACTCGGGTGATGGCAGCTGGTATCCTGCACGCATTACCAGTGTGGGCGGTTCTGCAGAGAACCCTGTATACAGCATCATGTTCAAAGGCTACAATACGACGGAGTTGATAAAAGGGTCAGAAATAAAGCCGCTGCCACCAAATCACCAGGAGAAAGCATCAGCGCCGAGCAAAAGAAAGCTAACCAAGGCTGAGGATGAGGAGAGGGATCGGAAGAAGAAGCGTAACGAGAAGAAACTCGAGGTCAAGGCTGCCAAAGCTAAAGAACAACTTGCGAAACAAGCGACATGGCAGAAGTTTGCCAAGAAGTCTGAGAAGAAGGGTGTTCATATTGCCGGTGTGGCAGGCACCAGCATCTTCAAGACGCCCGACAACCCATTAGGTCGTGGTGCGTATCGTTCTAGTTGTTTTGAACGCAATTTCTTGATTTCTGATAACGGTCTTGTAGTCGGCGTTACTGGTAGCGGAAAAGGGATGACAGAAGTCGTTATGCGAGGCAAGCATAAATTTGCGCCAACCGACGACCCAAATGCGTAGATGACGCAGTTGGAGTCCTCCATATGTAATGTACGTTCTTCATCGCCTCGGACGCGAGGGGTGTCATGATTCATATCGTGCTAATTCTCCGTCAACAGCTCAAACTTCGCGTCGTCTTATCAAACTAAACTAGATGCCCGTTGATGATTCTGTGTTTCCCGTGAATAGCAGGTTTCGCAGGCAGAGACTGGTGTCAATGACGCCTGCGAATTTTGGGGAACGCCACCATGTTCCGCAAAATTTGATACCGATAATCGATATGTGACGCCTTTCCCCTCTTCTACTGTCATCAGAATCTCATCGCCGCTTTTCTTCTTCTTCGCCCTATTTATTAGAGACTTCGTTGTCGGCGCTTGCGAGGCCGATGTCTATCGGTGTAATCGTACGTTTGTTATGCATTATTTCGTGCAGAATACGCTTGGACTCACAATCGGGATGCGTGAAACGGGCCTGATCCGATTGGTGTGCACATGCAGAATGCTTGCATATACACCGTACCACGACAGCATGATGCGATACGCAAGAAGGATCCAGAAGGGGATGAGTGACAGTGGTGTATTTCCTGTCCATTTAACGATTACTTACTGATGAGTGGTTCGTATGTTTGCCGTTCGTCATCGTCACCGTTGAATTGGTGATGCGCATCGGAAACAGTAATCGATGGTCCATTAACATTTTGATTCTGCCACAAAGAAGTCGCAGTGATCTGTGGAGATTGCGTTTTGAAAGATCTGGGTGAGCTGAGCTTCGTTGCCGCCTTTCACTTTAAATTGAACCATGTTTGCTTCTCGTGATTGTGTGTGTGACACCGTCACTGGAATGTACCTGACCACCAGCATCGAAGGTGTGGTATTCCGCTACTAATCGCTTAAAACCAGTACCAAGTAAGTATTTTGCGAGGCTGGCAGCGCAAATTGATCTTGCCAATATTATCATCAGCGCTGGTTCGCAACTACTTTCATGTCGATTGACCTGATGCTCGTTTTACTCCGCTGGGCGCTTCTATCTGCGGAGCTGGACAAACCCAAAAGGTCCCGCTCCAACGCGTGCACCGCCATCGACTCGACCGGCTGCCAAATTCTTGGATTGCATGCGACTCTGTTGTCAGAAGATCTCTCAGCTGGAAATCTGGAAAGCCAAGTTAAGATATAAGCAGACACTGGCTGTATGATCATTGGTCATGGCGCTGTTCTTGGAAGTTCTCTGAGGAAGTGCTAAACGCATTTGCCGTTTTTAGAAATGCTGAGACCGAACGTGTCTACGACGTAAAAGCGGCTCCCCCACTGGCAGCTCGAAGGTGGATGAAATGTGGTCCGAGTCTATCGATATGAAGGTAGCTGTCAGACTTATCCTCCACGGACATAAGCTCTTGGAGAGAAGGCTACTCACTGAACACGTGTACACAGTGCTATCTCATGTGCTCATTAATGTTGGTCGCGGAGGCGCGTCAATGTGCTGTTCGAGTGTTTGCTTCGTCAGGAGGCTCGTGATGCAAATATTGACAAGTTTCACATTCAGCGTTGTGTTCAAACAAAAGACCGGCTTTATCTTTCTTCAGATCTTTAGATCACCGCTTCCCTCAATCAGACCACATTGGTTAACATGTATTTGTCCTTTGACACTTGTCGTTCCCTTTCTCCGACGGGCTGGTGTGTCCAGAGCTTGACCAGGTGTGGCGTTGCCCGGCGACTCCGGTTGCTGATTGATTGGTGTCTGGTCCGAGGGAAGGAGGACAGGACCAGTTAGGCATTTGGGGTGACCAGATTTCTGAATGATGAGGCTCTTGGTCCTTCTGGCGATTAATTGTTGACGAGGTACGTGCGTTCAGAAGTGGGAAGGGAAGCGGAAGGTGAGTTGTACGTTCTGTGCCTGGCTGATGATTGGCACATCCGTGTAACCATGGTCCTACCGACACTGGTTTGCTCGATGCTGCACATAGATCGATCTGCCTCAGCGCGCAGACTTGTACGACTGAGCGGCTGAGCTACGCTTGCCACACCGCTGTCAACTGAGCTGACGAGTAATTGTGAACCGGGGAACCGCCACCGTCCTCTAGGTGTCCGCTACATCTTCCCTGAAACTCATCGACCGTATACGGAAATGGCCTCCATGAAATGCTTCGGCGCCCTTCAATTCAGGCAATCGCACTGCGATTTTTAGAACACTCCGCTTGGCATCATTGTAGCTTGTTCTGTGATTTCTTTGATTATATTAATTGCTCGATGCCACAGCATATGAATGCCATTAATGTTATGGTGGGGGACCCGTCTTTCTCCAATTAGGTGTACGGTGACATTTCCCGGTTCAAAATTTGGCTACATGGGGGCCAAGAGTACCTCGCATACTGGTGCCGAGCCCTGCCCCTGCCGCATCAAGATGACGAAGTGTGTCAAATGCGCATGTTCAGATATATTAAAAATGCAAGCTGAAAGGTCTGTTTAGTCGTCGATTCAGGGTAGCTGAGACTCCAAAATCCAAACGTCAGGACTCAGTAATTAGGCAGACTTTGGTAGTCGGCATCTGGTACCAGTGATCTGGGCCTGCCGAGCTGTACTCGGTGTTCTTACGCGTGTAGGGCCACCAGCCCGTGGAGATACCAGAGCTCGTGCCACATGAGCTTGATTGAGCCACATACTATGCGTTCACTTCTCTCGTCTCGTATTCAGTGGCTCGGGCGTGAGCGATTCAGCGATCGCTAATGACTATGATACGGTACCAGGTTCAAGCAGTATGACTCGGTCACACAATCAGGTTCATGAGGCAGTTCACCCTTGAATTGGATCATTATGACATCTGGTCCTCAAAACCGTCCGTTGACGCTTATCGCCTACACTACGGTCAGTTTGTGAGGCGCTGAATTTCCGCTCGCCAGACCGAGGGGCGGCGTATTAAAGTAGTACCTTGTACAGGAATATTGTCAGCTGTCAAATTGAAGACCTGCCATCATAACAGTAGCTGAGTTATCCTCGACGAGTGAAGCGACCAGTTTCCCGCAAAGCTCTAAAATATCTAAGGGTCTCCCAGTAAACGACCTCGTGCGACCAAGTAAACTACCTAAAGAATAGGAGAAGAGACACCCAAAAACCGTCGGATCATATGTAGATGGAAAAGCGGTTAAGGAAATACAAGAGATATCAATGCGAAGGAGGTATTGCAAAGACAATGACATTTTTACGAATGGGAACCAAACGACCTTGACCGGAAAAATCGCATGCAGAAGGTTGTTATCTTTATTACTTTGGGGCGAGCTGACGTTGGTCCACACCGCTCGACACCATTCCGGACCCTAAAAATACGCGATCACTAGCGCCGATATTTGCGGAATCAGACGGGTAGCTGCTAGTAGTGGTCTGGTCAATGATGTCAACCGAGTGTCGCCTCATCGGAAAGCCTGCCCCGTGCGCGGCCATTACTTCAGCGGAGAGATCCAGAAACTATGGCGCGAGTAGTCGTAAGTACCCCCAAAAATTTGAATCGAGCTATTGACTTACCACTTGTTCCTCTTCCAGCGTATTTTCATGAAGGCGACGGTTTGTGTTCTGCATGTGCACTAGCAAGGTTCTGATGCTGCGAGAGCTTAGACCCCTGTACGTAGAAACGCGCTCGAGCTGAAGCGGAGCAGTGTTGACGAGACGAAGTTGGTCGTGCAAATACAAAACATAATGTTCAAGACATTCCAAATAGTGACGTTTTTTCTCGTGTGATGAGATGGTATCTCTGTAAATTATTGCTCAGGGCTCGGAAGTCAATTCCTTGAAATAAAGGGAACTTACGGATCGGTTGGAATAAAACCTATCTCTTCGGCGACAGCACGTTGTCGTGCTTTGCGTTGACTTTCTGTCTTACTCGTAGACGGTGCAGCGGAGGCAGGAGCATCATTGCCATGCTCGCTACTCTGAGACTGCTCGCGTTGAGTCAGGTGAGGCAACGACGAGAGAGCGGTGGATATTGGAGCAGACGCCGTTGAAAGGTCTGTAAGAAGTTCTGAGGGGGTCGGGAAAAGAAGTTGGGGTGCATTTGCATAATAATCGAGGATATTGTTATCACTCGTGGTGGCCGGTGGGAGGGTTTGATTTAAAGATGGGGGGTAGGGGACGTGATGATTGTCTGTACCGTCATAGTACGCTTGCTCCACATATGGTGGAGTATGTTGACGGGAGGAGTTTGGGACGTGAGGCGGGCCGTAGGAGACCGGCACAGGCACTGGTGCATGTAAATGCACCTGGGTCTGTGTCTCTGGATAGTCGTATGAAACAGGTGGATATGCATAATTCAATGGGATTGAGGCATCATCTTCACCTATAGGATAGGCGTCGAGGGATTGTCGTCTGGGGATGTAGTCTGAACTTGGAGGAAGGAGTAAGGTAGGGTCATTGAACTGTTGAGGGTACTGAGAATCAAACTCGGTGGGTTGAGAGATGGGATACATATTTTCTGGGAATGGGTGGAGATGGTGGAGAAGCTAAATACCTGAGAGTAATAATTTAAAAGTATGAAATGACGATGATATGTACATGCAGACCGCTACTATATAATTGATTAGATTTTCCAGGTGGAAATTGGGTGCCGAGGTGACCTGGATCGGGCCGAGCCAGGTGAGAGGAATTTGAATGAATGGATGTCGATGAAGGCCAAGGTTCAAGTTGTGACCGGGCATCTCTAGCTTGAGTGTATATGGACCCCCGCAGATCATCATTACATAGCTCAAGCCGTAATTGATACCCCCATGTACCTACTATCGTTGCCATGTCGGTTGAAATAAAGGTTATCAGATATGACGAACGTTGCGCCACTCAATCTTGAACATTTGAATGGTGACCTGAACAGTGCGCAGACGATCAATCAATTCAGTCATGTATTAACGGGATGGTCGGCCCTTCGAGCGCTGGCGCAACGAATCGAGCTACGGTCAGTCAGCATGGCAAAAACATAATTCCTGGTTGCGTACTAGGGCTGAGCAAGCTTTCAATCGGAAGCCCGCACATGTAGGTGTCTCAGGGACTGTAGTACTGTCGGACGGGTTCGGAATCCGAGGAATCTAGTAAGCGTGTGAAAGGGGGTCACACAGCAGCGTTAACGGCTTTGTTGGACCACGAACGCGGAGTTGCGGACTTGAATTTAGGTATCTGGCTGGGTTTTCGCGGCCTTTTGCCAACGTCCGACCCTTAGGTGTAGGATATACAAGCGAGCCCTTACTTGACCCATCCACCTCAAAGCTCACGCTCACAAGCGCCCGCGGGGCCGGATCGTGGCGTTTTAGAAGGTTCATTGCATTTTGAGCGCATCGAGTGGAAATTGACGATTTCCTAATAGAAAGGACACCCTGGTAGATGCTATCAAAGCGGACAACCAGGTAGAAGATCGGCGATCTTAATTTACACCAGTTGAGCTGGAGAAGTTCGTAGTCCTCCTCGACACCGAGATCTATATCGACCATATGTCTTTTACAAGATACATCCCCGTCCCTCCGATCCCTACCATTCTCCATATATAATACAATGTTAAATATCCTCTGTCTACCACAACCACTTCCTATTCCTCCATGTACGCTACTACCTCTCTCTATCCTCATTCTCCTTCCCCACCTGCCACTGCCGACTCTGCTCATCTTCCTATTAACGCCTTTCCATCATATATTAATGACCCCCCGGCCCCATATCACTATCAGGCCCAACCTACATATGCCTTTCCCCAACAGAAGGACGAGTCCTCGTTCATAAAGTCAAGATTATCCGAGAGTCCCGTATCTACAACATTCACAGACTACTCTTCTGAAACCTCGTCCGTCGAGCACCCGTCCCGTGATAATTCACATAGAGCAGCATCTCGTCTCACTATCGCACATCCATACGCACGCCTTTACGCGAAGAAGGATGGTTCGAAGCGACGAAAAATTTGGAACCATGTCCTGGAGAAGCAACTCTTCTCTCCTCAGGAGTTGTGCGTACCGTTTCTTCACTGATTCTAGCCCGCTGACCATTAAGTTCATTTGCAGGTCAACAATGGGCGCACCACATAGACGTACCATTTACATTGCTTCTCTCGAGGCGCACATCGATCGGCTACACAACCAGCTACTCGGAATTGGCCTTTATCCGATCCCATTCGAACGCCTCGAACCATACCGAGGCCTCAATTCAAAGACAGCCAAGGTAAGCAAGCCCTTTCCATTTGCACTTTCACCCAACTAATTTCATTTCATCAAGAGTATGGTAGCGGGCTTGCAACATGATGCTACTCACACAAAGCTCAAATTACTAGAGTTAGAGCGTTCGGTACCTTTTCCTCCACTCACCTCCTAAGTCATCTTAAAACATGTTTACCCCAGAACAATAATCTCCGCAAACTGCTTGGCACGCAAACAGCAACTTCAACCTCCTCCATTTCTCTCGAAGCAGACGTCCGGCGTCACTCCGTAGATTCATCCGGAATGGCCTTCAACCCAAGGACCGTTATCAATACGGGAGGTCCGATGATCATGGACTCACTTGCCTATTCAGCAAGATCATAGTCCCCTATTTTCGCTGCATTCCAGGGCTCCACCCGCCATGTGCCATCAATGGGCATTCTTGGCATACTTATGTATTCTTTTAATCGCTTGTTCATCGCACCTCTATCGTACATAAGCGAAGCGCGTCATTTTCTATTACTTATGGTACTGCTTACGAGGCCCATCCCCCCAGTATATAATAGACCTCTCATGTGCAAAGTCGAAGAGGGTGTACAGTAGATTGCTAAATGTGATTACCTCGGAAAACGCCTATTAATGCCTGCCCCCCCGCCTTCTCGTTCTTAATCGAAATGTGAGTAGGATTTCGTCTTGTCAACGTTCACCGGAACTAATCGATATAGTTCGTCATCGGCAGCCGTGCTTACCTGCTAGCCGCAGTCGTCGGCAATTAATTCCTCATCGAACCTTTTGGCCAATGCCTAGACACCTAGGGATAGAATCATATACATTGCCTTCGGAAGGTGTCTACCGCGGTGCCGGTGTTCATTTGAGCTCCTTTTGAAATTCATAGTGTTGTTGCCCCCCAATTCCCCCCTCCAGTAGAAGAGGGCGAAGGACATTTGGGACCACGTACCGCTTATCCTATTTTAGGCTACTAGCACCAGCCGATTAGCTGGGACATAGGAGCAAATATTCACGCTTACGTTCAAAGCTAGACAACCTGGGCTCCCCGGGTCATCGTTGAAAGGAGAAACGTCTTCTATTGCACGCGGCACCTTCTAGACTTGCGACTTTACGATTGTGACTGCATGCCTCAAACGTGTCCATAGACGTACGAGGGTACCCATCATTTCTCAAGTTCCGTCAGAAAAAAATTTAACGCGATGATCACCTTAAAACAGTATCGTCGCCATCGTGTCGGTGTGGTAGGGGCTCGGGGGCATTCTTTCCATTATGAGCTTCGCAGATCCAGAACTTTGAACAGGATCGACGGGAGTACAATGTATAGGCATCCATGATGTATGACAATTCAGAACAGATTCAGATCCTGCATTATTACTCCCATATTCCGCTTTTGTCCACTTTGACCCGTGTGTCCTGCTTGGCTTTGCTTCCTTGCGGCCGTCCAGCTCTCTGCGCACCACGTTTCGTGTGGTACTTTTTTTGCTGACGCGAACGCTTCGCAAGGTCAGAAGCAACCCTGTCCCGGAATGCAGCGCTCTGTAGACTCAGAGAAGCCGCCATTTTTGCCAATGTGTCAGGTGAAGGCGAGCGGGAGCGTGGAGGTGATCTTGACAATCGAGACATGCGGCTGGAAGGCCGGGAGATTGGGTCGGGGGTGTTGTGTTCGTCGGTGCTTGGCAGAGGTAGTGAACACGACGGCACTTCTGTGCTCAAAGGGGTTTCCAGGTCTTTACGCTCCCGCATTTCTGATTCACCGTGCCCACCGCTGGTTCCAACCTGGATGTTACCTTCGTGGCCGTCCAGGACGTCGTCAACTTCGCCTTCATCCTTTTCATCCTTTTTATCCTCATCGTCCTCATCGTCTTCCTCCTCCTCTTCCTCCTCCACATCGGAGCTGCTTTGAACGCCACTATCCCGAAGTTCATCTGCTTGGACAGCTTCCATATACTACATCGTTATTCGTAAGAGATTGAAAGGCGTCAGATGCATGGTACCTCACCTCTTCTAATGTTTTTTGGTCCTTCTTCGCAAAACCACTAGCTGCAACCATTACATCCAATCGGAAATCATCATGTTCACCATTTGATTCAGCTTTAACAGCCTTGAACCTGGGGTACAATGCACTTTCGTACTTGAAACGTCGGCGAAAGAAGGTGCGGATACATTCCACATCGCGATTGAAGTACCTTGATGAACGTCATCAAGATGTATTAAATAAGTTGGAGTGTACGCACCATTCAGCATTTTCGTGCGACGTACTGACCATCTGCGGGAAATCAATAACTATAGGTTCGCCACTTTCCCGTCGGATCAGAATATTGAATTCGTTATAATCGCCATGAATAAGCCCCGCTCGTGCAAATCGTACAATGATGTCCATTAACGTCGAGTATAACTTGCCCGGTGACGGGACGTCTGCGATCTGTCGTCTGGATCTACCATGAGAAACAATGGGAGTGCCAGATGCAAGTATGTACTCACAGCGGGTACGCATCGATCGCTTCCATAAGAATGCAATGCCTAGCTTGATCAACAGGCCGGGGGACGGGGAAATCGTGTTCGTGGAGGATCTGCGGCCGTGGAGTCAGCGCCACGCTCTATATTCGTACGATGGATCTTGCAAATGCCGAAACTAACTAACTTTCATAAAAGCCCATTCTTTCTGCGCGGCTAGTCGTGACATGTACATCCACGATGCTGACTTGCGCTTCCCCATATAATCTCGTTTTTCCTTGATGGCACGAAATGAAATACGGCCCAGCCTGATTCATGTAGGAAAAGCCGTGAATACTTGGCCTTGCAACTGACTTACCTGTGCAATTTAAGAACCATTTCATTGCCCTCCGTATCTGCGACGATGTATACATCTGGCTCATGTGGTCAGTTACTCCATAGGTGACAATTGAAAAAATGTATTGAGTGAAGCGAGCACTCACCAGCCTCCTTCCCGACACCGATCTGGTTACCAACAGAATACATCGAGTCTCGCTTGGATAGTGCGCGCATCGCCAGATAATCATATCCGCCATACGTTAATCTATAGCCATCATCTGTCATCCAACGTCAGGCTTACATGGAAGACTGAAAGGCCATGGACTGACACTTTGAGTTCTGAACTTTAGCGACTAAATTGCGTTTTGCCAAAGCTCCGATGAGCTTGTTAACGCCTCCATTTCGAAGCCCGGAAATTTGTACGATGAGTGGAGTTGGGACAACTTCGTGGTTCTTCGATCCAATTTCTACCTGCGTTCAAGTGTTTAAGATACGCATCAGCCTGACGAGGACCCCCTTACTGAAGTCAGCACGCGAAACTCATCCGAAGTGATGTATCGCAGATCTGTTGCATCAAGCTTCATATTTTGTTCGTTCTGCTGTTAGTCGCGATTATGACACAGAGTGAAGTGAGGACTCGATACAAGAGCCGCGCTGTGATAATACGAGCTGGGTAGAACGAGCTTGGAATCAAAAATCTCCGCACCAATATTGCCAAATTGGACATTACCAAAAACGTAATCGAAATGATTATGATTCATGAACTTACACTTCTATTGTGGTCTGCCTAGGGGAAACTAGACTTATACCTTCGATCAGCGCATCTGGTGTCGTCGTTGGTTCCAAGCCCGTAGGTGAAGACTGCTCGTGGTATGTTGACGTGATGCCATTCTAAACCGCAACAGACCGCGACCGTTCAATCACCAGTGACCTCGCATACAATGCCGTCTAAAGTCAGCAAAGCTAACAAGGTCTTCCACATCATTAATAGACAAAAAACCTCACTCGAACCGTAGCTTAGGTTACTGCGGCACAGCTGGCAGCGTTCATCTCGACGTCTATAGAACTGAATGGTGTCAGGTACGTCCCTTGCGGATTGCCTTTGTAAATTGCGACACCTCCGTTCACTTAATAATATGGTCAGATTGCATCTCGCCGTTAAAGCCTCTTCAGAGCTGTCTGACGTCGAACGCGAGCGAATATGGAACATTTTCGAGTCAAATATGCGCCTGCTGTGAGCTCATGCGATGCAGGCGTTGCTTCATCTCGTAGCTCACGTTTTACCTGCCCAGTTATACGGCGTCTTCATTTGGCTGGGATCCTCATTCAAAGAAAGAAGAGATGTTCCACCCACGCGCTCGGTTCGCCCTATGTGAACGATGTGATGATACAACCTCGAGTAGCGAACCATTTTCTCGGATAGTTGCCTATGCTATCTTCCGGTTCGAACGTGAAGCCAAACAAGATGTGGTGTATTGGTGAGTACAATGTAGGAGGCTACAAGTTGTAGACTCCTAACTCATCAATTGATCGAAAAGTTATGAACTCCAAGTGATCGAGGAATCTCGACGACTCGGGGTTGGGAAGCTTTTGACCGGTGCTCTGTTCGATCTCGGCACACGATGGGGGATGGAGAAAGTTATGCTGACCGTCTTTAAAGGTAAGCCTCCGATACACAGTCTTGAGCTGCCCTATCCTTACAAACAGTAGCCAATCGTGCTGCGTTTGCTTTCTACAAATCCTTGGGGTACGTCCTCTTCATCCACGTCCCTTGAACTTACTTGACCGGTGAAGTCAGCTTTGATCTCGATCCTAGTTCGCCTGAACTTGTGGAGGACAATGGCTGGCAAGATGCGGACGAATTAGACTACGACTACGTTATTTTGTCCAAGTCTATATGATATCCTTATCACTGTTATTTAAATACAAGTTCTGCATAGCTTGCAATTGTGTGGATGTTTCAGAGTCGTGTTTACATGTATTTAGACCACCTCGAATTTACCCGAGTCCGAACAGTGGAGTTGGTCAACAAGTATTCCTCATGCCGCCGACCTCATCTTTGCGTGCGCTTCAAGTGAGAGTGCCGCGTCGCATAACAGGCAGGCGCTTTGCCTCCCATGGCCCACCACAATTCAACGAGCCTAGTGGTTTGCTTTTTGGTGAAAAGGTGATATCTCTAACGTTTGTTCGGGACCCAGGCTGACGGGACGACCGCTCCATGTGATGACTGCTTTAGCCACCTCCGCTAGGACAAAAGCGAGTGAAAGAGGAGTGGGAGAACATCTGGTATGTAGGGATGTTCGGGTCAATGGCAATGGCTGCAGTATTATTATACTACAAGCCTGACACAAGGTGGGCGGCGCGTCTCTTCCGCTGTGCCAGCCCGTTCATCATTCAATTTGGTCTATGCAGCATACAAACATGGGCCCTAAGGGAAGCCAAAGAACGCATGGAAGCTCGCGGAGAGAAGTACAAATATGAGCCATCATCATAGATTCATGAGCTGCATCTCATTCTGACAATCGATACTCCCTCTCTTCCGTCCTCGAGATAGATTGCACTGCAACGGTTGATGATTTCTAAACATCTATGATAATATAAGTAATAACAAAGGTATGGCAGTTGAGGCCAGGGTTGTATTGCTAGTCAAACTTTGTCTCCTACAAACAGAAGGGAGATAGTCGTTCCTTCGTTATCATGCTTCATGCCTCCCAAGTCGCCTTGTAACCCTCGAGCGTGAGTAGCTTATCCATCTGTTGCAATAAACCGTTATTAGAATCCTTAGAGAAACATGTGGAACACTCACTTCCTCAGGAGCAGAGAGCTGAATTTTGCATAGCCAACCTGCAAATCCCTTGTTGATGCTGCCGGGACTCAATTACAATGAAGCTCACCTTCTTCCTCGGGAGAGCGGTTTAGGAGTCCAGGTTCAGAATTCAGAACCTCGTTCACCTCAGTGACTGTGCCCGAAACTGGCGCATACTGTACGAATGAAGATTCATGAGCATTCGATCAAAAGGCAATAAATGTCTCTCAACTATATCCGAGGCTGCCTTGACACTCTCAACTGCACCAATCTGGCCTATAAATGAGCAATAGCACATTGTTCACCCGTTCGCACTGTTCACAGGAAACGAGCACGTACTGCCTTTTGAAATCTTCGAGCCTACGGCAGGAAGCTCCACGAAAACAACATCTCCGAGACTCTCCTGCGCGTGATCTGTTATGGACACAACACCCAACCCAGTCTCGTCGTCGAAAACAACGGCCTCATGCTCCTCGGTGTATTTTTTTGCTAGTCGAGACTGTCAGATAAGTGCTCACTCGGAGAACGGTGCGTTTCACTCACTGACAATGGTCCGACAAGCGGGCATACGCACAATGTTTGAGGGACTTGACTTCGCAGCCCTCAAGGGCATCGTTCGCGCACGAGCAGCTTGCTTGATCGCAGAGAACATAATTAAGTTGCTTCGGCCGAGCGAGCGTAAGGTAGCTTAGGCGAGTGGGAGTGTGAGACAAGAGGTCTTCGCATTGTAGTTAAGAAATTTCATACAACCGACGTTTACTTCAGGGGAATGGCCGAAGTCCGTCCGTAAAATCACGAAGTGCGGCAACAAGGTGGCTATACATGCTTAAAAGATAAAAGCAGGAGGTAATATTGGGTCTGCGTCTACTTTTGAACATGATGCTGAGGGGGGATGCAACGACACTGCAAGTGAAGGCAAGCAAGAATTACGACAGCGTAGTATATAATAATCTAGTATTTTTCATGCGTACTCCAGAATCTTCGTGACGATACCAGTGCCGACTGCATTGCAGTTGTTCAGCTAGGACTTGGTGGAGCATAGACATAGAACTTACTTGTCTTGCCACCTTCACGAAGAGTGAAACGGGAACCAGCCTCGGCGGCAACATCGTGAACCAGATCACAAACCATCTCGACGTTATCTCCGGGCATTACCTACAAAAAAGGTGTGAGCATTACACAAGAAAACGGCGTAGTGCATACCATTTTCTCCTCAGCGTCAGGAGTACCCTCAGCGAAAGTGAGAGCAACGGTGATGTCAGCAGTTCGGAGGAAAAGCTGAGGACGATAGTTGCTCATAAATGGGGTGTAACGGCCACCTTCATCCTTAGTGAGGACGTAGATTTGAGCCTGGAACTTCTTGACGGCCTTGATCGAGCCTGGGGCACTAATAACCTGGCCACGGCGGACTTGTTCCCGCTTGACACCACGTAGCAGACAACCCATGTTGTCCCCAGCTTCACCCTAAAAAAAATAAACATGACGTTTATTGCAAAATGGAGGCACCCATACTCGGTCAAGCTCCTTGTGGAACATCTCTGCGAATTCATGAGAAATCCAAATTCAACGATGCACTGACATTGATCATACCGATACCAGTTAATGTAGTTTTGAAAGAGTTGCCAAGGCCGACGACCTCGACTTCAGCACCCTTAGTTGCAATGCCGCGCTCGACCTGTAAAGGATGAGGCCATCGGATAAGCGCTCCTAACGCAAAACTCACTCGTCCAGTAGCCACAGTACCACGACCAGAAATCGAGAACACGTCTTTAAGAGAAGTGAGTGTCAAAGCTAGTCCCTGAAGTCGATGCACGTGATATCACCTTCAACGGGCATCAAGAAAGGCTTCTCAAGGTCACCTGTAAGAAGATATAGCTCTCCTGGTCAAGCACTGCATATATAAATAAACTGACGAGGGGGAACGTCGAGCCACTCGTCACAGGCCTGCACGAGACTAAGGATCTTCTCCTTCCCTAAGCTGTCATCCCGACCTTCCAAAGCGGCCAATGCTGAACCCATGATGATGGGAGTGTTTTCACCGTCGAAGTTGTAAGTCGACAGCAGATCACGCATCTCCATGTCAACAAGCTCGAGCATCTCCGGGTCCTGAATCATGTCAACCTTGTTGATAAAAACGACCAGCTTCTTGATGCCGACTTGGCGAGCGAGAAGCAGATGTTCACGGGTCTGAGGCATCTGACCATCCGTTGCCGATACGACAATGATGGCTCCGTCCATTTGCGCAGCACCAGTAATCATGTTCTTGATGTCTATAAAGGGTAGCTGTGTAAGACTGGGGTCGTATGCAGGAAAGAAAAGACAAACAGTCAGCATGGCCAGGACAGTCAATGTGCCCGTAGTGGCGGCCATCAGATTCATACTCGACGTGCGCAGAGTTGATGGTGATACCACGAGCTTTCTCCTCAGGCGCCTTGTCAATCTGCGAGTAGTCCGTGAATTTCGCAGCACCTTTGTCGGAGAGAACTTTGGTGATAGCTGCAGTCAAGGTTGTTTTGCCGTGGTCGACGTGACCTAATGATAGAATAGGTTTAAAACGCAGTCAGAGTGCAAGGAAAATGGCATTACCAATGGTGCCAATGTTCATGTGGGGCTTTACGCGGGAGAATTTGCCTGCGGCTTCAGCATAACCGCGTCGGTTGCCTGTTGGATTGTCTTAGTCACGAAAAAAAAATTTGCTCAAACATGAAGGACCGCACCCCAGCTGGCAACCGAAGGCAGAGAAGGGCCAGACGATGGCTTCCATGTGGAGCACCGGCAATGAGCATACAATGAAGAAGCCCTCAGAGCTTTATAACCAGAAAACGTTAGGCGTATAAAAACATGATGCCAGAGTATGAGATACCTCTTGAGGAGCCAGCCAATTTGTTTGCTATTCCTCTCTGAGCTGCTAACCTAAACATACTTGTTGCAAGAGATGCTGGAGCCAACGTCCTGGCGGGAAAATTGGAGACAATCGGAGAATGAATTCGGAGCGGTTCGAGTACGCTTTCCTAATTGGCATATTGGCACTTACCGCCGGTACTACCAGCCATGCCAGACACTGATAGACGAGAGCTCGTCCGCAATGCAGTTTCGTTCCTCTCAGACTCTGCGGTGCGCAAGTTCTACATTTCTCATAGTGTATAATACTCATCATGTGTATCAGACGCAACAGGCACCGATTGCACAGCGTGTGCAGTTCCTTGAAGCAAAAGGCCTCACCGGTCCAGAGATCGAAGAGGCAATGAAGCAGGCGGCCAACCAAACTGCGCCCTCGCAGCCTGCGGCCCAGTTTCAAAATCACTTTCAGTCGCCGTATCCAGCATATGGACCTGCACCGTATCCCGGCTATTCTTCGCAGCAGTGGGACTGGCGCGATTATTTTGTGCGTCATTCGACACTCTTTGTTGTGACATATTAGTCATACATTCTCTGTAGATAACTGCTGTGGTATCAGGATCAGTGGTGTATGGTGTTGTCTCGTTGTTCAAGGTGAATTATTTCAATCGCTTTGAATGTCCTGCTCTTACCTTGGCTTTAGAAATATCTTCAACCTCACCTTATTCCTCCAGCGGCGACTGCATATGAGCAGGACCGTGATGGTCTGACTGCACAGTTCGATGCTGCAGAGGCCCTCTTGAAAGACATTCAGGCAGAGACCGAAGCCGTCAAGTCTGCGGTGTATGAGCAGAACGAACGGGTGGACAAAGTCACCAAAGATGTTGAGGCAGTAGTAGTTGAAATGAGGGAAGGTGAGTCAAAGACGCGGGACGAGATGCGTGAAATCCGTGACGAAGTGGAAAATATCCGAGAGATGCTGCCTAAGGTGGAGCCAGCCATGTTGGTGATTTTTGCATTCTCACATTTTTCAACGCAGATGATTGAGAAGAACAAAGAGTCTCAGAAGGAGTCTCTCGCTGAGCTGCAACAAGAACTTAAATCCCTCAAGGCCCTGCTGCTCAGTCGTGGGTCTGCTCCACTGACAAGCTCTCCTTCGACACCCATACCCTCGTTGGCTGGTAGACCATCGATACCTGCATGGCAATTGGCTAGCCCAGCGTCAGTACCATCTGCTGCAGTACCATCTGCCGTAGTACCATCTGCCGCAGTATCATCTGCCACAGTACCATCCGCTGCAGAGTCGCTACCGAGCTCAACTTCACTGAATGGGTCATTTGCATCTCTCCGGGCCCAGATGAATGGAAAGGGCAAGGAAGCAGAGATGCCATCTAATGAATCTTCATCTTAAAATTCTGTAATCATGTGTATTATATAGCATGTTTACGGTACTCTTGAAAGTACGCTGGGGGAATCGAAACAAGTACAGGATGTTTGCGGCGCGCGCTCACGTGGGACCCTGACTTAAGCTCCGAGTGCCGATCATTGTCAACGTCAACAACTACTGCTGCCGCCACAGTTTCATCCGAGTGCTTTTCGTATTCCCATGTTTTCGCAGTTCCGGCAGGCAGTGGAAGGCTTTGCGCAACCGCAACCGCGCCGGTCTCAAGACCTCAGCGCGTCAGGCGATGATAACAATCTGCGCAGGTCATTTGCAGCACAGCGCCCTGGAAGCCCGCTGTCGCGGTCTTCTAGCCCTGTCTCTTCGTCTATCCCGAAGACCAGCGGTACGCCCGATCCTGGACTACGCAAATTTACTCTCGAAGAACGATTACGCGCGTCGTTCTCAGTCGGAGAAGCATCCAATACCACAACGCCTGTTGTTTCTTCGAGAGCTTCACCGGCGCCGAATGCAGTTCCAGTCACGCAGCACCCACTCTCCCCCACATCAATTCCTCTGCCAGGCTCCCCTGTACTTCCAGCAGCAGCTTCTCCATCGCAAGTATCTGATATCCAGCCCACCGACCTTGCGGCAGATCCTTCGTCATTTACCCTCGCTGTAAATACCCTCCAAGATGCTAGGGAAGAGGATTCTCATGCTACATCATCATCAGAGGTTCCTCAAGCTCTAGCTGATATTCCACTGCCACTGAACCCAGAAGAGAAACCCACCGTAGACAACTCCGATAGTCTCCCGGCACCTGAATCAGCATCCGCTGTAACAAAAGAAGATGACCAGCTGCCTGACCATCTTCCCGCCGATACCGACACGGAACATGTGTCAGAAGTTCACGACTCGGATTCTGGGGACATCGATGGCAATGCCGATGTTCCCATCCAAATAGACGTATCTGCTTCGAGCGGTGATGGTGATGGTAATATGACTGAACAACCTCTAGAAGACCCTCCTGTTGTGCCTTCATCGCAATGCAGCGAAGTTGACCTAGAGGCTCTTCAAGAACGTCTAAGACTTGTTGAACAACGGTTTTCAGGTATGTTTTTAGCTGGTCGATACGTTAGGTACATGCTTACGCTTACAAGACGTATCGACATCCTTTAAGAGACTTCAGGCAGAACGGTCGGCTGTAGATGATGTTATTCGGGAATTGACTCCTTTGGAGGATACTAAGGATGCGACTGTACTACGGGACTACTTATCTAACATGAACATGAAAACCGAGGTGATGTGCCACAATATTTGCTTGGTTCTAGCCTCTCATCTCTCTGAGTAGCTTGCACAGGATGAAATGCAGCGTCTCAACGGAAAACTGACACGTAATGAAGTGTCTTTGTATCGCTATTAAGAGAATGCTGACTTTTGTTAAAACAGGTCAAGAGGAGCGTATCGAGGAGCTCAGAGATACACACAGGCTTGAAACCAGGTCGCAGCTGGACCAGATTGACAAGCTCCGTCAACAGCTCAACGAAGCGGAAGCCCTTGTTTCGGCATCCCAAACTTCAGCTTCTCACACGCAAGAAGAAACAGCGAGGCAGAATGCCGAGATTGAACGCCTTGCAGCTGAGGTTTCCAAAGCAAAAGAAGTGGCAAAAGAAGAGGAAGAAAAACGTGTCAAGGCAATCAGCCTCCTCAAGACTGTGCGTCAGAAGCTTGTCAAAGCCGAGAAGGATAGAGACGATGCGCTCAGGGAACTCGGAGAATCTAAGGAGAAGGAGAGGCAGGAGCGAGACAAAGAGAGGGCTGAACGAGCAAGGTTGCAGTCAGAGATTGATGTGGTCAATGCGGAGCGAGAGAAAGCGGTGGCGGGATTAAGGACCCAGTTTGACAAGGAGGTAGCTGCTGTCAAGGACCGCAGTGAGAAGGAGCTTTCTGCCACCCGCGCACAATCTGAAGGTGAAATTGCAACACTGAAGGTTCGTATGGATGATCGCATCTTTGCCAACAATCTAAGAAATTGCAATTCAGATTTCGCATTCAACGGAGTTGACTCAGAAGAGGTCACAGATCGCTACACTGGAAGCATCTGTCAACAATCTCTCCAGGGAGAACAGGGCCTCCTTTGAGCAACTGCAGATTCGGCAGGCCGAGTTGGAATCCTCTCAGCACCACGTCGGGACCCTCCAGAGTCAAAACACTGAACTGCAGTTCCAGCTTAGAGAAGCACAAGATCGTCTTACCCTTCTCACAGAGGAAATCTCAGATCTTCGAGGGGAACAAGAAACGCGACCGCATGGGTCAGGTGTTCCCCAGGAAGATATGTCACAGCTTATCTCCACGATGGAAGCCAGGTACGAGGCCAAATTAACAGAGATCAAGAGGAACTTGGTCCTCGCAGAGAAGGAGCGTACAGAGAGCGAAGCGGACTGGAGTCGCAAGCTCTGCGAGAAAAGTAGAGAGACGGACGAGCTGAAGACGATTCTGCAGTCTTCTGCAAAATTGCGGGAAGAGAAAGAGAGCACTACAGGGGAATTGAAGGGTGAGATCGAGAGGCTAACGGCTGAGGTGCAGAACCACCAGCGCCATGCGTTGGAACTCCAGATACAAGTTAATCGTATGAATGATGCTGAGGTATGGCTTGCGTACTATGCGCCACAAAACTCTTTAAGAAAGGTGCTATACAGGCGTCGTTCCAGCTTCGCATCTCGGATGCGAAATCAGAAGCTGAGGGTTACAGGAACCAGTTTGAAAACCTGAGAGCTCATGAAGCACAGCTGCGGGGTCACATCAAGGTGATGACCATCCAAGTTCTTCACTCTCCCCGTCTCACAGCACTCGCAGACACTCCGAGAGGAACTTCGCAAGGTGCAAAACTCAGCTGCTTTGCTCGAGCGCCAGCGCAATCCAGGAGTAGGTTATTGGACCTCACGAGGCGAGAACCCTGATTCTCGCGCATCGATATCATCTGCCTCTGATCTTCCATCGCGAACCGCATCTCCTGGACCAACGTCGCCCACCCCATCAAAAGGCGACGAAGACGTTAACTTGGAGTACCTTAGAAACGTGATATTGCAGTTCCTAGAGCACAAGGAGATGAGAGTGAGTGCAGAACACCGAAGAAAACGTTTCCGCTCATATTGACAACACATTCTTCCAGCCCAATCTCGTCCGTGTTTTGTCCATCATTTTGCGTTTTACACCACAGGAGACCCGGAGGCTGATAGCAAAAGTGCAGTGAGGACGTTATTCAGTTCTTCGATAAGGCTTTGAAGTACATAGTACACCAAAATGCTTTGCTGCTTCCGCATCGTCGTGCATCATTAGACACATTACCATATTTGTTGTTAAATGAGCGTCTATTGTCAATGCGAGCCAAACTTCTGGGTGTTGTTTCGCGAACTTCACATCAGTACACTGCTTCATTTCAACACTGCCGCTGAATTGTTAACGCGTTGACGGCTGCTGAACACGTCGCGAAACGACAACACAAACCAAGCAGATAACGAGCGGCAGTAGTTCATATTCATAATATGTCCTTCGCGGAGTTGACGAGGAATTCGTATCAACGTGGGGTATCCCCCCAACAGGTGAGTGGTTTCTGGTATGGTGTATGCTGTGATTATGGTATGCTGGAGCTTCTCAGTGGTTAGGATTGTGCAAATTGCTTGTACAGCAACAAGATATCGGCGTCGGCGTCGACGTTAGCGCCGCTATCAGCAGTATGTAGCCTGGGTACTGAGAATCTAGACTTCGGATTGAATACGTGTTTCGGAACAGACACTATCCTTGAACTTTATCGCTTGTATCCCGCAGACCCTACTCTTCGCGAATACCTTCAGCTTGCTCTGAGTGACGGCTTGCTTTCGAACGCGGTCTTCGTCTCCACATTTATACGCGCCGCTCGGGACCCAGAGCTTCAGAATGGGTCTACCCTGGATATGCTTTGCCGTTTAGCTCTTAATACACACTACACATCGGGACTATCACCCGTAGGATCTATCATTCCCTTGGCAGACTCCCAGGTGTCCGTGCTTTCCAAAGTACAAGATGCCCTGGCTCTTTTGCGGATCGCCCACTCTCTTCCCCATTCTAACTTCCATCATCTCATTCTATCAGCTTCTGAACTTGCGATCCTGCTACTGTCCTGTGTCAGTGACGTGTCGCAGGTAACAACCGCTCAAGCTATGATTTATCTCGGGGATGCGAACGATATACTGCACTCATTGCGCCTTTCGCCGGAACTCCGGCAGGTACTCGAGGGTTTCGTGTTATCTTTGAGTTTGCTCATGGGCGACGATGCCAAAGCCGTCCGAGATGCACAAATGTTGCACACTATGCAACTGACGATGGGAAAAAATGACGTGCTTGGTGCCAATGTTGAAACTGACACCATCACCTGCGGTCTGTTGCTGCAAAGCCTTGTACGTATTTTGTAGCTGTAATTCGAGCACTACTCATGTTTTTTTACAGGTGGCATGTCGAACTAGTGATTTTGGAGCGGGAAGTGACTTAGAATCTGTTGCAGTCATAACAGGCACATTGCGGTGGACGTCATGGGCACCCAATGTTTTTTGTACACAGCTACTCGTGGCTGCTCTGACTTGCGTCGCTCAGAGCTCTGCTAAGGATGATCACGATTCTTCCTTATCTCTATGGAGAGCATTTGTGGTTGGTCGTGTAAGCTTCAGCGCAAGCCGCCGTTAGTATCAGTACAGCTTACCCCTCACTCTATAGCTTCCACGGCTTCTATTTGCCCTCGGAAAAAGTCTTGAACCTCATGGAACAACGGAAGCAGATTGGGTATGCAGTATCTTTTTTTGAGAGTCAGGGAGGCTTATTATGTTCCACGACTCTATCAGCGAGCCGCAATGCATGCTGCGTTGTCATCGCTATCTCAACGGTCTGATTTATTGGCACAATGTGATGCTGTAGCACAACAAGGCAGAGGACACGATTCCAGTCTGGACAATAACACACCGTATGATTGATGGCTGTTCCGCGATCTTCACGCTAACATCTCATTCTGAAGGCAGAGATCCCTTATTCGCGAATTCATTCAACAACTTCTAGCTGTTGGTATTATCGAGTATGCATTTGCGGTCACAATGAACCCCATGATGGTAAACGACCCCACGACACGTTTGCAGACAGAGGCTTTTGAACATGGCTGTTCCCTAGAAGTAAAACCATTACATATGCTTTCCTTGCTGATGATAACAAGGCCTGCAGGCTTATCTGGATTCAAAGCTCACTTTGGATTCAAGCCCAGAAGACACTTTATTATTGTTGGAGAAAATCCGTCAAGAACCCGGCAGCCACCACTGTTTTGCTGATGTGGTCCAGAAAGTAACCGCGGAGTCATTCATGATTAATCTCATCTGTTGATCAGGTACATCTTTTCAGCGATTTACGTCACACTCTACGTCGCTGGATCTTGAGCACTTGAGTCACCTAACGCGGACGCTGTACAACCATGACTTCGCCTTAGATATCCTATCACTGCATCTCAAGATCTCATACTTGATCTGCGATGCACTGGAGATCATCTCTGAGTATGATTGCGAAACAGTTGGTATGTTCGCCACCGAAGCTTACGACATTCGTGCTAACAATGACTCTTAGGTGATCCACAGACTGCAGTGAGCCATTTGGGCGATATAGTTCTATTTGCAGAGATGGTCTTGGCGAAATTCCGGGTATGTTTCTATCATCGGAATGCGATTGTTCCTTGACGTTCTCTGTCAAGATCTCATCGCCAATCATCAAAGACGGAAAGATGTACCGCACAGAACTTCTCCGATGCACTTCGAGGGTTTATCAAGTGGACGAGTTAAGCCAAGAACACAAAACCGCATTTGCCATTTGGTTCAAGGCAATTTTTGATAGCAGTAGTGAAGGGATCGACGACGCTTTATTCCGGTAATGCTTTCCCTCCCTTAGGATGAGAATTGTGTCTCATTTCCCCGTAGCACAACGAAACCCCAAATTCTCCTGCAAATCTCCGCCACACTATTCTCGCAAGCTGCCCTGGCGCGCCAGGAAGGGCGAATCGACAATGACACGCTGCAGACCGGTATGTCATACTTCCTTGGACCACTGCTCCGGTGGACGCTCGTCGGCGTGATCCATGCCATGTTATTTGAAATTGGGCACAGAGCGTAAGTCTAACACCAGCCTCAAAGAAATCCATCACCGACGCGTTTTCGCTGCAGGCTGGTAGCCCCCTTTCACCTTGCAATCGTGCAAGCTATTTTATGTTCTTCCTGTTGTCCCCTCGTCGTCCGGCGTCTTTGCAGTCCGAGCTGCCTCAGACTATTATCTAGTAGACGGATACAAGCCTTTTCCGTGACTCCCTTTCTGGATATCAGTGTTATACGAGCTACGTGCTTCCAAACACTCGGAGTCAAAAAAGACCGTAAGTGGCAAGCTGGCAGTACTCGTTTCCTATTAACTGAATTGATCATCTGGTACAGCATCGTGCAAGGCGTTGGAGGATTACCAGATCAGCCCTGCGACTAGATGGATGGACTTCCCAAAGCAGGAGATCCACGAGGCACTCGCGTTAGCTCGACGCCACAAGGCTCCTCGTATTGACGTAACCCGCTGTCTCACCGCCACTTCGCCTTCTAAGTTCCTTAATCTCCTCTGGTCGGAACTCAGTGTTGCTTCGAGTCTAGGGGAGATGGAAACCTGCAGGCGCCTGGCAACATTCGTTTTAGCCGTACCGCGCCAGCTATCATCGGCGCCACCCCTCCTTCCGGTATTTATGTACAACGTTCTTCCCTCCCTCATTGCGGCCATAGACAAGCAGCAGGCAACAGAGAAGGGTATGAACACACAGCTGCTGGTGACAATCATTTCATCCGCCCTTACCGCCGCCCTGCACACCGAATGGGCGGTGCAAACAGTATGCGAAGAGAAGCGCTTTGTGCTCGGTCAACCAAGCGCCACCGTCGCGAGACGACTCGCAATTGATCTACGGGCGCAGAAGAACAGTTCGTCTACAAGTGCAACTATTTTGCAGCGTCTGGGATCATCCCCTGCCTTCGTTACGAATTTCCCGGTGTTTGTTATGTAGACAAATCACCATGATCATCTATCTCGCGGAAATCTATTTGCGTTATGACTACGAACTATCGCCGTCTGAACTCCATATTCATCATACACTGCCATGTATCAGTCGCCAGAATCAAATTCCGCGCATTCCAGTGACGTGTGATATCAGGCCATGTACAAGAGGGTTCAAAACACATAAGTAGCAATATTAATGTCATGGCACATGGGTAAACATTCGTTAAACGCCTGGCGGGGGTGGAGCTGGCAACGGGTAAGCGGAAGTAATAGTACGCAAAATAGTTAGAGGGCTCACGGCAGCAAGCATTTTGTACGGGATCACAGTTTTGATCCGCTGGACATAGTATCAAACACGATGAGTCTGTGAGTGTCTTGAGGGTGATCAGCTACATGCGGATAACTGTAATCAACACAGAGCACGCACCTTCAGGTGATCTTCTGGAAACGTGGTTGGACTGCGAGGATGGTATTCCGGTTGAATAGTACTAGAATGGATGCCGTGGTAATGAAGAGTTTTTCTAATTTCTGCTGCAACGGGCATGAAGTCATGGTTTCGCGATGCCATTACGTGTACCGATGCAACGATCTTGGATTCCGAGAGCTGCCAAACATGCAATTCATGCACAGAAAGAACCCCATCTACATTCAGAATCGATTCCCGAACCTCGTCTAAGGATATAGCAGGCGGTACGCCTTGGAGGAGAATGAAAGACGCGCTCCGGACTGGGACAAGTGAGTCGATGCCAAGATTACACGTAACAGGACACACGTACCCAATGGCAAAGCAGACGAAAAGATAATGACTGTGATCACAAGACTGATGACCGGATCGAAGTAAAATTTGAATTTCCAATTCGTGAGCCAGATGATCAGGCCGGTAGCAATGACTCCGACATTCCCTAGGGCATCCCCTAACACATGTAACACCAGGGCACGCATATTCATAGAACCATGCGCATGACCATGCTGGTGGGCCATGTTACCATTGGGAGACGAAGCCTCGGTGGTTTCGACTCCGAGGAGTGGGACGCGCTCGTCGAACACGTGGCTAGAGGAGCTAGCATTTGTAAGCCGCCTCGTATGCGGAGGAGGCGATGGGCCCCCGGATGATGCCATATCCTGAGCAGCTTGCACGACTGACGCACGCGTCGCAACGGGGTGCCCATACAGCGAGCTGGAGCGCTCACGGCCATTAGACCACGCAGGTATTCTTCTCGGGGAAGTGATATCATCGTCTACTTCCTCTGACTGAGCGATGCTCGGAGAACGAGTTGGGGACGGAGAAGTCTTATGGTTGTGATCATGTCCATGACCACCTTCTAGAAATAGTATGGTGTCTGAGCAACCGGGGGTACGGTGACGACGTGAGAACTAACCGTGGAAGAGGAAGAGGCCAACTATATTAGATGCCAGACCGAAGGATCCTACTATTACAATGAGACGAGGATTGGAAATTTCTGCGGGGCCGAATAGTGAGAAATTCTCCTATTATTTCCAAAGTACATGTGAACCCACCTGGGGTACTAAAGAATCGTTCCAAGGCTTCCATAGTGATGGAGAAGCAAAGTGCAAGGAGAAAAACTCCATTGATAAGAGCAGCGAGGATTTCAGCTCTGTGCCACCCATATGAATATCTAGAATCGGTGGCACTTTGTTTCGACAGCTAAAAGGTAAATTTTAGAAAGGTAATGGATTGGTCTGAGACCATACCTTTATGGCGTAAAGAGCAACTACAAGGCTTATTACATCGCTGTCGCAGGATGTTAGTTACATGTAGCGTAAGTTTTGGTTCCGAACTAACTTCAGCATGTGAAAACTATCGGCGACGAGGGCGAGTGAACCAACAGCATAACCTGCGAGTGTCTCTCTTAGGAGATCCTAGCGCAAGACTATAATACATTTGCTCACCTGCGATGAGCTCAATGAAGAAGAATACCACATCGATAATAAGCAATAGCGTTATTCGCCCTGAGCGAGACATCCCGAAGGCAGACATTGCTGGTGGTAGTCAGTTAAATGGTTCGCCGCGGAAGACGCGCTGAACAACGCTCTTGCTGCTTATGTAAGCTACTAGACCACATTTTTCGGCTGCTCATCAAAATCTGTTTGTTGAGCAGGACCGTAGTCACTGTTCAAATCATAGGCCACCAGAAACGCTTTCATAGGAAACCAAAATGGCCGCTCCATCGATGGCCGCAGCCTTGGCTGCCTCACTTCCCGCCCCCCAGGCCGCACCAACGCCTGCAGCCCCCACATATGAAGCCATCCCTGCATCCATGTCCAAGGCGATCGACATCGAGGCAGAAATACCTCTCACATGCGTCCAGCTTGATGGCATGGTGCGTAATTTTGGAGATCGTCTTTTTTCTTCTTCTGATCCATTATTCGCTCATGAACGTTGCCACCACTTCTCCTGCTTTCATATTGCCCGTTGGACTTCAGCGAGTCTAGTTAGACTGACATTTGTATTACAGGTTATTACCAAAATTTTGAAACACAGTCGTGAGGCATCCTCGACGACTGCACACGGACTTCTCTTGGGTCTTGATCTTGATGGCATCCTCGAGGTGTCCAACTCGTTTGCATTACCGAATCATACCAATGACGACGATGAAAAAGTGACGAAATCTATTGGTGGGCCGCTCCCGTTGCTGTCTCCAAGTATCACATGCACTGACAAAACGTTCCTGTTGGTAGGTCGCTACCAGACATCCATGCTGCGGTCCCTGAAAGAGGTTCAGGGAGACGACAACGTCGTAGGGTTTTACCAAGCGACCTCACTTGGTGCTTTCTTCAATCAATCGTTGATTGATACGCAAGCAATCCACCAGGATAGGCTTAGACATGGCGGTGTTGTAATTGTTCATGGTAATCTCACATAGGCGACATGCTGTTGCCACATGCTGACATCGAGGATTAGACATCTCGCAAACGGCACGAGGGAATGCATCATTCCGTGCGTTCAAGCTGACGCCCTCGTTCATGGATGCCTATAGGCGAGCTAATTTTAGTACCGCCGGGTATGCATTCTCATTCTGATCATACTGCTCGATCGATTTATCTGAGTGCGATATATAGGTTGATCAGCCATCGATTGACTTTCTCTTCCATACTAGAAGAGATTCCGCTACGAGTTCGGACCAACGCGCTTCTCAGCTCGTATTTGAATATGCTGGCAGCTCCCTCGACGTCAACGTTTTCGGGTGCTCATCCGGGGGTGGCAACTACGTCAGCGTTGCCTCCGTCGTATTCAGTGCTTGATATAGGCAATATGGGGCTTACGAAGAATCTTGAGCAAGTCGCCGAAGCGATCGACAATTACCGGACAGAAGAAGGTAATGTCGCGTACCTATCAAGGCAAATCGCAAGGGAGAAGCTTCGTGCGGAGACGTATGTTGCGAAACGGAAGGAGGAGAATGGGCGGCGCGTGGCGCAGGGATTGAATGCGCTCCCTGAAGAGGATGTAAGCAGGTTGTTCAGGATCCCGCCTGAGCCGAGCCGGCTGGAGAGCATGCTCTTATTGGGACAGGTGGATGCTTACGCGAAGAGCCTTGAGAGTAGCGCAGGTACGGGATTAGTGAAGATGTATGCAGCAAAAGCTAGCTCTGGTGTATAAGCTTCCATTCTGTTATGGTGTAGACAGGGGCTAGACAATAATGATTGATTAGCGTTTGAGAACAATGTCAGTTGCTTGGGATGTGGCAAACAAGGACGGATTACTAATAATACCTAAATTTGCATTACTATTGTTTGTTCCTGAACGCGGGTACAAAGGGTTTCAAAAATTTCAAAGCGCAGTAGGTGGTATGGAAGGGAATAAATTTTCCGGGATTGAAGGTGGAGGAAGAGCTGCTCGATTCGAGGAGGTAACGGAATCTACGATGAGGAACCCTAAACGTGGTGATTGGACGTTCGCATAGCCTTTTTGTGTGTGTAATGCGGGCGATGTGATTACCTAATATGGTGTGTGGGGATATAACTTGAAAAATGGTGTCCGTCGACGGTGTTTCTCAAACCTTTGGTGTTTGTCTTGCTTGTTACTTATTCCTCGTTCTTTCCTCGCTCCGGTTGTCGGTTCTCTTTCCTTTAAAACCCCTCTGTCAATCTTTTCAGTTTAACCAGCAAGTGCCTTCTCCTACAACCCGCTCATTTTCAATGGCTCCCATCACGAAGTGCCTCGCTCTCTTCTCTCTTGCCCTCTCGGCAGCTGCTCTCACATCCCCCCATATCTCCAACAACGTTTTCAATCATCGCCGTGCAGTTGCTCACGTCGCTGTCCAAGCAGTTGCTGCCCCGGTCGCTGTTCCCAAGCGCAAGCGTTCTCTAAACAAACGTTGCGTTCCTAAACCATCTGGCAGTGGTAACTCTACCGTATCCTCCTCATCCTCATCCACCGCTCTGGCCACATCCGTCCCGGTTAACGTTGCTCCCTCGCCCGTCATGCACTCTACCACCGTTTCTGAGGTAGTCTCCTCGTCCCCATCCCAGTCCCCTTCCTCATCGTCCTCTGTTTATACGCAGCCTCCTCAGTCGACCCCTACCCCTACACCCACCCCGACCCCAACACCCACTCCAACCCCGACCCCTACACCGACCCCAACCTCATCTTCCATGACCGAGGCTGCTCCTGCCCAGACTTCTACATCCAGTAGTGGTTCGTCGAGTAGTCCCAGCTACCTGAGTGGTACCCAGAGCGGACAAGGTAATTTATACGTCCCTCATCGTCTGGTTCATAGCTTATATTTTCATGGCAGGAACATACTACGAGACCGGTCTTGGTGCATGTGGCATCACAAACACCGATTCTGATTACATTGCTGCGGTCTCCGAGCTGTTGTTCGACTCCTACCCGTAAGTCCTTTACTCTCTGTTCGCAGTCTTCCCCCGTCTCATTTTGGTGAAACAGTGGCTACAATGGCGTGAACCCCAACTCCAACCCTGTCTGCAACAAGCAGGTCACTGCTATGTGTAAGTCCTTTTGTCTCCCCTTAACGATCACGTATTGAATGATTTTCAGACGGTGGCAAGAGTGTCACGGTGACAATCGTAGACCGGTGCACGGGCTGTGACATCACCTCCCTCGACTTCTCGCCCGCTGCCTTCACTACTCTGGCCGATGAGTCATTGGGACGCATCGACATCACCTGGTTGTGGACCTAAGCATCTCACTCCCGCTATGCCTTCATGCTCTCGCGACGAATGCGCTGCTTTAAGTCTTCGACGTTTTTTTTTATTCATTATTCTTGTAGTTAATACTTCAAGGTATATATACCCTTCCCGACAGGTTTCGCGCCAGACGTCTTTCTGCGAGCAGGAAGCTTGGGAATCACTGTTGTTTTTGCTCATTCCCTATACCCACACACACGTGCTACGTACTTACGATCACTGGATGATTCCTATATACTTAGTTGATGGGTCGGTGGAGTGAGCGGTTGTTGCTGGCTTGGGTCTTGCAGCGCTTTTCATCTTGATGCTAAACTTGGTATAGATCCTATTATTGTGCAGTTTGTAATGCAAAGTGGAATATAGAATACAATGTCCATCCCAAACTTTTTGTCTAGCGTGGTGACAGCCATCATAATCTTATCGCACGACATGACATCGGAAATCAATCAATATTAATTTCGCATCCGCATAGCATCAGGCCAGGTTTTCAGCGCTCCGAATCAAGTGGATACTTATTCATGCCTGACACTTCTGCCCTCGGTCCAGTAACCAAAGAATCAAGATGTCATCTTTCATTTCCGTGTCGCTGCCGTTCTGCAAGCTTTGGGTTCACCACGTGAACATAGGTAATGTGATTAATCCTTTGGGAAAAGTCTGGGCTGAGCCGGCTGACAGGCAGTGACAGGCTCCCTCAAAGACGCCGAATCATCACCTGTCATGACCTAGGGCCGCAGTCTGCCGCAGCATTCCCGCAGCCTGAAACGACGCCATCTTTGCAACGCGGGTAGGCCGTCTGATGTAAAAAAAATACTGTAGGCCGAAAGCAAATATAGCCGCAGGTGGGTCTCACGACAGCCCTGTCGCCCGCACAAGCTGCTGCCAATAGCCTTCCTCGAGGGTGCTTGACACTGCGCTACCCACCGCGTTTATGAGATTCTCTCTCTCCTCTCCCTCCGATCTTGGCGAGACCGAGAGAATCGTAACTACAAGGTCCACCGCTAACCTTCGGATAAGCGACGAAGAAGCAGGGATTTTGGTGAACGGCCCAGGAAGCCGGCCGCGAACAGGGTGGGTGATCATGAAAAAGGGTGTGAGGCGAGTTTGTAATCCGACTATTTGCTATAAACACAAAGAAAGGGGATCATACGTTGGTCAATGGGCCATCATTCCGATCAAGAACGCACCTCATGCTTAATCATGATGGAGCCACGCTGGAGGAGACGTAACAATGATCTGATGACCGTCTGGAGCAGGGACGGTGAGTTGCGAAATGGTAATAGGCTAGACAAAAAATTACCTCGGAAGCAGCGAGGTTGTGAGGACCCATCTCCCAAAGTGTCCTTGGGAGGTGTAAAATCCATTCTTGGAACTTCTCCTGCTCCCCTGTGTTGCGCACATCAAAATGCCCGCAATAGTCTGTCTCTGTTTCAAGCTTGGAGGTGATGTCATTGATGAATTTCATAAACACATGAGGTAAAGCACACACCAAAAGAATTCGGGCTACGAATTCAACAGTAAGCACCTTGACAGCAGAGCTCGATGTCGTCCTAATTGCATGATCGAGCGTCGCTGATAACACGGTGTGTGAGTGAGCTTCGTCTTGGGTTCGCATGTGGCTCTCCTTTGGCTGGTTTAGGAGAGCCCAGATTGTGGGCAGCAGCGCAGTGTACATGGTAGGGATCAGCGGCCTTGAAATCTGCGCGCTAGAGTTGTCTTCTCCCAGTAGGAGACGAGTAACGTAAGTTCTAACAAGGCCCGCCTGTAAGGCTAATTTTCCCTCATGTTTAACCTGGGAAGAAGATGCCGATAATCGAGGAGTCTGACTGCGGGTTTTGCGCGAAATATCTCCTAATTGTCGGCGGAAGGATACGAGAACCAACAGCGCTGTGAGCTCACAGTAGATTACATTGAGATCTTGGAATGCATGTTCCACCTGGTTGTAATCAGCTGGGGAATCTTGTCCAAGTTTGACAAACTACTACCTTGATATCTCGACGCGCGGGCCTGAACGGAAA
Organism: Suillus ampliporus; assembly: GCA_016584345.1. Taxonomy (NCBI): domain Eukaryota; kingdom Fungi; phylum Basidiomycota; class Agaricomycetes; order Boletales; family Suillaceae; genus Suillus; species Suillus ampliporus. The sequence goes on from JABCPV010000003.1 coordinate 471,618, forward strand.
GTACCCTGTCATATAACCGAGCAAGGTCCTCAGCTCGTCGCAAAGGATTTCCTCCTCGGCGAGGCTCACAGAGAACCTGTTCTGCAATATTGATCCATAGAGCGTCCTCATGATCCGCGCTGTCACGGTAAGAAGGTTGAGCTCCGCTTCAGGAGGATTCGCGCTGGGTGAAAAGACGACGGGGGCGCAATCAAGATACGAAGCAAGTAGAGTCGAGTAAAGCGTTCGAGCCAAGTGCTATGAGTCACGTGTTGTTGGTGCAAGAGAAGACGATGAAGACAATCGGTGACGCACGATGAGAGATGAACTATTACTATTTGGACGAATCAAGGATTCAGTATGAGCCAGTGATAAACCAGAAAGGTCATTCAGAGACCACGCTGTGGCTGATGAACCAGTCACGAAATCTGGCATACATATAAAGTCATCGTGAGAGTGCTCAGCATCCAGCTGAGGTCGAACATCCACCGATTGGGATTGTAATAATAGTTCGTAAGCACTGAATGTCCGAGCAGACAGGAAAGAAGAAGCGAGGAACCACGTTGGTAATGAGACTGCGGGTGTGTCCGGGTTAGAAGTTGCATTACTTGATGATCGCAGTTGTCGCGATACCACATGTGCGAGAAATGTCGAAAGTGACTTCAGCACGACGAACTTCGACTAAAATGCATGTCAGCATTGGTTGTATTACACACTTGACGGTTTAGTCATACCTGCGGCGAGAGAACTACGCTGGCAGTCGATGTTGCCTGTACTGCACCTTTGTGGGGTGAAAGTTACATATTTGTTTGAAATGTTTTCTGAAGCAGCCCTTACCTTCGGTGCCTCCATATTTTGTTCCTGCACTCAGTATCCCTAAGTATCCCTCTAAAACTCTTCTTCCGTGTCCAGGGTTTCCTTCTATCCAGCCACCGACTACGCTTTCCGGAACTAATTCAAGAAAAAGGTCCAGAAATCGCACAGCATCAATCCTGATTTCTGGGAAGATGTGAGTCTGGGCGGATGTAGTGAAAAGAACGAGTAGTGGAACATGAGGGATCAGGTCCTCCTGAATAGAAACAGCTTAAAAATTTGGGTGATCATGGTGAATCGTAACATTTCACCTTCGAAATGAGAGGTAGCAGCCAGCTCAGAAATGAAAGCAGTGTCTTTCGAACACCTGCATCCTGTGGATGCTTAAATTTCATTTCCGTAAACGCACCACTGGACAAACCTCATCTCCAATCAAGCGGACACACGCCCCTAGTAGTGTGGTCATTGAGGATTCCACCATACCAGGGTGCGATTCGAACAACTCCCGAAAGCTCAAGATAGTATCTATTGAATTCAATATGCTTCTTGTGTCGCAGAAAGATGGCAAATACCTTTCCGAGTATTCGCATTGTAGTGTTTCATGAGGGAAATCAAGTCATCAAATGACTGTTTCTTCCTGGTGGTAGGAATTGTAGTATCCTTCTCTATAGCGATACTCTGGGTGGGAAGTGCAATGCCTTGAACCATAAGATACATCTCGGCCCAACAACTGCAATGAAATCTAGTACTCACTGCGAGCTTTGAACGAAGTATCGACCACATTGCTTGGTAGCTGTTTGCCTTTACCAAGTTTCAATTTGGCTTTCTGTTTATCAAGTTTAACGAATAGAAAGGGCCGGATGTACAGAACCCACCGAAAAGTCGGCCACCTTCTCCTTCTTCTTTTTCGAGCTCTTTGGCATCGTGTCAGATAGCGAGAACGAACAAAAACGCGTCAATCTTTGCCAAATGCCTGAGTAAAATTTATCACGTGACTACACAATGTCCTATTTACATCGAAACCGTTGCATAGCAGACCAGACTTGTAGCAAACGTATTATAATACAAGCCAAAGGATATCAGCGTGAAATGAAGGTAACTGCGATCTACCACAGGAGTCTTGGGAAGGGGTTCTTCATGAAATTAACTTCAAGATCCAGGCACAACATGTCGTCCTCGTCTGCAGTGTAACCTCTCACAGAGACCTTGAATTTGGCTGCAAAAGATTCAGCGACAGACTCAACCATACATGTACTTGCACGCACCCTGAGGGATCTCCTTCGGCAATGCAACCGTTTGGACCACAGTATAGTCGCCCTCCTCGACCGGACACTGGATGGTTGTGTTTGCGCCGCGTCTATTTCTGACTTCAAACAAAATCCAGGACAGTATCAACCAACCAACTTACGCTTCCTCACAAATATCAAATGTCTTCGAGAGAAGCTTGATAAGTCCAAGTTTCACAACAACTTCGGCATAGGCTCCCTCCTGAGAATAGTTTGGTATTTTGCGACAGGTAACAAGAATGAAAACCAACCTCAATTCGTTCTTGAGCAGTTCCCACAACCGTGACAGTGAGGTCTTGGCCTGGCTTGGGTGGATCCGGAGAGACACTTATTGATTTCAACTGAATGGCGTGTGATGGGAGGCCTGAAGGAACTTAGCAGGTAGTTTATTCGCTTCTTGATATCAAAGTCTCACCGCAATCGGAATACGACCAACTCTCCATTATGTGCACCGGCTGGGCCATTACTTCTTGTTCCGGAAGAGAGTTGGCGGAAGTAAGGCCCGCCAGCACGGCGAGTAGAGAGACGAAGAATAGACGAACCATTGCTTAGTAACGAGCAGGAGCTGAAGGAAGGAGTTGAAGGAAGAGTCCTTATGAAGGCAAAGGTGGCACGATGGCGTGGGAGAATTTTAAGCGTGGCGATGAGCGCAGACCATCTCTCCTGTTAAGTTGGCAGTGGCAGAATGCCAGATTGCAGGGGACTGCAGATAAAGAACTATAAGGCAGTAGAGCGCTCGGCTGTCCTCAACTCCCAATGAAGTGCGTATACTGTAAATGTCACAGTGCACACAAGTTCCAGGTTAGCTTATCCTTTGATTCGGCGATCATATCACTCAATTTCTTGATGACATCGTGACGTGCACAAAGATATACTCTAGCTCGCGTTTCGTATGACTTTAAATTCCGACACGAATGGTGCATTGCAGATTTTACCCGCTTCGGAGACGGTGTATAGAAATAGCAGTTCGAGGCGGTTATCGACATCCCGTCATAAGCGACAAGAGTCCATGGAAGGCAGATGAAACACGCTGGCACAATGTGAAGCATGCAATGGAATAGGCAAGAAAAACCACTTAATGACATCTGGTCACCGAGTCCCCGACTGGCCAATGATCATTTTCGAACAAAACTTTTTGGCGAACACTTAGAGCATTGAGCAATTAAAGTGCCTATGGGACCCCCACTCTTACCCCTTCTTCTGTACTGTCATACATGTAGAGTATTTCACTTGCTCAAGGTTATATGCCAGGACTGTCCGCCGGTCGGGCGACGGGAGCAACATACCTTGTGCGATGGCGTGGGAGAATTTCTAACAGCTTGGCGATTTGTGGCCATGAGCGCAGACCATGCTGCGCACCAACGCAATTCGCTCCCAACCAAACACAAAGGTGTTCAAGAAGTGCAAGAGCAGCCAGAGAATACTGCTACCTCAACCAAGCAGTGACGTTTAACGATCAGTCTCATTCCCGAACTGTTGCCCAAAATGAAAGCTAGAGAGTATTGCTGTTGTGCAATCCCCTTGGTCAATGCTGGCATATATACCACGCTGATCGAACAGTTCTCTCTTGGGATCGTCATAGGCACCCTTTCTGTCGCAACACCTTCCAGTGAGTCGTCCCCACCTCTGATTTTTAGTGCGTAACCCATGCCTGCGTAGTTGTTGGAGCAGTAACTCCTTCATTCGCCCCGTGGCTTCTTGCGATAGTATGCTACGTGGGCGCTGCAATCCAGGTTCTTGGATTTATAGGTGTGGTTCAGGTACGATGTTCTTCAGACGTAGTCGCCAACATTGACATTTGCGTCATTAGGAGAAACCTACATTTTTCCGCCACTATGTCACTCTACACCTCGGCATCACCATTGTTGCCTTTGCAATCGCCGCGGCATGGGTCATCCTCTCAGCCAGTCGTCACTCGACTGCTCTGTCAAACTGCGAGAACAATTTCTATCCTACAGCGTCCAATGGTAGCAATACTTCCGAGGGTCAGACTGTTTGCGGCATCATCACGTGGCTTGACGTCGGGCTGATGGCCGGGGCTTGGGTGTTCTTTGCTCTTGTGCAGGTAACTTGCCTATCGACCGATCATCCGGTAGACAGTTAATCGTTTCTCCATAGTTTTATCTGTTTATTGTTGTTTCGTCTTACGGGTCCACCCAAAGGCAAGATCATGAGAAGTACGACGCTCTCAATGATACCACGAAGCCACTGACGGATGATATTCCAATGGCCGATCGTGGTGATCCTTGGGACTACAGAGCATCTGCCGAGTACGACGATGGTCGCGGTCATATCCGAAACCAAAGTACGGCATCAACTATGACGAACGCTCCTTTACAGAAGGAAAGTTACGCCTTCGGTTCATCTTATCTTGCTCCGACCTATCCCCCTCAACCTCAGCCGCAAGTTGAGCGGCAGCAGTCGACACGAACCGCCGTTTCACACCCTTCGAGCACATACACTCAGACACCTACTCCCGCTAATAACTACTACGGCTCAGGTGGTCCTATCGGGCAACCTGCAACCACTCAGGCTCACCCCGGTGGGTATTGATACCTCAGACGTTCATCACAATCGTCAATTTGTTGCCGACTTGAATGAGCGGGTTCGTCCGTTCTCCCGAATAGCATTATCATTATAAGCTGATTCCTTTTTCCTAGCTGAAGGTTCGCCCTACGCCAGAGATGGTTAACACTCCCATATTTTTGTAGCAGAAGGAAATTCTAATTCCATCACTGCTTCGTGGACTTCTTACGGATATGCGTGGTATTCGTTTATTTGTAGTTATACCTCCTCGATCGCGATACATTCATCTACATGGACATCCATCTCTACGGCTATCTCCTTGACCTGACCTCCCTTGCATGACTGTATTTTGCCACGAAAGCCTGCAACTCCTGAGGTTATGTTTCCTCCTCATCTTCCCAGGGTCCTATCTTTAGTGATAAGTGCTGTGTAGCGGCAATGTTCTTCCACCGGTCTTGTCGGCCATCCTCGGCCATCAACTGACCATGAAATGAGACATGCACCACTTTATGGGACGAGTGCCGAAGTAGAATTCTCTCCTCTAGCGTGTCGCAAATAATTCGCTCTTCTTCGAATAGGGGCACTGCATACCAAGCGTGAGTTATTTGCAACTTGAGCACTTGGAGTGAAGGTCCCAGAGCTAGAATAAAGTTTTCACGCAGCTCGTTTACCGTAACGAGACAGAGAGCAAAGTACTCTAACGTGGGCAAGCTGCGGAGGCATGAAGCAATGGCTGCACTTGAGAGCCGGCTACTGCCCAATAGGACGAGTTTGCGAAGGCGTGACCCAGGCCCTGCCAAAAGGGATTCCAGGTGGATATTCCTGATTTCGAAACCGAGTCTATGACCTTGCGCGTGGATGAACGAATCGAGTTGACAGTCAGGAAAGCTGGTGTCGAAGCGTATCTGATCAAACGCATTGCTTGTAACACTCTGAATGGTGAGATGGCGAAGGGCAGGAAGTGGTGTTTTCTTGAAATGACAATCTCCCGATAAACGGAGAGAGCGGATGTGATTTGAAGGAAGCGTTTGGAAGGGATTCGCTCTTGTGGATGGATCTAGGTGAAGTTCGTATGCTTGCAAGAGTGGCTTGTGACCCATTGCAACAGGAAACATGGCTACTTCAAAGTTCAACCGATACCTTGGATCAGTGGCACTAGATTGAGTCATAACGCCGGCAGAAATATCAGTGGCGTCTCACCTACTTGAGATAGTGTGGGGATGATAATGACGAACATTGAAGACTCGCAATTTCTCAAGCGATACGAACATTCCTAATACAAGATACAACCGAGAAGCTGGGCCAACCTAGTTATTGACGAGGTAGCTAATTTAACGACCTCCTATCCAAGGCACAAGAGCAGAGAGTCACATACCTGGCCATGCGCGGTGTCCAAGACACGTCCATCGTTGGCAACATCGGCCCAGCGAATTTTGCCAGCAGCTTCCGGTTCAGAATCCAAATAAGTGAGGTAGTGGTCCACGTCCCAATCGTTTCGCAGGGAGACATACTTATGGAATACTAGACGCGCTTCATAAAAGATCTGCCTGCACGTATGAAGGATACGAATATGGGCATTGGAGGGCTGGCGATTTCGTTTCACACACTGGTGGTCGGCCAGGATGGCTTCATAGACGACGATGCGTACGTCAAAAGGTATGTCTAATAGAGAGAGACCTTGTAGTGTCGACATATAATGCAAGTCGTAAGTAGGAAGATTACAATCGAGTACTTGAGCTTAAATTTACATTGCCAAGAAAATAAATGACCTGAAATGGGTCGTTTGATCACGCTTGACATTTTGAGGGAAAACTATAATCGATCAAACCGCCTCACCACTCAAGCATGGATCTGTCTTCCCCTGCTTCCGATCCTGGACTCTGGTGTGTTGCATCCATTCGCAAGCATCGGAGGCCGCAATACGAGCGCAATTCCTCCACACGAGGACAATAAACCAAGCAAACGTGGCAACACATGGCTATTTGTTCTTGAGTCCCCGTTGCCTTGCCTCAAGAATGCCCCAAAGGTACATAAAATCAGTGTAACTCACACCTCTTCATTCCGTTTCGTATTTTTGTTTCCCCTGATTTTTGACAGTCCAGATCCGACGTCGAACATAGTGTGTTTGGCACGACTATAGCGCGTGCCGTAAGGCAAACAAAAGAAGCCAGCGCATCAACGCTTCTCCGAGTGAAGTGTCTTCGCGTGTCATCCTCAAGTCATTGATATTGCTATTCCGTTTTGTCCTGCTTTCTCCTTTTTCCAATCCCCACCCTCGTCTCTTCACAAAGAGTCTACTTATCGACGCTAGCTCCCGTAACTTTCCATTTCTAACGCCATCGCACCCATGCCTGCAATCACACAACCATATGAAGTCTTGCTCGACTTCACGAATGATACACACGACTTCGCAACAGTCCAGCTACTGCGGGATTATGGCCGGAACACTAGCGCAGTCGTTCTACTACACCCTGGAGAAAGCATCACCCTGGTCCTCGAAGCAGGTTCCATGTATAAATACGCCCTCAAATCACATTCCAAGGTCGCCAACGTGAGGTGCGTAGGCAGCCCAAATCCGTTGCTCGTTTCTCATCTGTACTGTATATAGTGCACGGAGCTGGCGAGACATTCAGTGCGAAATATCGCATCTATTTGCTGGAGCCCCACCTTCATGGTCTTCTCTACGCGGGTCTACAAGTTTGCCCGCCAACGGTGTCACCGTTGACCGAGTATGGCGGGACTATCGGTTCAATGTTTGGAATGATGCTGTACGCAATTTCCATCCTTACCGTCATTCATTTAGTCTAACCTCTTTACTATCCAGTGAAGCGGGACCTCCCGAAGAGAGACCATACCCTGAGGGGCAGGAGCCCTCATATGATACCATCATTGCAACCGCCCGCTAGATGATCAATCAGCACACTTGCACGTAATCTTGTAACGTAAATTTATTTCTTTATTGTTGCTGGTACACACCTCATCTTGCAATTGAAATTCATGCTGTAGGATGATAAGCAAGCTTATTGTTGTCATCCTTCGATACCCATCCTAATCGACACCGTGTCTGATGGTATATTAAGGTACTTAATCTACTCCGGGTCTGACCCGATGAGAGTGGAACTTCGTCGATCGAAGCGGTAGGGATGTCGGCCGGATAGCACAGTGGTCGAGAAAAAGGTTGTTGCACGCACGATGTGTGCCGGACAATCACCGGGCATGCACTTGACCAATGCATCACGTGAGAATGATCATAGCAAGTCGTCATCAGTATGAAATCCATTGCATCATGGCCATGGACTCGTATATAAACCCTCAGACAATATGCTTCTTAACCTCCTAACACAACATGCAAGCTGCCGCCAACATAGCACAATCGGTATGTCTCGATGGGATACCCTTCCACACTGGCTAATGAATTTCTACCAAGCAACTGGGGGAGTTGCCTACCGTCGTCCAGCCACAATATAAACATCGTGAAGGTGGCTCGACTATGAAAGCCCTTGCATGGTTCGGCGTGACAGACGTTCGAGTCATCGATGCGCCTATCCCCGACATCACAGAACCAGACGACGTTATCGTGAAAGTGACCGGCACCACTATTTGTGGATCAGATTTACATCTGTACCATGGGGAGATCATGGCCCTTCAGAAAGGCGATATCTTGGGTCACGAGGTCTGCATTGGATATTTTCTGGGGACCAATTACTCACTAGGCTTGTCAGTTTATGGGCATTGTCGATCGTGTTGGGCCAAATGTTGAAAACCTCACCATTGGTCAACGCGTCGTCGCCTCCTTCCAAATCGCATGCGGGAAATGTCTGTATTGCAAGCAGGGGCTCTCTTCCTTGTGTGATAACACCAACAGTTCAACGTTCGTAACCCTCTCCTGCTCCGTACCAACGTACTGATATTCTCTTAGTTTGCAGAATTATATGTATGGCACACGCGATGCTGGTTTCTTTGGCTACTCCCATTTCACTGGTGGTTTCCCAGGAGGTCAAGCAGAATATGTCCGCGTGCCGTTAGGCGAAGTCAACCTTCTTCCTATTCCAAACGATGTCTCGGACGAAGAGGCCCTGTACCTTTCTGATGTCCTCCCAACCAGTTACCATTGCGTCGTCGACACCGGTGTACAGGAAGGTGACACCGTTGGAATATGGGTCGGTATGCATCTACTCTGTCGACCTTCAAACCTAACTTCGAGCAGGGTCTTGGTCCCATTGGACAATGCTGCGCTCGCTGGGCAAAACTGAAGGGTGCATCTCGTATCATTGCTATAGACCAAGTCCCAGAGCGTCTGCAGCGTGCCAGGGACCAGGGATGCGAAGTGATCGACTTCAGCAAGGTTAAAGACGTTAGCCAGAGGGTCCACGAGCTTGTTCCTGGAGGACTCGACGTCGCACTTGACTGTGGTGAGTCCACCATAGATGCGCGCAGTTACCTTATTGAACACAGTCCTCAGGTACATTCCACGAGCCGAAGACCTTGCTTCACAGAGGCATGAAGATGCTCATGCTCGAGACTGATGTTCCCGAGACCGCGAACGAGATGATCGTGTCAGTGAGGAAGATGGGCCGATGCGGTCTTATTGCTGCATATGTTGGTTTCACCAACGGCTTCAACATCGGGGCACTCATGGAGAAAGGTGTAAGATTTATCGGCAATGGTCAGGCGCCAGTACACAAGTACTGGAAAGAAATTCTGTACGACTACATCCTAACGGGCAAATTTGACCCCAAATTGTGAGTTCCTTCGTCCTACTTCACGCAGTCCACTTGACCAAGTTTTTAGTATGATTTCTCATCGCGTACCGCTGGAAGACATGACAAAGCTGTATGCCGCCTTTGACAAACGTGTAGGAGGCGTTGAGAAAGTCTTTGTGGAAACCCAGTTCTCCTCCCCACCTTCCGATGGGTCTCCGAAGCTCACTCGAGTTGATGATTGGGCACGTTGAGGTCGGGGTGTCGTTAGGAATCCATTTCTGATTCTTCGCGCGTGTAATTCAGATGAGTCAAGTCTTTATGTGTATGATATTGAACTCGTATGATCAGGGAAAGAAAGGTGCCGCAAGGTTTCTGCAGTGTATGTAGCAGGTTTTGTTGGTCTGGAGTAACGTTGCTTGGGAGGTTGAGCAGCTATAAAAGTACGGCGGTAGTCATACATGAAATACTTAATTTGTAGTAATGCAACCTTGATGCAGATCCATGTTTGTGTGACGACCTGCCTTTCCACATATGCTTTCCCATGCGTTCCCAGCATCCCACCTATTCCTACGTGCAGTATCCCGCGCCGGTATTCTACCCACCCCTTGCTGTGCGAATGAATGTGCGGGGAATACAGGCGGAGATACCGCACGAAGGACGCAGCAGGATGCCATATGAATTAATGGGCAGGTAGAATACCGGCGCGGGATGCTGGCATCATACTGCGCCAAGGAGGTGGGATGCCATGCAAGCGAAGGGTCAGGATACCATAGATGTGGTTAATGCGTCAGGTAAGACCATGTGCATCGTGCATGTCATGCCCGCTGTGTGAAGACCATGGCACACCACATACAACATTCGTACCGCACATAGTGAACACGCACCAGACCATCTAGAGCAGACTGAGCGCTGAGGAGTCATACGTGACTTAGAGCTCGAACATTATGCATGAATTAGGACCTAGGACTGTAATAAAACATGCGCGAGGTATGATATCATGCATGGCTACTCCTCCACCGAGCGGGCCGACCGAGTGCTCCTTGAACGAGCCGCATAGCAGACTGAGTCTCTCCTGGTGCTGCAGTACCTGCACGAGATGGTAAAACTGGGAAGTTACCCACAAAGTTGGGGTTCGCTCGTTTCCGAGCTTTCTCCTTCTCCTTGGAGTCAGCTCGAAGTTGCATTTTGGCTTGTGCAATAGGCTTCGCCAAAAGGGTTTCCTGCGGTTTCGCATACAATCAGGGTAAAAAAACACAGCGGCAACAATGAAGATCTTACAATGTAAGCTGTCGCCTTGGAGCCTATTTCTGTCAAGGCCTCTCGACCTCGGTATTTCATGACTTTTTGAAGATTACGCCTCGTCGTTGGCCGCAGTTCGCTGCTGTCAAATCCGCCCAAGCTCAGCTCTTTTGCGACAGCAGTCTCTGCATGTTCGACACCGCTATTGACGACACCGCGCGGCGAGTCCCACCGAAGCTTCCCATTCAAGAGTTCCCGCCCTACTGCTCGTGCAGTCATCTCCAGTTTGAAGTCCCGGGGGTTGTCGACGAGCTCTAGGAGAGCAATAGGTGCATTGTCTCCGGTACGATTGTCGAGCCTATGGATTCGCGTGTAGCCCCCTGGCCGGTTTGCATAACGCTCAGCGAAGGTGGTGAAGAGCTTAGGGAGGACAGGAGGTTTCAAGATGAATGCTTGAGCCTGGCGATACGAGGTCTCATTGTTCTTCTTTCCCAGCGTAATGATCTATTCACGTGTAAGTAAGGCTTCAAGAACTAACAGCATGGTCTTGCCTTCTCTGCCAGTCTGGCGGTGTCTTTAGCCTTCGCTAATGTTGTTCTAATCTGCTCGTGTTCGAAGAGGGAAGTCACAAGATTCCTATGGTATTTTCAACGCCAGCGTGACCACAATAAATTGGCTTGCCTACCGCAGCATTAAGTTCCGATGCGAGGACGTCCTCGAGAACTTTCGAAAGGCTACCCCATGTTTCATGGCTGGGCAAATTCGAAAACGTACTCTGAAGAGTAACCAAGTGACACGAAACGGAGTGACAGCCGCTGTATACCGCCTAGCGCACGCGTCGAAAATTCGTTGCACACACGTGATCAGAAAATAGTTTCAAGCTACGAATTGGCTACGAAGAACAACGATACAACAACAGTAGTACTTATACGTGCATAGATTTATCGTCCGTGAGTATGTGTACCACAATGTGCTGTATGTAACGCATGACAGGGGGAACGATGAGTTTTTACGAGAGGGGGAAGGTGGCAAACACAAGCATGAGAGCGAGGCAAGAAGGCGAAGGGAGACGGCGAGAGAAAGAGATCAACACGTATCGATGTAGGGTTTTTGGACGGAAGGGAATAGCAGGCACAGGCGGATAGAGGGCATTATGAACATGTTGTACCAGATGGCAAGAGGCGATGCACAAACAGAGTACGGCCGAGACAGCCTGCGGACGACGAGCAAGACAAGAAGTGATGGATGGGACATGATACATATGTGGGTAGGGGGGCCCAGATTTTGAGCAGTCTTGAATATGAAGACGAACACCAAACCGTGCGTGTGTCAATTTACTCCTCTTGCTGCTGCTGTTCTCTGCCGACCCTCCTCTCCTTCTCGCTTTCAAGCTGATTGTAAAGCAGGAAAAGAGCCTTTTCATTGGCCTCCGGAGTACCGACGATGGTAAACATCCGTTCGCCCGTGTCGTCATGGGGAGCTTTGGCAATGGAGATCTTGGATCCGGACAGCCGGCGAATCTCTGTAATCTTGCTTCCGCTTCGGCCAATAATACATCCAACCATATCTGATGGTATGGAAATGTTCTGCGTGCGAAGGTTGGCTGCTGACTGTGCAACAGTAGGTGAGTGGGGCGAGGGCGGAGGTGAACGTCGGGCTACATCTCCATTGGACTTGCGAGCTCCACCTGAGTAGCCATTGGCTGATCGTCTCGAACCTGAAGTAGCATCACCAACACCAGGATGGAAGGGAACGGTGCCCTGACCCCTCTCCCAATCCTCCAACAAGCACTTGCCAATCTCCTCGATGGCACGACCGATTGAATCAGGTGCGCCCTGCACTTCGACGATGCGCTCAGTTGATTGCGGGAGCATCTCCTTCGACGCCACCATGCGCGCGCCTGAAGCATCCTGAATAGCCTTAATTTTGAGACCGTTGCGGCCTATTATCGTACCCATGAGATTGTGAGAAATTAGAAGACGGATTGAAGTATGAGGCGATGATGATGATAGGGAGATGGGTGATGGACTGGATGACACAAGTTGGGAGATTATGAGGTTGTATGCCTGTAATCACAAACCGCAACGTGTGAGCGCTAAGATGAGGAGAAATTTGGATAAACTTGCCTTTGCAACAGCTTCAACAGATCCTCCGACGGTAAGCACGCGCTCGTGCACGCCAGGGATAACCTTGCTGACGCCGGCTCTGACGCCAGTCTGCTCACGGAGATCAGCGACATTTTTCCCGCCCTTGCCTATGATCACGCCAGCTTCCTTGGTGTTAACAAGAGCACGAAGAGTCAAGGTGTCATGAGTGTTATTTGGAGAAGAGGAACGTGATCCTGCGGGAGAAACTGGAGTGATATTTAAATGTGAGTTAGACTGATCACCCCTAGGCAAAAAGATGAGATTACCAGAGGCGTTGCGAACTGGAGATTCGGCAGACATTATGAGGAAAGGATGGGGGAAGATAAGGGGAAAGTAAAGCGGGGATGGAGGTTAGGAAGACGAGGACTGAAACTCAATTGCTGATGGAGGTGAAGATGTAAGAAAGTTGTTGGCAAAACTTGCCTTTGTCGGTTATTGCCTTAACGCGCGCCCGACATCCGTACCCCCTCCCTTTTTTGGAACCGCCGCCGCCCGTTCTCACAGCCACATCTAATGATGACTCGGCCTTATATCCGCATCAGGCCGTCTCTCCCAAAGTGTTGTTCAATTATTATCCCTGAAATGTATCATATTGCATGCCTAAAACTACATCTCTGTTCCAAGTGTTTTCAGAGTATCGAATGAGGTTCATCATAAAAACGCCGGATCAGTAGAGATCGCATAGTTACATGCATGTCTTATGGGAACGGATCATAACATAGAGCAACGCAAGCACATCGAAGATGAAGTAGTCTCCCGTCCATCTAGTAGCCCAGCGTCGTCAGTTTCTCGAAGGATGTCGAGGCATCCGAAACTGCCTTTTGGCGCAGCTTCAGTGCTGCAATCTATTCATGATAATTTTGTCAGTCTCGTTTAATGAAGCTTGCCAAATTCACGCACCTTGCGCTGGTGGAAGGCCTGAGCCTTGATCTTCCTCTTCTCCTCAAGACGATCTACAACATCCTTGTAGCCCCAACCAACCTCGTGCGACAAACGCTAGATCATACGCCATTATTATTCGAGTCATGCTACTGAGCAATTGAGCCCACCTTGACAGTGCAGTATTTCCGGCCGGGCTTCAGCCGCAACACCCGCAGAGCCTCAGGAACAACCATTCGCTTCTTGTGGTCGTATGGTGGTGGAACACCCTCGAAGAGCTTCAAGCGCTCAAGAGCAGCAGCACCTCGAGGAGTCTTGTGGGGAGTCATGCCACGGATGGCACGGAACAGAATTTTGGAAGGAGCACGGTGGTGGAAAGGGCCAGATTTCTTGGGGTTGACAATATGGCGCTTGTGGAGGAAGTTGTGGTAGCGCAGCTGAATATATAAATGTATGCGTCTCGTTCATTGATTCCTTTGACATGACAAAATACCTTGTTGCGGAAGAAGCTGCCGGAGATATTGATCTCCTCACACCTCACGACAACAATCTTCTGGCCGGAGAGAATCTGCTTCGAGATTATAGAGGCCAATCGACCAAGGAGGTGACCCTTGCCATCAATAACGATGGGTGTCGAGGAGAAGGTGGCCATGTCAAAGTCTAAAACGCGCTCGGGTTCAGCTTCCAGACAAATAACATGACTGTTCCGCTCTCACCTAGGGGATGGAAAGACGTGTTCAGGAGCGTCTACGCGGTGGAATAGGCTTCTTACCTTGAAGGTCTTGAGGTCGTTGTCGAATGTGGGAACTTGCAAGGGTCAGCCACTGTGACCAGAACTATGCAGTTCCTCTCGGCAATCTCCGGGCTTTCGATTTGAAACTTTGTTTGTTCGTCCTCTGAACTCAAAAAATAACCCTTGCAGCTTGCTTGTAGCGCCATGGGAGTGACCGCCTCCTTAGGTTTGCTTCTGCCGATTAAATCTAAACAGACCGAGCTACAAACCTCGCATTCAACGGTGAACTTCCCCGCCTAGTTTTGTGTGGGTCCTTCAAGTAGCTACGAAATAACTATTCCTCGACAATCGGACAATGCAGGCTCGATTGCCACCTATTTCTGGGTTGGTACTTATGATGAGTATGATATCCTGAAAAAAAATACTGCCGCTTTGGATATGACAGGCCTGTGAGGCGTTTCGCCACCCGCTGCCCGCACGAGAAGCAATGTCATTTGCCGGTTGTGCTGAGGTGGCATACACCACATCCACAAAGGTATTGTTGGCAATGGTGGTGCTGTACACCATTGAGATACGAGATGAGTTAGCGTACAGTACGTCGCCTGTAACCTCCTCAGCGAACTCGACAAATCTATTTTCTTGACGGCCTGATCCGATTTTCTGAAGATGAATGCATCCCCATCAGTGGGCTTTGGAGATTGGATAAATTCAGTTCTTTGACATAAATGCATACACATCTCAACCTTCGTCATAAATTGGCCAACAATCGCGGCGAGTCATACTTGGCTGCTTCCTTTGCAATCCACGCTGCTGTCCCATAATCCGTTATTGTCCATGCCTTCTCGTCAATTTTGTGTTCTTTCCAATAAGCAACAACCCTTGGGCGAGTCATAACTGCCTCCCATAATTGCCCGCACAATGGGCAATTCCCCCCAGGCCTCAAAGCCAGCCTAGCAGATGGGAACATCTGTGTTATAAACGTGATGGCTGCTGTCACCGTTGCATGAAGAGCAGTCAATTGGTCCGTCTCTGCTGGCACTACTTTCATCTCCTTCTGCAGTTCTCCGAGTGCAGCTTCTGTATTGCGCAAGTATCGTGAGGCGATGGCTTTCCAAATTTTATCCCGTGATGGTGGTGCTAGCCAATCCTGCGATGTTAATTCTTCAGTTCACGTCGTTTTAATCGCAGTGACATTGGGTACCTTTTCTACACTCAGTTGCCATACCTTGTTGGTGAAGAAAAGAGATCCTTCTTTGATCATTTGTGCACGTACACGGGTTTGCAGTGGGAGGTCTTTGTTCAGCTGCCAAATTGATCCTTCAATACGGAAGTTTACTGACGAGCACACAAAACCTACCGTAGCTCCTGGCGGCGCTAGGATTTCCTCAAGGTAAGACAGAATAGCTGGAGTCTCTCCAAGCAGAAATTCGCTCCTTGGTTCAGAGCTCTTGTCTGTGACACGAAGAACAGGCACGCTGGAATATGGAAACGTCGCGGGCGTCACTTGGCCTGTCTTCTTCATCTCCCCCCACTTCATAAGGGGAATTTCTTCGTACTCAAACTGGGTCCCCGAATCTGCGAGAATCAGTAATACCGGCTCGCATCGCGCTCGTATAGGAAAATAGGTGATGTGTATGCTGGATGTGGACATCATGGGTGGTCACAGATACTCAGCAGAGCTGGAGCCTTTGATAGACGAGAGCGCTCGAGAGTGATGGCGTGTACTATTGTGCTGACTGGACCCGTCCTGCCAGTTGTCAACCTTAATCATAGTGTAAGCTTGACCACGTCACTCGTACGGTATCGACACCCAATTTTGATGGATCTTTACAAGTATAGTCCTAAATTCTTCGCTTCACTCTAATGTCCCGCCGCATCGTGCCGTTGCGACATAATTCATTCTAGGCCCGAAAACTTGAATGTTAAGAGTATCCTGTCGTGGGGCTATAAAAATATTGAGTTCGAAGACAGAAGTTCGGTCGAATGATGAGTGAGCCACCCCAACTGCGTATACCCCTAAACCATGCGTTGCACACCGGATGCGTAGCAGTGGCAATGCAACATTTGCTGATACCAATCCTCAGCAAACATATTGATCACAGATCAACTCAAATGTTGTTTCACAACTTTGTCGCTTATGGTTGCAGTAAAACGCAATACATACAAGAATTTTTACCGCAGTTGTGTAAGTAGGGGTGTGTAAAGGACCAGTGAATGACTATAGTGCTAATCCCTCAGTGAGCTACAGAGAATGTCAGCAGATACAGAGCGAATAAAAACGCTACCCTGACCTTCTGGTGTCTTTGCGATGTAGTCAATGGCTGAGGAACATTCGCCAGGGTTAGCAGTGGGTCATATACCACGGACGGAAGAAACGCACCATGCTGGACGGTTTTTATCTCATCAGCTTCCGCATCTGGAATCTCGATGGCAAACTCCTAATGAAGGACGTGTCAATGAGTTCTCTGTGAATATAATATATCCACGTACCTCCTCCACGGCCATAACCACCTCAACCGCGTCTAGACTGTCAAGTCCGAGATCACCCGTGAATGAAGACGAAGCTGTAAGCTAATAAAGAATACTGCCAATAAGAATAGATGTTATCGAGGGAAATGTTCAGACCTTGGCTGCATCCACTTTCTCGAAGCCCTTTAGCACGTCCAGTACGCGTGCGTGTATGGTTTCTTTTGACAACCCTGCTGCTGCTGCTGAGTAGTTCACACGGAACGCCAAGGTCTGCCTCGAGGACACTGCAAGCACTGGTCGTGAACGAGTCACACTGCGAAGGGCAAGGCGAGCGAAGGACATGATTTGCAAAGGAAACGTTTGAGAAACCTTGGAAGGAAAAGTTGAGACGTCCGGCTTTGGCCGAAAACATGTTTAGGCTTGGATCACGTGGGCGCAAAGAATTGCCGACGCGTTTCTGATCATTGATGTAAGGAAGTCGTTATCATGATTCCTCGACCTGGTCAGCAGCAACTCGAAGCTGGACCGCTTCGTCGCCCTCAGAACTTGAATGCGCACCAAGATTCTCAGCATTCTGCCTATGCATATGCATCCTCCCAGACTGCGATGGCAGGAAACGCCATAACGGCTGCACTGGCCAACCCGTATGCTCAACATCACATGTCTCCACATTATTACCAGGCATATATGCAGGTCATGCAGCCCCAAACGAATGCACAAGGGTATACCTTATCATCTACTTACATGCATCAACAACCTACTGGTGGGAACGCTGTGCGAAGTGTATCTCGTGATACCAGCTCCAACGTCCCTGCGCGAACTAACGACAAAAGGCCAGACTTTACCAATGGCCAAGCGTATGCTAGTTGGTACCAGCCTGGCAACTGTCGCTGTACTCGTCAAGGTTGTGCGTTTACCGGCTCTAAGAAGTCAGTCGAGACACATATGATGGACCGCCACTTTATCTTCCCCCCTGGATGGCAGAAAAAAGACGAATGGGATACTGATCCGAGTCTAAAAGGGTATGTTTGATTATATATCCGTTGAACTATTGCCTTTGGACTAATCGATGACTTAGCAAACCCGTTGCGATCCAGGGAACATCTGTAGTCCTCGACTGCCAAGAAGCGATTGATGGTTGGATAGCAGAGCGCAAGAACCGGTTTCCTACTTCACAGAAGGTGGAAGACAAGAAAAGGAAGCTCGAGGAAGCTGTCGCGAGAGGCCAGCTAACCCCTGAAGACATGGGTTTACAAGCGCGAAGGAAGCGGAGAAAGGACGATTCTTCATTTCGAGGTCAGCAACCAAGGGGTCGAGCGAGGGGTAGAGGAATGGGCCGTGTTAACCATACCAGGGGCACTAGTCCAAGGGCTCAAGATACATCATCACAGATGAAACCTCGGGCAGCACCTACTCTCCCCCCGCTAATCCCTGCAGAGCAACAGGATAGATCCGATTCGGACTCGAGTTCGGATGACGGCGCTCCCGAAGTTGTATCTTCTAAGCCTCCTCCAGCTCCAAAGGCAGACATAGCGGTAGCAGCGCAGGACAAGCAAGAGCTGCAATCACAGCCACCACCGAAACCCATAAAAAGGCCACCTCCACCTCAACCCAAGCCCCCGCCGCGAAACCCATTCGCATCGCGACCCACCTTACTCCGGAGCGTACGTAGTGTTTTGTATTCGCAATCCGGTGGATCACGAGTTGAAAATATTCCCTATAGTTACTTCTTCCTGAAATCCGTATCACAGTATCTAACCTGTCTCAAGCAATTCGATTTTTGGTCGACAACGACTTTCTGCGAGGAGTCGAGATGAAGCCAGGCGAGGCGCAGCAAAAAATGATCGAAGTAGTGGGAAGTACTGGCCCCCAACCTCAAACCACGCTCTCACATTCGAAGTTCCAGATGACTGCACCAGAGTAGTGGTATTATTTAGTAATATCGTTGACTAGAACACGTAAAATGAGTAGGGGTACGGTGCGGATTTATATTATCCTTGTATAATCGTCGTTTATCGTCCTGAGTCACTCTCGCTATCACTGCCGCTCTCGCTTTGACTTCCACTTTCATCCTCATCGGCCTCGACTTCCAATGTCCGTTTCTCGACTTCGAAGCCATAACCAGTCAATCCGTCCGCAATCTCGTCCACCTTGGAAGGTGAGGTGACCACCGTAACCATGGATAACTTTGAGTTGAACACAGGCAAAATATGCGTCTTTAGGGCAGCAAGCACATCCGCCTTGGTCACTGCCTGGTACTTCTCTAGCATCTGCAGGTTGTGGTCCTGGGGAACTCCTTTAAGAGCTTGGTTGGTAAAGGAGTTAACAGCCTATAACACTATTAGTATGATTCGAGCTCGAAGAAACACACGTACAGCTCGGCCAGCCGTTGCGACGTTCTTGGTGACACCATACACAATACTGCTTTTGGCTGCATCAAGAGCGGTATCCTCCAGTGCCACCTGCTTTGGATCAGCAAATGTTATTATTGGGAAAGATAGAACATACAGTCCCGTCAACAAGTCCGCTCACGACCTCTTTTGCTTGTTTAAACGCTTCCAGGCTGTTGGAACTCTGCAAGAGCATCAGTTCCAAAGTTCACTATTCTCCAGAGAACTGCATACCCGGTAGAGCGAGAGTGTCAGCAAGCCGGCTTCTCTATCTACCGACATATACGCGCCATACGCCAAACCGGAGCCTCGGATAGAACGCTAACATAATAAGCAAGAATCGCCACCGTTCACTATGGGTTCACTTACCCAGAGGAAGCTTTCTGCGGCATTGAGAACCTCAAGCGCCACCCGGAGAGAGGGGAATTCAGGATGGTCAAAGCCTTGGATTGCCTTCGTAGTGTGGTTGACAAACGAGCTTTCTATCGTTGGCAAGCTGACCACGATAGCCTAAGAACTGATAAGGACGTCACAGAGCCACAGAGAATGCCACTCTTCGCACCTTGATGGCAGGATTCTTACCCAAATCACTAAGGGTATCGCTGGCGAGCTTCAACGATGCAAGCTTGGAGTCCTGCATGACCATGAGATGGTATCGTTATTGCCAGAGGACGAAACACGCACCGGTAGAAGGTCCCCGAAGTGCTTTGACCAGACACTCCGTGGCTTGGGTATGTCCAAAATGTTTCCTGTGACTGATATCCGTACTCCAGTGGGATCCGTCACTGACATCTTGTGAATGAATGTAATGGCATATTTTCATGAGACGTACGGTATTTCCTCAGTTCCTCAAAGTCCGCGATCACTGTATCAGGATCCTCTTGAAGGTTGTGAATGAGCTTCGGCACAAACTCTGCTTGAGGAAGGATGGCGCCAGCGAGCGATGTCGAGCTCTTATCATAAAGCATCTCGGCCCATACAGAAGATAGAACATTGTTGCCATCACGCTTGAGCTCCGGAAGCGACTGCGCCAGCTTAGCAGCAGAAATTTGCAGTCTACAATGCATGAGACATGAAACTAGACGAATATCACGAGACTCTACCTTTCCTTGTCAAATATCGAATTGTACACGATATCACGTAACCATGCAATAGCCGATTCGTACTGGGATGTCTCGACCTTGAAGCTGACACGTAATGTTTCGGAAAACTGGTCAGATATGCCGGGAACAGCCTCGTATGAGACAGTTCCATCGTCGAGCTGGTTGACGACCTCTTCATGGCTGAGTACCTCTCCTGAAGCGCGTTTCACGGGGAGCGAGAAAAAGGCTGAGAGGTATGTCGAGACGTAGGGTCGTAGCCTGTCAGGCAGCTTAGCCAAGGAAAAGAAGGCGTGTACAGCAACAAAGTCGGACTTGACGGTCTTTGAGCATCGCGGCCGAAATGAGATTATGAAACCTTTACCTTGACATGGTCGTACTGTACGAACATGGACAGCGGTGACCCATCAGACTGAATGTGCTTGGAAAGCTGAGACGGTTCGGAGCTCCGCACAGTACTTGATCGCCCATGGCCAGGCTCTTGAAGGGACTGAACAGGTATCCAAGAGATGCTTTTCACGTCCGGAACAGGGAACGACGTCAGAATATCGGTCGGTATTGGTTTCTCATGTTCAGCTTTTGCAGCTTCTAACTCCCGCTCTGCATTGGCAAGACCATCGGGACCGAGCTTCTCCCGCTGAGTAGCAAGACGAGTCTTTTCATCTTGCTCAAGCTTCTCTGCCAGAGTTGCCGAGGGTTTGCCGATGACGACAACGTAGGGGCGGTCGATGATGTACCTAACGACCGTTGAGCTATCTGAGCGCCACCATCATGATCTATCATCACTTACCTGTGCATGAGATCCACCCATTGGGAGCTAGTCCACGTCCGCAAAGTCTTGTAATAATTGATTTCATCTAAGGCAGGGTGCATATCCGAACCATCCGCAGCACCGTACAGGAAGTCACTTATAATGGCACCCGAGAAGGTGTCACCTTTAGCTGACTCCAATTTACTGCGAAGCTAGGTAATATCAATAACCTCAATGTTTGGTCACAGCTTCGTGATACCAACTCACCTGGCGCTCGTCCCGGTTGATGACCATGGATATCCTCGTCATATCCATACCATCAGCCGCAATCCGTTTGAAACTTGCGACAAGCTTCTGATCGAAGTCATCCAATTCTTCAACAGGGACCGAACCGATGTAGATCGGCAGATCAACCATTGTCGCACGAGTGTCTTCGCTAAAGTAGATGTACGAACTTACGAGCAGTGTTAATTGAATACCGTACCGAAGGTTGAACGAAGAATACTCACCAGAGGGGCGACTCGATTTCGATGTACTCCTTGTTCAGAGGAGCTACAGGTGATGATGTAAGGTATGTAGCAAGAATGTCTAATGCCTGTAAGAGATTGTAAGCTCCGAATGAGAAGGTTTGTAAGACCACAGACTTTTCGCTCTATGAAGTCGGTGGGCGAGGGACCAGTATAAGTGATCAAAAGTTCGCCTTGGCTCTCGTCCTTCTCGGGAAACTCAACAATTTCCTTCCTGATTTGCTTGATGGGAGAGCGATTGGCACTAGCGGTCTCCATGAAGGGTCGTTTCCAACCGCTCGGGCAGGGGCCGTGATTTTGACCATGTGAAATGATACTAGGTTCAACCTCGTCCTGCACTACAGCTAACAGAGACTTTGTTCCGCTAGAAAGCTTCCCAGTAACGATCAAGGATAGGTTGTGCGGGACATAGTAGGTGGCATGATAGTCCCGAACTGAGATCAGAAGGATGTCAGCGGTGGTGATGGATGTCAAGGGTGAATAATTCACTTTGCTCAACAGAGAGAACCCTAAGCGCTGCCATGAGTCCACCAGTCTCACTACGATAGGCACTCCCGGGAGGGTACAATAGACGCTGCGAGCTAAGAGGTGGACATGAGCAGTAACAGCGATGGTGTAACATAATAACAGACCGAAGGCCCATGAGATCGCCCGACGTATTTTCGCGGCCCTGCATTTCACTGTATACGACACCGCTGTTCTCGCCCTTTGCGTTAATATGGTGGACCTAAGCGTGCGTCAGTATGTCCGGGAAAGACGGCTTTGAAAGAACTGCCGACCTCTGTCAAGAAGGAAGCATTGGTCATCGTGGGATAGAGGATGTGATCCAGATATATGGGTAAAAGTTGAAGGAAGCCCTGCTCTCCAGCAGTTGAGGCAGTATACGCTAGGAGCATAAAGTCAATAAAAGGAACTTGGAATATGTCAATGTGCAAGACTTGCCAGTATGATCGGTGTCCGTCCATGCATTGGTTCCATGAGAAAATCCGCGATTTGCAAGATGATCTATGATGCCTTTGTACGGGTACTTTTCCGAACCCATGAAGACGAGACTTCCGGCAAACATTAAGCTACAGTAATAGATCAATTATATGCTCTACTTACTGCTCTAAAGTGTGTGGGCAGCCACTGTCGTTAAAGACTGTCATTTAGTTAGTTCCCGACGATAATCGCAACAGAGTGACACCGACTTTCGGTACCAACAACGAAGTAGCCGTTGACGAGGGGTGCTGGCCATGATATTAACGACGAAGGTGTCGAACAGAATGTCACGATGCTTACCTTCATAATCGAGATGCACAACGGTGAGGCCAGTGACGCGGCTCTGCCATTTTGACACGAGGACGTCAGTGTAGTCTAGCTTGACACGTTTAACCAAGTCGAAGTTGCCATAAGCCTGGAAGTTATCGTCCGGGGCAGCTGCGCCATTTGGAGAAGGTGACATCGATGAGATAGATTGGAAGAAGCGGCGCGGAGTCAGGAAGGGGAAATTGCGATTAGCGCCTGTTTGGAGGTGGACTGATAGGTTTGATAGTCCGACAAGTCTCCGAGAGAGAGGCCTTGCAGTAAGCCGGGTCGAGGCCGTCAACAATCGCTGCATCCACTCAAATCCGAGTCTTGAATTTTCCGAACGGAATAGAGTCTCCTTTACGTCAGCTCCTTACTCGTCTACTAATTTTATATGCACACACATGTGACTAGCGTAATCTGCCGATTACGAGCCTACCCCTCAAGGCCGCTCATGGAATCAAAGCGTACGTTTGACTACAAGCCAACAGCTGAGCAACTGGCTCTTGCGGAAGAGCGACGTCGAAAACGCGAAACAAAAAAATTGCAGCAACAGAATACGCAAAATCATGTCCATCTCTCGCAAACGTTTCTTCCAAGGCCTTGGAGATCTTTACCCAGCATACAGACTACACCTCAGTCCATCATCAAGGTCATGTCCTGGAATGTTTGTGGATTTTCATCTTGTATTTTGGAACCATGATGCAATCGATGATTTAGCTTCTTGCTCAATGTCTGATTCGTGCGTGGTTTGGTTCACACCTGGTACATGCTGCGTAGTGATGGTCGAGGATAGGCTCGAACCTTTTTCCAACAAGTTCAAAAGCCCTTAAAACCACCCACAGAGAGCCTATGTTACATGCTGAGATTCTGTCCCATTCTGCAGATATAATGTGCATGCAGGCTAGTCGTCAACTATTTAAGCCGTTCAAGTCCACATGCTGAGTACTGCCACCCACAGGAAGTGGATCGCCTAGACAAACTTTCCCCTGTTCTAGAACAAGCAGGGTATTCTTCCGCTTATGCTACAGGCCCTGGAAAGCAGCATGGCTGCCTCATTGCTTATAAGCAGGACAAATACAGTCGAGTGGGCGAATTCACCATCGAGTATGACAAGCAGGACGTGCGTGGGGATTCTTCCCATCCTGTTGCACGTATTGGCTCGAGTCGCGTTACGAATAATATCGGTTTCATGGTCGCATTGGCCGAAGTCGGCGCCGATCAGAAAGGTGTCATCATTGCAACCACCCATCTGTTCTGGCACCCCGCGTTGGTGCAATCAATATGTTTCATCTGAACACACGTTAATTCATTGTTTCAGATTCACGTACGAAAGAGCGAGGTAGTTCAGTTCATTCACCAATCGAGAGAATTGCTGAGCTGGGTCACAGACAGGCCGGCATCCTAGTACGAGAAGTTCTTAATTTCCGGCAGTCCAGGGAACTTGGTCATTGGCCCTGCATCATCGCTGGCGGTAAACACGGTAAACACGAGGTGAAATGTCGTGTATTGACTTTCTCGTAATTCTAGACTTCAACTTTGCTCCCGATGACCCGGCATACTCCTTGCTCGTCGGTGATCCGCTTACTGAAGCCCAGTCCCATCGTTTACAAATATCTCGTGTTATTCATATAACCATCGATCCTACAGTACCACAGACTAAGAAGAAGGCAGATGATGAAGAGGGAGACGGTTCAGAGGCTGATCCAGACAGAGTCATCAATAACTCTAGAGCAGCCACTTCGTCAGACGGATTGCTATCCGACCTTGAGCTAACATCACTATTTGTAAATGGTGCTAAGCTTCGGAGCGCCTATGATGAAGGCCAGAGAGCTGAGAGAGACAACGGCACCCCAGGTGATTTACACACATTTGGCGATCGAGTCTCTTTGGCCCCAACCAGACTCGGGGCTCATGAACCTATGTGGACTAGTTACACCCACTACTGGAAGACGACGCTAGGTTTCTTTATCCCTCACTTTCTCCTTCGCTGGCTGAGTTTGGTCTTTGTCAGATTACATTTTCTTCATGGACACATCTAAACACCGCATAGACATCGCTGGTTACCTCAACACACATCGCACCACTGACATGGAAGCAGGTCTTCCTCAGATCGGTATTTGCGGGAGCGACCATATCTCTCTGTGCGCAGAACTCCATCTATCACAATAGATTGCAACGTTGAGTAGGAGGTATGTGGCATATCCTGTCTAGGGTATTTCGTATGCAGTTGACTCAGCCAGCATTCGTAAATGGGATGAAGAAACTTGAAATGATGGACGGAGGGATGGAGAAAACACAAATAGGTACACAGACCCCTGGTCCAGCGGGGCAGCTACGATATCCTACATTATTTCGACCTGTCCGACCCTGCAAGTAATTTATCAAACAATTCTTGAGCGGCCTGCTCGTTCCGAAGTTGAATCATGTAGATGATGCCTGTCCGTGCACCTCTGGCATCGCTGAGTTCAATGGCAACACCAGTTTTGCCCACTCGTTCCACACCATCCGTGAGCACGATCGTCGAGATGAGAATGGTCTTCTCCTTTGAGGCTGCTTCGACAACGAGCTGCTTGACGTTAGTAGGCTGCTGACGATAGAGAGTCAATTGCGCAGAGCCCAACGACTTCCACTGGGCATGTTGTTGCTGGTGGAAGACCCTGCACTTCATCTTTGATATTGTGGGCTCGACTGGACCAAGAGGCTTTGGCTCTTCAATTGGAGAAGTTGGAGGACTAGGATCTTGGAAAGTTGATTCAGTGAACGAGTTTGCTCTGGAACCCATCTGCTGCGAAGGGAGGAGAGGTCTTGTTGTAGCATTATTGGCGCTGTTCACAGAGCTGATAGAATCTGTACGTTGGGCATAAGGTCGTGATGGTATGGGCAACCCTCCAGGCAAGGAAGGAAGTGGTGGTGCGTGACCCGGACCCGGACCATACTCATACTGAGAGTGGAGGGACCGCGATGATGCCGATTTCTGGAGTCTCCCGGAGGATTGCTGTGGCTCAGACGGTGGCCGAGGGGGAGGAATTCCATGAGGAGGACCTCCAGGACCCATCGACCGAGACGGAAATGGTTGAGGGTGGATGGGTTGTTGAGGAAAGTTGATAGATTGAACTTGGGGAGGGGCGCTTTGTGGAGGGCGGAGATGTTTATGCATTGACGGGTGTTGAGGAAGTGAATTGAGAGACGGTTGATGGTGAAGAGAATGCATCGAGGTATGATGTAATGAATGAACTGATGGTTGATGATGCAAGGGTGGCTGTTGCGTGTATCCTTGAACAGGAGGAGGTGAGTATACCCTGTGAGATGCTCCCATGCCGGGGTCTTGATCGGGCAAGAGATGCGAAGACCCGGTCATGCTCGCACTTCGAGCTGGTGGTATGGCCTGTCCCAGACCGAAGGATGAAGGTGGCGGATGTGTGGAGTTCATCATTTGAGCAGTGGATGACTTGCGCGCAGGGTAAGAGACTCCAGAAGGAGCATTTTGCAGGGAAGGTGTTCTCTGAGCACCTTGTAAACTTTGCGTCTGGGGAATACCAGCACCTTCACCGGATGGACTAGTGTTTCCGCTCCCCGGCACGACCTGTCCTGGGACAATTTGGCCTAAGCTTATTTTTCGAGGCGCGAAATTTTGTTGCGATGTGATGCGAGGCAACGAGAAGTTAGTGGCAGAGGGGAGCTCAGGGAGGTTAGGTTTTCCATTCAACCCACTAGAACTAGCGACTTGGTCTTTTGGAACACCCTGTTGAAGCAAGTTATCGGCCTTTTCACGTGAAGGAAATCCCTCATTTGCAGAAGGAAAATCAGCCACTGGCGACACCGGGAGACCTTTGGGCAAGGGGGGCACCGGCTCTGAAGCTGTTCCAGATACTGGTCAAAATGTCACCAAGGCGTATTGCAGAGAGGTGCATGCACATACTGGTCCTGGCAAAAGCGATACATTCCTTGAATTCCTTGATGATCTCGTCGCGGGCGCGAGTCGAATTGGCCTCAAGGATCAGCGTCTCTTTCCGCATAATGGAAATCTGAAGTGCATTATCTGCCAATATCTTGAGGTTCTATTCGGCATGATGATCACGTCACGGACCTTGGTCAGGTACCTCGGTCACCTTCAGGACCTTTCCAGAAAGTGGAGGGTAGCAGAGTCGCATATCAGGACCGTCCACACCCGCTGCAACCCTATCGTCCAAGGTCATCTTCTCGCATATCAAGAATAGGTCTGACAAAACATAGACAAAGCCATGCTGGTGAACAACGTCTACGCCTGTCGAACGAGGAGTAAAACGGACGACGACACTGGCCGATAATTTGAGTTCTCGAGCATAAGGCAACGTTGGCGGAGACATCTGCAGACGAACTAGCTACATATTCGAAGTAAAAAAAATCAGCGGGACGCTATCACGATACCACGCGAACCAACCAACCTTGGGCTCCATGGTAAATATGTCTAGCGTCGTATTCGTTGCCAAACGTTTCTCCAGGTCAGCGATAGATGTAGGCATGGGTGTTGTGGAGTTACGGCTGATGGATGTCAACTCTGTTTCCCGGGAAAACCGCTCTCTGGTCACATATCAACATCATGAACCATAACATAACGACGCTCTTGCTCACCCGCTTGACGAACCACTTCCACGAATAGATGTGTTTGCGCTTGCATTTCCACCCCCGAATTGACCTGAAAGTAGCTGGTTGTGCGTTCCGTCCAATTCCGTCACCTGAGATGCTGGTGGAGAAGTGACAGACTGATGCTTCACGTCAGAGGTGACAGGCGGCAGTGCGGAGGACGAAGCGGAGGGGTTGTCGCCAACCTTGACCCGACTTCTTCCATCCAAAGTCTCCAACAAATAATCCAACTTCTCAAGAGCACCAGTCAATAGTCGATGGTCGCTTCTGCCCGGTGTCGTGCTCCTTAGCAGTCTGTTGTAGAGTTTCCTGTAATATAGAAGACGACCCTTGGGCAAAAGAAATAGGGCATCCAAAGTCCATAAAGATGGATCAACTAGCTGAGACGACTGAATTGCAGCTATTGAGGGAGGGTTGGCAGCAGAGAACGCCTCGAGAACGCCTGGAAGCTTGATATTTGACTTGACAGGCTCCCATTGATCGAAACCAGTAGCGAATTTCTGACAGTACGTCGTGTAAGGTCGGTCAAGGTCATCGATCTTTAGAGTACATTCAGGATGCAGGAAGTCTCCCTAGTACTGAGCTCTCACCCAGCGCATTAAGAGGTCGCCCAGAGCTTTGGGAGAGGATGGATTAGAGCCGATTTCTTTCAGTTTCTGTGCATGTGTTAGCCACCTTATGTATGTGAAAATGTGTTACCTTACCGCGAGGAGTGTGCGATTTGTCTTGTACACACTCTCGACGCTGCGAAACATGACATCGAGCTCGGGTGGTGGCAAATTGGATCGTGACCATGCTGCGGCTACTCTCTAAGAAGTGAAGTGATGAGCTTAACACGCCTGTAATGAATTCAGGGACGCACTCGGATTATACCCGTCAAGTACTCCACATAGATCTTTTCGCTCTCGATAAGATCGGTCAATGGACTAGATTTCTTCGTCCTTTCTGTTGGGGAAGTAGGGGAGGTAAGAGACATTGATGAGTCAGATGGGCCGACTGGCGTTGCAGGAGATTGAGGCAAATCAAATCCTTGACTTGGTGTGAATACGTGCCTACGAAATCAGGGCCGAAAGGATGCGTTACCTAGAGATGCCATGCTTGGAATTGGAGGTAACTGCGGTCCGTCATTAGAGTGGGTACCTAGTACAAGGATTGTATTCTTGGGAGGTGGCGGTGGTGGCGGAGATATAAGTGAACCGGGTGGTAGGGGAGGGAGTTTCTCATCACGACTTGGGATGAGTAAAGGTCTGTATCCACTGACAGAGACGCTATTCGAACCCGACATTGAGCCCAGCTGGATAATGTACTAGTAATGGCAGAATTTAAACGAGAGTTGAGACAGATTTCAAGTGGCTGGGTGTGATCAGAACGCTAGTCCTGCAGGTATAACACTCTGTAAACCCATCCAGCGAGGAAAGAGGTCAGTACCGACAATCGCGAAGTTCATAGAGGATAACCATGAGTACATATATTTCAATCAATTTTGATATGAAAACATTTCACGCTGTCGTATCAACAATGAGCTTCCCCCCATGATGGCATGAGAGCATGAAACAAAAATAATGGCCTTTCCAACTGACAAGGCACAACCAGTACACCATGCACCGCGCAAAATATAATAATTTTCACTAACAAAAGGTTTACAGTGTACTACCGGTACCTTTCACACCAGATTCACGCTTGTCGAGTTAAGGCCTGTACACCACCTTTTGAGACAATTTGAGTACCCAACATTAATAGTAGGCATCTAAATGGTACTACCAATGCAATGTTTTTTTTTTCGCGATGTTGAACACACTCGATGATTTAAAATACGCAGTGCTGGAATGTCACACAAATGCGGTACATTTCACAGTGTGACCAATGCATGACATCGTGTGCGCGTCTTTGACACGAGCCGTCACGCATTGAAACAGGTTTTGCACAAAATGCCTTTTGCAACACGGAATTTCAACCTAATCACTCCCTTCTGTAGAGATATTTTGTGCGGGATACCTGACTGATTGCTAAAACTTCTTATTATTGAGCCATGCATTAATAAGCATGTATAGAAGTATAATACAAAATTACAAAGAGATATGTGAAGTGTGTAAAAGCTGGGGATAGATTCAGTCGAAGACATGGTACAATTGTGCTGTGAAACAACTTTTGTACCACCGAAAATTGCCTGTATATGTAGTATCATTTTACAAGTGTGAAATGCACCGGTGGTGTGAAAGGTACCGGTAGTACACTGTAATTAATTATATAAATACCATAAACTAGCCTTGACACAATCAACGATGTCATATCCCCTGCACTGGCTCAAAACCACTTTCTCCTCACGGACACGTACAGTTGAACTCCTACAACCAGAGTTAGAGAAAGGTGTCATCACAAAGCATGATTTTGATCTAGCAACTACATTCCTGCCTGGAGGGCACAAACACTGGCCTGTTCGTGCGCTGTTCCGGTATCATGTTCATATTTGACCGCGGATCCTTGCGAACAGGCGATATATGGCGTCGGGGCGGCAGGTGCCACCCTTGGTTACGGGCACTCCATTGCACGTCCTAGGTGGTCTCACACCAAACTTGCATGGGGCTCGGGCGCTGCCACCCTGATTGGGATGGTTTTTGGCCAGGTTAGACAAGTCCTGGCCCACAGACAGTTTACAGAAGCCCTGGAAAACCCCGCAGGATTTATAGAAGCGTTGCGCAATATTGACCGCAGACTTGGAGGTGATGGGCGCTTGGGCTTCACGCTGGAACGGATAAGAAAGGATGGTGCACGTTTGGACGACACTGTTACTTCCGGGAGTAGTAAAGAGCATGGCCCTGAGATGGTTAGTGAGGAGAATTGGAAGAAAACCTGGACTCAATCTAATGCTCCCGATGGCGAGTAATCGTCTTGGTTTTAGTATATGCCACCCTGACATCTTCGCAGCCGGCTCAACCCAAGCAACTCAACCAAAGAATCGCTGGGAGGAAATACGTGCAGCGAACGCGCGTTCTTCTGGTTATGTGTCTTCTTGGGACACTATCCGACAGCGTCATGAACGCAACAGATTGCCCAACTCAACGTCGTCGCAGAGCAATGACCCACCACTGTCTGCAACCGATGATCGAGCAGCAGAGCAAGCCAAGTTTGACACTATTCTGGAGGCCGAAAGAAGGAGAGGACAGTCACAGGACTCTCGCGATTTTGCATGATGCTAATGCACCGGTGAGCTGAGTATCACATATTTCTCTCGAGAATGAGAACTAGCCACCAACAATCTAATGCATTATGAGTAATACATACTGTCCAGACTCCAGGGTTGACGACAGCATAAGTAATAGTCCGAAAGCAAATAATGTAAAGTCATGCGCGATAACTCCATCGCACCAATCCACTCTCAGGAGGGAGCGGCTGTTGTGGCTCGTGTGGGCCCCAGTTGGGCAGGAGTGGGGGTACGTTGCCAGCGGCGCGGCAGTATAAATCTAGCGAACCCGTGTCTTCTACGAACGTCGGGGAATCGTACTCCATTGAGTGTGATGTGGAGGGATTAGGCAGAGGCGCCATCTGAGCATTTTCAGGTAAAGTTGGCGTCGCAAACAATGTGGTATGCGAGAATGGATATAGAGGCAGCCCCACCTCCAATGGCTGCTTCTGATTTGTCAATCGTACAATTTCTCTCATAAGGCCTTGCAATAACTTCTCTTGGCGAGCTGCGCGATGATGAATGTGATGTCTTTGATAAAAGGGATATACGTACTACCAATGGGAGATCTTGCTCCATAGTTGATCATTGCTTGTCTGTGATACTAGTCAATGGACGAGCCACGAGATTTTACACGATGGCATACCGCAAGACGTTGATTTCACCCCATACCTGATCTTCTCTTGCCTGATCCCCTACTTCTATGAAGTACTTGCAGACCTGGACTTGAACTGCTGCGGCAAGGTACCAACAGATCTAGGGATAGACGATGAATGACTTCTGATCGGGGCAACTCAGAAACTCACTGTTACGAAAGGGTGCAATCGTGATATATCCAAAGAGGTCTCAGATAACTTAAAGTAAGCTGAAAGAATGGCTCTTGCTGCATTGATACATCGGCTCGTGGAGATGCGATTCAAGTCAGTTAGGTCAAGATAAGGATTATGGAGTGTAATTGTAGCTCTTCAAGTCGATCCGTAAGGATTGAACAGAGGAGGGCAAGGGCAAGGACTTACGCGTGTGGTATAATATGGACCATATATAAGTCTGTATCCACTGAGCCACGATTGCTATGTATTTCGTTAGCGCTTGTCATTTTGAACATAGACGGAAGGTTCTCCAGGAAGCCACTGTAGACAAGTCGGTCGAGATCTGCAAAGCCAGGTAATTGGAAGGGGTCTTGAAACTTGTTAGGCGCAGTCGGAACACGTAGGTTTCCCCGGACATTGAAGTCGGTGACGCGGCCGAACATCATGATGGCCTTGATGAGAAGTAGAAAAGAATCGGTGTATTTCGGTAGATGTGTGGTAAAGACATCTTCCGCACACATGTCTTGAGGATTGCTAGGCATTAATTGCTGAAAGGGGTGAGGTCAACACAGAGTCGTCAGAAGCTCTGAAACCACAGAGAAATTACTCACCTCAGAGTCGAAGTCTTCCCCTCGGAGAGGAAGCTCAGTTCCGATGTCCCTCTCATCGATTGCGTGGATCCATCCACCGACCGATACTATACGATCAAAGATGATTGTCGTCCACCAGGTGCGACGACGTGACTCCAGATCTCTAAGATCCTTGGGAGGAGGGAGGTACCCACCTAGTGATGTAGTATTGTGCGTTGAGAAAGTTCCTGGATAATTTAACCGTAGTGGTATGGCAACGCGAGTCTGGAACGCTGCAAAAATCCAAATTTCGACCCAGCGCCCTTCTTGATAGAAATACCAAGCAAGCAAGATGCACGCCTGAACGACGGGGAAGATATCTTGACCAGTTGCCATAGTTTTATCGATATACTGTCGAGTTTTGCTGGCATGGAACTCTGCGAATTCGTCGCGTCTTGTACCATCGGGCAAAGTCGCCACGTTGCGGGAGGACCATCTGGAAGCAGACGCGCACTACCACTACTGTCAGTAACATCCAAGATTGAAACTAGGGGCAGAATCACTATCGCATGGAGTATGGCCGAGTGTGGAAAGGAGGAGTCCCTAGGATCCAGACGTACGGCTGCAAGAAAGGAAGGCCGATGAAGGATGCGAGGACCACAAGGATCGCACTTAAAAAATACGTCTATACTAAGGAAACCTTAGTGGATGCGATGGAAGGAATGTCAGCCCTCACTAGTGCTCCAGAACATTTCGCTCAGGGAGATCAGGATTCCAGCCTGAATATATTATGTCGAGAATGGTGTCAGTTGAGCTCTTGTGCCCAACCTCGTACAGTTCTGGACTATTGCTGTTGTTGCGGGGATCAGAATCGCGCAGATGTTCTGGAAGTATCCGGTCTTTTGGGTAAGGAAGCGACGGTGTTTGAACAGAACTAGTCGCCTGACTTCCGGATGTAATGGAAGATGGGGCGGATCCAGGGCGCAGATGACTGAGACGGCGTAGTGGTTGCTGAGATGATCCTGATGACCCAATGTTTCGCTGCTCTTGAAGCTGGATCTTCAATTTCGCTGCATGTGCTTCAGTCAACGGCTGGTTAAATTGGTTGTGCAACTTACAAACCTCTTCCTCTAGAAGCCGAATTTTTTCGAGAGGATCTGTTTCTGGCGCCAAAGCGAGTCCGTCTACTGGGTCATAGACGCACTGCGGTTCGGCGGGGTGCCTGAGATATAAATGTGAACATCACCAGCAAAACGCATTCGTGGAGAGCTTACGCGTAGTCAGGCGGTGCTGGTACACTTATGAGGGACTGCCATTGCCTTGTGCAGTGCATCAGGCCATCTGAACGGCGAACGCCGAGAAATATCGTACGCACTTCATGCATGTGCCACAGTGGGGACGGGCAGCGTCGCATTTCTAGAGACAGTCCGGTTTCAGCCTTTGGCCAGCTAGAACGGCCGATTGCAAGCTCACAAGTTTTCTCTTTCGACATGGCCGACAAGCCTTTGGGGGATGTCAAACATTCCAAAGTATAGAAGAATTGGTATGTAGTTACCTGGTTCCTACGAAGTGCAGGGCGGTTGGCAGCGCTAGTGGTTGGGGATGCTTTGGGCATTACGCGTGGTTGGGCCCAGGTACTACTTCAAATTGATGCTCTTAAATGCTGACGATGCCTATAGCTCTGTCAATGCGTGGCGGCGGGGGAGCAAGTAAAGGCTTCCGCCTAGTCAGCGACGGATTTCAAAATACAAGTAAGCTGCTCGCGGTGAGTACTCAACTGTGATATAGACGCGAGGAGGACACACTTTCATGGACTCAGAGATACCCATCATGTACGTATTTGGGCGAGTGACCTCGCGGACCTTTAATAATCTTGCACCAGGTACAAGTAGGTACAAGCTTGAAACGTTCATTGCAAATTCAACTAAATTGGAACCCTTTCATACTTATGTATTCTGGTCGCACTAGTAATACTATATGTACATGTTCATATAAGTAACTCAAAAATCTAGCACAGCTATCAGCTCCTGAGCAACATATTAACGCTTTAAACGTGTTCTGGTTATCCTGTGTACATGCCGCTACACACTAATATTTGTGAAAGTATTACTGACACAGCACTAGAACTCTTGACCATGCCGAAGCCTAAAGGAATGACTAGTCTATCAGTTCTACCTACGGGAGAGTAAGCTACCCCAGCTATTCCCACGCAGTTGCAGGATTCCTGGAAAGGCTATTCAAGGCTATTCACGACGGAAGTTCCCAGACAAGGTTTCCCGTTGCCTAGTGATCAAGTCTTATTTCCCCTTTCAACTCGGAGCGCTAAGCCTGGCGGCCAGCTCCCTTGATCCTCAACACCGGCAGTGGCACGGTCAAATAATGAAGCCCAGTAAAAACCTAAAGGTAACTCAACGTGTGGGAGCGTAAGGAGCGGTGATTACCATTAACGCCGAAGAAAATAAATAGATACATATCACCAGGGGGCAATTTAATGAGGAAGGTGTTGGCGGACCGTTATCTGACATGTCTGCTCACGGCAGATGCCCACTCACATAGATATACACATATCAACGTGGCACGGCGTGATAGTACAGAAAGATGCACTACTGTCCGCTAGAGTAACGCGCAGAACCAAACGCAACACAATGAAAGCAAGGAGAATATGCGAGCCTTGCGAGTGCATGCGAGAGGGGATAAGCAGAAAAGTGAGTTGTCATGTCAAACAGTTATGCGCTGGAATCGTTGGATTTGAATTTGGCAGCGGTTGCCTTGGCCTGCAGTCCAGACTCGAGTATATCACGAGGGCGAACAAATACATGTAGCGTCAGCAAGCTTCGAACGAGCGATATAGCGTTCCCTCTGTTAGTGAGTAGGAACGCAGCGAACTGGCAACAGTACCCGTCTTGCGTTGGGTCTGCCATTCAATCATACCACAAGGGTTACACGTTGTAAAGCACTGTCATGCTTGAAAAAGCCATTGCCAAGCTGAGAACTTTGTGCAATGCTTGAAGCTGGATCAGAACTTGAGCTGTTGAGTGCCGCCGTAATCAGTGCAAACATCGCGCACTTCTTGCACTGAAGAATTTCTTGCCATCGGTATATCGCCACATCGTGCTATAATGCCTGAAAGATGATCAACTTAGTCGCTGAAGGTTGGCTGAGGAGAAAGTTATTGCAGGAGCAACGTAATCTAACGGAATGCACGACTTTCCGCTGTTTCCAACAGGGATCTTGAAAGCTTACACCTACGTTAGTATTGGGTCATGAGCAAAATTATAATTGCGCAAGTTTTTGCGTAACGCGAGGTGCACATGCCTATATTCAACAAAACCGTTAGTGCGTGGAATGCGCGCCGCAACTTCCCTGGGTATGTAAATCATAGTAGATCCTGTTCGTTTTAGGCAGGGTAGATGCGACAATAGAATGACAGTTTTTCGATTTGAGTCGCTCGATGTTAGTCTGAACCATCCACTGGGGACAAAGCATTGTAGCACGTAACCATAAACATCCATGATAGGGCAAAAGGCCCTTATGATCACTGTGGAATATCTGCAGTTGCTCCATGCGTTTATTACCGACATTCTACGACCTGTTATATGGATTAGCTAATAGTTAAGACTGCCCTGAGAATAGAGAATGACTTACAAAACTGTGGCAACGACCCGCCTAGAATGTGCTGCGTGTCTGAATTCGGTCAAGTAGATCCCTAGTAAGATGTGGACTAATGTGAACAATTGGGAAAGCTCTACAGGAGCAAGAGTGTCAACCTTGCCAGGTGCCGAGGTTCAGACGGCCATCGGTAATTGGGATCGAGATGGTAGCACCGATCAAGGACGTCTTCGTGTGAGAGACACTGGAAGAGCATCATACATGAAAACAGCACCATTGAAATTCAACAAGGCGACATACGAATCGCTGTAAGCCACACGCATGTGAGTCTACTTGTCAGCAAGTAGTGAACGTAAAAGAAGCACTCTGGGCCTTCATCCGTGTGCATCCAGTTAAGACTCTCGGGGACGATATTATCCAGAGCCATGTCCATATCTATTGAAGAGTTCAGCCAACATTGTCACCTCCTATCGGTTCATTATATCTCTCCTTTGCGAACGTCTGATGCACAGAATACGATGAGTACTAACTCACAGACCTACTTCACAGACGACCGACCTCGATCATAGTTTTCATTGATTGTCAGCGCGGCTGACGTGTGTTGACTAGCAGTGTTTGAGAATGACCGAAATACAGGCTGTACCACACTCACATGAAGAGGAAGAGCATTCCAACCTGTGCAAGATGTGATCTTAGCATTGGATTGAAAGAACAACTGTACCAGGTGAATCTTAGCGCTCCGTACCTTCACGTCCTTAATACCTGGTGCGATCTGGGCGTATACCTCATCCGTGACAAGATGACACCCTTTCGATCTTTGTGGAAGCGTAAAAGTTTTCTGCCAACCCATAGTACGCAAGTAGTAAAAGAAGGAGCGAGGCTTGTGACTCTAGAAATACTGTCCAGGAACTTGGAAGCGACAAATACTTATGTCACACGATCGAGCGCCAAGTTACATGCTGCTCTCAAGATCAGCGCGTCGTTTCTCTCAAGGTGTGCAAATGAAAGGTTCCATTCCAAGGCACAATGAACTACATACATGAGGAAAATGTATGTCTAGCAGAAGGCATTAATCGTCCATGGCACCGAACCTCTTGGAGCGATCTAAACCACCACGATTGCCTGGTACATTACGATTCCTACAGTGATTAGC
The DNA here is from genome assembly GCA_016584345.1 of Suillus ampliporus. Classification (NCBI taxonomy): domain Eukaryota; kingdom Fungi; phylum Basidiomycota; class Agaricomycetes; order Boletales; family Suillaceae; genus Suillus; species Suillus ampliporus. The sequence goes on from JABCPV010000003.1 coordinate 508,394, forward strand.
ATAATGGCCCTTTTCTCCGCACTGGGTATATGATGAGTATTTTCCTCGACAAAGAGACGCGCGAAGACAAACCTTGAAACACAGCACATCATCGAGGTTTCGGCGAGGTGGTCCACCACCGTTCGGTCCTCCACTGTGCGACATCACCTGCGGACCCATGGTTCCCCGGTCAAAATCAGCATACCGACCATATCCTGGCGGCGGCGGGCCGAGATCACGATTTGAAGGCGGTGACGGAGGTTCATATGATCTAGGTGGTGGTAAGTTGGGTTTTGGGCTGTAGACAGGAGATTAGTCGAGTAAGAAAAGCGAGTATCAATGACACGCACTGGCCACGAGGGCAGTCTGGACCTAGTGGGCACAAGCCGGTTAGGTAGAGTTGACAGGCGACACGGCGAACATGCTTGCGAGGGCACGTTGGTCCTATTGATATGCAATATCAATACAATTAAAAGATTCAATGTGAAAAGTCACTTGACTGAGGCGCACCTAGTTTGCAGAAACCGCGTTTGTAATCAGGACACTCAACACGGCGTTCCTTGGGGTGAGCATAGAGGCATTCATCTCCTGCGGAGCAATAACCATACTTTGCATACCACCAACATTCCGGCATGCGCCTAAGATTGTACTCGTGCAAGAACTCGCACGCATCACCCTTCTTACACAAACCACGTAGCCAATGTTTACAGACTGTAGCTAAACGTTCTCGCTCACGGGGATGAGTTGGTAACTGCTTGGGGGGCTGGAAGTTCTGTGAAGAGGGCGTTGTATGTCGCAAAGGACAGTGGAGTGGTCCCAATGGACAACCGGTTGGGGTCAATGACAGGCGACATATTTGATCGTCTTCAGGATCTGTCAGTAGAAGAGTTGGTGTTAAAAACAAGAAATCTACCTTTATCGATCTTGAGACCGAGTTCATTCTTGATATAGAGTTCTTCTGGAAAGTTGTTTTGATGGAATTGAGGATGTACGATGTCCCTGAGGGCTGATGGACCAGCTAATGGGTTGGTGGTCATTATAGACCGACGCGAAAGCGGAGCCTTGTCTAGCCTTGTCGTGCCTGACTAAGACTTGACGAGGGGATACGTGGCTTACATAATGGGGTGCTTGGCAGGTAAGCAATACGTTACATTTAAGTTAAGGGTTGGTTATGGGATGGGCATATGATCGTTAAAATCCCCATGAGATAAAACACCGTGACGAGACGTACGTATCCTCTCCGATAGGCTCTCTTCCCTTCTACCATAGCATGAAATCGCCGTCAGTCAGCGTATTACCCTTGGTTGATTTTTCAATCTTTGTTCTTGCCCTCACATTGTCATGTTTTCTTCTACGCACATGGCTTGTTTCTGTGAGAAGACGTCTACCGCCTGGTCCTCCCACAGGCTGGTTTGGGAATTTCAGTATGCCATCCAGTTATCAGTGGCTTCATTATGCGAAGTGGAAAGAATCATATGGTAGGACACATCGATCACTAGAAGTAACGCCTATGAAAGAACTTATGTTTGTAGGCGACCTTATCTATGTCTATATTCTGGGTAACCCTATCATTATCATCAACTCGGCGCAGGTAGCAGAGGACCTTCTTGAGAAACGGAGCAGAAATTATTCTTCGAGGTAAGTTATATCCATCTCGTGATCGACTTGCTCGTTCTATTAGTTTAATGGAAACCACAGGCCCATTAGAACTATGGTGGTTGAACTGTGAGTGTCACCGTAGATCGATTGCTGATACGTGGCTGAGAGTCCCAGAATGGGATGGGATTGGCTCTTTTCGTCGATGCCGTATGGAAGCAGGTGGAAACAACGTGCGTGGTCATTCCAGCAGGCGTGTAAAAATTGCAATTTCGGCCCCAGACAGATCGCTCTTCCATCGTCACTTTCGCAGGCTGCAGACGTCTGACTATTACCCAGTTGTAATAAAGGAGACTTATACAACTCTTCGAAATTTGGCCGATACACCGGATGATTTTGCTCATCACTTGCGCCGCACAGCCGCAGCTATCATTATGAGAATCTCATACGGACATGAAGTTTCGGACCAAGGTGACATTTACGTGACGCTGGCGGACGAAGCAATGCAGGCTTTTGGCATGGCAGGCATATTTGGCTCGTTTTTGGTCGATTATCTACCATTTCGTAAGTTGCCCACACGAGCGGCAATCAACATCACTGACCAGTGTTCATGCCTGCAGTGAAATACGTTCCTGCATGTATGCCCGGCGCAAATTTCAAGCGTCAAGCACTGGTGTGGCGCAAAATGACCAGGGCCATGGTCGACAAACCATTTCAGGCAGTGAGAGAACGCATGGCGAGCGGCACCGCTATTCCATGTTTTGCGCAGAAGGAACTGGAGAAGTTGCAACAGAGTGCAAATCCGGATCCCGACTATGAAACCACGATTAAAAATGTTGCAGGTATCTCCTATGCAGGTTAGTCAAGTTTTGGTTGCACAAGGATATGTAGATGCTGAGTCAATTTTAGCTGGTGCAGATACGGTTCGCACCAATATCCGCGAGCTCTCTGGTGCCCACTGATCTGATTTGTAGACGGTTTCTACCTTGCTGTCCCTCGTCCTGGCGATGCTGGTTCACCCCGAAGTGCAAAAACGGGCGCAAAAAGAACTTGATGATGTTCTTGCCATGGACCGCCTGCCGACATTTGCTGACAGATCTGAACTGCCATATATTGACTGTATTGTTTGGGAATGTCTACGATGGAACCCGGTGCTCCCTATGGGGGTGGCTCACCTTGTATCTTCAAATGATGAGTACAACGGTTATTTTATTCCCAGCGGTACCTCAGTCTTGCCTAACGTTTGGTAAGTCAAATGTTTATCAAAACTGCGAAGCTCACAGTATTTGTAGGGCAATTCTTCACGACGCCGACATTTACCCGGATCCGTTAATGTTCAGCCCTGAGCGTTTCTCGGACCAAGCAAGGAACGAGGATCTTGGCATCAACAAACTTCCTTGGCCAGCCTTCGGGTTTGGAAGACGGTTCGTTACAACATATATTCTCAATTGGTTAAAATTAATTACTCCGTTCAGGATGTGTCCTGGACGCTGGCTGGCGTACGAATCTGTTTGGTTTTCCATAGCGTGCATTCTATCCGTGTACTCAATCGAGAGAGCAATTGATGAGAATGGCCTCGAAATTGTGCCAGAAGTTGTGTACACTTCCTCCCTGCTTAGGTATGCTATGTCGTTAATGTCAGAAGATGTTCTATTGACAAACACGAATAAGCCGACCTAAGCCCTTCAAGTGTCGCTTTATGCCTCGATCGGAAAGAGCTGATCAGCTAATCAAGGGTACTGCCTCCTGAGCCGCTGCACGTATTGGCGGGACGTCTAGAGCATGAACTTCTGGTTGTTCCCTAGTGACAACCCCACGCCCTTAACGGATGAATTTCGAGGTTTTGTTATGACACAGTAGAGCATGAAACGAGTACATTTGTAATTCTGGCTACACGAAGGTCTATACTACCACATGCCCAGAACCGTGGATTCTAAACCTGCTTGCCTCAATCTTTCGACAGCCTGATTCACACAATCGAACCAGGAAACGTCATTTTCCTTTCCGCCTTCGGCATACACTTCAAAAAAGTAAACATCGTGAAGGGTGTTTGAACATAGGGATGGTCTTCGGTCTATGCGGGAGACTGGCATGTTGAGCGCCTTGATTGCCCGTGAAGAATCCCATGTCCCCGAACTTCTATCAGGTGAGAGACGGATTAGAGCACGCTTCTGATGGGTAGGTGGTATTTTCCATGGGACCTGAACATCTGCACCATATGATACGATATAAAAGCGCGTCGTATTGGCTGCAGAATTTGAGTTCGTTCCCGTGCTGCATTATCAACATCACATACATTCTCCATCTTGAATGCCAGTGCGCAACACTTCAAGGTCACGAAACAACGAAGTCACAACGGCGGAACAGATCGCTGCACTCTTCGAGGGGTCAAAGCCCTCGGACGGCGGGTTGAGCAATGCACGAGCAGCACCCGCAGTCGAGTCGGTCGGCACAAGCGATGCTCTTGGAAGGAACTTCTTCAAAAATGCCTTACACTGGCCTAACGCCTACATGATCAGTCAGAAAGTGACATACGCATGAAGAGGGACGTATGTGTTTTCACTTGTTCGTGGCTGAAAACGTGTTCAATGTCCTCCATTTTGACATTTTGACGAACGACTAGAGAATGTTCGATCGGCAGAGTTGTCTCCCCTCTCACAAAACTGTCCTGACCAACAATTTTGCATCGAAGTAGGTTGTAGCTCTCGATCACCGACCCGTTGGTGCTATTTTCTTGGGGTATAATACCAAAGGGCAGCTCAGATGATAATGACTCGAAAACATCTAGAAGAAATATATCACAGATGAACGGCGACAAGGAGAGGTAGCGGTCGACCTACCGGCGATGGTCTGGTTTGCGATATAATGAACACAATCACCAAAAGCGTCAAATGCCGCCTGATGGGAATATGTTCCGGGCGGACCTAAGAAAGCTAATGCAGGGAGCATGATATTGATAATGTCGAAGGGGTATTTAGCATCGATGGAGTCTATATCGTGCTCCAAGTTTTCAAAGTCCAGGACGTTCAACGGTCCATTAATGAATTACACACGGTCAAACGGACATCTAAGTTGGGTAGTGACTACAGTATGTATCATGCTTGTAGCATATCAAAATTCCAAGATACAACGAGAGTGCATAAAGCTAGAGTACTTCATGAACAAAGAAAGATCCATGGCGGCCTTTACAATACATTATTTATTGCGATAAGTTACTGACGAGGCGGACTGTTACGACAAAACGCTGGGATAAGGCTAAGGCTGGGGATCCAGGTCGATTATCTTGAGGAAGTGTGCCATGTCGTGCTGTGGTGCACTTGTCTGCGTGACACTGGTACCGGCACGCAGTCGCTGATCAGTGACAGCAGGGACTGGTCTCCCATCCGCAGGACTCGAATACACGACTGCCGTATCGCAGACTTCCAGAATGCAAGCATCCAACATCTTATGGTACCGGTCTGAAAATATCTCACTGAGTACTGGATGCGAAAACCATCAAACAACTTACGTGAAAGGGGAAGTCGCTCGGCCATCTTGCCCAATGCCATCCTGAACCAGATTTTGTTATTTGGGACCGTCACCTGGCGTTGCGCACCACTGACCTTACAAAGTCAAGCTCTGCCCGTAGGGTTTCCATCTGTTGAACATGGCCAGCATCCTGAGCAGCACGGAGGAAACGGCTGAAAACTCGCCCGGCGAGATACCAGCAAAACTAGCGAAACGGATAAGATGCAGGCTAGCCCAGGTTAACTAACACATACCGGGCAGAAATAGTCCAAAAGTCCGATATCATAGTTCGTAGACCACACCGCATATATGAGATCAAGGATCATACGGGCACTCTCGAGTATTTTGGCAGCGGAAGTGCAATTAGCCCTATGGACATTCGAGTGAGGTTCGTGAAGTAAGATTATTGATCTAGAAATATGCGAATGAGCTTGCGCGAGGGATCATAGAACTTAAACTACTTACACGTGCAATGTGAGGAAAGTGGTGTATAGGTGTGAGTCTACCAGCCCCTGTCTGAATGGGTCTTTCAGGTTACTGGGAAATGACGATCGGAATGACACGAGTAGCTGATCCAGTTCCAAGAAGGCAGGGCACGACCGGATGTCTAGTTGATCTCCATACCCCTGGATCGCCAAGTTCTCGACTGGCAGGAATTTCACATCTCCCAAATTCGATTTGATCCTGTATCGGTGGTTGAAGCTTTTGATGAAAGAAAGAATCATAGTGCTCTTGATATACAACGTGAAGGAATCGGTGATATCGGGTGGATGAAAAAGCACCGCTTCTCTCACATGACACCACTGCCGCACGTTATAGTTCACAGGTATCTAAGTGAACTATCAGCTAGCAGGAAGAAATGCGAGCGTTTACACTAACCCCCAACTCAAACTGCTCCATTGTGACTGGGAACACTTGGGCAATGTCGTCATCATCGAGGGAGAGCGCCCAGCCAGTGCCAGATCCATGCTGGCGATCGACCGCGTATGCCAGCCAGAAGGTGTTTCTCCGTGTTTCATCCTCGATTGGAGTGCGAGGCGGAGATATTATCGACAGTCTGGGGGAACTCTTATGTAACGAACAGAAAGGAGGGCAAATGTTGAGTCCCAACGGTATGGCGACGCGTAAAGATTGTCCACTACAAGTGTATAACTGTCATCAAGAGCAGTCAGCGATATTCTACGATCTAAATGAAAATCATAGCAACCTCCACCCATCTGTCACAAGCTGGTAAGTAAGGGAATATTCGACTGGAAGATGAGCTCACTTCGAGTGACACCAATAGTACCACATCAGCAGAACGTACGCTGGAAGGAAGTTAGTTACAACGCAACCGCTCACATAGACCCACTAACTTTGCACGCATTGAATTAAGTGTTGACCTCTGTTCAAGTACCTCTCGACCGCTTCTTTAGCATGGGTTGCCTGTTGCTCTGCAAATGTATCAGGCAGGTCTGGTTGTGCAAATTGTCCTTCGTCTTCCACAAAATGATTGTCAGCGAAACAGGCGATGTAGCAATTAAAAGATGGAGTCCTTTACATGAGAAGTCTGCAGCATCTGTTCGAGGTCCTCCAGCTGCAGTATAAATGGCACTGACAGCGCATATAGCATGTAAAATGGGAGTAATGGGAAAGTCAGGGTGGTCTGGTGGGTATGACAGCGAAGCTATGAAGGTGCCTCTGTGAAAAAGGCGAGATGCATGTGGGTGAAACAAGAAGAACATCTCCACCCTGGTACAAACAGTAAGCCGAAGAAATTGCTCAGATGAATGGCTTACAGATGACGAATGAGTTCCGGGTGAGGAAGGTTGACAGGCCAATGTGACCACATGATGTCTGACAAGAGGAATGAACTCAAAATTACAAGAAGCAAAGATGGGTCACCACGCGTACCCATGCTGGATGAAAGCAAGGGAGTATCGGTTCCGACGCTTGCATCCCCAATGAGACCCGAATTTTCATTACAAAAGTACGGGTTAACCATTTGGGCATTCACATCCAAAGTAGATGGTGACAATAGGGATTCCAGGTCACTCGGAAAGCTCATCGTGGATGCCGATCCGGAACGTGAAGTCAATGGCACAGATTGAATAGAACTAGGTGAATTCTGGGTAGATGAGGGAGCCGAACTGCCAGGTGGATTTGCATCGGGGGGTATCTCCTGCTCTTTTTGACTTAAAAGTGCCTCGAGCTCCTCTGAGGACGAGAATTTGGTGATGAGCCCCACGAAGTTAGCGAGTCAGATACGTACTTATCCGAGTTTCCAATCGCTCAAACCTGTTCTTGGGACTATCCGATGGGGCAGATAGGGTCTCCGTCGTTGCAACTGATGTGATATTTGAACAGAGGACCAAGCTAGAAGGGTGGTGCGTACCTTCGTCGAATGTGCATTCCGGTTTTTCCGGCAGATTTGCTCCAGGCTGAGCATGATCGCGAGCATGCTTGTGCGAACGAACACACGTCGAGCACGGTCGTCTAGCATCACTGGTGGAGCGTCTGAGCAAGGGCAGCTCTCATCTTATCGCGACTTTACCATTTCTTGTGATAGATCAGAATCATGCATCAGATGACATCTTGAAACTCACCAATTTGCGTCTTCTGCACTGGTGGCAGGCCTGATAACAGAATTTGAGTAATTTGGGAGTGAAAGAGCAGAAGTCTTGAACCTGATTTCTCTTGAGGACAGTAGCGCCGCCAGTTTCCGAACCTACTGAACCATGTGCTTTAGGCATCGATAAAGATCGGAAACGTTATGATTAAGAGTATAACGGCGATTAATTACAGCATGCGATATCGGACCAGCTTCGTAAGGTCCGCTAGGGCGAATAGCACAAGAGGTGCAGGTTCAACGTTCAAAGATGTTGAAACGTCGAAGAACCACCATAACGCCCATGCTATAAGTGACCATTGCTCCACCATATCCGGGATAATGATATTTATGGCACTCAAGATCAAAACCGCAGTCACTGTCACTTGCACTAGAGACTGAACACGCTACCGCTCGCAAACTAAGAACCCGTCATGGACGGGAAAATGCAACATATAGGTCGTAACGGAAGCAACAACATAAATGGGCGTGATATGGTAAAACAAGGAAAATCCATCTATATGAGTGTGTGAAGAACAATCCACTCTCATACGATAACACAACCACGGCCACTGCGCTTCTTTTCCTTCGGGGGAGGATTCACTGTAAGTCTGGTCAAACACATCTTCTAATGGGGATGAGGACGTATACTCACAAACAGCACGGATGACCTCATCAAACACGGTCTTCAGGCCCTTCTGCGATAGCGCAGAACATTCGAGATACTTGACGGCGCCAATGTCCCTCGCCATCGAAACTCCTTGCGTGTACTGGATGGGCTGCATGCGTCTGCGTACATCGGAGTTAAAAAGAGATTACAGGTAGCATGACAGACTTACCGGTCACGCAGCTTCTCGATGGTAGCAGGATCTTCGCGCAAGTCCAGTTTGGTGCCAACCAAAACCACCGAGGTAGATGGCGCATGATGTGAAATCTCGGGCCACCACTGGATTGCGGGAGTTAACGAAAGCAGTGAGAATATTTGCTTGAAGAGTGACACACTTTGGTTCTAACGTTCTCGTAACTAGGTGGACTGACGAGCGAGAAACAAATCAAAAAGACATCCGTCTGAGGGTAGGAGAGTGGACGGAGACGATCGTAATCTTCTTGTCCAGCAGTATCCCATAGACCGAGAGAAATGGTTTTTCCGTCAACCATCACATTTGCAGAGTAGTTATCGAATACTGATATTGCGTGAGCCGGTAGCATTTTCAGGTCACCCACCCGATCATACCTGTTGGGACGTATTCTCCCTACGAGATAACTTAAAATGTTGCTCCAACATAAGCGCGCATAACACTCACTGGGAAAGCATTCGTGGTATAAGAGATGAGAAGACACGTCTGCAACACTCATAAATCCCTCAACGCCAGAGCCTCGATGTGGAGGAGAACTTGCCTTGCCAACAGCACCATCACCGACCACAACACCTGAATCTCAGGTTAGCTGATATCAACAGTGCGCAAGTAAGACTAACATTTGATGTTGTGCATTCTGATTGATATCCTAGTTGGTTGCCGGAAAGAGAAGCCCTCAAGGAGAGTAATGTGTCGGCAGAATAAGCGAGTGCTTGTATAAACCTGCCAATTTCGCAAGTAGATAAGCCCAGAGGTGGGTTGTGGCTGGTGAGCAAACTGAAATAGAGCGTAACAATTCGAGATACGGTGTCAAACATACCTTCAACTTCGGAAGATCAGTAGGAGGCGAGCCGAGCGACGACGGGTTGGAAGAATAATGCTTTGGGTTTAGGATCAGTGTGACTAGGCTGTCCTTGATGCAGATGGGCCAGCCTGATATCCTTGATGGGCCTGTCCGCAAACCTACAATAAATGGGTCAACAACACCTCAAATTAGGAATATTTGGTCCTGTTTTCACACGTATTCCTTATGCTAAGCCAGCCAATGAAACACTAAACGTCACTGCGCAAATTGTATTTGTTGTTCATATAGCGGTATATTACAAGAACAATCATATATGTTTAAAGCAAAATCGTGGGTGTTGTTGTGTAGCGACAGGTCGACGGGGTTTGTTACTACTAAGGGTTTCCCTCCCGAGTTCCCCACTAACTTTGGGTTACCAAATGAACCTCAAATGCTTGGCAAGAGAACCGCCGGCAAGAACAAATACATGTCGAGGAAAAACAGTATACAAGTAAGGTAGGATGGGGGTTGAAAACATCGGTGTACACGTCTGAAACAAATGCCAAAGCCAAGTGAGAAATTCTGGAGCTGGTAAATAACGAAAACCTTTCAGATAACGACATACAAAGACAAAGCGGATCGAAAACTGGCGGAACAAGCAAACAAGATCATTCAGGCTACGTCACCCTGCGTTTCTTTGACGGTGGTGCCAAATCATCGGAGACATCCATTAACACTCCTTCGACTTCCGCTTCATCCTTCTCCTCTGCTTCGCGATGAGAGACATGAGAGGTAGAAAGATCGAACGGTGCCATCAACCCAATGCCTAGCCCAATGAGGCCACCATCATTTGATTCCGATGATTCACTGTCCAGTAAACGGAAATGCCTCATCACTGGGCTTTCCGCGTCTGGACTGGATCGCGGTGGCGATACAATCCTCTTTTGGGGCGGATGTCGCAAAGTAGATCCCAGTGGCTTGAAGGGGCTTCCAAAGGGATCGTCGCTCGTCAGGCGGACAGGGCTTGGTATTGCTGCACTGTTCAAACTGCTTGCTGAAGATGAGAGCGAGTTATCAGAAAGCCAGCCGCCCTGCAAGTCAAAGGAGTTGCTCATGGCAGATTTTTTCCGGTCTTGGTTTTTGCGACGTAGACCACCGCCAAGTGGGGAGTCATTCAAGCGTTTGCGGAAGTCAAGGCGAGTATACACTGGCACTGGCGAACGACCATCAGAAAATAGGTGGCGTGGTGAAGGTCTGAAGATGATAGGAGAGCTTCCTTCGGTGAATATGCTACCAAGGTCGCCGAACGTCTTTCCGCGGAATGTGGTACTGCATGGAGTATTCATAACGCTTGTTGTACCAGTGCTTGGGGAACTTGAGTCAATGACGGAAGAACCTTTCGTAGCAGGAGTGGCACGCGCGAGCATGGATAAGCAAAATTCTCTGGCCCCGGAGTGGAGGGGGTGACTTGGACTCGGGAAGCGCCAGGGCTGGTCCGAAGGAAGGCGTGGTGGAGAGTGGCGGAACGATGGCGTCAACGTTGGATCGTAAGGAGACATGGGGACAGCAAAGCTTGATGTTTTTGGGGACGCACTCCTGTCATCAGCTTGCCTTGCCCGCGAATCGCACGAATCTGACATCGTGATCCCCTCATCCAACGGTCTTGCGTGTTTAAGGATGGGAGGAGATGAAAGGACAGGAAATTCATGCTGTTCAATGACAGGCGCTGAGGGCACGGGGAAATCATCGTCATCTCCTTCATCATCCTCTGGGTCTGGAGTAGGTGTTATGCTATTCCTTGACGATAAGGCCGACCCTCCAGTTGCTGGCTTCCTGAATTTGTTGTCTGGTCCCCTTGAACCTCGACAATCATCTGCATAATTTTCCTTGTCATGATGGTTATTTCGTTCTCCTGAAGTGAGAGCAATTTAGTTATCAGGGTATGCGACCTCAAGCATAAACTTACTGCCAGATCCGCGGCCACCGCGAGTGCGATCATGTCCTTCACGGCGGTTCGACATGGCAATCTTGTGTTTCTCATACACATGGCGCCTCCACATGCTCTTTGCATTGACCCCTGCGTACGTTCTCCTGCAGAATGTGCAACGCAGCCTTGGCTCTTCCCCTTCAGGCCAGCCATCTGGGCCCAAAGCCTTGAGATCCTTCTTCTTGGCTGGGCACCATCCTCTGGGTGGTTCGAGCTGCGGAGGATAAGGAATTGCATCTGGATTGGTTGATGAACCATTGACGAAATCATTCTGATCTAAAAACCAATCTGGATTCGCAGCCATCAAAGAGTAGGAGAGGCCTTCCGGATACAGGTGAGCGTGGGGAAAGGCAACAAACGGGGGGTGAACAAAAACGATGTTCGGGTCGGACGGAGAGGGATCCATCATAGGCATATGTTGAACTAAGGATGACGCTGAATGCGTCCGCACAGCAGATTGTAATTTGGGCGGCGGCGGGACGGGAGCCGAAGAACCATTTGGTGTGTATGGTTTTGGCTTAAATGAGGCGGCGGCAGGCGTGAAAAAAGGGAGATCCGAAGTAGAGGTCAAACGTCGCTTCAGAGAGCGAGTTGAGTTCGTAGCTGAAGTACCAGTAAATGAAAGCGAGGTGCTCAGAGTGGATCGGGTGTCTGACATGACAGGTGATTGCTAGGCTACGTGGATCAGACGCCGCACATTTCGTGCTCGATACAACAAGTACTCACGCGTAAACAAGACTTCTGATGGTGTCTTAAACCAAGATAATTAGATTGACGTGTGTGGCGGTGGGCGGGATGGCAGGGGATATCGCGCGAGGGGTCTACACGGGCTGCAAAAAATGACGACCAGGATACTCAGTAAGCTTATTTCTCACATTTCAAGCGGAGCTGACACGTTCCTTCAACGCGTCGGTCACGTGACACTGAATTTCGCGTGGGAGTCCCCGCTCGGCGCTCGCTGATTCTTGAACCCGGGGTAGGCGTGAAAATTTCATATAATTAAGTATTGAAGGGAAAGTGTAGCCATAGTCCCAGCCCCTTTTGTGACAGCTTGATCATGCGTGGTACTACCATTAAAAAGCAAGGTTGAAGCAGAAGGAACTAACCAGCGATTTGGATGACGAAAGAACAGCTGACTTGTGCAAGCTCGTACTGGAAGACTTCACCTTCGTAATCATCAAGTGGGTTGTGACAGCTCCAAGAATCGGGGTTTAGCGAGTGTTGGTTGGCACATGGCCATCGAAAGATAGTAGCCCACGCTCCAAGGACAAGCAAAAATGCACTTATGCGATGAATGAAAGATGGCTGGAACGGCAAGAACTTGAACCAAACTGGACGTGATTGGGCATTCGTGAACAGGAGGAAAATACGTTGTGCACCATGAGAACGAAAGATACAATCCACAGATCTTTGCATGTTCTAGAATGGCGTACGACCAGGATGGAACGGATGGCTCACAACTTAGGAACATTATATGTCCAGAAGGAATGACTGATCTAGAGTGCCAGAGCAATGTACCTAGTCAATACGACAACATGAGCCCATGCTAGAGGTATTGTTATCCTGGTGTGGCTCACCCAGCAATCATAGCTATACCGCCCATGGGTGTGATAGGTCCAAGGAACTTGAATCTGGATACGGCATGACGGTATTAGCGCACGGGTAGCAATATATAAGAGAGATCCCGCACCTTTGTCCCCATAGAACAAGTGCCATGATGGAGCCAGAGAAGACAAGACCTCCTCCTGCGATAGCAGGGCCAGCAAATTTGTGCGTCGAGAACCGGGGATGCATCGAGAGCACAAGCAAGGCCAGGCCATTGAATATCTTTGCTTCCGTTAAAAATAAGTCATACATGAGAAGGGATTGCAAACCGCGTAATGAGACGCCAATCCCCACGCGGACAAGCCTTCAGGCGTGATACCCGACCTGCGCTTCAAACCATGGGAACCAAATGCACCAGCAATCATTCCTGCAGCAGCTAAATAACAAGCACGACAGACGTGATTCAGATCATGTTACCAAGCTGCCAATATAGCTAACCAAGGATAGCCCCCCCTTTCCAAAGAAGCGAGGACGTTACAAAAGTCGAACCTCGCGGGAGAAGTGGCGTCGACGAGTTAGGAATCGTCATCTTGAAGTACTGGTATGCTGTGTTAGTCAGAGTTGGTGCAGTGTCGAAAGTGTGGGCACTGGGTGATGTAATCAATATACAAGCTGTTATATTGTTGCCGAGCGTTTACTGTAAAAAAGCCATCTTCGTCCTCACTGGGACCTGGCCGTGTAAGTACTTGCCAGCCATGGGTAAAGCTCAGAAAAAGACAGGAAAGGGTCGGCTTGACAAGTATTACAAGCTTGCAAAGTACGCATTTCCTGGAATTTCATCAGAAAAATCTCATTATCTAACGCGTTGCATCTAGAGAACAAGGTTACCGTGCGCGGTCAGCCTTCAAGCTAATTCAATTGAACAAAAAATACGCCTTCCTCGAATCAGCCCGATGCTGCATCGATCTATGCGCGGCACCCGGAGGTTGGCTACAGGTTGCTAGCAAGTATATGCCCACGAATAGTGTGATCATCGGTGAGTGTTTTGCAGACACTTGAAGATCGCTCCCTTGATTCGTCCATTTCACTCTGCAGGTGTGGACCTTGTACCAATTAAACCCATACCTCGTGTTGTCACGTTCGCTGCGGACATAACCACTGCGCAATGTCGTAACCTCATTCGTAGCGAGGTCAAGGATTGGAAGGCGGATGTTGTTCTTCATGATGGTGCACCGAACGTCGGTACTGCATGGGTGCAGGACGCATACAGCCAATCCGAGCTTGTGCTGATGAGTTTGAAACTTGCTGTGGAGTTTCTTGTCAAAGGCGGGACGTTTGTTACCAAAGTTTTCCGAAGTGTCGACTACAACAATCTCATTTGGGTTTTCAATCAGTTATTTGGAAAGGTAGAAGCCACAAAGCCTCCGTCATCCAGGTGTGTCTTTTTATTGTGGTAATGGTCTCTATTATTTACATGGAGGTAGAAATGTGTCTGCTGAGATTTTCGTAGTCTGCCGGGACTTCCTTGCGCCAAAACACATCGATCCCAAGTTCCTGGATCCCAAACATGTTTTTAAGGACCTGTCTACTACTATCGCATCTGGTACAGACAAGGGTACCTCTGCAAACAATGCACAGGCAAACGTGTTTCAACCTGAAAAGAAACGTCGCAAACGTGACGGTTACGATGATGGGGACTATACTTTGTTCAAAAAAGCTTCCGCAAGTGACTTCATTCGGAGTGCTGACCCAGTGGCCGTGCTCGGACTGGTCAACAAGATAACCTTTGAGTTGCAAGAGGAAAAAGAGTATGATTATTAGTCTTCTGTCATGCTGTTTTGACGTGTTTTTTTCAGGTGGTTGCAGCTCGATATCACTAGTCTCGAAGTACAGGCGAGCTGCGAGGATCTGAAGGTGCTTGGCAAAGGAGATTTTAAGAATCTGCTCAAGTGGCGGTCTGCGCTTCGTCAAGAAGTTAGTGATGCATTTTTATTCAATTGGCTACGGTCGCTCACATTTGCCCATAGATCGGCTTAGACGTGAAGGCGAAGGACGCCCAGGATCTTATAGAAACCGTTGAGATAACTGATGACGTTGACGAAGAGCAGCAGATTCGGAACGAGGTCTGTCTTGAGCGCTACGAGTTCCATCGTTCTGAATTGACTTGTGTATTAGCTCGAAAGATTGAACGTCGAGGCAGCTGGGCGTGCTAAGCGCGAACGTCGCCGTGCAAATGAGATCAAGACCAAGACAATTCAACGAATGCAGCTTCAAATGACCGCTCCGCTAGATATTGGTCTAGAGCAAATCGATGCTTCGTTAGGAATGGGCCAAGAAGATATCTTCGATTTGACGGGTACTGAAAGGCAGTTGAGAAACAAAGGCGGAATCGGGATCATCCGGTTGGATGAAGACACGCCGGAGGATAATGGCGAAGACGAGGTGGTGGCAGGGGAGGATGAGGTGGATGAGGTCCTCGATTCTGAGGAAGAAAGGGATCGAAAGGCGTCACGACTGGAGGCGGAATTGGATGGCCTATATGATGCTTACCAAGAAAAACTGAAGGAGCGCGACACAAAATTCAAGGCTAGGGAAGCGAGAAAGAACAATGTGTTACTGGAGGAATGGGGCGGAATTCAGGAGGGCGATAATAGTGAAAGCGATGAGGAAGGCGGCTGGGACCAGATGGAGGCCGCAAAGGGGGGGGATGACGATTCCTCGGATGAAAGCGACAATGAGGAACCCGAGACACCAGGCCGAAAGAGAAGAAGACCTCAGGCGAAAGAAATGATGTACAACAAAAAGGTGAAGCTCGTGACGAAGCTAGAGGAGCCAACCGCAGGAGGTCGTGCTTCCCAGGTATGGTTCAGTCAAGAGCTTTTTGGCGGTTTAGAGGGTCTTGATGATATAGAGGATGATGAAGGAGAGGATGTAGACATGGTCTCGGTGCAGCATGATGGCGACGAGAAAGAATGGCAGGATGATGTACGTACCAAAATACTCATTTTAAGTTCTACGCTTATGAGATCACTTAGTCTGCTGCTACATCGGATGACGACTTCGAGGTTGTGCCCCAGCGGGACGACGAAGACATTGAAATGTGGGACGCTGAGGACGATAACCAAGATGAAGCTAAGAAAGAACATATCGAAAGTTCGTGCAATACGCCCACCTGGCATTTTTCGTGAACTCTCTGACCAATGTCCCAGAGTATGGCCTAACTACAGTGGAAGCCGTGTCCATTGCTCAGCGATTAGTAAATCGCCAAACTACCAAAACGCACCTTCTCAATGACGGATTCAATCGCTATTCTCTTAACGCGAAAGATGGCTTACCATTGTGGTTCTTGGATGATGAGGCCAAGCACTACAAGCCGAATATCCCTGTGACCAAGGAGGCTATTGCTGCCCTGCGAACACGTCAACGCGCACTGGATGCACGTCCAATCAAGAAGATCGCGGAGGCCAAGGGAAGGAAGAAACTACGGGCCACACAGCGGCTGGAGAAGGCGATGAAGAAGGCAGACGGTGTGAACGAAACGTCAGATATGACCGAGCGCGAGAAGGCAAAGCAGATAGAGAAGCTTATGCGTAAAGGAACTGCCAAAGCAAACCAGAAGAAGGAAGCGAAAGTGGTAGTTGCGAAGGGTGCTCACAAGGGAGTCCAAGGCAGACCAAAAGGCATCAAGGGGCGCTATGTTATGGTCGATGCAAGGATGAGAAAAGAGGTAAATTTGTCATGTGCGTTGATCTTGCAGAAACTGACTGTTGAACAGACACGGGCCAAAAAACGCAGAGAAAAGGCAAATAAAAAGCGAAGATGAGAGTGACTAGTTTACTTCCGTACCCCTAATTGATCATATCCAATGCCCGTGGCATTCACTGTATCCGTGATTCGAGAGCATCGATTACTGTTCTTAGTGTATACAATGATGGTAAGTTAAGGAACAGAAAGATCCGTCTTGAGACCCTGAGCAGAGACCGAAGCAGAGCTGACAAGGTCACATGATGCGAGGAACCGAGTCCAAGCTTCCTGACCTGCAGAGTGATCAAGCGTCACCTAGTTCATGAATGAGCACACTGCGAATTCAAATCTCGCAGTCACGCACCTGAGAAGTGGTAAACTTCTGGTTGCTCTCCAAGTCCAACACACTTTCTGTTATGATTCGTGCAGAAACGAACTGCTCCATATTCTCGCCAGCACCCGGTGGAAGCTGAGTTGTCTCGATAACTTTGCGTACACTCAGACTAGTCTGAAGGAAGTAGGTCCGACCACGGAAGTTGAATGTGGCTGGTGGCTGTGGCTGGATCGCTTCACGGTCTTGAGACGTTAAGCTTCCAATGATCGGATGAGTGACTTCCAGTTCCAAAAGCATGATTGAAAGAAGCGTACAAATATCGAAGCTGGTTCGTATACTCAACAAGCAGCGGAGGTTGGTCACCTGCACACACATCTGTATGATCAAAGACAGTGAATTGAATATCCATTGGACTACGCCAAAGTTAGATCATATCGCACTAGACTTGAGAATTAACGAACCGATCAGGCATCATGACATCCAACGTGGATTCAATGCCTTCGAGGCATGTTGCTTCGGAAACGTTGACAATCACCTCTCGAGGGTTCGGCTCTACGTTCATCGAAGGTCGCTCGGAAGTGGCCGAGTCCTGCAATAACTCCAGAGAAGATGAAGTGTCATGATCGACATCGAGTTCCAATGTTGATAAGTCACTAGCCAATACGCGGTCTGAGTCACCGTGCCCAAGTCCTGCCGCTTTGGATCCGGTCATATCTGACGTCGAGAACTCCAATTCTAGCTTGATCAGCTCCTGATGAAGACTGTTCTCAAGCTGGGACTCTGGAAGCGTGCGATACAAGACGCGGTGAAGGACTTTTTGGTTGGAAGGTGGTGAATTCAACAACGTGGCAGGGAGACTGGAAGTCCCGATTAGCACATGCTCTATATGGCTATAACATCATTAGACGCACCTGGGAACGAACGTGAGCGGAACATTTGAAGTATACAACCATTTGAGAATTTTTGATAATGTCCAATTCCCCTTTAACGGGGGACTAAGGACACTATGTCCGGTCGGTGATGGAGACCCAAGGACGATGTGTCCAAAGCTTGGGTGATGTCAGAAACAGTCTCCTCGATCAACTGAGCACTTACGAGGCAGATACAAGTCTTTCGTGGTCAGGTGTCTTTGGGGCACTCCGGAGCAGTGCCTCAAGGTCTTTGGATTCCCTTCAAGAAAACGTCAGTAGAAAACTCAAGCTGATTTACGGGACGAGCTAACTCAGTCTTGGTTACCACTTTTCCTTGCCCACCTGCCAAGCCGCCAGTCTCTGATGTGTCTTCAGTGGCAGCAGCACCGAGCCAATCTGCAACTCTGCGGACCCGGAAAGATCCACCTTTGATCATCGTCCAAGGTAATGACCGAGGAGAAAGGAAAGGGTAGATGGAGTATGTGTGCGGCATGAAGGAGGGCGCTACGGGATGCTCAAGCTTTGCCTTTGTTGGCACATAGCAAAGGAGGGGTGAAAAATTGCCGGTTTGAGTCTAGGCGCTCTATCAGCCCGGCACGATAACCATTATTCTCATAATGACGCAGCTTACCTCCGTTGAAGCACGTATAGCAAGCCGTTTTGCAGTGTCCATTTTTTCTGTGTCTTTAGCACAGATCCTGATCTAAACCCACTTTTAATAGTTGCTCGAATGACAGGCAGTCGAACCTACCTTGCCCTTGTGGCCAAGGTTTTCCACATAAGCACCAGCGAGACGTGATATACGTTGGACCAGATCCTGGCGAATAGGTTGCTTTGAAGGCAGCTCAACAATTTCATCAATAATACCCTCGGGGCAAGTTAGTTTCCTATTACTGGCACGAAGTTCGGCAATCTTACCTTTTTCAGTTCACTTAAGTGTTCTGTGAGTTGTTTCATTGCGCCTCTCAATCCCTCCACTCGCAAGGCAAGTGGGTTAGAAGCTAGTGAAATGTGGACGTTGTACTGCATGGAAAGCTGTAGTAAGTCGGCACCATCTGAAAGTCTGTCAATAAGAGGAATGCTGCGCCCTGAAGAGACTCTACCTTTCCCAAGAAGGAGAAAGAGTTGACTGGGATTAACAGTGAATGCTACAGAAGTTAGGCTCAGGATGGGAGCAACACGCAGAACAAAACTGACTCTTGACAACGACCTCTGTCTTATCCCTCTGCCTTCTCTCGATTTCCTTCAGGGAGGGCCAGTTCCACTGCTTCTCCATAATGGATTCCGCATATTCTACTTTCCGTCGGGAACTACGCGTCCAAATAGGGTCGAGGTTATACAATTCTGTAAACTTCCGTAGCTGGTCCTTGCTGAAGGACCGACAGAGCGTGTCTAAGAGATTATTATACTCTTCCGCATATTTAGACGACTCCGGCGACGAGTGTCTCTTAGATCTGCAACGTTCTATGTCATCCAAAGTTGGTTCCAGGCCAGCAGCGTGTATTGAGGCAAGGTAAAGGTCGACACGAGTAGGCTCTAGTGGATTTCGAGATTGTAAGGGTGTTTCATCCTCCACCAGTTGCCCTGCCTTCGTTTCTCTGGGGACTTGGGTTCGCTTTTGCGGTTTTGTCCTCGCTGGTGGATTACTGGGCCCAGCAGATACTGTCACTGTCTGCTGAAGGCTACATGTTGGAGCAGCCGAGGTTGCTAGCGCTGCTTGTGACGAGTAGAGTCTATGACGCTGCCAACGCAGACACGACCAGCACAGCGAGCGCGATGTCCGCAGTAGGGGAGACGACATTCAAGTAAAAAGCCCAGCGCGATCAAACTTCGGCGACCTATGTATGCTATCCGGCCGGGCAGAAAAGTTTGGTCTCTCTTAGGCAGACCAATAGAAGGAAGACAGTACTAGTTCAAGTTCGTTCATTCTATAAAGATAAAAGTTGTTCCCAAGAATACATGGTAGGATCACGTGACTATTCATTCAACGAAAATACTGCAAAGTAATGAGTCTGCCTTCAGTGTTCTTCAGCAGAGCCAGCTTCAGCGACGCGGCGGTCTGTGAACAAC
This sequence comes from Suillus ampliporus, assembly GCA_016584345.1. NCBI lineage: Eukaryota > Fungi > Basidiomycota > Agaricomycetes > Boletales > Suillaceae > Suillus > Suillus ampliporus. The sequence continues at coordinate 528,295 of JABCPV010000003.1, forward strand.
CCCTTCTCATCACCCTCACCTACCTCGCCTTCCCAACCATTGTCAGCGAGGTATTTCATGAATTTGGCGTCCTCGTCGGCAAGGTCAATCCCAGTCATGTCTGGGACACAGAAATACGTGATCAGGACGCCAGCTACGCCGCAGATAGCGGCAATAATGAATGTCCACCTTAAAAGGCAGTTCAGGGAACGGATTCACATTGAGGAAAACTTCTAACGCACTGTTTACCCAGATTGTTCTGTATAGGAGTGAAAGCCTGAGTGCCAACGGCTGCTCCAGTCTTCCCAATGGCAGCAGATAGGCCATAGCAAGTGCCGCTTTTAACTAGTCTGTACGTGATCACTTATGTGCCATTAATGACATACCGGATTGGAGTCGCATATGACTCGGAGCTTGTCAGACCAAGCATATCACCGGGTCCCTAAGGTATGAAATTTGAGATGATGTCGCTGAGCTCATAAAGATTGCACAAATACCATGTTTCCGACTGATTGCATAAGCCCATAGCTAGTAAAAGCTGTCAAGGAGAGCCAGCATAATCTAATGAAATAGCTCACAAAATGACGAATAATGGTACGATTTTCGTGATCTTGTTGTAAGCCAGTCCAATGATGAGACCAAATAAGAGGTATCCAGAGAAGCCAAGCATCATCTAAATGCGAATCGGTGTGCGCTTACGACCAAATTGAAAGAGACATAGCCCACCGTATTTCTTCGACCCAGCCTATTACAGAGATAGGCACCCACAAAAACACCAGGGAGGGCGATTACTCCAAGCAGAAGTTGCCATTCTGCCGTCTTCTTTATGTCGCCGTTGTGGATAACGCTTGAGATAATGGTACCCGAGAAGACACCGTTAGGGAATGTGACCTGTGCGAGAACGAAGTGAGAGTCCGCGAAAACCACAGCCACAACACTTGGCTCACAAAATCATAAAGGAACCTGGTTCTAGGATGAGATACAAATCAGCACCTGCGATCCAAGCACGACTCACCAAGCCCCACAAGTTCCGATCAGCTCTCGCCAATAACGCTTGAACACGAGTTGATATGGGACGCGACCTGAAATCAAATTGAACACAGAGGATACCGATGTAAACTTATGCATACGCTTGATGGCACCCTTACGGTACAGCTTAGAGCTCAGCATCCGAAGACGGAAGAAGAATACAGTCAAAGGGAGCAATATGCCAATACCAAAGCACACGCGCCAGACTGTCTCAAGATGGTTCTCCCCAGCAGCTGACAAGACAATCAGAAACACCGATACGGCGAGGGGGCCGCCAAACTGATTCAAATTGTTGAGCTCTGCGTCAAAGCAGCATATGTATACTCACAGATAGAACAAAGTTCGTGACCATGATGAATACTGGTCACTTCCAAGGTTATTCATGCTTCGGATAAATGATACAAACCAACCTGGACCGCGATTATTCAGCGCTGTCTCGTTCGCAGCTTCGCTAGCACTTGTGGAGGAGGCAGGATATTCACCTCCAACGCCCTAACAAGGGAATCGAAAATTGAGCGTTAAGAATGCAGCACTCGAAAAATACATACAATACCCGTGATGCCTCGAGCGAAAGTCAAGAACCAGAACAATCCCTGGGCGCTTCCATGTGCACCGTGAGCTGCAGTGCCAAGGGTAGCACCGATAACGATCATTAAGGTTGTTGCCACAATGGCGACTTTGCGCCCCACTCTGTCGCAAATCAAGCCAACAAATACCTGACCAAGTACAGCGCCTTGTGAATTTCCAAATTAGATATGTGCACTGGGGGTCGCATTCCTACTACATAGTACGACCCACTCACCAACCAGTAAGGCATTTGAGACTCGAGTGGACACAGTAGATGTGTAATCTTTGGGGTATAACTGCTTGAAGATAACCTAGTAAACCAAGTCAGGAACTTTCCTGTCACTGTGTGATGCCCGACGAACGTTGCTCATTGTCATCAGATTATTTTGATCTGTGATGCATCAGGTGACCAGCTGCTATCTGCGGTTTAAGGCCAAAACCTACAACCGTCACTGATCAATCCAAAGCCCGCGGCCAGGATGGTGAAATATGCACTGAGAGACTCTTTTTTGTCGAGATCATGTGCTGTAGCCTTCAGTTCTGCTGCGTAGGTCCTTGCAGTGACCTTGCGAATGTCGTCAGTATTCGTCTCCTTCTCCTCAACGGAGTTGACATCTTCCTCGATAGACATGCCGAGGTGTCTGGAAGATAACAAGCTGGTGGGAGACAGATGAAGAGCCTGCAGGTCATTTCCATCGAGCGATCATTTTATAAGTGGATACACGTGCTACAGTAGTGGAGGATTGACCCACACGCACGTATAGCGCTGTCAATGCTCGGATCATATACATCCTAATGCAGGATGCTTGTAGTCCTGAGGCCTGAACGTTCTAACCATTGTGAATGAGGACAGTAAGAACGTGTCTCGTGTATGTGTATTCGTCTAGAGCGTCTCAAGGTGCAGATTGCAATGTCCATGACGTTATTTCATCGACTGCGCTGCAGTGCCTTGCTCAGTGTATGAACGGTGCACGACCAAGCGAAACCATCATTGAGGCCAATGCTGCCTGAAGCACCATATAAAGATCTATGGGACAGTGGCTTTCAAATGCTAAAGCTAAGATGCTCAGCAAGTTTGCATCCAAGATAACACCTTATGATTATTATGTAATTTACACTTAACACGCAAGCAAGGATACTCCGTTTGAACTTTATTTTTCTAGACTTCGCGGCCGACGAGAGCAGCGAGCACGACAAAATGGCCACTTCTAACGGCACTTCACACAACCCTATTGACGACGAGCTTGATTTTTCTGACATAGAAGACAAGTGCGGACTTTCTTGCGCTTTCTATCTAACTTCTGCTCATTTTTTCCCGCTTAGATATCGTGTGGACTTTGACGATGGCTTCGACAGTGTAATCGTGGTCGACGGAGTGCCTGTCATCGACAGATCTAAGCTCGACAAGTTACTCGCGAAGATCGCGAAGGAGTTCTCCAGAAGAGGGGCTGTGATCAAGCCAGACGACGTTTTCGTACCATGGGATGACAATGCCGGAAAAACCAAAGGGTGTGCTCGCCCTAGTCCTTCTGCTAGACTTTTGAGACCTAAAATAGCGTAGCTTCATCTTCGTGGACCTTGGGAACCCAGATGCAGCTGCCTTTGCGGCCAGCGCAATGAACGGACACCCTTTTGACGCCAAGCATACATTCCGTATCAATCGATTCACCGACATTGAGCGCTATGCAAACATGGACGAGACATACGTTGAACCCAAAGTGGAGGAATACCGTCCAAAAGTTTGTCCTCTCTACCGCAATCAAGACGTTAGACTCACCTTCGCTAAAGGAACATCTCCGGGCATGGCTCGCAGATTCTCAAGGGCGTGATCAGTATGTGACTTACCGAGGTGATGACGTAGAAATACACTGGCATGGGAAGCCCTCGCAGTGTGAAGTTGCCTATGCGAAAAAGGTATGTGGTCGTTCCACTCATCATTGCATCCACCAACTCTCTTGACAGAATTGGACAGAACTCTACGCCTCATGGTCGCCTCTTGGTACATACTTCGCTACGCTTTTCCGCCAGGGTGTCCGGCTGTGGGGTGGACCATCATGGGAACCGCAACATCGTTTTGCGCACCCTCTCGTCAAGTTGATGGACTTTTCTCCATGCGAAAATTACCTCGTCACTTGGTCCCATGATCCCATCACAGTCCCTGCTAACCTCCCTCAAGGCCCCGAATTCTTTTCTCCCGAGGATGAGGGCAATAACATTGCCGTTTGGGATATCAAATCCGGCCAACTTCTTCGCACGTTCCCCACCGCGACTTACGAGACTGAGGATCCAGCAATGAAAAAACAAATGCAGTGGCCTGCATTAAAGTGGAGTTCAGATGATAAGTTCGTCGCTCGTGTAACACCGGGACAGCAAATCAGTGTCTACGAGTTGCCAAGCATGGGCCTTCACGACAAAAAAAGTCTGAAGATCGAGGGGGTTGTCGACTTTGAATGGTGCCCTCACGGAGATAAGGACAAGGAAGATGCGGAGAAGGCTGCGAAAGCCGGGAAAGGCGCCAAGAAAAAGGAGAACATGCTTGCTTACTGGACTCCTGAAGTCGCTAATCAACCTGCGCGAGTGACCCTCATTAGTTTCCCGAGCCGCACTGTTCTACGACAAAAGAATTTGTTCAATGTCACAGAGGCAGGTGTTGTCCGTCTTTCTACGATCGGTCCCTTATTGATGATCAATTTTATAGTGTAAGCTTCATTGGCAAAACCAGGGTGACTTCCTTTGCGTCAAGGTTGACCGTCACACCAAGACCAAGAAATCTATTTTCTGTAATCTTGAGATTTTCCGAGTTCGCGAGAAGGACTTTCCCGTTGAAGTTGTCGAGTTGAAAGGTGCAGAGATCCCTGACGTTACTGGATCGTCCGCTTACATGTCATATAGACACGGTGACGGACTTCTCCTGGGAGCCCAAAGGGGAGCGATTTGCTATTGTGTCAAGCAATGATCCGAACCTCGGTAACCCTGGACCCGGAATTACAATCAAAACCGACATCGGCTTCTACCAGCTGGATCGTGCCAAGAATGATTTCAAGCTGCTGCGTACGTGCTCTTAACATTGATTAAGCTTTATCCTTTGACCTTTTGTATAAACAGGCACCCTTACATCAAGGACTAGTAATACGATACGTTGGTCTCCTCGAGGGAGACATGTAGTTCTTGCGACAGTTGGTTCATCGACCAAGTCCGAACTCGAGTTCTGGGATTTGGATTTTAGCACTGAAGAACGCCGAGAAGGCCAAAACGTAAAAGAAGAATGGGGTAGCGGCATCCAGCAACTCGGTTCTGCCGATCATTACGGTGTGACTGATGTAGAATGGGATCCAAGTGGGAGATACTTGGCCACCAGTGCAAGCGCATGGAGGCACACGGTCTGTCACATTTAGTTTCTAATGTGCTGTGCTCATTTCTTTCGTGTTAAACAGCTCGAAAACGGCTACGCTATTTGGGACTTCCGGGGACAAGAATTAGAAAAGCACATCTTTGATCGCTTCAAGCAATTCATCTGGCGACCGCGGCCCTGGAGTCTTCTTACAAAGGAACAACAGCGGCAGATTCGCAAGAATTTGCGGGAGTACAGTCGCGCGTTTGACGAGGAAGATGCTGCGGAGGAGAGCAATGTCAGCGCGGAGCTTATCGCTCACCGTAAGCGTCTTCTTGACGAATGGAATGCATGGCGCACACGGTGCAAGCGGGACATTGCAGAAGAAAAACGGAGTCGGGGACAAAAACTCAATGGCGAGCAGCACGAAGAAGAAAAGGAGGAGATTGAGGAGTGGATCGATGAGGTTATTGAGCAAATCGAGGAGGAGGTCGTGGAGTGATTGTTCCGTTCTGGGCGTTGTATTTAGTCGCATGCATACATGTTGCTTTCCCATGGGATAGTCAGTTATCTTCGTTCATGGGGTTGTCCAGCAAAAGTGGAGGCGGTGTTCCGTCGAGGGTTCTGTGTTACCACTCAACTGGGTTGTTCTCGGAATCGCCCTGTGACTGATTCAGTATCTAATCTAACATTCAATTCAACTCCTCGAGGTTGACGCTGACGCTAAGCACCTGTTTGATACCGGGCAAAAACGCTCAGTATTAATATCATAACCCTGCCTTCTCCCGTTCTCCCCAGCCTATCTGCTTGACTACCCTTGCCATTCAACTGGCGCTCGTTTTTCAAGTATGGTACCTATTGGACCGTCCCCCGTGTCACAGGCAGCCTCTTCGTCGTCCTCGACACTATGGGCAACAGGTAAGCTTCATCTGCGACTGCAAAGTACTTAGTCTCAACGAAACCATTTGCAGCCTCAAAGGAGTGGGTGATCCCAGCTAAACCCAAACCAGGGCGAAAGCCCAAGAAAGAAACATCTACAGACCCTCCGGCCCCAAAGGATGACGAGGCAAGGATTTCTCTATTCCACTGCGCTTCATGTTGTTGATGTTGACATCGATTGCAGGACTCGGAGTCCGCAGGTAGGCGTGTTCAAAACAGGTGAGATAAGTAGTCGTCTATGGTACCGTCTACTTATTCTTATATCAGAGCCGCCCAACGCGCATTTCGCGAGCGCAAGCAGTCCCAGCTTGCTGAACTACAAGCTCGTCTTCACTCTTACGAACAGGGAGAGATAGAGCGTAATGTCGCACTCCAGAATATTGCGAAGAAAATGAAAGACGAGAACGAGGAACTCCGAAAGGAGAACCAGATGCTGAAAGAAAAAATTACTCGTCTCGAGTGGGAAGCAGAGTCGAATGAGGTAGACAGAAAGAGGAACAGGGAGAATGTTGCGGTCGTATCGCCTAGCATGTCCCCCGAGCGATCTATTCGCAACAGCAACAAGCGAGCGAAGATGGATGCCGAGGCAACGGACTCGCCGCAGGGTCTTCATTTTGCCTCCTATAGCCCTCCATCCTCTTCAATGGCTTCCTCGCCTGAAGACGGAACCGCCCCCTTCTCCCCAGCAGGCCACGAAAGCCACTTGGGACTTTTTCCCACACCCCCACCATCTCTCACACACATGCTCAACTACCCTTCATCAGAGCCTGCCCCAGCTCTGGATGCAGAAGATCCAGCGGATTCTTTTGGATGTGTATTGTGTAGTCCAGACGTTCCTTGCGTTTGCAGGGAAATGGCTATGCAGCAAGCTGACACCGATTTAAGCCACATGTCACTCAAACCGGAACATGATCATCCTGCCATCATGCCTCCTATGGACCAACCCACGCAGCTTGGGGCACCTATATCTTCGCAAATGAATATTCTCGAGAACCTTCCGGCATACCAAGCACCTGTCCCAATTCGTCGACGAACGCTGGGTCAGAGCGCAAACCCAGTCTTCTCTGTGACTCCGATTTCGGTTCCATCGTCATCCGCCACATGTTCAGGTGACCCTTCTAATTGCATGGCATGTGCAGACGACGCTTTCGGCAAGGCGTTCTGTCAGGCAATTGGACACTCCGTCAATTCGACATCACCGTGCATCGACTGCCCCGTACGTACGAACCAATCCGACAAGATTGTCGTCGGTGGTTGCTGTGGTGACATCACGAAGTGTGGGTCTTGTGGCATAGCGCCCATCATTTCGTCCACGAATCCTCCTCGTGCTGAAACGTCAATACCGACCGACGATGCTTGGCGCCAGCTCAAGTCGCACCCAAATGTTGCATTCGCAGATCTTTCACTATTGGCCGAAGTGGTTGCTCGCAGATCTAAGTGCACAGGCTCACGGGTGGTAATATCACCGGCGCCAGGATCCATTACGCCAGAACGTAGCACATCTATGGCAGGACCTTCTCATCAGGGTGGATCCACGGCACCAGATCATCAATCAGTGATGCTGACGGATCCACATGAGCGCTACCATCAAAAGCAAAGAGAGCGGTCCTCACCACCGAGACTTGTTCCGCAGGAGGTGTTGATTGAGTGCGGACGTCGAAGAATGCGGGAAGTAAACGCAGATGGTGTCAGAGAAGCGCTCCGATTACTTGATTCTAAGTTCGCACATGCTCGATAGGTCTCTTCATCTCAGGCTTATGGATATTCTGTATGTAGAATGTATTAATCGCGTCGTGTTATGAACATCCTAACTTGCATAAACGGGTTCTTCCTATTACTCTTTATGTGGAGATCCATTGTGTCTATCAACCTCACCGGAAAGTGGGCTAGACCCAGTCCACTGCTCAAATCGCATCCACTCCGTTTTAATTGCCCTCATCTTCCAGTGCAGTAGCCGTTGTTGACGCTTGGATAATTTGCGTCTCCCATGTTCCGAATTCGAGCTATAGGAGCGAAATGTGAGGGCGAGTGTGCGGAGAGTCGCGTGTTCCAGCTCGGGAGGAAATGGCTGAACTTGAGCCCAGAGTTCGCGCAGCACCCGTCTTGCCACCGAATATGCTCCCACAGCAAAATACGCGTGGGCAACTGCGTCAATGGAGGGCACATCGGGAACAATACCAGCACGAATCATTGCACGGAAAGCCCGCATAGCTTCCTCCGGCCTTCCTTGACGACCATGACCGTTGACGAGAATGGTGTACATTATCGCATTCGGCCGAATGCCAGCCTCAAGTGCATCTCGAAGCACTTGTTTAGCGCCTCCAGTGTCACCCATCTTCGCATACCCGTCCATAAGCGTTGAGTAATGGTGGATGGTTGGGTGAAGCCCTAGACCCAACATGTTTCGAAAAACAGTTTCAGAAGTCCCCATGTCAGACCTAGTAACCGCTTCATGCCTGAGCCGTAGTGCAATGGTCGCACGATCACTTTGGAATGGCCTGCCCAGAAACAGACTGCAGGATCGGTCTGAACCAAGATTTCAACCGTAAACGACGAGGAAGTTTGAGACCGGCTATGGGATGATAGTGTTCAGTGGTGTCCAGAATACGTCCCCCCGGAAACTTGGGGTTGTACTTTCGCTTCTTAGAGAACTTGGCGGCAGTTGCGTCCCATCCACATCCGTGAACCATAGATTTCTCGCGACGAATAATGCTCCTCAGGATGACGTGAATGTGTCGGATGGTAGGTCGAAGCGAAGGCGATGAAAATGAACGAAGCACGCGTATCAATTGACGTGGATTGGCTCCTTGCGCTCGCTCGAGGAAATTCATAAGAATTTCCACCGTGTAACTATCAGGACTAATCCCAACAGCACGCATCGTGCGCAAGATATCTCGCATTGCTCTGAGACCCATGATGTCAAGCAATCCATTCATTAGTGCATTGAATATATGCGCCGTCAAGGGAACATCGTGGACATCAACCGGGAGGGCTGTCGGTGGTTGCACCTGCATCATGCTACAGAAGACCCCAGCAGCAGCAGGAGATCGCACGTTCAGCAGCACGGCGACGACGCTAATGGCTTCCCGGCTATGACCTGCTGCTAGATATCCTCGAATGAGGGCTGCTAGAATGGAGGGATTTGGATGGACACCGGCCCGTTTCATGTGGTCCAGAAGTTTCAGCATGCGCGAAAGCTTGCCTTCTCTTGCCATATGGCGCAAGAGAATTGAGAAAGTAGCTGCATTGGGCTTTACAGCAGGGGGGTCTATGGGGGTGCATACTGACAAGGGATCGGAGATGTGCTCGCCAACGAGCTCGGTGGTAGACCCCGTAGAATCTCGACCGTGTCCAGCGGGAAGATCGAATGCTAGCATAAAACGTGTCGCGGCTTCTTCGTCTCCCGAGTCTAAAAGCTGTTGCACAATGCTGTTGAGAACAACAGTAGATAACCGCCCATCTAAATTGCGCAAAGCCTCGAAGGCGCGGGTGTGCACTTGCAGATCTACTCCCAGAGAACGATAGGCGGCGACAATAACCGCATGAGTAGAAGGATCCACGGGGAACCCGGCGACAGCCATCTTCTCCATGTACTGCTTGGCAGAATTCAAATTTCTGTTGCGGAGATGACCTGAAATAAGGATGTGAAACGTTCTCCTGTTCGGTTTCAGGTCCTCGTTTATGAACTCCTCGAACGCGTGGTCGAGTTGATCGTAACGTTGGCTTTCCACGAAAGCACGCAGCTTCCAGTTGAGGAGTCGGACCGAAGCACGGCCACAATGGTGCCTGGCAGCTGTAACCAGCGGTGGGATTAAACTCCAATGGCTTCTGCCTGCTAGATGATAGGCAACGCCTTCGTAATGATTGGTTTTTAAGTGGCAGCCAAAGTGACGGGCAATGTTCAGAACTTGCAACGCTCGTTGTGGGCATGAAGTCATGACCGCGTCCTGGGCAAGACGGTTGACACTCTCCCTGTCTGTAAAATATCGAGAGTGGATAGGAACATCCTTGATCCTTTTTACAGCTTCGCAATCTGTCAAGTCTCTCGCCTGTCTGAGACACGTGTCGATGGCAGCTACCACTTCCTGTGGATAACTGTCCAGAGTTTCTGTGATGAGAGATTGCTTGGCTTTCATAGAAAACCGCGTGTTTGGGCTGGGACAATAAGATGACCCAATATGAGGTTGAAAATTTCGTTCTGCACTGGTGTGGAGGTTGGGTGCATGTGCCTGGGAATGCGTCACTGCCCGAGTTGAACATGCTGTATGGCGAAAATGACAGATGGAATGGATTGGTGTTCCGAGAGGAAAGCGGCGCCCTATGCAGATCCGGACGGCTTGCTTGAGATGCTGCCTGTGAATGGGGCTGGCTCCCCCTAGCATCGACAGCCAGGATTGGGGGGGCTGTGAAGCTCGACCACCGTGGCTGGAGGTAAAAGTTGTGATGAACAAAAAAGTAAGTAACATGAATGAAAAAACAATCTTACAGAAATTCCAGAGTCGATGATATGGGCTCTCGAGCATGCAACAACCCACAGACTGCCTCAAGACTGCCTAGAGCAAAAGGTTGTTCGGTCGGAAAATCCCGATATGGTGATGAACTTATCCTTTCAATCCTTTGACCACCAAAGAAAGTACACCAAAGCAAGTGAACTTCTTCTACCTCGACTATATTCAATGCTACTCGCCGCAACGCAGAACGAGAAATGTTGATGAACTGTCTATCACTATCAACAAGGTGACCTGTGTATTCGAAGGGTCGCACACCAAATAACACTCTCAGAAAAAAACATACTTAACACGGAAGAGTGGGGGGATGTCGTATTTCAACACAACAGAGACTCGCCGGCTTATCGACACGAAGAATATCAGATTTCACTGAAGGCGGAAGAACAATCATTCCGACGCGGGCGGGCGACCCTTCCTAAATGAAGCACTCAACGCTACCAAAAGTGCACGTTTCATGCCGACGCTAGAATGATTGAATTTGTCGAAGTGCGTCCGGTAAACCAACTCCGTCCCTGCGGCGATCCGTTCCCGGACATCTGGAAGATGCCACCCGCGATCTTAGGAATAACAAGCGATAAGTAGTGGCTGATTCAGTCTACTTGTGCTCTTTTCCATGCGCGCTAATAGATTGAAGCGAGCAGTCTAAAGTGACACTCAAAGGTCACATAAACAGCACACAGCAAGAAAGAAGATTACTTGCGCGTCGAGCCGATGGGCGAGACCGCACGTTGGTACCTGTTTTGTGAGTCAACTTGCATCGCCAGCGCGCTTGATCATTTTAAAGTTCCTGACCGGCCTCACTGATCCATTCCCCACCGAACCTGACCAACAGCATTGCCAAAATTAGGGGGCGATCACGAACACTTGACGTCTGAGAGTTTCCGTCAAGTGGCTCAAAGTTTCACCAAAGGTCGGTACCGAACTGTGTGACGTATCGAGAACGAACAAAGTGATACCCTCGGTTATTCTGATCTACAACGGGGAGGTCTGATATGATTCAGGGAGACACTGAATAGGGAAAAACCTCACAAAAAGATGGATTGAGTCATACTTGGCGCGGGACAGCCATGCCGTCGGACTGAACATAGCTCATAAATGCATAACCATTTCACGCAGCAAGGTTCAAGGTCTAAATTTCTATTTTGACGCCAACCAGTCGGGCATGAGGGCTGACGCCTCGAGGCACTAATACTTAGAATATTATACCACCCTTATATATGCAATTCCTGTTACATAAGTTGGATGAATGAGTGGCAGGTTCATTCCGTTCGTCTTCGTTCGATTGATCTCTAGCCACTTTTTCATTTCTGTTCAACTTCAGAATGTTTCGCCACCGCCGAAAACGTTTCATCCAATCTGGTTACCGCTTCGGTTTCTTCAGTTGAACCTAACTCGTAACGAGTTCACTCCGGCATGTAATGTTTTGCAGGATGATGGGACAAGAACTAGTTGTCACGATGGCAAGAATACAAGGTCGGTGATTGGAGGAAAGGTGATGTAATTGATCAAACCACGGTTTAGTTCGGGCTGTAACACAAGCGGTGCAATCGAGTGAGTTACTGTGCTCTTGGCCCGTTTCCGCTATTTTCATTTGGATAGACGCGCTTCGTTTGCCACAGATAAAGTGTCACGTGATCGTCCAACTTCCGTCTCTAGCGGAACGCTCTTTGCCATATCGCACCTGTATCGCACACTCCGAATCCGATGCGCGACGAATTGTTACAGTTTCAAATCAGAGACGTTGACACTCCGAGCTGCTGCGAGATCTAGGCATCTGCGCCCAAAAAGAGCAATTTCATGCCCTTTCATGCCCTGAAGTCATCAATTTACTTCCGTGGTCTGACACGGCGATCTTTGTCGTCCGTGGCGTTTCTCAGGTCTGATCTCAAGTCCATGACCTAGTTTTCTTTTGGTGTATCCTTTTTTGGCACCAGGTTATACGTTCAACTCGCACTGCGGTGCCTCGATCGTTTCAATGTCTGACCTATTGCCGTGACTTGTGGCTATCCATACTCCCGCAAAAAGCCTAACAACGCTTTACCATCACCCGCATTCGTAAACAATTCCGTCCCGGGATACGCTGACTCGAGACTCAGGTCTTTGTACAGCATGTATATAAAAGCCCGTCCTGCCAAACCTGCTGTGGTCACCTCACCTCCCCTCCCCGATGTCTCCTTACCAGTCTCACCTTACCGTCCTACAACGTAGTGCTTCTTCCTACCCAGACGCTCCGGTCTTTAGAGTCCCCCGATCAGATCCATTAACTGGTCAGGTACATGATTGGTCGTCAATATCTTACAGCCAGTTCAAAGACGACGTCGAATTCACTGCTCGCTATTGGCGGCAGGTGCTTGAGTCTGATGGTGTACCAGAGTACTCTGTCGTAGGTCTATGGTATGTCTGTCGAGTGCGCCCTCTACTCTAGGTTTTTGACTTCGTTAATGCAGGCTACCGGGAATGACTTACCAGGATGTTCTCCATATTTATGGCCTTTCGCGAGCTGGATATGTCCCTCAGCTCTTCAGCATTCGTTTGCCAAATCCTGAAGTTGTGCTTGAACTGCTCATGAAGGCAGGCGCGAACGCGTTAATATTCGACTCCCAATTCCAATCCTTAACGGCATCGTTCCCCCTTCCCGTCCATTTGGCGATCGATAAACGAGACATGGCATCTTTTAAATTTGACCTTCCTCCCATACGATCTACGTCCAACCCTGACAAAGCCGTGTTTGTTTTCCACACAAGTGGCTCTACCTCAGGCAGCCCCAAGCTCGTCCCTTGCAATTCCGGCTGGCTCGACGCGATTGTAGCGAAGGCTCAAGTGACCAGCGCTCCTCGAAACCCGCGCCGGCAAGATGTTTCCGTTTGGATGTATGTCCGTTATCCTAGTGTTATCCTTCCCCCCTAACTCTTTTCCAGGGGCAGCATGTGCCATATCGCTCAAACCTTCAGTACGTCCCTAAATTGAATTGCTCATGGCGTGTTTCCTGACGTGGTTCTAGTGCTTATCGGCGCCTTACAGCACGGGTCTTGTGTCATTCAGCCAACCAAAATTGGATTTACTTCAGAAGAGCTGATTGATATGATCCACCGCTGCCAACTCAATCGCCTGAACCAGTTTTCCACTTTCCTCTCCATTCATCTTCGCAACTCGCGGCAAAATCGCAAACTTCTTGGATACCTTCAAAGTCTTGATGAAATTCTATTCAGCGGATTGTCATTACCTCGGGAGGAAGAGGACTGGGCATTCAAAAATGGATTGAACATGAAGGTAAGGTTTATCGCATGAGGAATTTTATCATTCTTAGCTGAACTTGTCTCTCTGGATTAGAACCTCTTTGGTAGCACTGAATGTGGTGCGATGCTTCTTTCTGTGGGTGGCAAAGGCTGCGATGCGCCACTTCTTCGTCCTATACCGGGAACATCGTATGGCTTCCTGGCCATTGATACCGCCATTGAGTCCGAGTCAGGGCACAAGACATCAGCTGGGTTGTTGGAGCTTGTCATTCTTTCCAGCTCTGGCGACTGCCCGCACGCATCTTTGCGCGGCAGCGACGGCCACTTCCATACCGGAGATTTGTTCCAACAAGTGATGCCCGGGTCATATGCATTCCGCGGTCGCAACGATGACTGGATCAAGAGCGAAAATAGCTTGCGGTGCGATACAAAGTACGTTTCAGTTGCCATGCGATTCGAAGCAATCTATTTACGAGATGTGCAGAGCTATCGAAGATAATATTCGGGCTACCTGCGGTGACCTCATTGAAGAATGCATTGTCGTGGGAACCGGGCGGCCATCACCTGCACTTTTTATCGAGCCCGCTCCCGGCGTCGACCATGGAAAGCTTAAGCGGGACATCATCCGCAAAACTCGTCAATTTCACGCCCGGCGCTACCTCCACGAACAGATCACAAACCCGAGTTTGATTATTATAGTGCCTTCAAAGTCGCTTCCTCGCACTGCGACTAAAGGCAACATTCGGCGTAAGGCCGTTGAGGATACATACCAAGCCCAACTCGACACGATTTACACCTCTCTGCAGTAAAACAGCCCACTATAATCTCTCCTCGTTCAAATAATTGTCTCGGATCTAACTTATCCCGCTCGCTTCATTTATTAACACTTGCAGATGACTACCATGCCATGAACTAATTCAAATTAATATCTCACTGTAGCAGCACAACTTATATTAATATCACGCACACAAGTAGAACCAATCCAACTACATACATACATACATACATACATACATACACACATATTAAAGTATTTCAGTAATACCTTATTATTAGTGGATCAACATTCAAAGAAGCAATGAAAGGCATCACAAGTACCTGATATGAATGTTTTCAGGTGTTATGCAAAGAGTGAAACGGTTTATCTCTCGGCTTCCCGCAGTCCTGACAAGACCTGTGATTTCCCCCTTTTGTACCATACTTCTGCGATGCTCTATTTCCTGTTGGACTGCATCACGCAGGGAAATCTCTGGGGCAAAAGGAGGTATCGACACCAGGGATAAGGTAATGTGGCGGGCGAGGGAAAGCGGCATGGGCATTGGTGGAAGATCACCCGTCATCGAACTGGACGGAGCATTCGCATCATGGCTTTCAGAGTATAGAGGAAATGGATGTAAATGTTGCTTGTAAAACGTCACCGGTCCACTGGATTGCGAGGTGAGATTCAGACCCCAATTGGTCAAAATGATGAAAGGGGCATGAGACAGGCGAAGTCGACCAAGCGCCGTGAGCACATGCTGGAGTGGGTTAACCAATGCATGATCTGGTTGCACTTGAACTATTTGGGGCATGTTACGCATCTGCTCCGCGATAAAACGGTCGGCCCAATGAAATGCGCTCACTGAATCAACGGCAAGAAGGCCTATTTCGTATTCTGGTATGCAGACCCTGTGATAAAATGGGAGATGTAGGAGACTGGTAGCGAGTTGGAGGAGCGACGTTGGCCGAAAGACATGCAGACGTTGTAGCGATTCCTTAGCTAGACGTCGTGCCATCTCCATGTTGTGAGGGAGAACCAGCGATAAGCGAGTCAACAGCAGCTGATGGAGCCTTGCGACATCAAATGATGCATCTGTGTCATAGATGACCGCAGCCATTCCATTTCCCCCAAAGTCCATGGACATTTGCCTTGACGGAGCAATGCAGAGTAGTACGAAATGATACAAGAGATGGGTTTTCCCTGATGAAGCAGGACCCTGAACTTCTATGACATCTCCGCGACTGAGGGACGAAAGCGGTAGTGCAGGTGCGCAACTTTCAGTTGAGATGTGATTTCCGGAAGGCGGAGCTGGTGAAGTTCGGTCAGCAAAAATATCAAATGTGGCGGTATGCTAGATCTCACCGTATACCCTTACGGAGGAAAGTAGCTGACTGTGATTGAGCTAACTTTCCCTTGACAACGGCTAGGGTGAACTTACATTTTGGAGGGACTCTCGAGGAATCTCGTTCAGCAAGGAGGTCATGCAGATCAAGACAAAATAAATGTATCCTGGAGTGAAATATCAATCTGAACCTTTTCGTGGAACCACTGATAAGACGGACTTACTCGGATGAAGAATGATTGATGAATGGTGCCTCAAGTGAGTAAGTAGCTAGACCTGTGGGCCAGGCTGTGGCACCCGCCATGCCACAGTGGCCCTGATAGTGTTCTTACTCGCCTACCCGTTCTGGACAAACACAGAATTTCGCATGCAAGTATAGCAACCAAGCGCACGCGCACAGCACATTTTTACAGCTCGCCTGCAAGCAGGTTCATGTACCAATAGCTTTCTAGGCTGCTCAGACACCACACCACGCCGAATCTTGTTCGCCCGAACTTATCATGAATAACACCTCAACTTCTCGCGCCACTCCGCCAGGTTTCAGACGCTCGTCTAATGTCGCCCCGTCGCTTCCCTCCTCGAAGAGCGTTTCTACAGCCCGTCCAGCGCTGGCTTCTGTCCGTGCCCCAAATTCACAGGGCACAGCAGTATCACGGCGCTCTTCTTTGAAAGCAGCTCCAGCTCCGGGAACGAATACAGAGTCTCGTGAGTCGTTGACTGTTTCCCTGAAGCATGAGACCGAAAAGAAGGAACAGGTGTGCTACTATTTCCGAGAGATGGTACATCACTGACTGCCATATCAGTTACTTGTCCAAGTCCAAAACAGGGACCAGACGATTGCTAGTCTGACTGCTGAGAACGACAATGTCGTGTCTGCGCTGAATTTGGCGGAATCGCGCATGAATGACATGTACGCTGATCAGGCGCGGATGGAGGAGGAGATGGCAACCCGCATCGAAGTCGCTGAAAAGTTGCGGGCACAAGTCAGGGAGCTTGAGCGGGAGAAGCGAGATCTGCAAAGACGATATAATGAGCAGGTCCGCTTTTGTCTCTTCTCGCACTTCATCCTCACATGGATTATTCGTAGACATCAACATTCGAGGCAGAGCGCCAGGCGTTCTATGACAATGAACAGCACCTCAGATCACGCATTCAGTCTCTTACGCAAGCCCGCAAAGTCGCTGAACCGCCCCGATCTGCTGATGCAACCCTTACTACGGATTCTTCTCGCCCCGATCGCCTTGACACCGACGCTGAGGTGGAGACGGAGGTATCAGATGTCACTGTCCCTAGAAATCACGAGGAACAGCACAGTTCTACTAAGCAGGACCTCAACGACCCGGAAAGCGAACCAGCTGAAATGACCGCTCTCAAACTTGAACTCTCGACACTATCAACATCCTATACATCGTTGCAAAGTACTCTTATACTTTTGCAAGCGCAGCTCGTGGATTTGAAGAGAGTCAACAACCAACTACAAGAGGACAATGAGAGCTACATGATCTTGCTACGGGAGAAGACCTTAAGCGGCCAATTTGATCTCCTGAAGCAAGTCGGTGGCGCCCCAAACACAACGGATGGCAGCTACGATGACGATGACGTGGTGGTAGACGATGGCGCTGACGTAGGCAGTCTTAGGAGTACAGGCAGGAGCGTGTTGGACAGAGTTGAGGAAGAGATGACAGAGGACGATGATTTAGAGCAACGTCGCGGGGCTGATTCGCCGTCTTCACACCGCCACGGACGTCATGGACGCAGGAATGACTCAGCATCACATTCTCCTAGTCGAGCGCCGCGCGGAGAGTCTCTCGCTGACCTCCCTATCACCGGTCCAGGACTTGACTTGGCTGCCGAGCTTGGCCGTGCTGAGAACAAGGATATTCTCTCCGGGGATTCTATTGACAGCGATCGATCCCTTCTTAGTAAAGGAAGACGAAAGAGGGGGTCTACGGACACCAGAAAAGTCTCCTCTGATATCCCAGACTCAAATCCAGACTTGGAAGCCCTACGATCAGAGGTCAAGACTCTCAAAGATGCCAACAAGGCACTTTCATTATATGCGTCCAAGATTATAGACAGAATCATTGCACAAGAAGGTTTCGAGCATGTCCTCTCAGTGGACTATGATAAGTCTCCGACCACGCATTCTAACCCCAACAAGTCTCCTACTCCGGCTGTAACAACCGCCAGTGCACCAGCGAAGGGATCCAAACCTCGACCACAATCAGCCTTTTTCTCTCGAGCAACCTCAGATTCCGCCGCCACCCCTGATTCTGAAAAGGCCTCATCCTCACCACCTCCCGTTTCCGATACCTCTGCCGCGAAGAAATCCCAACGGCGCTCTATGTCTTTCGACTGGAAAAACTTTTCTATGTTCGGCGGCGCAGAGAAGAAACCCGAATCAGCCAATCTGCGACCTCTAACGCTGAAGTCGAGTTCCACACCCGTGACTAACGCGCGTAAACTGGAGACCTACGAAGACGAGGAGGATCGTCGGGAAAGAGAGCGGCTCCACGCAACCATGAAACTCATGGGCATTGAACAACCTGCTCCTTCTCCGTTGGTGCCTGGTCAGGCAGTGTCTATGCAAAAGAGCTATTCGATCCCCGAGAGCCCTCAGACTGCTACCGCCAGTCGCTTTTCGATTTTCAGGTCACGATCCACCACTGGTCATTCTGACACTTCGTCCGTTCACTCTGGGCCTTCGATACCTAGTAGTCATCAATCAACGTATGGACTTGGCATTGTGGGTAATGGGCGGTCTGAACTCACGCAAGAGGCTCTGGAACGAGCGGAGGCAGAGAACTCCCTAGCAGCATTGGATGCTCATGAGCAAATGCTCAGCGAGGAGATGGCAAAAGGTAGATCGGGAGGCTTTACTGAGCTATCTCCGAGGAGCCTGGGGGATGAGTGGAGAAGTCGTAGAAGCAGAAGGAGTGGTGACGGGAGTGGGAGTACGGTTTGGAGTGCTGGAATGAGCCGCACAGGGGATGAGCCAGACACCTGAGTCAGGGCTTGCTTGCCCTGACAGATTGTGCTGGAGGACTTTCGCGGTGTGGATACATTTTGTATGATACTGCATATACATACCTTATTTACATACCAGGATATATTTGTACCGTCTTGTTGTTGTGTTGCGAATAGACGAAGGTCCCTGTAGATCTTACTGTGTCATGAAGTCCAAGTATTTGATCGATTGAATTCGCGCTGAGGCCATGAGCCTTCTGCACGCGGCCAGGAAACTCAAGGTCCCGATGCCTACCTATCGTGACGGGAAGCGCATCGATCATTTGAGTTTCAAAGGGATGTCTTCGAAGTTCGCTGGCACTTGCGAGTGAAGTGGATTCGAATCGTTTGACGTTCAGCTCAGACGATTGCGACGCATTAATAACTCAGTATGCAGGTATACATGCATATTCCAGAATGTCTACTTTCTGACCTTCTCTTAGTATTGGCATATAACATAAGTTACCTAGCTAAGTATATTAGCATCTTGCCACCCTAGCTTTATCGGAACCATGATATTCCTTGCAGCAACCTACTAGACAACCCGACTCTACGAACAAATCTTATTGACATATCAGCCTTACAACTTGATTCTAGCCCTGACGTCTTGGAAAACCTTCTCCAACTCGAGTGGAGAGGATTTTCGCAGACGTCATCACTTGGTCTCATATACGCGCATACTCTAATAAGGGATGAAGTACGACTCCATGACAGTTTCACTAATGAAAGAGGATTACCCAAAGCTCATAATATCGTGGCGCTAGTCGCATGCGCTGCCGGGTAGCCGTACTCTTATGAGATAAAACGCTGACCTTAAAGTGGGTCGTGAGTGTCATGTCCGCGGTGCACAAAATACGATACTTGCCTCATGTTCTGAGCTACAGCTGCGATAGGGTACCAATATTAATGAGAGGAATAGCCAATGGGGGGCCGGACCCCAAGATGGCGATACGCAGGAATTCCGTAAAGGAGATAGCAATGCAAATGACATACTGCAGGGCCGGCAAAACGAGCTCCTATTGCACAACAGTGCGCTGTTGAGTGTTATCCTGGCAAGTGATAGAGGCCAGAATAGGCTGGCTCATGGGAGATTCTGTGCGAAACATAATTTAACAACGCAAATATAGATCTCGCTTGATATACTTACCCCAACCTCAGCGGCATGAATTTTGCACCAGGAGCTTAACAGATGAGGAACCCCGGTAGAGAAGGAAATTTGCTATGTTCGGTGAAAGGGGTCAAAGACAGGGCCGAAGCAAATGCACCGAATATACAGGAAGGTGCATAAGCAGTCTCCGGGAATATGCTGGGCCGGGGGATCGTCGATGATACACACTGCGATACGTGAAGTCAGGCATTGATTGTTCTTACGCTAACGGAATGTCGTGGAGATTTGGCGGAGGTTGCGTATTTGAGCGTAGATGACGGAAACAGAAGCAAGATGTATACCATGCCATTGGCAGCGGAGAAAGAGGGAAAACGTCACAGGATGTCAACGTTCTTGCAGAATGGGCCTAACATCATATACGAAATCAGTAACCGCTTCCCTTCAGTTCTGCAAGGTTGCATTTCCGTACTGCAACATTGGGGGGTGACATAGCAGCTCGGGATAGGGGTCGCGACCCAAGTAGCAGATGATAGGCAACAGAATATCACAACACAGACCTAGACGCAAGTCGAAATTCAACCTCCTAGATGTGTCCACAAAGAACCACAACCAGTCTGTGAACGCAATTATTGCAGAGTTTCAACGATTGATAGTTCGCAAATAGCGAATAGGAATGATGACCAAAAAAACAGACAGGCTGACCGCAGCTCGCCGCATCAGTTTGGAAGTGCCGTGGTCGATCGGGTGTAACTTTCTGTCAAATGAATGAAAGTCCCCGTGGTGTTTGAGCGCAGATCTACCGCGATCCAGAGAATCCGGGACCCGGAGCACAAAGTCTTTGAGGGACTGTGAACATGATCTGCGATAACTAACGCATGCAGTCCTTCCGAGACACGTATTGAATTTTGATACGCGAGCTGAGATATCTGTGATTTGGGATTCCAAAGTGGTCAAAAAAAAAGTAAAGTAAAAAAAAGGAACAGTACTCCCCGTGGTGCCTGAGCGCAGATCTACCGTTATCCTGTCACCACACCTAGCAGGAATATCAATACACCCCGTCTATTGTAGAAGGGTACGGATTCATACTCGCCAGGTATGGGCGACAGACGACGTCGCTTATTTTATCAATACTCTGCCTTAGGATCTAGGCATTTCTCTCGCAGCACATGCAAACACATAGACGCATAGTGATTAGTTATATATCGGGATCCAATGCTCTCACTTGGAGATTGTGCCATGTTACAGCACCGTGGTCACGGTACGTACTGTCGAAAGATCTACATGCCAGTGTCTTCGTGTTTGTATCGCATACCTTCCTGCTACGGGATTAATAATACTTGAAATCTGGAATCTGACGCGGACGTCCCAAATGTATGTGCGACCGAAATGAATGCCGATACATAGATGGCTTCGAACGAGCACACTCACGCGAGTCATCCCAAACTCGTATCATTCATGCACTTCCCAACATGCGTACACCGTGATGGATAGCATCCTCGATTCCTCATTAACAAGCACATATTTCCCCACCTAGATGGCGAAAGTCGAGGATCGTTAGCATTACACCAGTCGCATACCATCCTCGATCACGGTGCAAGTCTCGGAATATCGGGGTGTAGTCATGAACGCAGTAGACTCTCGTACATTTGTATTATTGCCCAGTTGGGACATCAGCACGCTTCACTAGCGTGTTCTGCGCGTGCGTGCGGATTGTTTGAAATGGGTTGGATGAGTACTGCGGATTTGAGAGTATCAAAGGCTGTCGAAGTTTCTCGAGTTCCCTGAAAAGCGGATCAATGCGAGGAAACAGTGAATAAAACTAAACGAACTTACAAAGCACGTTTTCTCTGGTTCTTCCTTAGCGGCATTCCCTTGCCCTCTCCAATCTGCAGCGTCTTCGGTTGAACTTTGGGAGCGCGAACATCGCTTTTGTCTTCGACCACTGGACTACCTCGTGCTGGCGAGTCATCCATATCAATGGCGGAAAGAACAGCGCCAATAGAATCAAGTCCGCCCCCGACTTGTTCTCGTTGCCGTCTATTGAATCGACGTCTCTGCACTTTCGAGTACGGAGATGTTGTGGATTTCAGCCCTAAAACACAAGATAAGATTAGGAGTGATAATTACAAATGTAGAACGCACTTACTGTCAATGAAAGCTTCGTGTTTGAGCTGCTGTTTCTCTTTCTTCTTCATTGAATGATGAGGCTCAGTAGCCGCCGCAGACATTGCTTGCAATATCGCTTCTCCCTGACCAATGTGAAAATTAAGCATAAGTGTAGATGTGAAATTCTGTCGTAAAACGCACCGAAGTCTCTGCCGCAGCACCTACTTCGACCGCTTCAACAGCATTCTCTTGCACTGCAAATTGTCGCCGGCCAAGCTTAACGGAAGGTTCATGGGCGGTAATACGTTTTCTGCGCTCTCTAGGCTATAATAAATATCAGTGAGATGTGGAGCAGTAAAACTCGCTGCCCACCATCTTGATAGATTCGAATCAAATGCCCAATACCGATATGATCGATGTTTACCAAAGGCTTCTGATTCTAATAAGTACAAATAGATATCCTGTATGCGAGCGTGTCGTCACAATATTAATGAACAGAAACACTCGAGTCAGATTATCAGGCCCCTCATCTGACCAATCATGCCATAGCGATAAGGAACCTGAGCACGAAACCCCTCCATATAAACTTTAGCAATACTAGTGTGCTTTTATTATTACTAAATAGGATTATAGGAATTAAGATCCCCTTCACTCAGCTCAAGAAGTCTTCCTCTTCCGAAACAACATCGTTAGCGCTTCAATCTTGAATCTAGTCTATTTTACAATTGATAGAATGGTGGACGTCGACAGCACTGCGAAAATATGGGCATAAGGGACGATACAACTCTATCCTTGACTCTATCCTAACACGATGAAGTTCATCCTTCGTGCTCAAGCTGAACCCGAGACTGCTGGGCGCGAGCATCATCGACAAAATCCCCAGAAAGGAGGTCGCTGCCCTCTGTTGGCCTCGAGTTCTCGATGCCGACTGCAACGAAAGCTATAAGAACTAGGAAAGCACCTGCCAGTACTTGCGTTGCGGCAGGCTTCCCGAGGAAGAAGTCCCCCATGACTGCGACCGGAATGGTGAGGCCGAGACCAATCGTCACTACTAAAGGTGTGGTCTTGAGCATCGCAACAACGTATAGGTAGTCGCTCGATAAGGTGATAAACATCTAAAACACGTAAGCTGCCGAGGCTGAGACACAGAAGATGGAGACCCACATTCAACACGATGATAACGATGGCACTATGGGTAGGAGGTATCTCAAAGCGCTCCGTTCCAACCAGATGCAGGATGACACCCATAGGCCAGGATAAAAATATATTGAATAATCCTACAAACCCAAAGAAAAGTTGCATGTCAATTCTTGACTCTTCCCGAATCTGAACCTTGAGGAAGACGACGTAGAGGGCATAAAATACAGCCGACATCAATGCCAAGAAGTCTCCCAAAACTGGCAAGGAGTTTGCAGCCTTGTAAAATATTGATGACCCCATTGCATCTGGCTGATGATCGGAAGACCCGTCAGACACAGCGACAAGGATTACGCCAACAAAGCTTGGTACAGGTGAGCCGATTCATCCTCGAGAAAGAAAAAATAACTACGTACGCAGTAAGCACAGCTCCAATTTTGACCACAGTTAGGGTTTCCACTCGAAACATACGTCCGACGGCAAGAGTGAACATCCCTTCCAGGGAAAACATATGAGTACCGTTGATGAAAGATAGTAGCACAAACACGCTCACCACTCATGCCAGACAAAACTGTCGAACTTGCGACGCTAGTATATGCCAGAGCAGCGTTCAAAGTCCAGTTCGCAATAAACCACAGGAAGCAGAATCCGAGTGCCATCTTTGCGGTCTCCTTCGTGGTCAGCGGCCCATCGACCTGGTTGACTGGAGAAGGTTCCACCTGGAGACAGTCAAAAGATTCATGTGCAAAGGTGTTAGGTAGTCTGGTCACTGCAGACTCTGCGTCGACATCAAGCTCTTGCTCCAGCGGCTGATAGACTATGTTTGACCTATTCAGTATAGATTAGCAACTAGACTATGGAAAGCCGCTTGAAGTTACCTCGCAGACTTGGGCGAACCCCAGCGATCAGCCCATAATCTTCGTGTAATGTATGGCAGCAGGTAAAAAGCAAATGACGCAGTATTGGTATACGTTATCCTGTATCACGGTAAATATGCAGCAACTACAAGAACAGGAATCGCACGCCTCACAGGAATGGTTTCTGGTACCCGTCGTCATACATGTCCTGCAGGAAATTGGTGGATATCGCTGCTTGGAAGTGTTTCAGATGTGCTTACTTGCGTCAAGAAACTGGACCCAGTCCATAATAGAACAACCACGAGGAGGAGACCAAGGCCGACAATGTAGTTCTTCGTTCTCGTGTTCCTAGAAACATCTTCTGAGGACTCGCCGCCGGGCTCGGACGCGGTGGTCATCTGAACCTAGAATGAATCAAGACTAGCACTGGATGAACATGCTTATGGGAACGTTGTGGGAACGGATGTACATGTGTCGCCGTGTGAATCAGGATATTAGGACGAAACCATAGAAAGAACAACAGTCTTAGGAACTCTCCATCGGTCTGCCTAGGGGAGACTATAGAGGAATCGATTGATCATTGCTTAGTTACATTCTAAACGAGTCCTTGATACTGCTGTTGAGCCCCAGCTAATATATAATACATGTGGATGAGGAATTGCAGGTAGGTAAAGAATACGGCGCGCAGGAACCCCTAGGTTGGTAGTCCGTGATAATGAACGAATATATGAAGTCATAGCATAAGATGAACAACGAAAATGACGAAACCGATAAATGTCTACGTGGTATGGACCAGGACAGAAGCGGGCCACGTAGGGCACTAAAACGACATTGTAGGACGAAAACCAGCATAAGACTTTACTTTTTCAAAAATCCTGAAGAGGCTGATAACAAGATTGATGCAATATGTGACAAGGCCAACCCCAACCAGGCAAATCAATGCAAGTTGATAGTCGCAGAACGTATCTCCCACTCCGCCCTCATTTCGTCCAAGGTCCGGTTGCGTTAGCGCTGGCCGAGGGAGTTCGCTGTACCAAGCGATGCTGCTTACCGGCGCGCAGGGGATACGTGAGGTGAAGAAGTTGTCGAAACATAGCGAAAAAGCCGCAGACCAAGCACAAATGAAACAAACTTCGAGGAGGGTGTGTGCAAGTTTGCCAGATGTTCGCCATAATCCCATGGGGCGACCGAAATATTCGAGCTATAATGATATGAGTTGGTGGCGATAAAATTAAGTTGGAGGGACTCGCATATATCGCTACCATAACATGGACCAGGGTCAGAGGCGCAAATATTATCACTAGGGTTCTGGAATGTGTTCACTAAGGTGTCTAGCACTCATCAAGCCGCGAGATGACGTACGGAGAACTTCCTACGATCCCCATAACTCCATAACGCAACTCCGTGATGCGTATCCTAATAGCCACTGCAAGAGCCGCAGTTGTGAATGTTATATTGATGAATCTAAAAAGCTAGGTAGCAGATTTATATACACCGCAGAGTAAAATACAAGGCGTGGCACTCACTAATGGCACATATATATTCGTCAGAATGAAGGCTCTAAAGCGCTTCGTCCTTGATCTGCCAGAGTTGGACCTGTTTCCCGACTCACCATCTGAGCGATCTCCCGTCGCTCCAAGGTGGGAATAATCGCCTTGAAAATTCGCAGGGAAATCGCGTGTTGGTTCCCACGGCGTGTCCCAGCCAGGTGTTTTGTTATGAGATAGAGTGAAAGGCGCGGAGGCCAGGGGCGCTCCAGACTCGGCATTAAAATGTGCAGCTCCCTTCTCTAGCGGAGAAACTGTCGAGGAGTGGGGCTCATTGTAGGACTGACGATCGGTATGTAATGACAAGGGTGGTCGATTCTTGCCAGCCGCTTGACCTAATGGCTCTCCGAGAGCTTCTCGAGGACGGGCGAATGTCCCCCAAGGTGACTGATGTTCGGAACAAGTTCCATTTAATCCGACAAATGACGAGCGAGAGGCGGCGAGGTCTGATGGTTTCTGATCATAAGGATGATGGTCACCATCATCTGTAGGAGAAGGGGGTTCGTCTTGGGCCCAAGCTATGACAGATTAAAAAGTAAGTGACATCGCTCGGTTAGTATTCAGAAGCTCGTACGGGGTGCAGTCACGACGGTTCGTGTGGTTGAAGGCACTACAAGTGCATGACTCCGGACTGATGCTGCACGACTGCTGGTTGAGGGGATCGAGAGTGCTTTTAGGGTGCTCGCTGATAGAGACATCCGCGAACGAAAGAAGAAAAGATAAAAGGAAAGAAGGAGGAGGGGACCAGTAGATTGAACGAGTACTAGTCAGCGATCAAATAGCGTTCAGGAATCAGGCCATCTATCTATGTACTCCACAGCCAATCCACAGCGATTCTTACCACAAGCACACAATGCTCGGATTTAAATAAATGCTGTGACAACTTTATGTGACACTCAGGGCCGAGATGCCGACCATTGTTACACCGACCTCTGTGGGGTAACACATCCAAAGGCTCACACATGGAGGACGGTTTGCCCTCAGTAGCAGTTGGCGGCGTCGGCTCGAGGTTCATATCTCAAAATGACCTCGAGGAGGCAAAGGCCCGCAGAGAAGATCAGTGGAAAGCAGCATATGCCAGGTGCGCAGCAGATACAGCCTCTTTCGAATTCTAGAATAATCTGCTGAAACATGTTAGGCTCGGACAGGTGCCCCCTCCGCAGCCTGTGGAAGATTCCTTCGATGGCCGAAGTCTAGCAGAGGTGAGTAGCACTGCTTTTGCCTCGAGCGACCACTTGAAATCGAAACCGTGATAGAAATTAGCCGCGAACAGGGTGCGTTACCTCGGCTACTCTTCATTTTCGAATTAATCAGGTGTGTCAGGCCGCGAAACAAGAAGAATGGGAGGAGAAGACGAAGTTAGGTGAGTTCGAGATGCTACCTTTTCCATGGTGACCCTGACTCGTTCCAATTGTAGCAAATCAATTCCGAGCACTGGAAGAGGACGAGATCATGTTTCTAGACTCCATCAGAGAAAAGCAGGCCGAAGAAGAGCGTCTCCGGAAAGCACAGGACGGCGAGGAGCTGTCGGATTTCAGAAAGTATGCTTCCCCTTATTATCCCTCCATAACCTGAGACTGAGAATGTGCAAAGAGCTGTTGCAGCCAGGGAAAATGATCTTAACAAGCCTACGCAGCCTGTGGCACAACCACGAAAACCGAGTGATAATGTCATAGAGAAACCTAAAGCTACCGTCCCGGCGTCCAAGAAAGATGTCAAGAAATCATTGAAGGGTGTTGTAGTGAAGAAGAAACCAAAGTCTAACACTCAGACACCCGGCCAATCGAAGGCAAAGGAATCTGCGACGGACATCAATAACGATGCACCACCAGTCGCAAAACGTCGCAAAATATCAGAATCATGACATCCATTACAATTCGCCTTTCGACTTTCCTGTAGCTGTCCTTGCAGATTTGTTCACTGTAGTTTCATTTAATTTGAGAACATGCTGTCTAGTCTTCACGTTCCACTGTCCTCTAAATACAAAGTCAGAAGCTCATACATCCTCATACACGCTCAGTCATCTTCCCCTAGCCGGGTCTCATCCTCCCCGAGCTGTCGGTGTCGGTGTCCAACGCACATGGTTGAGGTCCCTTTCCCCAGTTCCCCACCCAGACATTCGACCCATCGCCTCCGCTCTTCTCGCTGCTGCAGTACCCATCGTAGTTCTATCCAACAATCTTTTTCCTGCAGGTGTCAAATTGCCAGGTGCGTCAGCTCTACGTGGGGTCCAACTCGGAGGGCCCATAGAACCTGGCTTTGAGGAACCTCCTCGGGCTGGTGTGCGTCCAGCTATTGGGGTGGGGCCCCCAAGAAGGACAGCTTTCGCGCGAAGACTTTTTGACGCATTGGCGGACAATCTGTGAGACAATGCCTCGCGGCTCGACGGCGCTGCAATATGGAAAGGGGTGCTAGGTGGCATGGCTTCTGCAGGATCATCTGACTTGGACAATATTCGTGGAGTTGCATTTAGGGTCCCCCATGTCATGAGCTGATTAACGGCAGAAGGGCCCAGTTCAGAAGCGGTAGGTGAAGGCAGGCTGGGCACAAGCGAAAAATTGTTGATGGTAGGGGACCGCGGTCGATCTAGTGAGGCTGATTAGGATAAACAAATCGGCCAACGTGACATAGAACTTACATGGCGTGCCGGTGATTGCTGCATCAATCCGACTGCGAGTGGGACTAGGTGGGGCAGATGTAGCTCGTGACTGAGAATCTCCTTCATCTTGTTCTGGTAGACGTGTATTCCCATGCGTTATGATTCCGAGATCATCGCTTGCTCTGGCTTTCGATGTACGCGGGTGGTAAGGTAACATATCGGCATCAGGGGAGAACATAAGAGAGTTTCGAGCCTGAAATCCAGTAACTCAGCCTTGAAATGAAAATCTCGTCTGAGCCACACACCTTGAAGTTCCAGCCATCAACGCCAGCAGAACGAGTATCTTTCCTTGGCGCCATAACGTCCACAGGCTCGTCTTCTTCAGCAGGTTCACTTAAAACAGCAACCTCCTTTCCCTTGCCGTCATCCTTCGTATCTTGACTTTGATCCTTCGATTCCTTCGGCGACTCTCCACTTTGGGTGATAAGACCTGCAACGGTAGGGGCCTCAATGACGAACTTCTCTCTCACACCTGGTGCTGGGGCCGGCTCAATCATCATCCTCTCCCTCGCCTCGATCATCTTATCCCTTTGCTCCTCTACTCTCTTCTGCGCCTCCCATGCCCAGCCCCATCTCTCCTTCCTCTTCCGGTTCTCGTCATCCATAATCTGTGTAAAGCTTGCATTGTCTTCTGAGGTATACCGTGCCTGGAAGTTGTCTAGACTCATGCTGGTATCATATCGCAAGCGTTTTTCCACTGGCTCCCCGCGTGGCGTGCGCAGGGGCGTCTCGGATGGACCAGCACCATAGGGCGTCGCGGATGGCGTCTGCCACGGGCGCCCACGGTAGGTGGCAGGGGTACTATTGACTTCTTGCAGTCTGCGCACGGAGGCACTGATCAAGTGGGGGTCTCTCGACGATACAGCGTCAAGGTATTCATTAGTTGCGTCGAGATGCACGAGAGAAGGAAAGAAGTCTCTTGCTATGATGCGAGACAAGGCTACTGTGTACTCATCTTCCTCGAGCACTTGTTGACGATATAGCGAGCGAGAAGGTTCAGATGGACCAGGCGTAGACATTGTGCAGGGTAATAGTTTGAGTGGTAGTATGTACTTATTGGCGTGACGTTCGGAAAGATGAACGTTGAAATGTTGGGTCAAGGAGTGCAGCCATAGGTTACGTAAATGATCATTAACAATAATTCACACAATTCCACAGAGAAAAACAATAAAAGGATGGAAAAGAAAGAAAAATATGAGCACAGATCGGCTGCAAAAATAAACCAGCCACGTAAGGTATCATGGTACCTGCGAAAGTGAGGACAGAAGCGTGAAGTGATAGTCTTTGTCGCTGGCAAATGGGTATTCGTTCTGTCATTAATGTCATCATAGGCATGGATCAGCAGGTACACCCCTGCAGGATTGGTTCGCGAAAATGAGTGGGCATGGATGGTAGTGGTCCTCAAGACCTGAAATGCGTGTAGTCCAAAAAATCGTCAGGGTACGCCGCTCCAAAGTCAGCATAGCATGTCTCAGACAAACGGGAAGGTATTCAGAGAGAGAATTCAAGCGGATAACCGCAAGCATAGCGGCTCAAGCGCCGCCACGTCCGAAATTGAGCATGTTGCTCCCAGATCTCCCCCGAGGTTTCTTGTCAGAGTCAGGTTCTAGAAAACCACCGTTGTCCTGACTATGAGGCTCCAATCCGCCGCTCTTCCGCCCACCAGTGATACCCGCAGGTCGACCAATCCTGCTCTGCGACAATACTGAGGCACTGCTGGCAGACGAGGGGATCCTAGAGGATGCACGGACCGTCACGTTTGAGTGCGACAAAGGGAGCTGCGGTAACGACTTCAAGTCACTCTGGACTTTCCCATTGTATGAGAACGGTCGTTCACGAGGGCGGAACTCTCCATCAGAAGAAGGGGTAGGTGACCCAGTATTACTGGAACCTATGGAGGAACGTTTTGGTTGGCTATATGGACCAGCGCCTGGCCCAGTGGACTTCTTGAAGCCCGTAGCTCCCGTATTTGAATATAGACGGGATGTTGGAATGGGAAGGAAAGTGGGAGTCGCGGGGCGGGATGAGGGAGTAGGGATGGAACTGATTGTTGCGGTAGTGCAGAGGCTCGCTGCGGAGAGGCGTGACTGAGGTCGACGACTATGGGCCATTGTGCTCTGGGTGAAGTGACTGGGCTTGGAGAAAGTAGGGGATGATGCCGATGGAGGAACTCCGCGGCGGAAAGCGCTAGGGGCTGAGGGACTGGATGAGCGTCTGTGTTCCTTCTCGGCATCCTTATTTGGAGAGGGAGTGTCGTCCATAATGAGAACCCATCCAGAATTATCAGGGTTGGGAGTAGTCACACCACTCGTCAAACCGGTATCTACGCCAAGCCGCTGTGGAGTCGGTTTGGCAAGTTTGCTGTCCGGCATCACGGACCGTGGAAAGGGACTCTTGGGTGCCAATGTCGAGGATATAGTGGATGTGGAGGCCATCGTGGAGATTGCATTGGTTCCCTGCCGCCCGGCATTGCTGCCCATCCGCAACCGAGGAACACGTGTATGGATCTTCTGTTCTAGGTTCCTGACACGAGCACGCATTTCGGAAACCATTTGAACGCCCTTGCTCTTCGATGCCGTCATGGGTATGGCAGTGATGTTGGTGGATGCGCTGGAACTTGCAGTAACAACAGTAGGTCGTGGGACAGGGACGGCAGTCCGAGGCGAGTTGCGTGAAGCAGCAAGGGTTGGAAGGGTACTTGAACGCGTGATTGATGAAGGCGAGGACGTGTTAGGGTTGGGTTTCTGGAAACCTGCGCGCTGGAGTAGGATGGACTGTCCAAAGTGTGAGCTGACAGATGTAGAAGGGGGGCGAGAAGGAGTAGGAATAGAGGATTTCTCATGTGAAGAAAGCTCAGATAGTTCGAGGTCTGGCGGTGGTGGAGTGCTGAGCAGATTATCGTCCGTTGAAGGGGTCGAAAGAGGGGGGAACAGCGAGGAAGGGGTTGTAGAAGTGGAGGTTTCAGTCGTAATGCTCGGCGCCCTGGAGCTGGTGCGAGCAGCTGATAGTTGATCCTTCAGGATGGAAATTTCTACAGATGCATCTGGCGGAAGAGTGAGTACTCAACCCCCATGTAATGCAGCATAACGCACCTCGCAGCTCATCCTTGACACGTTGTAGTTCCTCCTCCATATGCGCCTTGTCGAGCAGTTCATGCTCGAGCAATATCTTTTCCTCCAACGCTTTAGAATATCTCGTCTCTATATCCGCCAGACTTGATGCGACCACACGCTCATTTCTCTCGAGGTCATCATTGCCCAACTCCAGGTCGCGTAATCTGACCTTCAACTTCTGAGACTCCTGCCTGACTGTGTCCAGCTCTCGTTGCAAGGAGGTTGTGGTTGTATTATGCGTGGTCTGCAGCGATATAAATTTGGACTTTGTGAAGGGTTAATTAGTGAACTGGTGTTGAAAGACGCGTCAAGAATTACCTTCCATTCGTCTCGGTCTAATTCGGTCTTCGCGACCTTGACTTTGAGATCCTGCTGTGCCTTCTCTGTGCGGTCAATTTCCTTGATTAGCTCTTCCTCAAGCTCTTTGCTGGAAGTGTGAAATTCGTCGAGTTCTGCACGGGTCTCTGTCAACATGTCGGCGACCTCATTGTACTTTGCTTTCCAATCCGTCGAGGAGTAACTGGGTTTCAGAACATAGTCAGGATACAAAATTGAGGGTGGCAAGAAGGGTATGGGTACTTGAACTGGTTGTCTTCTATGGAGGCCATTATTGGGTCTCTGCGTAGGGCATCTATGGGTGACAGAATAGCCGTCATGAACCCTCGAAAGAAATAAAGTACAACCTAGAAACACAACCAGAAAAAGATCAAGGAATAAAGGGAAATTGTAGAAACAGAGGAGAAATGCTTGCGATGACGGTCTTGTCTTAATACCTGTAGCTTGGTTCACCGTCCACAGCAGCAAAGACACGATCCTGATTACGTAATTCAAGTGATGTAGAACAACATATGGGCGATCCACAGATCTTAACCTTTGTCCCTTTCCATTCATTTGTACAAACCCCTGTGTCGCGCCTCATGGAAAGCATATAGAGCACGCAGATATCGTTAAGAACTTTGCTAGCCATAGAATTACAAATTTTCAGGTTTTGCACACTTGCGCTTTTCTATTCGTCCTGTCTTAGGACACCTCATCTCTTGCCACGACACAGGTTCCATCGACGCGCCTAGATAAGTGGTTGGAATTACTTTCTCGCGAGGGAAGCAGGGACTACTTACCAGCTTCACTGGTGGCAAAGATAACACCGAGGTCGTTGCGCGCAGTGGTAATGTAGTAACTGCGAGCATCACCAAGAGATATCTGTGATTGTTGAGCGATCCATCTACCAAGTCCCCTTTGATTGGCTTACCACTATACCCTTGACGACATCTCCTCCGCGAAAACAGTCGCCGATCTTCACCTTGTCTTTCTCGGTAGCTCTGACATCTTGAGTGCGTATGACACCATTGAATTCTTCGCCGGCAGGAAGAGGGACGCCATCAACAACTGAAATGGACACCATCGCCTGTAAAGGCGACAAACGAGTGACTGTCCCTAGTACGACCGAATTTGCTGCTGGTGGATGTGATCGTACGCGAGTTATTGCCAGGGTCTGCGCACATAGTAAAGCCGGGGTATGATTTGATCGTCATTCAAGTCATTCTGAGTAAACACCAAGAGAATAAACCAACAGGTCCTTCGTACTGTGCGACACCGATGAGGCTCGCTCTAACTTGTCCATCTTTTAAGTATAAACCTCCTCCAAGGTTAGGTGCGGGACCACGAGGGAGGGGGACAGGTTGTCCTGGGAGTAAGATATCAGGTCCCATGGGAGCCGAAAGTCGAGCGCGTGAATTAGCAGCTGCCAAATAATAAACCTGGGATGACCTGACTCTTGAGGGAAAAGTCGGGAGACCAGTACTTATTCGCGTCGTAGCCGTGTTCGGATTTGTTGCTATTTGGCGTGACTACTTCAAAAAATCTCAGCCCACTTCAATTTATACTTCCGTTCGCTCTTGAGGTATCTCGGTTTTGCTCCTACAGCAACAATGGCCTCCTCTTCTCTCGCTCGCGTCCTTTCACGGCGTATGCATCCTATTACTCGTCATATTTGATACTCATAAACTAATACCATCTACAGAGATGCACATTTCTGCACGGAGACATGCTCTGACCAAGTTCTCCATGCCTGCGATGAGTCCCACCATGACCGAGGGTGGTATTGCCTCCTGGAAAAAGGCGGAGGGTGAAACATTCACCGCTGGTGACGTGCTGCTCGAGATTGTATGTTCACCTACCCTTATTCTTGCTTCCGCTCCGTTCCTCATATCTGTTCACAGGAGACAGACAAGGCCACCATTGATGTAGAGGCCCAGGACGACGGTATTCTTGCCAAGATTATCGTGCGTCAGCTTTCAACTTCACCTTTTCATTCTCTCATACTGCCTTGTGTGCATTCAGGCACCTGATGGCTCGAAGAACGTTGCTGTCGGCTCACCCATTGCTATCATGGCTGAAGAAGGCGACGACCTGTCAGGTGCAGCTCAAATGGCTTCCGAGCCTTCATCCACACCGCCTCCCCCACCAAAGGAGGAAAGCACACCTCAGCCTCCCAAAGCTGAGGAGGCACCCAAGCCTGCACCCTCTCAGGCCAAGCCCGAGCTTGCCAAGGGTGAACGGATATTCGCGTCTCCCATCGCGAAGAAGATTGCTTTGGAACGTGGGATCCCTTTGGCCCAAGTCAAGGGCACCGGTCCTGAGGGACGGATCATTCGAGACGACATCGAAAAGTACCAACCACCCGCGGCAGCAGCTTCAGCAGTCGCTGCCGCCTCTTCTGTAGGATCTGCTGCTTCCCTTCCGGAATACACAGACACCCCAGTTTCAAATATGCGTCGCGTCATTGGCTCACGTCTCACACAGTCCAAGCAAGAGCTGCCCCATTACTACCTTACGGTCCAGATTAACATGGACAAGACGATGAAGCTGCGGGAGGTGTTCAACAAAACGCTTGGCGATAAAGACAAAGCTGCTAAGCTCAGCGTCAATGACTTCATTCTCAAGGCTGTTGCATGCGCCTTGAATGACGTGCCTGAGGCCAACTCGGCATGGCTCGGAGAGGTCATCCGACAGTAAGTACTTCCGCGGAAACAAATGTGTTGGTCTCACTCACCTTGCCTGTAGATATAAGAAGGCTGATATCTCGGTCGCTGTCGCTACTCCCACTGGCCTGATTACACCTATTGTGAAGGATGTCGGTTCAAAAGGATTGGCAACTATCTCCAGTGAAGCGAAAGCCCTCGCCAAAAAGGCTAGGGACGGCAAGTTGGCTCCTCAAGAATATCAGGTGCGTAATCTACTGTCATGCCGACGATATGGAACTCATTGTATCGATAGGGTGGCACTTTCACGGTGTCCAACCTTGGCATGTATGATATCGAACACTTCACTGCCATCATCAACCCTCCCCAATCATGCATCCTTGCTGTTGGCAGCACGAAGCCCACAATTGTCCCAGCACCTGAGGAGGAGCGTGGTTTCAAGACTGTAAACATGATGAAAGTGACGCTGAGCTCGGACCACCGGACGGTGGATGGCGCTGTGGGTGCTCGGTGGATGACTGCGTTCAAGGGTTACCTTGAGAATCCTCTTACATTCATGCTCTAAAAGTACAATGATTTCGCGGGTCTTTGACGTCTACTGTTGTTTCTAGACTAGATTACATTTGTCATATGCACTCAATATGCACTTGTTATTTTTGCTTTGCGTGATGAAAGACTTCATGCGGAGTTTATAAGATGCTTATGTGGGCGGCCCCTGTCCCCTTGTTCGCGACAAATGTGTTAACCACTCCGCGTGTCGTTTCGCTACCTGCCCACGATCGACTACATGGATCACAATAAATACCATATCGAAACCCTAGAGCAACTGGTCGATGCCAAAAAGGAAGCTCACGCGTTGCGCGAGCGACTCGCAAGATCAGAAGATACTGTGAACGAACGCGACCGGCTGAAGGTGTCGATACAAGAAAACCGTGATCAGGTACGTAGACGTGATCTTGTTAACTTTCCCCCCCGCCTAACCACCCACAGGCTGAAGCGGAAACACGCCAACTTCGCGACCGAATCTCAACGTTCGAAAAAGATGTGATCCGCTTGCAAGACGATGTATGCCGAGCGTGTTATCTCATATAGCTAGCCTAATGAAATGTTACCAGAAAGCAGCGCTGCAACATGCGACGGAGGTATTGCGCGGATTGTTAGAAGTGTCCAAAACGGATGCTTCTGCACAGCAACAAAAGGTGCTCCCGATATTCCTTGTCGAATCATTGCGGGCTACTATTCGGTTAACACGTATTTTCAGGTTGACACACTAGAACAACGACTTCGTGAGTTGACTGAAGAAAAGGAAACCTTGACACGTGAGCTTCAAGTCAGCCAAGCTGCTGCACGAGTCGTTCGCGTGGAGGTAGGATCATCTCGAGTCAGCTAATATATACCATGTCACACGAATTCACTCTCTCTATCCAGGTTGGCGTGAACACAATTCCCCTCCCATCTCCTAGTAGCAAGCCCAATGGTGCCAATTTGCCAGTCACACGAGGCCCCTCGACGGCTGGGCCATCTCGCGTTCGCAACCTGAAGCAAGAAACAGCAACGGCTGCTGATATCCCTACAATTCCAATGGTACATTCCTCTCAAATACCAACTACCCGAACGGTACCCATCGCAAATGCACCACAGGTCATCCCTGACCTTCCCGACGACGGAAGTACATGCTTTTCAAGGCCGTTTTTGTCACTCCATCTCGGCGGAGGCTCGCAATCCCTCACTGTGAAGTAAGCTCTCGATTTGTGTGTTTTCTGTCATCAGCTTATGGAATCTTTAGGATAGGGGGCCAAAGAACTCTGTCGAGAAAATTCGATATAACAAGCTACCTTTGTCCGAATCTGTGGGAAAACCCTTGGTGTCCAACAAGACCCGGCATGGCCGGGTACATGTTTGTTGGATTAGGAGATGAGATCCATAGGTTTGTTCGGCCAGAGGTACATGAACTTTTTGTTGGGGTAGCAAGAACCAACTACAAACTTATGGGCCGGTATCAGGCCCATCGTGTTGAACCGCTAACAGTTGCTGAATGGCAGACTCTGCCCGAGAAAGTAAGCAAAATCGGCCTCGAAGACATAATCTCTTGGTTTAAATTCTTTGGCGGATTAGGTTCGATCCAAGTACTGCGAAACAACGCAACGCAAAGCGAAAGATTCACGTTCCATAGAGGGCATCAGTGCAGCTTATGACAGCGGTGAACTCCGTGCGCCGTGCGTCAAGTTGACATGTATTGATTTCAAGGAGGACCTGTACAACAACCTGAAGGCGCAAAAAACGGGACAGCATATCGAGAACTCTGCGTTATCCCAGCGTTCGGTTAAACATGAATTTCCTGTCACGCGCTCGTCACAGAAGCGCCGCCGCATTGAACATGACCATGACAGCGACGTTGAGGAGTTTTCCACGGACTCTTGTTCCGAATACTTAGAAACATGACCTGGATTACTTAATGCGCGTACATTGACTAGTGACTACATCCTTACCAGCCCCCAAGGCCTAATATCTCTGTATCATAGCTTTCGATTACATTTTTCTGTGGTCGTGCTTCTATACAACGTTGAAGCGCGAGAGTGCGACAGACATCTTGAAAATGCCAGGCCGTCATCGCGAGTCTCCGCTCAAGAATCCAAGTTGAGATTACAGTGTTTCATGATGAGCGACACTCACCGATCTCGTCAGACAGGCCATATATCGCTCTGGGGCTGGAAGGATCAGCCAACAAACTTGGCGCAGGAGTTATCAAACACGATGTCGATGGATCGACGGAAGTGCTCTCGAACATTAGGCACACTTACATCACACCTCCTGGGGAGGGATTTCTTCCCCGAGACACTGCTCAGCACCATCGAGAATGGGCATTAACGGTAATAAAAGATGCAGTTGCAAAAGCAAACATCACGATGCACGACCTGGACTGCATATGTTATACTAAAGGTTAGCTAGATACCTCGTGAAGTCTCTTGGTTGAATGTCGCTCCAGGTCCCGGTATGGGTGCACCTTTGCAGTCTGTTGCTCTAGTCGCTCGCACCCTCTCATTGCTGTACGAGAAGCCCCTTGTCGGTGTCAATCATTGTGTTGGACGTAGGTCTATCCAATAACGGTGCGTAACTTCCACTGATGTTGTTTAAACAGATATCGAAATGGGGCGGCAAGTCACTGGAGCTCAGAATCCAGTGGTACTATACGTATCTGGGGGAAATACGCAGGTCATCGCATATTCACGGCAATGCTACCGGATATTTGGAGAAACGCTCGATATCGCTGTTGGGAACTGCCTTGACAGGTTTGCCAGAGTCATAAACCTGAGCAACGACCCAAGTCCAGGATTTAACATTGAACAAGAAGCCAAGAAGTGTTTTATTTTATTTCAGTTCGTGGTATTCTGACTAACCTGGCGTGCATGCAGGGGAAAGCGACTCGTCCCATTACCTTACACAACTAAAGGAATGGATGTTAGCTTGTCTGGCATACTGACATCGATCGAAGCCTATACATCTGACCGTCGGTATCTGGCTCAGGCCGAGCCTTCAGAAGAGTCTGAAGATATTATCACGCCTGCGGATCTCTGTTTCTCCCTTCAAGAGACGGTGTTCTCCATGCTTGTTGAAATCACGGAACGAGCGATGGCTCATATTGGGAGTAAAGAAGTGCTTATCGTCGGAGGAGTTGGCTGTAAGTTACTTGTTGTAACATGTCATGGCTCACCTAATCTATACACCTAAAGGTAATGAACGGCTGCAAGAAATGATGGGCATTATGGCGCAAGAGCGAGATGGGCGGGTGTTTGCGACCGATGAGCGGTTAGTCTTTTGAAGCACTCATGATGCAGCTTTCTTACCCATGAACTCGCAGTTTCTGCATCGATAATGGCATCATGATTGCTCAGGCTGGTCTACTGAGTTACCGTATGGGATTTCAGACGCCTCTTGCAAAGAGCACTTGTACGCAAAGGTCGGTGTCCCATTCTACGGATCCGTCTTGCAAACAATGACTGTTTATATTTGAGATTCCGGACCGACGAAGTACATGTCACATGGCGACCTTGATTCCTTTGGTGACTATCCATGCAGATTCCACAATTAAGATCTTGTCAGTAGCTGTCTATCTTATCTATCATTATTGCGCAACATTCGCCAGTATCAACTTCCAGTCTTCAGTTTCTCCTTTCATCTCTTGGCCGAGCTGCTCAAGCCTCTGCCACCACCACCTGTGACTCTTTGCGTACTCTCCTCTGTCGTCTTCAGATACCTTGGCGTGCCAAGGCTTGTCAGCCAGAATGTAGTGAAGGCATCTGATCTCCTCGTCTCTCCACAGCGGTTCGTGAATTAACATCAATGTCTTGAGCGCGTTGTAACACCATGGAAGAGGTTTCCACCTTCCTCTAAATAAATCTGAAAGGAGGTCTTGGTCGGGGAATGACCAAGTTGTCACTAGAGGTGAAGTGTAAAGGTGATTCCGGACTGTTTCCGCAAGAGCGAGAGAGGGATCGAGAACTACAAGGCCGGAGTTCAGCTGAGTGTAAGGACGTGGGCTTGCTTCTGTAATGACCACTGGAGTAGCCAAGCCAGAGGGGTGGACCAACGGAGTATATGCACAGTTCTCAGGGACCCTGGACGACTAAGTGTCAGGCAATTATAGTGGCAAATAGTCGAACGTCGTACCAATCAGCAGGATAGTGGGGCAGCTTGCGTGGGTTACAAGAACACACATGCGCGGCAGCTATCCAGTTGTTTGGGAGATCGAGATCAAATAACTCATCCATATTGCGCATCACGATCATATCGGCATCCATAAGGACAACACGCTATTCTCAAAGCACGATGTAAGTAACGAGCACTGCAGAATCTGAACCACGTACCTCGTATTCTTCCAGTTCAAATGCCCTTTATTTCGAAATGAGTTGACCATCAGCTCCGTGGCTAGTTTGCACGTACCTCAGCTTCGTCCATGTATCAGTGAATCTTGCATCGTGAGTTGAAAGTGAATGAGATCCCTCCGGAGGATGCAGCGACTCTATAGGCCTCATAGAAATCCCCCTTCGCTCCAGAACACTCCGAGCCTCTTGGGGTAGCGTAGGAGTGACCATCACAACAAGAGGGAACGCAGAATCCACCGATCTAAGTGTATGATCGAGCACTAGAACACCAGGTAAATAACTTGTTCTTGTGAGCAGAGTCACATAGGCCACTCTTCGAGCCATCCTATCTGGTGCGCGATTGTGCGAGGAAGGGACGGACAAAGTCAAGATGTGACAACAGTGAATCGATCGATAATCTCTCAAAGGTACCGGAAAGTCGGATGGTCGGATGCATGTCGGAGGTTGCGGGCCTACTTAATTACAATAATTTGATAGCCCACTCTATATCGATCTGCACTGCGCAAAGTATTACTGCTGTTTTTCGCGCACATCCAACTACCTTGTCGCTGAAACGTGACATGTGATTGGATGCGGGACCTCACTGCACGATAAAGGGATTGGGGAGAATTCGGTATATCTCATGCGGAGGGACTCGTGTACATGCGCAATGATGGGGAACTAAGAACACATAGTAATACGGGGGTTTAACGCAAGCGGCTGTCATAAGGCACTCAGTACAGTCCACGTCGCATGAAAATCAAAACCTACCGAGCTTCACGCTCACTCTCCAACAGTGCAAGGATATCCTCCTCCCGCACAGGACCCTTAACGTTACGGATGATTGTTCGCGTAGTGTCGTCCATGAACTCAACACGGACTTGCGTGACTCCACCACGGGAGCCAGTGCGTCCGAGGACCTGTTGCCACAAGTTAAAACAAGTGTTCACGAGGGGTCAGCGCATATATTAACCTTGATAACCTTAGCGAGTTTGACGGGGGCTTTTGATGAGTCCTGATAGAAAGTCAGTTTCACGGACAGTTTAAGACTATCGGTTTGCTTACCATGTTGATTGGGGCTGTCGACGGCGATGGACGAACTTTTGGCGTGATGATGCACGTTTAGAGTTTGAGATAGACAAGGTTTCAATCAAACTCCGACGGCATTCTCCGGGCTTCCAACCCACTATGCAGAATACTGTAGAGCGGAATTTTCTTTCAACACCACACTGCAGCGTCCTAAAGACCAGTAAAAATCAGAGCTATGTAGAGGTGATACGAATCTACAATTTGCAAATTTTCGAAAGGAATTTTGAAGTTATGGAGGAGCTACAATAGCCGGAGCGCGCACCTTCAATGTTCCATGCTTTAATGAACGCATCATTCTCGTAGCTTGTACATAGTCCCAACACTGCTGGCAAGGTTTGATGACAATGGTCGGATCACATCATTCAGGAAATGACAGTAGAAGGGATCCGCTCGTGGATTAAATTATTAGGAAAGTAAAGCAGTAAGACAACGTCATGCAATACGATTATGTCGTCTGGGTATGACTTGTAGATGGCTCTTGTGTAACGAGATTCTTCACTCTGTTCTCTGTGGCCTTCCCTTTCAACACATTCTCTATAAAGTACTCCCCAGCCTATCAACTTTGTGTGAGAAGGATCGTCCGAAACAAAAGATACTGAACTGCTGACCTTGTAGCTACTGCGAACAAGAGGGCCGCTGGCCACATAGAGGAAGCCCATCTCGTCAGCTGTTTGTTTCCATCGGTCAAACTCGGAAGGTTCCACATATCGGTCAACTTTCATGTGTCGCTTCGTGGGTCGCATATATTGACCAAAGGTCACAACGTCAACATCAATTTTACGAAGTTCTGAACGATGATTCAAAAATTATATTCTTGATACAAATGGGTTGCAGCTTACCTCGCAAAGCGTCTATGACCTGCTCTTCTGTCTCACCAACACCAAGCATGATACTCGTCTTGGTTATGCGAACACCTTCCTTCTTCGCGTGTTCAAGCACCTTCAGACTCTGTCGGAATGTTGCACGACGGTCGCGCACGAAGGGAGTCAACTCCTCCACAGTCTCGACATTGTGTGCGTAAACATCTAGGCCGGACTTGGCCACGAGAGAAACATTTTCCAAGTTGCCCGCAAAATCGCCTGTTAATGCTTCCACAAGAATCTGAGGCGCCCTGTGTCGAATACCCAATTAGTCAGCGGTACATAGGAAGTCAGCATGTACCGCACTTTTGCTTGATTTTCATAATGGTCTCGGCAAAGTGGCGTGCACCGCCGTCTACAAGGTCTGCACGAGGAGTTATCGGTCTGTGATCTGGTTACGCTCATAGTCAACGCACCATCTCTGTCAACACTGGTGAGTACTATGTATCCGAGCCCCCATCGACTAATGGCCTCCGCTGTGTTCTCAGGTTCGTGAGGATCCAATGGAGGTGGGGTACGGGAAGTCTTGACGGAGCAGAATCTACAGCCACGAGTGCAGGTGTCTCCCATTAACTGAAAGGGGCGAAATTAGTCAATGAAGTAGTTCCGACATCATATAGCACACCATAATCGTAGCCGTTGCTGCTCTCTTGCCCTCCTCCGTAGTTGCACCTTCCTTGCCGCCCCAGCAGTCACCAATATTGGGGCATCGTGCCTCCTCACATACAGTATGAAGATTAAGACCCCTCAAGTCCTTCTTAATTTTGTTGAAAGATGCGCCCGAGGGTATCTTTGTCTTCAGAAAGCTGGGTAGCCGAGGTCTGTAGCGGATGCGTGAACATTACTCAGAGAAACAAGAGGATTTATGCGCACCCTTTGGTGTTCCCGAGCACTACATGTTCTATGGGTTCTCCTGAGATGAAGTCGTCTAGTGATGGTCCAGAGACCAGCGTTTCCCGGAAGTTAGACTTTGGCTTCGGCGTTGAGGTCGATGGTGTTGCCAGGTGACGAACTTGATATGACAGTCGGAAATTGGAACGCGGGCGGAGAAGTGAGGTTACGAGGAGCGAATGAGCCGACATGGTGATTGAGGACGGCTAGAGACGGTTAGTCGGGAGAACGTCACACCAGCTTGAACCGGTACTGAAGAAGGGGGCCTACCGTTGACAAAAAAGGCAAGTCAGCACACACTTTTTCGGAATTAGTGATTCAGCTTGTTGAACCCTGTTTGAACCACTATTGGACGTTGATGAACGCGCTTTCCCGAAGGGAAGAGGACACACTCCTCAAAACTACAAAAGCGCGCGCTTTGGCGGAATGTGACACAATAGTCAAGGGTGCGACCGTGTATTCTAGCATCGTTAA
Source organism: Suillus ampliporus (assembly GCA_016584345.1). NCBI lineage: Eukaryota > Fungi > Basidiomycota > Agaricomycetes > Boletales > Suillaceae > Suillus > Suillus ampliporus. The sequence continues at coordinate 570,676 of JABCPV010000003.1, forward strand.
GAGCATAAGAGCACTAATATCGGACTCCTGTTATTTAGAATTCGCCGACTGCGCAACCGGACGCACACTGTCTGTGGCATGGGCTTGCAGGGGCAAGTACAAGGCTTTGCAAGAGTGTATGCTACAATAGTGGGTCTCCCTACTGCACTCTTTCCAGCATATCAAGTGAATGTGTTTTTAGTACCAGCCAAGCAGCCATGGATGATGTCCGAAAGGAATATCTTCGATTAAGAGATCAACAGAATGCGTCCCAAGCACCTCTATGACGAAGACGGGATAACTTGATATTATTTTCGTCGTCGAAACACGCGAGGCTTGCCACCAACTTGAATTACGTATAGTGATAATACTGCTATCCGGTATCATTGCAGTGGCACAATTCAGACGCAAGTGCAGACACAGCTGCCACACCAGCACGCAGGACCAGAGGGAACGCATATGGTCTTATCTTCCGTTACCGCAGGAATTTTTCCAGTGTTCAACTGCAGCGCCTGAAGTTCTTCCGTCCTGCAATGAGGCGGGTTTGCAGTATCTGCGCGTCTATGATTTTAGTAAGCACGCAAGGCGCTCGAACGACATTGCCTCGGATCTTTCTGTCACTAAAAATGACCACGTTCCACCATCTGACACCCACGGGCTGGCCGCCAAAATTGTTGTGGAACCTCAGTTTGCAAGGACGAGGTACCCCGTCCAAACGAGGCTACAATCCATTGTTACTCCTCCCAGAAGGCGCCCAGTATGCGTGGGACACTGTCACACAGTGTCAATGATCAATGAGCATATGCTGTTCGGACGCGACGTACCCTTCGAGATCTTCCTATGCGGATAAAGGTTCATCTTTCAATTGTAGTTTGTCTCGACCTGAGATGAGGAAGAGGTTCGCAGTGATGTCGATTTGAAGGGAGAAGATATCCATCTGGACAATAGATCATTTTCAATGGAAAAGATCATCCTAGTTTACGATCTGTGACAAAGCTGAGCGTTGAACGTTGATCATTGTACAGTCATAAATGTGTATTGTCGTTCGCTATACATCCGTTCATAGTACATGACGTTCAGAGCCTACGGCCAAGGCTCTCGCTCCGTTCACACAAACAAATCCGTCCGCCCCAACGTCTCCGAGATAACACCCACTACCTTGGCTTCAAACTCAAACACGTCCCCACCACGGAATGCCACAAGGTCCTGGGGCATATCCCTCTGCACGCCGAGCGCCTTCTCAAGGTTTGTTGTGCAGAGTGCAAGGGCCGTCGTGCGATCGATAGCACCATTGGACGTGAGGAGGGACTGGAATTGGTATCAGAGGAAATATAACATGAGAAGAAGTCTACCGAAACGCACCCAACCAACTTCGAACCGTGTATTCCGGGCGTCGTACTCATCATTGACACCAATGGCTACATTGACGCCAGCCTTCAAAAGAGCAGTGACCAGGCTCTCGTGCGTGATCGGCGGGCCAGCGAGTCTACGGAGTATTCATGTTAGCGTCTTAATTCCAATGAGAAAAAGTAGAAGGTGGACAAAGAAGCAGAAAAAGGTATAAGGATACAAGGGCACTTACATCCTCCGCTGCTCCCACGTCCACGGGAATGGTTTACTCTGCGTGACGATTACGCTTACACCTGCCCTCGCAATCTCGTGAGCAAGGAGATGCGCCTCGGTGGCCCCTGCAAAGGTCAAACGGAGCTCCCTCCCCGAATGAGCCTCGTACTCATCCTTGAGCCACAGCAGCGTGGCCATAATGTCTGCGCTCTCAACATCCACAACGAGCGTGGTTTTACCCTTGATTCTAGAGATCAGCATTCACCGAATGCTGGAGAGGCAAAATACACCAACCTTTCTAACGCTCTCGAGCACCTCGTCCGGACCCTCCCCAAACAACAAGATATTCCTAAGTGCTGCCACCTGCGTGCTTACACCTACCTTTGAGGACATGCTCACAGCCACATGAAACGCAACCTCATCCACAATGCTCGCATTTTCCACTTGGGCATGCGCAGCTCCAGGCGAGAACGCAGTAGATACACCCTGCAGGAACGCCCCAGAGGGCGCAGTGATGGCAGTTGTGACACCGCCACGGTAGGCTAGTCTGCAATCGTTCAAGACCAGATATCATATAAATGGTGAAAAGAACACGTACAACAAATTCTGGCCACCAAACATCAGCCCGTCCTGTGCTCTTATTACCTTGCCACCCAGTATGGTAGGCATATTCCCATCGAGGGGGCTATGAACCCTTCCATCATTCGTGCTCGGCTCAAGTCTTATCTCCACGAGCCCCAACGGCGCACCGAAGCTCGTCAGTCCAGGGCTGATCGTGCCACCTTCAAGGTCGACGATATCGGCAACACCCTCTGCAAAATCCGAGCATTGACCAATGCACACTACTCGGCCATCTTCCACGGCCACCGATCCTGCCTGCTCGGAAACACGCGCCACCCCACTAGAGCCGTCACCTCTCATATAAAGTCCCGAGACATTCACGAACAGTGCCCCCTTTACGCTCCGCGGCTCAAGCGGGGGAAGACCCTCGTGCGCGACTGTTGCCGCTGTCTCGGCGTCGAAATTCGGCGGGCGCGGGAGCGTGGTGGGTCCCTTGGCAATATAGTGGTCGGGTTGGTGGAGCTGTGGAATGCCGTCGATGTAGACTTGGGTGGGCGTGGAAGCGAGCGAGAGCGGGTGGGAAGACCAAATCACAATATCTAGGTACGATTAGACCTCATCTCATAAATCTATTAATTGCGGGCGGGGACGTACCAGCATCGTACCCTGCAATCCAACCGACACTGAATTCCTTGATTGAACTGTACATGTAAAACAGTCGCACGCACCTGGTTTCAGCATCCCGATCCGATGACCCATCCCCATGGCCGTGGCAGGAGTATAAGTGACGGAGAGGAGGGCGAGTGCAGGGTCGAGACCATAATAGTGCACTTGTGCGGCTTCATGCAGGAGGTAACGGGAGTTGACAACGGGGTGGTCAGACTGCAAACCACAGGGTTAGTTGGAAGCGAGATTGAGTTGTATGATGCAAGTGAGCTAATGGGAGACACGCCTTGGGAAGGCTCGCAGATGGTAATCAAAACATGTGAAAAGGTAACGTATATGATCTTTCGTGGCTCCAATACAAGTACAAGAGATATAAAAAGGTGTGTTGGCGCTGCATGACATAAAAAACGAAGTAAGGTGACACTTACCTTCATGACAACATTAATTCCATGCTCCGCCAACACCCGGGGAGCGAACTCTGATCCGCGATACGCTTCGCGTTTCTTCCTTCACGTGACCAATTGCATAAGCCCACGACGCACAATACACAGTGTATACGTACCGGAAGTTGGATGCGAAGAGAGCAATGGCAGGTGTGCCCCCCTAGTGGGAATGAGGGTTATCAGAAGGAAGTCGCGAACAGGTAACGAGGAAAGAGAGAAGACTCACCCACGTCTTCTTCAACAACTCGGGAACAAGGTACGTTTCCCCAGCATGGTGGAACGACGCCACCGGGAACTCAAACTCGTTCGTAAGCTGTCCAGGCGCAATACATTAAGCAATCACAACAAGTAAAAAAATGCAAACAAAATGAAACGTACGCGGACGATTCCGTCGAGATCCACTGCCTCATAGCAGTGCACGGCGAGCTTCACGCGACCGCGGAGAACATCGACAAGGGATTCCCATTGCAGGTCTTCAGGGAACGTCTTCTCCGCAAGGTCATCCCAGGAATTAGACTCTGCTTTTTCGCAGAAAGCGTCTTGAGCATCACGCAGCTTTCGGGCGCTGTCATAGGCTGCGCGGAAGTTCCACCCGGTGTCAAGGCGCGTCATGCCATAGACACGGGAAGGGTTTTCACCTTATGGATGAGTGAGCGAGGAACATGAGTATGTGTATTTCGGAACATACCACATGCATGTCTATTAGGTATTATTTTAAGGAAAAATAAGAGGCAAGTAAGAGAAGATGACATACTTCATGTGTCGCCAGCGGGGTGTGAGAGAGTGGTCGAAGTGAGAGCCGTTGAGAGTGTAGGGAGGCTCAAGGAGCATGGAAGAAGGCGAACGCTCAGCGGTAGGGCGGAGTTTCATGATGAATGCCTGGCCGCCTAGTAAAGAATCAGCAATTAGACGAAGTATGGAGTGAGACAGCGCTAACCGATATTGTTCGCGCTCCCAGGGAGAATTTGCGCGGTGGTGACGCCTCCAGCCATAGCGAGTTCGTACGACGTGTCGTGGGTGTTTAGCCCGTCAATACTGCGCAGCCAGGGCAAGATGGGGGCCTTGAGAGAGTTCGTGTCGTCTGCACCTGCAAGACATGGAACCCTATGGCTATGTTGAGTAGCAAGAAACTCACCATTTAGCTCAGGCGCACTGCCAACACCGATATGTGAGTGCAGGTCTACAATCCCAGGGGTCACCCATGCTCCATGAGCATCGACAACCTTCAAGTTCATATTCTCCGACTCAAGCTGCTGAATTAGGGAAAGAGGAACATCACCGATAGCTTTGATAAGACCGCGGTGCATAAGCAGGTCGCCAGTGAGAACCTCGTGGCCATCATTAGCGGCTGTCCAGATAGTTGCGTTGCGCACGAGAACAGGTGTCGAGTTCTCTGAATCTGCGTAGCGGTCACTCTGGGTGCGAGCATGGAAGTGGGGTGGAGGACCGGGTTTGGCGTGTATGTAGGCACATTTGGAGAGGATCTGGGAGCGACGAGAGAGCTCGTGTGGGCTGGATTGAGAGAATGCGGAAGAGATAAAGGTTGATGAATGGAAAAGGATGAGTAGGACAACGGTAATGAGGAACAGGACCGGGCGAGCCCAGCGCTGAAAAGGAGGGCGCGTCGCCAACGGTGAGCTACCCATCGAGTGAGAGTCTGGAGTGAGATGGTGGGCAAACCTCACTTGACCTTGTTGTCCATCGTGATCAGCACTAGATTAGGACTTATAACGTAGTCGACGTCGTGGGTCCGGGAACATATCGGCAGTACTTCGGTTCTGAACCTATATTAGGTTTGAACGAACCTGGCTGGAACTTCCAACTCTTTTCGCACTACTCTGTGATTAAGCACATGTAACAACGTTGCTAAAAGATGTTTGAAACTACAGTAAAAGTGAGCCGTATTTTTTGTCAAAATTTAAATTACTTTAAACAAGCTCCTGTTTAAATAAAAGCGGCATGGACAAGGGACCGCGAGCTTCTTCGAAGAATCAAAAGCTGTGTGTTAGACCCAGTCATGTGCTCATGCTGCTCGGTAATTGCTGCTGAGAGGCTGGGAAGCTACCGCATCTTCAGGAGCCTCAGCAAGCACCAAAGCCACACCGATACGAGCATATTATATCTCCAAGTCCAGGGTCAGTAAGGGGAGCAACAAGGATGCCAATCGCTATGACTTTACAAAGTCCAAAAGTCATCACCAGTGATAAACGCTGATGAACCAGTCTCGTCGTTTGTCAGGGCCCAGTCCTGATAGCGAGGGAAGAATCATATCGCTCTTCTGAGAGTCGATTCCGATAGGAAGCAAAACGGCTTCAGGATCAAAGAACGTCTTCGACACGGAAAATATCTCGTTGGAACTCACACGATCGTGATCCTTCTACTCCGAAAATTACTTGTCTTTACGCAGACTGCAGTGACCGGCCTTACTATTTATCATGCTCATATGTACAAGGCACATGTGCGGGCGTCCGCTGGACTCCAGGACATCTGGAGATTGTTTGCACTTGAATGTCTCTCGGTCTTCCAAAAACTTCGGTCCGAGACTAGACCAACTGAATGGTTGATTCCCATGGAAGAATTTTGAAGACATCGCATGTCTGCCAGGAGATGTCCCAGGTCGTGAACCTCTGAACCTAAGTATAATATTCAGGTAGTCGAGGTGATGAACCGTGATCATCGAACATCAAGCCTTTTCATAGCCACCATGCCTGGCTCCCAAAGGTTCCTCGCTGCTCGCGCATACCTCGACGAGATCACTAACAATGACGTTGACGGCGCCCACCAGTACGTAACGGATGACTTTGTTTACGATGGCGGTGCCCAAGCTTCAGGGCACTCTTGGAGATTTCTACGGGGATAAAGCCGGGATCAATCAAGTCGGTTTCAAAGCTTTTCGTGAGACGATTGCTAGGCGTATTACATCCAAGGCGACGATCCATAAATTGGACAAAAGTCGAACGTGCGGGCCCTTGAAGCAGTAAATACCAAATGCTGGTAGACGTGTGTACAGTATTGTGTCTTCTGGAATCTCAGTTTTTCTTTCCGCCGTTGACGGCAATCCATTGAGCGCGAAGGCCCATGAGAGAGGAAATGAAACTGGACAGAACAACCCATCAGTCAAATACAGTAAAACAAATTGCTGCCAAACTGACCCAGCAAAGCCAACAATGCCGTCGTTGACATTGGTAAGACCCAAGTTAGACGCGGGTATCCAAATATCGAAAAGATCGATGATGAACTGGTAGCGTGTATCCGCGCGCAGGCTGTGGGAATGTTAAAGAGTCATTTATGATGTGTACTGACGAGTTCAACGTACTTTTCAAGCGCAAGTTGCCTGACTTCTCTTTGAGCTTCATCGCTGAGGTCCTTTTCTCCCCAGGTCTCGGAGTTGCGCAATTTCTTCGCGTCGTGAGCGAGTCGTCCAGCCTGGCAAAACGAAATTGAAAGGGGTTATCCTGGCTGGGTGGTATGTCTCACCTTCAGCAGTCCATGTGTGATGCTAAATAAGATTCCAGCCAACCAAAATCTGTTGGACGTCTTTGTGACCTTCTCAGCAGTGCTGGGCTTCAGAGCAATGAACTTGGCGGCATTCGCCTGTCAAACAATATGAGAAGCAGTAGAACCGTTCAGGATCACTTGTGACTTACCCAAATAACTGCGTCATATGTAAGGTACCCGAAGTAGGCAAGCTGCCGACCAATGCTGGTCAATTGTTCGCCGACTTCACTCGTAGATTGAGCTGCACGCAATGCGGCTTGGAGGTGTTCAACGGGTTTTCCAAGCCGCATGACTACACAAACGTCAGGTCTGGTCATGCGACCATGGACAAGCCTTACGTTTACGGCCTAAAGCTAGGTGGCTCTTGAGAGCTGTCCATCGAGCAGCTCCGATCTTGTTGCCCCGAGAAAGGAGATACCAGGCGAGAAACCGAGAGAAGTACTGGATTGTGCGGTAGAGCTGGGGATACAGCGTTCCGATAAGTATTCCGCTCCCTAAACTCCGTGAGATCATACCTTGTCCCGACCGAGATTAAATGATCCAAATTTCAAGGACTGAGAAACATAAGGGTGGAGAATGACCTGAGATGCAACTGTAGCCATGTCTGATAACAAATAATCGCGGCTGCAAGGCTAAGAGAAGGTTAAATAGCGAAGTGAGTGCTGGCTTCAGGTGAGAGACTGGTCGTATTTACCTTGCGAATATCACGTGGATTCGCTACTTTCGTATCCGATCACCGGTGGCGACGTCGAAGGCGCGCGCGCCACCCTTGTGCAACCCTCATGATTTCTGACTTCACAAGAGCAAGACGAGACAATACTCTCCATATGAGGACGTTGAATATAATGAAGGTGTGGACAAAGCCGTTTATTGACCAGATATCGTTTGATACCAGACGGCGATCGGATTTATAGGAACGTGGTAAAGCACACCAATAATAATTATGCTGAACCGACGAAAACAAAGCCGCACGGGGCGATGTCTAGCGGCATTTCAACCGAAGGAACGACTATCTTCCTTCGATTGGTCTCGCTAGGGGACTTTGGCTCCTTCCCAAGTGGCCCCCGTTCCGTGACACTTGAAGCTTGATGACCGGGTGATTTCGGACGGCAAAAGCCGCGCGTAAAGACTTGCGCAGGTGAACTTCTGCGCGACTTCTGTGTGTGGACATAACCTTCTCGGCCCTCCACTTTGCCTCCACTCGGTTGGTGAAAACATCGCTAGAGACTGCTAGTCATGGCCACGGATATCCGGTTTCCCCGTCGGGTGAGTCCTCACGTAACATCTCACTCATTCTTATATGATGCGATGTAACCCCAATAGCTCCTTCATGTGATTCATCGTCGAAGACTATTCTCAACATCTAGTTGCATTATGGTAAGTTAGGTTATTTCGCAGAAATGGAAGGAATTGATGATTGTGTCAGTCAAATCAGTCATTCCGCAGTGAGCGTGACACGTTTGGTGAGCTTCAGGTCCCTGCCGATCGCTATTGGGGCGCACAGACACAGCGGTATGTATCCCGTCTGAGATGCGTGTGCTACTGAGCATTTTCTGCAGGTCGCTACAAAATTTCGACATTGGTGGACCCTCGCAACGACTGCCTCCTCCTCTGATTCAGGCTTTCGGCGTGCTGAAGAAGGCTGCATCTATCGTTAATGTCAGCTATGGCATGGACCCTAAGATTGGCGAAGCCATTCAGAAAGCTGCTGATGATGTGCGAAACCGTGTTCTAGGCTTCAGATGCGTGCTTTGAGCTGATCTTTACTCCAGGTCATTTCTGGAAAGCTCATTGACCACTTCCCTTTGGTTGTCTTCCAAACTGGAAGTGGAACTCAAAGCAACATGAACGTAAACGAGGTGAGCATAGTAAATGATTGATTGATCAATGGCCTCACTCAGTGTGGTAAACAGGTAATTTCGAATCGTGCGATAGAACTCCTTGGCGGTGAACTTGGTTCAAAGACACCAGTCCATCCCAATGACCACGTTAACATGAGCCAGAGTAGTAATGACACGTGAGTTGCTACGCGGATTATACTTGATCGCATGGATTTACCGGTAGTTGTAGCTTCCCAACAGCTATGCACGTTGCCGCTGTGACTGAAATTAATCGTTCGCTGCTTCCGGCACTGACGGAACTCAGGGACGTACTCAACGAAAAGGCTGAGAGTTTCAGCGGCATTATCAAGATCGGACGCACGCACTTGCAGGTATGCAAAGGTTGGCTGTCAATGCGCACGTTGTCTGATTGCTATTAGGATGCCACTCCTCTAACGCTTGGGCAAGAGTTCAGCGGATATGTCCAGCAAATCCATAATGGCATCGCTCGTGTCCAAAATGTCATTCCCCGCTTGAGCCTTCTTGCTCAGGGTGGAACTGCTGTTGGCACAGTGAGCCGGTTAACATCCAGCGAAGGATAGATAGATTCTCACGTGTTGTACAGGGTCTGAACACCAAGAAGGGCTTCGACGTGAAAATCGCAGCCGAGATCTCCACGATTACAGGCTTGAAGTTCCAGACCGCACCTAACAAGGTAAGACATCCACCGTTATTGTTTCGACCAGCTGCCGACGAAGATCCGCAGTTTGAAGCTCTAGCGAGTCACGATGCCCTGGTTGAGGCTCATGGTGCTCTGAATGTCATCGCATGCTCCCTAATGAAGATCGCCAATGACATTCGGTTCCTTGGTTCTGGTCCTCGCTGTGGCTTCGGTGAACTCAGTCTTCCCGAGAACGAGCCTGGCAGTAGTATCATGCCTGGCAAGGTTAATCCCACGCAGTGCGAGGCTGTGACAATGGTCGCCGCTCAAGTTATAGGTAATCAGACTGCTGTTAGCGTTGCTGGAGCCAGCGGACAGTTCGAGGTATTCATATTTCATGCAACACGTTTATCATTTGATGATACCCCGAATTAGCTCAATGTCTTCAAACCGGTCATAATCATGAACGTGCTGCAGAGCATCCGTCTTCTTTCTGATGGTGAGCTTTCATAACTCGATGACTCGTGTCGACCGGCTTATCTTGTCTGTCCAGCATCACGTTCATTTACGAAGAACTGCGTGGTTGGCATTCAGGCCAATGAAAAACGTATCAACCACCTCCTGAACGAGAGCTTGATGTTGGCAACAATTCTGAACAGCCACCTTGGCTATGATAGTGCGTGCTAATTATAACTCCGCGCAATTCCGGCCGAAGTTGATCGTACTTTGCAGACGTGGCCAAGTGTGCAAAGAAAGCACACAAGGAAGGAACGACGCTGAAGGAGGCAACGGTTATGCTTGGATTCCTAACACCCGAGGAGTTTGACGAGAAAGTGCGACCAGAGCTGATGTTATACCCAGATGACATATAGTATGACCATCTCGATGTAGAGCTTCTGCGTGCTATTAAAGATCCGAAATAGTCTTTCATATGTGACTATTGGAGAGTACTTCAAAGTTGAAACATACAAGTTTGATAAGGATGTTCTGCGGGTGGTGTGAAGATCTGATAGATATGTAGGTGGTCTTACGGAGAGAAGCTCGTCCGCCAAGAACAGCAAGGAAGGAACAGCGAATACGAAAAAGGCAAGAATGCTAAATCCAACCGCAAACGAAATATACCACGTCAAATCAGTACGACTTCCCGTCACAGCTCTCTCTTGTCTCTCCTCGCAATCTGCACAGCAACCGTCTCCTCCTCATCTAAACCGAACTTTTCATTTTTTAACCCGAAAAATTAATCGTCTGAGTTCATCACCGTCGCCTTCCACCGCAACATAAGTAACTTTATTACTTAGCTTCTTCAGAATTCGGGCCATTAGCTTGACTGACACAGCGTCCTTCTCTTTACCTCTCCGGGTCCCACGAGGCGACCTGTCTTTACAAACTTAAGTCGACTACTGCCTCATCATTTCTTCCTCTCTTTCAGTCTTACTTGTCACTACTTTTGGCTCTCTATGTCACTTAGCCGAATTCTCAACGACGAACCTCCTCCGGCGAGAAAATCTGCCTCCTCACGTGGAGGTGGCATCGATCCTTCATTAGCAGACGTGTCTCCCCTCTCCCGAGCCACCGTCATGTCTCCTCATCCCCAAACTCTACGTCGGAGTTTAACTCCTCTCGGAGAGCAGCCACCCCTTCCTCGTGGATACTCTTACCAGACGCCCTCTTATCAGGGTGCCGGAGGTTGGGATCCATATTCGGGTGACTATGTTCAGGGAGAGATATTTCCTCTTGGCCCAGGAGGTAACTATTATCCTCAGCGTGAACGGGATCCCCAACACCATCCGCCACCCCCCGAACCGCGAGCACCCTCCGTGGGCGCTTACTATAAGGAAGGCGACAATGAACCCACCCCGCGGAAACGTCGAAAGCCTGCACCTCCAGACGACGACCCCGATTACCAACCTCCGATCGTAAAGCGCGTAAGTGTCATTAGATGTTAGTAGAGCTCAATTCGGCGTCACTCAGCTTCCTATTCTTATCCCTAGGCACCCCGTCGAAACCCTCCTCGTGCAAAGGCAAATCGCCCTGAGTCGCCTCTTATGGATGGACCAGATTCTGCACCAGCAGCAGCACGGGAGTACCTTCAAACTGAAGAGGAACGGCGTCTGGCATCTTCCGACCTCTCGGATTGTGAAGAGGTATGGATTGGTGACCTCAGCGACTATATTATAGAGACGCACTTGCGTCAGCGTAAAGTAGAATCGTGGTTCGATGCTAGTGTTTTGGTTAGTTTCACGTTTGTGATTCCCTCGTCGCTTGATTCACCCTTCATCATAGGAACGCAACTCTAGCACGGCGCTAACACTGTCACGCCACTATGTGTCGCGCATTGCACAGATGCCCCTTCCACCTCCAACGCCCCCACCAATGCCGCCTTCTGTTGAGGAGGAGCTTCTCTCCACTATTCACGCTACCCCACCTCCCGATGTGTATGATTATGGAGCTCAGAATAGCTATGAACCTGGTTCGGGCGGATTTGGTGCAGAAGACGCGGCTCGGATGGTTGAGGAGTCTTACCTTGGTCGCAATCAAAAGCGCAAGGATCCACTCAAGCGTAATGCAGACGGTGCAGTTTCGGATGAGAGCAGTGACCTCGAGGTTCCTGTTTCCAGAAGCAAACCTGCAGCAAAGAAACGGAAGGTCGACAAAGACTCTGCTTCAATCGCCGACGAGTTCGAACGGTCTGTCGGCGGGATCAGTCCTTCTAAATTTGCTTCATCCAAGGCGAAAGGGAAAGGCAAACAGAGTCAGTTGCGGGAAACGAGCTTGGACAGTGTTGTACCAAATGCAACACCTAAAGGTCGCAAGAGAGGCGGCGGCGGAAAGAAGCTTTTGCCACCTGATACTCTGGAGGGCCTGGGTATAGGCTCAGCTGCAGGATCCGTTGCTGGTGACGTCACGCCTTCGGCATCTAGGCCTGTGTCGCCTGCCCTCACTGCAACTTCTGTCGTGTACGAATTAGACGAGGTGGTTCCTCCTCTCAAGCGCGCTAAAAAGGTCGATGAAAATGCTATGGCCAAACGCTTGAAGAATTTGGAGGAGGCTCAGAAGAAAGTTTGGACAAACATTGCTCGCAGAGATGTTGCTAAGGTATGGGCTGATATCTCATTACACGGTGTTCACATTCTAACGTTGCCGTTCAGGTGTACAAGTACGCTGCGATGGGCTACCAGGCCCGTCAAGGTCAGCTCAAGCGCTTGGCCATGCTATCATCCATACAAGCACGTCGGCCTTTCACGAGGACTGCAAAAGCTCAGAAAGATGTTCAAGCAAAGGGCAAGCGCTTGATGCGTGAGATGCTAGTTTTCTGGAAGAAGAACGAACGAGAAGAGAGAGATGTCCGAAAGCGAGAGCAGAAGGAGGCTATTGACAGGGCGAAGGTTGAGGAGGAGAAACGGGAGGCGGCACGTCAAGCACGCAAGCTTGAGTTCTTGATTAGCCAAACTGAGTTGTACAGCCATTTCGTCGGTAACAAGCTCAAGAGTGAGTCCCATTTTTGAGCGCTTTGGCAGCTGCTCGCTGACATTCGGATCTCAGCTTCTGAAGTGCAGGGAGATACTCCTGAAACTTCAACGCCAGTTGGTGCTACTCTCGAAGACACCGACCCATCAGTACTTCAAGAGATCGACTTTGATGATGGTTAGTTTCCTATACCCATTTCTTGTCAATTTGGAGGCTGAATCAGACGCTCAGAGGACCAAACTAACCTTCTCCGACATGCGCGGCATAACGCTCAGGAAGCTATCGCTCTCGCCAGACAAAGGGCTCAGCAGTTCGACACTCAGGCTGCACTCGATAGGAAAACAAACGAGGCTTTGAAACTTGCCAAAGCTCAGGTTCACATCCGGGGCGATGACGAGTCGGGGCTCTCAGGTTCTTCCTCTACGCCTTTGGTCGATCGTAAGTTCTTCCTAAATGTTTAGGCTGAAGGTTAACGATGGTTACGTACAGTGGACTCTGATGAGCTCAACTTCCAGAATCCGACATCACTCACTGGAGAACTTAAAATCAAGCAACCGAAAATGCTCATGGCACAGCTGAAGGAGTATCAACTCAAAGGTCTGAATTGGCTTGCCACTTTGTACGAGCAAGGTATCAATGGCATTCTCGCTGACGAGATGGGTCTTGGAAAGGTGAGATTGATTGGAATACCATGACAATTCGCCTTACACCTCATGCACCTTAGACTGTACAATCAATATCTCTCCTCGCCTACCTTGCCGAGGTACATGACATATGGGGACCATTTTTGGTTGTCGCACCAGCCTCCACATTGCACAACTGGCAACAAGAGATTACTCGTTTCGTGCCTGGTCTGAAAGCCCTGCCTTACTGGGGGAACGTCAAAGATCGAACTACTTTGCGCAAGTTCTGGAGCAAAAAGGAGATTAGCTATAACAAGGATGCACCATTCCATGTCCTGATTACGAGCTATCAATTGGTCAGTTGCAGTCACATCGTGTTTCCAGCTGCGCTAATGTTTAAATCAGGTTACTCAAGATCAGCAGTACTTCCAGCGCGTGAAGTGGCAATATATGATCCTTGACGAAGCTCAGAACATCAAGAATGCCTCTAGTGTACGCTGGAAGACATTGCTTGGATTTCAATGTCGCAATCGTTTGCTTTTGACTGGCACTCCAATTCCAAAACTCCATGCAAGGTGAGTGAGATAGGACAGCAGCACCAGCAGTCGCTAACCTCCGCACAGAGCTCTGGGCATTACTCCACTTCATCATGCCCAGTCTTTTTGACTCTCACGACGAGTTCAACGAGTGGTTCTCCAAGGATATCGAGAACGCTGCAGAGAACAAGGGCAGCAAGCTTAATGAGCGACAACTTCGGCGGTTGCACATGATTTTGAAGCCTTTCATGTTACGGCGAGTTAAGCGACATGTGCAAAACGAATTGAGCGAGAAGGTTCTTATTAAACCTCACTCACCGAAGAGCGAGAGTTCACATAGTATCTTACACAGATCGAGGTCGATCATTACGTTGACCTGTCATCCCGCCAACGTGCTCTCTATCGTGCACTTCTGGCGAATGTATCTGTAGTGGATCTATTGGAGAAGGCTGCCAACATAGGGGACGCTGATTCTGCGCGATCGCTAATGAACCTCGTGATGCAGTTCCGGAAGGTGGTTTAGCTTGGGATCTTATCATTTCTAAACACTGACCAACTTGCCTCATGGCAGGTTTGTAACCACCCCGAGCTCTTTGAACGTGCAGATGTGGTAGCTCCCTTCTCCTTCTCTCGCTTTGGTCGATCCGGTCCTCTAAACCGTGAAGGTGATTTCATCGCGCTTCCTTACTCGACTCATAACCCCATCGAATATCAAATACCGGCGTTATTCCACCAAGATGGCGGGCTTATAGATGTCCCTTGTGAAAAGCCTGGATTGCGTACGCGATCGGACTGCACGAATGCACTCTTCAATATTTGGTCAACGGAGTGGGTATATCGTTCAACGCTCGATGATATTGAAGGTGTGTGATGATGCTTGAAAGGTCGCTCCTTGAATGTAACATGTTATAGGTTCACCTGCGTTCGCATTTCTTCGACTCCTGAACACCACTCCGAGTGATGTCCACGGCCTTCAGGTATCTTCCTTCATGCACAATTGGCTTCGGGCACTCGAGGAAGAGAACAGGATTGTTGAGGACAGAGGAATTTCATCGTAAGCTGCCCACGACTACCCTTCCAATATCCGACTGACTGTTTCTTAGGGAAGCAGAATTTATAGCACATGCAGGCGCACATCCGTTCAGCATAACCCCCCGTCTTTCTTTAAGCCTGGATACTGCAGAAGGCCTCCCACATCTTCTTGATATATCTTCGACAGCTTGGCAGGTGTCGAATCTGGGTCGACCAGCTTTGAAGTGGTTTGTGCCGCCGGCTGTAGCACCTCCAATTTCTCTTTACTGCACAGATCGAACCTTCATAGAGCATCAAGCACAGTTACTAGAGGCACCGATGGAGTCGTTGGCGATTTACGGTCTCCCTCAACACTTGCGAGACTCACCTGCCGTTGATCAGGCATACAATACCCTAGTTCCTGCTTTGTCCTCGGCTGGACTTGTCGGAAGTTCGCCTGCCGACCAGTTGCCATCTTCAAGCATGCAAATACCAGAAGCAAAGAGACTGATCTATGATTCTGCTAAACTCGCTCGGTTAGATGCCCTCCTCCAGGAGCTCAAGACGGGCGACCATCGTGTCTTGATATACTTCCAAATGACTCGTATGATGGATCTCATGGAGGAATACCTGATCTATCGCCAGTACAAATATTTACGTCTTGATGGCTCATCGAAGTTGGAAGATAGACGAGATATGGTCATGGATTGGCAGACACGGTCAGTGCTCGACTGAGCTTGTATGTCCTCGACTCTGATACATGTTTCCTAGCCCGGACATCTTCATCTTTATTCTTAGTACGCGTGCAGGTGGCCTCGGAATCAACTTGACGGCAGCAGACACTGTCGTCTTCTACGATCACGACTGGAATCCGTCAAACGATGCCCAAGCCATGGATCGTGCTCACCGTCTTGGTCAGACGCGTCAGGTGACTGTCTATCGCCTGATCACGAAGGGCACGATCGACGAGCGCATCATTCAGTTAGCTCGTGTCAAGAAAGATGTTAGTATTCGTATTCCTGAAGTGCAGGACATGAAGCTGATATTCCTTCAGGTGCAAGACATTGTGGTCGGGAACAAAAACTTCACAGACGCCACGAAACCCAGTGAAATTGTCCAGCTTCTCCTCAATGATGACCAGCTTGCAAATCTCGATAGCTCGAACCCTACGAACCCCTCTTCGAAGAAAGCAGGAAAGCGAGCCGTAGGAGCTCCGGATCCGGGCTCTTCTGGTGATGCTATGCGAGATCTTTGGAATGAAGAAGGCGATGACTTCTTTGGCCACTCTACCAACAACAATGGTGCCGCTGCACCGCCTGAGGGCGTGGAAGAAGAGGAGGGAACGACGGCGCCAGCCAAAGGAAAGAAACGTAAAGTTGGTTCTTCCGCACGTCCGCGAAAAACGACCGGAAAGGGAAGTAGAAAAAAGCAAGATGCTGGAATGGGGGATGTAATTCCTGTTGTGGACGCTGAGTGATTTTCTGTCTGTTGCTTTTCTCATTGCTTTGCTTTGTTCACGCACATTACCAACCTTTGTAGATTAATTCAAGTCCGTATGTCCATGTAGGTCTGGCATTTAGTTACTTATTGCATGTCCTTATAATCTGTGATATCATATTTATGTGGAACCTTGATCAGTGTGAGAAATCTTAGAAATGTATCTTCCACAAGTCAGTCACGTACTACACGTCTTTTGCACACTACAACAGGCTCTTGATTGATCTACGTCGACTGGCCCCCATGCACCTTCATTTGAACAGAAAAACTTCATTAATATCGTTGTATACGCTTTACTCGTCTCCGCCGATAACCTCGACCGCCGAATCACATAATTCGCGATTCAAACCCATATCCCGTCGAAGTTCCCAATTTCTGCAAAGGACAACAATCAAGGTTGAAAGGACAATACCGCTTTGAACGGGAGACAAAGAGACGTGTTCTTGATCTCAATCTGATCGTTCTTGCTGGGAGTGGAGATGGCGAAGAAGAAGAAATCGCAACTCAAACCAGTTGCTCGTGGATTCGCGACAACATCAGTGCCGAAGAAAGTGGTGGAAAACGAACAAAAAACAGATGATGCTACCGCGGATCCTACAGTAGAAGAGACCCTAACAAGTGACTCGTCGCACTCCGGCATGATTGCTCAAATCCAATCCGATGCTCCTAATGACCACTCATTCGACCCGGATAATGTAGAAGAACAGTCTCTGCAGAACCTTGTCGATAAGTATCAGGAGAAGACAGAGAAAGAGACGCTCAGAACCATCAAGGTAACTGATACATGGCATCACTATGAAAGCGTGCTGATCAGTTTGTATCCATCAAGGCCCTTGAGGTTGACCGACGGTTTTCTAAGACATTGCCTTCATTGCAAGTTGATTCAGCTCTTGTAGACCGTATCCTCAAATTGACTTCCGAGAGCCTTGAGTGTGAGTTGGCGCCCAGTATCGCGTTGCCACAATAAGCGTCTTATTATCCTTTACAGGTGAGAGAAAACTGTTGGAGGAAGCAGAAGAGAAAACAGTGACGCGACTCGGAATTACCTATGGAGTTCTGAGAAGGCTGGGCTTTTCGCAGGACAGAGTGGATGAATGTCTGAGGGCAATCCAGGGGGTAGACTTGGAGGAAGCATACGAATGGGTACATTCAACCTCTACCCCTCAAGCCAGTGCTCATACTATTCTCACAGCTTTACGTCCACTGCTCGGAAGAAGAACTTGAAGAGAAAAAAGGTGAAATTATCGTTGCCAAGTCTACAAGCGTAATGCTAATTTGCATGGTCAACAGTGGCTGATGACCTTGACGACTCGAAAGTGCCTCGCAGAAAGCGTAAAGAGCTTCAGTCTCTGGCGCCAAGAAGCCCTTTGTCGTCATCCACCCCTTTACCGCCTTCTGCAGCAACGACAGCTGCACCAAAGCCAGCTGCATCAAAGCTTGATGCGAATGCTCCGGTGTTTGTACCGGCGAGACAACAATCAGGCTCAGATAAAGACTTGCCGAAATCTCGAGCTGTTACTTCTGCCGAATCAACGAGGTCTACACCGTCGAGATCCAGTTCACCTGATACGGACGACCTAGTCGCGGAGTACATCCGTATAAAGATGCAGATAACCGACCTTACTGCCAGAGGCAAGCCAACAGCTGACTATGATCCCGTACTAGTCCAACATCTTCAAGAAAAGCTGATGGCTGTGAAGTCGCACTACTTCTTTGACGAGAAAGATGCAGAAATGCAGTATCGGTCAGAACGTGCCAAGGTTGACGCCCTTTTACTCCAGTCAAGATTGCGAGGATCGAACCTAAAGCTACCAAGGCAAGAGAAAAAAGTGGCAAAGTCCTCCAGTGCTGGTTCACATGTTGAAGCGCAAGACGTACATATCCCGTCTGATATCCCCGACATATTTGATCAACACGAGGAGGGTCTTGGTGGCATGCTTGAGATCTTGGATGCCCTCCCCTCCGAACTTGCCGGCGAGAAAGGGACAACAATTCGCGTACGGGACATGGTCTTACCCAAGCACTGGTCCAGTAAAACACCGAAGACACTTCTAGCCGAGTTTGTCTTCAAGGTTGACCGGTACGCCGCGGTCACATACAGTATTGTTTCTGGGCCGAGTCGTGCGAAACGCGCAAGCGTTATGGTGAACTGGGAGGGGAAAAAGATGGATGAGTGGGTCATGCATGATGTTGCCTGCCATACTGAAAGCCAGGCCGAGTACTATGTCGCAACGCTTGCTTTGCACGCTCTTACATTCCCTGCCACTGATGGCTTTGCGGTTGGGTCTTCTGGTGCTTTAGCCAATCACACGTCGTTTCGGTTACTCCCACCTGTCTTCAGGGATTTATGGGACGAGCTTGAGACTGACCGAAAGTCGCGGGAAGATCTGATCAATCGCCAAATTTGGGCGAATATGAGAAGCATCGTTGAACAAAAGATTGATGTTCGTCCAGCGGTAAGCATTTCTCGTTAAAATATCTGTTTCTCGCACTAAGCTTTGTTTTCTAGCTAACGGAGAAGAGTACAAAGATCGGCACAGAAGTGAAAGACTCTACACCAGTTTTGCTTCCGCCTCGCAATAATATCGGCTCAGATCATGTCATTGCTGACTTCAGGGCACGACAAATCCGACCTGCATATCAAGAAATGCTTGTGAGTGGACTTCCAGAAGTGAGAATTGAGTCACATTTTCAAGCTCTTTTCTGCAGCACCACCGCAATCAGCTTCCTATTGCGAAGTATAAGGACGAAATCCTATCCATTCTTGATCGTTCGCAGATCCTCGTGCTCAGTGGCGAGACGGGCTGGTAAAGTATCATTATGTCTTGAAAAGCACACCTTACTTACCCTCTGATTTTAGCGGCAAATCAACACAAGTTCCTGCATTCATTTTAGAGGATCAGCTTGCACGTGGCCTCCCTTGCAAAATATACTGCACGGAGCCGCGTCGAATATCAGCGGTGTCTCTCGCTCAACGAGTTTCTCGCGAACTTGGCGACTCTGCAGGTGCTGTTGGAACTTCAAGCTCGCTTGTCGGATATTCGATTCGGCTGGAAAGCAATACTACACGGAATACCCGCCTGGCGTATGTCACGAATGGTATCGCCCTTCGTATGCTGGAGGGAGGCACTGGCCCCAATGGTCAAGGAACCGCATTTGATGAGATTACAGTGAGCAAAACGTGAATCAGGGTAAAGATGCAGCTAATAATATTTGCAGCACATCATTATCGATGAGGTTTGTGCGGTCATTTCTGAAGCTCGAACCCCTCACAAATCCAGTGATTCAGGTCCATGAACGTAGCATTGAGTCGGACTTCCTTCTCATTGTTCTGAAATCTCTTCTTTCTCAGAGGTCGGATTTGAAGTTAGTGTGGTCGTGATAGTAGCCTGCGCAGTTCACTGACCACACGCATCCCAGGATCATTCTCATGTCGGCTACAGTGGACGCGGACAAGTTGTCCAATTACTTCAACGGATGCCCGACATTACATGTCCCGGGTCGAACCTTCCCTGTGGACATTCGCTTCTTAGAGGATGCTATAGAGTATGCAGGTTGGTCCATCCAAGAAAATTCACCTTATGCGATCCATCGTGAGTTGGCTTCTAAACATCTTTCGCGACACGCTCACTTCCTCAAATTCATCAGTACGGGATAAATCTCACAAGAACAAGAACAGGATTGAGTGGGACGAAGATACCGTCTATGGCAATGATGACGAGGAGACGTTTGTCAATGGCGAACACATTTCAAGCCAGTCAATGAGGCTCGAAAAACGTTACTCCTATCAAACGATTAACACTATCAACCTTCTTGATGAGCGCGCGATTCCTTATGAGTTGATCCTTCGTCTACTAGAACGCCTCTGCTTTGAGGATAAAGAGAGCCATCATTGTTCAGCGGCTATTCTAATTTTTATGCCTGGTTTAGGGGAAATCCGGCGTATGAACGATCTCCTTGCCGAACATCATACCTTTGGCGATGAAAACAGCTTCAAAGTATACCCTTTGCATTCTACACTGTCGAGTGAGAATCAGAGCGCAGTTTTTGACATCCCTCCGCCGGGAGTTCGTAAGATCGTTATAGGTTCGTATTCATTCATTCCCATTTGTTCCCCAAAGCCAAGCATCATTGCTCATTACTCCCTCGCAGCGACCAACATTGCTGAGACCGGAATCACTATTCCTGACATTACCTGCGTCATAGACACCGGCAAACATCGCGAGATGAGGTCTGTATCACCTCTCCCTTGAAGTCGATAACCGCTGACTGTTCTTAGGTTTGACGAAAAGCGCCAACTCAGTCGCTTGGTCGAAACGTTCGTTGCTAAAAGTAATGCTGCTCAGCGTAGAGGTCGCGCAGGACGGGTGCAGAATGGTCTATGCTTCCACTTGTTCACCAAGATTCGTCATGATACACTGGTCAGTCCTGGGCATTTCTAAGCCATCTCTTTCACTGAGTCCTTTTACACAGTTGGCAGATCATCCTTTGCCAGAGATGATGCGGCTCAGCTTATCGGATCTCGCCCTGCGCATCAAGATTATGAAGGTTAAAATTGGTACCTCCATCGAGGACGTGTTATCCCGCGCATTGGATCCTCCAACGCCCATCAACGTGCAAAGAGCTATCTTGGCACTAGTCGAGGTTCGTCGACACTAGACCTTCGCTTTACCTTTCTCATTTGTTGCTCAGGTTCGCGCTCTCACACCGTCAGAGGACATCACGCCGATGGGTAGGCTTCTGAGCATGTTGCCTACAGATGTGCACCTAGGGAAATTCTTGCTCACTGCCGTATTGTTCCGATGTCTGGACCCCGCGCTAACAATTGCTGCTGCTTTAAGCTCCAAGTCCCCATTCATAGTACCAATGGGTATGGAGCAAGAGGCGGACCGTGCCAAGAGTTCGTTCCGCGTTGGTTAGTGGTGCACCACATCCTCATTATAAAACAATCAACTTATATCTGTTTATTCCAGATAATTCGGACTTCTTGACGATCCACAACGCTTTTTCGAGTTGGCGTAGAGCATCTGAGAATCCCAGTTTTGTGCGCAAGTTCTGTCGGGTCAATTTCCTTAGCCACCAGAACCTTCAACAGATCGAGGAGTTACGTCAACAATTCCTAGGGTATGATGGTTTTGATATGTATCACAACTTTTTAGCTGAGAAGTGTACTGCAGCTTCTTAGTCGATTCTTCGTTTATCACCGTCGACAGGGGTTTTGTTCGAGAGCTCAGCCGGTATGTATCAGTATGTGTAACGCCTCCTCACTACTGATCTTCCTGTCCAGGGCGCGTTTCGGCCGCAACCGCACGCGCTTCGTGAACGTACCGCCGCTTCTGGATGGCAATGGATCTAATATTGCTCTCATTAACTCGGCGCTCACTGCGGGACTTTATCCTAAAGTGCTTGCGATCGACTCTACCTCTGGGCAAATGCGCACTATATCGAACAACCAGCCTGCTGCTTTTCACCCTACTTCCGTCAATTTTGGCAGAAAGCCCGCTGACCTTGGTGCCAATCATCTCGTCTACTTCACACTCATGTAATGGCCCATTTTTATTATGGCGACAAGTACTAACGCGGGACTACAGGCACTCCAAGAAGATGTATGCTTGGGAGACCGGACCCATCGACGATCTTGCTATCGTGCTCCTATGTGGGGAGTGTGAATTCAAGGTCAGTACAATGTCACACGTCATCACGAGACATTGTCATCATAGTATTATACCTAGCTTCACTCCAACATGTTGTCCATTGATCGGAAAATCCGGTATCAGCTCACCCCCAAAACAAATGTTGCGCTCAAGATTATTCGCCAACACCTAACCACGATCCTTGCACAGCAGCTCCGCGGCAAACCGCTAACGGAGTCTCAGATTTTATGGTATGATCTTGCCATTGTAGCATTGGGAAAAATCAAACTGGAAACGGGGGATGACAACACGAAGTTGATGATTAAAATGCCATAATGTAGCCCAGCGGCCTCCGACATAGATCTATATAATACTATGCTACAGTACCCATGTTGTTGTCTCAAGACAAGATAGATCATTACTTTGCACTCGTACACAGGAAGTCAAAGATGACTATGATGAGGGGGCTGAACTCAGCCATAAATGACAATTTCAGATGCCATGATATAGGCATGATACATGATCAACAACACAACATGTAGGGTGGTGAGATTACTCCTCATCCTCCTCCTCGCCATCGCGGCTGCAATTTCTGTGAGATAAAGGCCTCGAACCGTGGAAATCACTTACGCGATGTTGTAGAAACGTAGCTGGTACATATCCTTCGATGATGCAACTACCCGGATCCAGTCGCGCAGGGTGTTTTTCTTCAAGAACTTCTTCGTCAAGTACTTGAGGTAGCGTTTTGAGAAAGGGATGCTCGAGGTAACAGTGATTTTGCTGTTGCCTGTCAAAACAGGTAAAAATACTGCAAGTCAACGTTGACAGTAGATCTCACCATCCCGAATGATCTTGACGTTTTCGCCGAGCTGACCAGACTTGCCCTCGACCTTGATACGATCGTGCAAGAATTTTTCGAAGTCAGCGCCATCGAAGACACCGTCACTTGCTGGGCGAGAGTAGTCGATCACAAATTTGTGCTTGACGGCAGGGGCTTTTCCACCAGCGGCTTTGGGCTATCAAAAGAACAGCGGAAGTCCGCAGGGCATGAGCCTACTGAGAAGGTAACTCAGCAAAGCGGCGCCGGAACTGACCATCTTGAAAACGAGGGGCGGAAGCTTGAAGTCTTGAGGTTCGTTGCTGCAATTCGTGGAGAGTATTGAGTTTGCTGTGATGATTTATGTACTATACAGTTCCAAACCACACTTCTGGAAAATGCCGATGTGTCAGGTTCGGAAATATCTTCTCACACGATATTTCTTCTGTGAATGACCGAAGAAATTATTCAAGTGGGGGTGTACTGTCGCTGATCGCTAAAAAAAAGTTTGAGCAATGACTTCAACGCTCACTCGCGACCAAGTCGCCTCTGCCCAGCTGCAGGGTGACTTTGCTATAAAATCTGAGAGTTCGCAACCCAAGCTCGACACATCGCAGTGGCCTCTCCTGCTCAAAAACTATGACAAGCTTCTCGTTCGCTCCAGTCATTTTACACCCATACCATCTGGAAGCAGTCCATTGAAACGAGACCTTGTCTCGTACATCAAGTGAGTATCCCGCATTTACTCTACGCTCAATACTGAGATATTTGAAGGTCGGGTGTGATCAATCTCGACAAACCTTCTAATCCCTCATCACATGAAGTCGTGGCCTGGTTGAGGCGCATTCTACGCGTTGAGAAAACTGGACATAGCGGTACGCTTGACCCTAAGGTCACAGGGTGCTTGATTGTCTGCATTGATCGTGCTACGCGATTGGTCAAGTCTCAGCAAGGCGCAGGTAGGTACATGCCGATGCTCAGCTGAAGCCTCCTTTACCAATGCTGTTGTTTTAGGAAAGGAATATGTATGCGTGCTGCGCTTGCACTCCGGTCTTCCGGATCCCACCGCCCTTCCTCGGGCATTACAGACACTCAGCGGTGCGCTCTTCCAGAGGCCACCACTCATCTCTGCTGTAAAACGCCAGTTGCGTATTCGAACGATCTATGAGTCGAAATTGTTGGAGTTTGACGAGAAGCGTAACCTCGCCGTGTTTTGGGTGTCTTGTGAGGCTGGTACATATATCCGGACGCTTTGTGTCCACCTTGGTCTTTTGCTAGGTGTGGGCGGACACATGCAAGGAGCTTAGAAGGGTAAGGAGTGGTGCGATGTCAGAAAACGATGACATCGTGACCATGCATGATGTTCTGGATGCTCAGTGGATGTATGATAACACACGAGACGGTAAGTTCCTCCGTGCATTATCAGAGAATATTCTAATATTCTGCGCAGAATCATACTTGCGCCGCGCTATCCGGCCTCTGGAGAGCCTGCTCGTGGGATATAAGCGTATTGTGGTGAAAGACAGCGCGGTCAATGCAGTCTGCTACGGCGCGAAGCTCATGATTCCTGGGCTCTTGCGCTACGAAGCTGACATTGCAGTTAACGAGGAGTTGGTCCTGATGACGACAAAAGGTTTGTTAATTTGGTCACTTATTCATTTATCCTTCTAATAACTTCGGTCAGGCGAAGCTATTGCTCTGGCTATTGCACAGATGTCGACAGTCGAGCTTGCTACTTGTGATCATGGAGTTGTTGCAAAAGTGAAACGATGTATTATGGAACGTGACACCTACCCACGCCGCTGGGGTCTTGGACCTATGGCCCTTCAAAAAAAGAAAATGGTCAAGGAGGGGAAACTAGGCAAGCATGGCGAGAAGATTGACGGTGTAACGCCTACAGAATGGAGCAAGGACTATGTGGACTATAATCGAGAGGTATGCAAAATGCCTTCAGGATAGCTCAAGAGTCCTAATTATTTATTGTTCTTTAGCAACCCGGCCCTTCCGCAATTGCCTCTGCATCTGCCTCAGCTGTGGAGGTTGTTGCGGAGCCTGTTATTGAGGCTGCTCCTGTGAAGAAAGAGGAGAAAGAGAAAAAACGGAAACGGAAGTCGGAGGCAGTCGAACCCGTTGCAGATGTGTCGATGGTAGAAGCGCCTGCAGCAGAGGACGATGCTGATAAAGCAGAACGGAAGAAGCGGAAGAAGGAAAAGAAAGAAAAGAAGGAAGAGGAGGCAGAGGAGGATGATGAGGCTCGACGGGAGAGAAAACGGCTCAAAAAGGAGAAAAAAGCTAGGGAGTCAATGGCGGCTGCAGACGAATAAGTATTTGGATGAGATCTGTGCTTTCGTACGTTATTTTTTTCTTGTATTCTCTGGTCACATCGATGGTTCGCTACTTCTCACATGGCTGAGCGCTGAGCTCAGGTGTGTCATCAACCACTTCGATATCAACTGAACAATTGCTAGTGAAATAAATCAAAACGGGCATACCATTTCAGAAAATGGGTGGTCAGGATTTCATTCGTGTCAATGCCACTTACGCGTCAGAATGGCCAACGGCACTACTGGTCACTGCTCGACTATCGAGATCAGTTAAGACGCCCGCATCTATCATGATGCGGCATTGCTATCCTCTTCAGCTGTTAGTACTAGTTAGTGCTTCAGTCCGATTGATTCAAGCGTTTTGAGTGATCTAATAATACATACCTCAGGGAAAATTAACGTCGTCACGAGCGTCGACGATGCTGCTGGTCGCTGAAACGAGGGCGTCAGGACAACTAACGATAACATAAATGGGGAACGTGGTCAGCCGCAGTTACAAAATTATATTGAAAGAATTGTTGATGGGAGATCCTGAGCAGCTGGGGCGTGTGGCGTGCGCACTGCACAGCCTATGAAGCAGTACTTGATGTGCTAAAACTATCCGTGGATGTGGCACGTACTTCGCTAATCAGTAAGCTGCACTGCTGCACAGCCTAAGGCCTGAGCTACATTGAAATGTGCAATACTGTAGAAAAACGACCTTAGGTTCGTCACACGTAACATGGCAGGACGAGCTGAACCTATTTTTGTGATAGTCACAGATATTTTCGGTCAACCAACCTAACTTTGTGACCTAAATGCTCAATTTTTTTTTGGAAAGAATTTTCCTTTAGCATCATTTGCTCTGTGTAGAGTACGTACATACTTAGATTGTACTTACAGTATGAATACCTTTGTATATTGTATATACGAGTCTACCACAAGTCTGTCACAAAACCATTACATCATGCAGTGCCGAAACTCCCACGAACCTAAGGTATTCTGGTATATGCAAGACCAAAAGACGCGTCGAAATATTAGTATCCCGGCCAATCCGTGAGAAACAAGGATGAGCATCAGACCTGCTCGCGAACAATTCAAAATCTCGTTTGCTCTGACAACAAGAGGGAGACCCTAAGGGTGTATGACGTCGAAAGGGTCGAGTGTCTGACAGCTACCTTCACGTTTAATGGCGCATGCATGTCGCCTCCAAAAGAAAATGAACTTCGGCGCTGGAGTCGGGTGCTTTGTGGACCTGTACTAGGCTGCCCGTGATGCTCTCGGCGAGTGACTTTAACAGCCTTTTAAAGTCCTGTATGCTGAGGTACATAGTCCGAAGTTGAACAGCACGATTGCACGACATGCGGCGATGAAGTCGCAGACCGCTCCGGCCCTCGTTTTCCCGGCCATGTGGTGATGAAAAGATAACAACGTTGACAAGCTGTGAACTTGTGTTACCGTCTGTTGCCGTACGCGATAGTATGGGACAGTTATGGGACCCAATCAGAATGTGCCTGAGGTCCTGAACAGATACGTTGAGGGCTTTTGCTTTTCTGCGTATGAATCCGAAGAAGCGCACGAGGCTGTGTTTTGATGGCCCCTGTCACTAAAAACACCCCGTGGTGATTGATATGATGATATCAGCCGGATGGTGGGTGCTCAGCGCTCAATCGTGACAGTCCGGTTTTGAGACACTGCCCGTTACCAGCACCTTTTCTGTGCCTCCCATACCATCATTTTGCGTCACACTGCAGGCGTGCGTACATAGGCTCGGTGTTCAGCTTTCATCACACTGTTCACCGCCCCCAACCACATCTACTAAAGTGACGATCGTTCTGCTTAGGTGACTTTCCGACACCCTTAAAGGCGTATCTCTTTTCCGAAAGTTCATCAGGATGGTCGCAGCACCTGCACCAAGAGCGAAGGTAGAAAAGCCTCTTCCTCAGTTTGAAGTCGGTGAGCGACAGGCTTTCGTCTTGTAGACGCCTTATGCTAAGTCAGGCTTCAAGGTCCCGACTACGAGATTTTACACCGTCTGGGTGAAGGAGCATATGGAACAGTGGTAGCTGCATCACATAAACCTACTGGCCGACAGGTGGCCATCAAGAAGATCCTGCCTTTTGACCACACGCTGTTCTGTCTTCGAACATTGCGGGAGCTGAAGCTCCTAAAATTCTTTTCGGAGACCTGTGTCAATGAGAATGTTCGCCAGCTCTTCATTCGTCAATCAGTGACATGACACTGAGTAATAATTGCAGATTATCTCCATATTGGATATAACGAAGCCACCGTCACTTGAAGAGTTCAAGGAAGTGTACTGTGAGTTTATGCACTTCCATTGCCCGGTCGGACTAAATCCCAGAAAGTCATACAGGAATTTATGCAGACCGACCTGCATCGTGTCATACGGACACAGCACCTTACTGACGATCATTGTCAGGTGAGCTCTGGCGCCATCCGAAACCTAATGTGATCTGATTGTTTCTGCTCTTGTCCAGTACTTTATTTACCAGATTCTCCGTGCCCTCAAATCCATACATAGCGCCGACATTGCCCATCGAGATCTGAAACCAGCGAACCTGTTGCTCAATGCTAACTGCGACCTTAAAGTCTGCGACTTTGGCCTGGCGAGGAGTGTTAAAGCAACGACTCCGGGAACCAAGGAGGCTGGGCTGATGACTGAATATGTAGCGACGCGATGGTATCGTGCACCTGAGATTATGCTTTCTTTCAAGATGTACACGAAGGTCAGTCTCTTGCGATGCCCTGCCAATGGTCGCTTACCTCATCGCGTGCGGTTGTGAAGGCTATTGATTTGTGGGCGGTTGGATGTATCCTTGCCGAAATGCTGACGGGTAAACCCCTGTTTCCCGGTCGCGACTACGGGCATCAGCTGAATCTCATCCTGGATATCATTGGTATGCCATCTCTTTTCTTTGGCGCGCATAGCAGTATGAACATATTTACGAAGGCACGCCAACCTTGGATGAGTTCTATTCGATCACTTCAAGGAGATCGAGGGATTATATCCGAGCTCTTCCGATCCGCAAGCGAAGGTCGTTTCAATCGCTTTTCCCGAAAGCAACACCCGAAGCCATCGATTTCCTACAAAGAACTTTGGTATGTTGAGTCCTTCCGTTGAAATAATTGAACATTGGTATATCTTTTTTCAGACCTTTGACCCCAAGAGGCGCTTGACGGTCGATGAAGCTCTTGACCATCCATATCTTGTTGCATATGTAAGTTCGATTATATTTCTCTGCTCCGCCACACCTACCTCAGAAAAACAGCATGACCCGGAGGATGAACCAGTTGTGGCATCCCTTGATCCAGACTATTTCGACTTTGACCGTAAGTTTTTTGAATCTTCCTGGTGCTGTGCACATACTCAAATTCCGTTCTTAGAATACAAAGACGACCTCACCAAAGCAGAGTTGAAAGGTATGTGAATCCAGTCTTCTTAGTAGCTGATGTCCTCAACTGTCTGCAGAACTTCTGTACGATGAAATCATGTCATTTGTCCCAGCCCTCTGAGCTATAATATCCATCTTTCAACTCTTCGCAACTCTCCAGATTCGGAGCTGTGCATCATTACCCCCGGACCCATTAGCACCAACATCGCAACCACATCGTGGGATTAACCTATTTTCGCACTGGTTTATCTATTCAACGTTATTCCGTCGTATTGCTGTTCGATACTATCACTATACTTGTAGGCTCCTTCACACGATTTGTCAAATAGAACGGATAATAGAGCAAAGTAACAATACAGGACGATGCAAAATACATCTGATCTACCGACACAGCAGTCTGTACGAATGATAATCAAGTATATTAGGAGGAAAGGTAGATATTCGAAACCGACGGCAAGTAAGCAAACAATGAAGATCCGAAACAATAAACAATTAGCGTCTACCACCAGCCCAAAAGCCAGTCGCTACCCCCCTCGACTCCAAAATCACCAAACCGGGTATCACCTTCTAACTCGGTCCCCGTACATGGTACGGCGTGCGGGAGGCACTGGAGTGCCATTTCCGTCGCCGCCGTGCGCAGTACAGTCAGTCCCAAGCCCGAAGCCACCTCATTATTGACGGCTGCCTCTGCATACCGCCGGCCACCAACGAAGGATTTACGCCACCTTCTTGTCCACCTGTCGGTCCCCCCTGACCCACTCCTGCCAGTATTATCCAGAGCTACCACGATGATGTCCAAAAATCCCGAAGCGCTCTGACTGACGACTGCCTGG